>CM038677.1:95318317-95918317 GCA_021605205.1 Aegilops longissima | reverse complement strand
TAACGAATTTGACTCGGCCGCCCTTGAGGAACTTCTTAAATTCCTCGCACTCAACGTCGGCATGGCATATGTGGTAGACCAAGCATAAGTCATGCACGCAAACCTGGATCATGGCGGGCTTCTTCTTCTCTGCCTCCTTTAGTTTCTTCTCGCTTCCCAGGACTGTGGTGTACTCAACATCTAGCCCATCGACCCACTCATCATTTGAGTTTTTGAACATGCATTTGAAGCAAGCAAGGCATTCTTTCACCGTTGTGGAAGAAAGGGTGTAGATGACGTCGAACTCATCGCCGGTGATGGTTCTAACATTGTACTCACCGCCGATCATGGAGATTTGGGACGCCATGGAATTGGGAGGAGGGTTAGGATTAGTGGAATTGCCGTAATGTGGAAGGACGGGACGACTGGGAGCGAACTGTTGTAAGGTACTGTACTAGTAGAAGACGGGGACGAGTAGGGCATGCGAACGGCGTGAGGTTACTGGCTTGCCCGGTGGATAAAGGGCTGCAAGCCCCCAAAGAGTTCCCGAGAACTATGCGGGACCCACTAGATGTCATGTCTAATAGACCCATATAGTAGGCCTGACGGTATAGCTTCTGCCTGTTTGCACGCCATGCCGGCTTGTGTGTAACTTCAATTAATTCCGTCAACCATCGCGCCTCCCACGACCTTCGCCTCCCTCGCGCGGTCGCGCCCTTTGAGACTTTGACCGGCTATAAATGAGCAATTTTTTTGCGTACTTCGCATGCATGATACTCCCCCTGGTCCTTTTTACTTCCGTCAACCGTTTATAGTAAAAATATCAATATCTACAATACTGATTATAATGAGTAGTATAAAGCACCTCTTGGGTGGGTTAGATTTTTTTGGGTTAGTTGAGTTCAAACTAACCCAAGCTAACTCTAACACATGGATCCAAATAGGGCCAAGGTTAGCTATTAGAGTACTACTACCTCCCTTCTAGTTTAAAGGGCTCGATTCAAAATTTTGACCTACTCTTATCAAGATAGAGGCGGTGGAATAGTTTTGTAGTTTTCACAAAAAATGTGTTTACCAATGCATGCATGAACACTAGTTACTCTAACCCCCCTCTCTTCTTTAATTCTTTGCCACATCAGCATGTTTGCTATTCCCGTGTGCATGATACCAGCTAAGATACCACCATTATGGCCAGCCTTAATCATCGCATGCAATAATTTAGTGCACCTTGAAATATGAACATGTGTGGGGCGTGTATGTTTTTAATGACTCGAGACTATACCTAGCCCGGCATGCAAGATGAGATTTATTATGCACTGTTCCCCATACCTGCAGGAAGCCCATTCATCTCCAAATCTTTTCCACTCCAAGTGTGGAAACAATATGCCTGCTGGACTCTTCTTCTCCCTCCGGCGGTCCAACCACTCCACCCCGTGTGGAAAAAATCTGCATGCATGACTCTCCTCCCCCCGCGCTCGTCCAATCCGTTGTGACCAGCAATATTTCCACCCCTTCCCTCCCCCGTAATTTACTCCAACAAATATGCCCATGTAGTTGTTACTTAACTGCAGGTGCATTGGTTCACTGACATATGGGCCCAACAGGGGTCTGGCCCACATGTCAGTGACGCAACTGGACCTGTAGTTAAGTCAGTGCAGCTTAGTCCATATCTTACGTAGGTGTGCCATTGCTCGCTATAAATACTGCGCCTCCCACGACATCGCTATCTCCTCCCCCTCACGTTCATGTTCATCGCTATCTCCTCCCCCTCCCTCTCACGTTGACCACCATGGTATCGCCCCTCCCAAGCCCTAGGCGCCCCTCGCTACACCGTGCGGACAGTCATGCGTCGCCGTTCCGTTCCTCGCCGCCACTAGTCGAGGAGGACGAGTCAGCGTTCCGCTCCTCGCCGTGACGCGATGCCTCGCCGCTCCGTTCCTCGCCGCCACTAGTCGAGGAGGACGCGTCGGTGTTCTGCTCCTCGTCGCGATGCGACACATCGTCGTTCTGTTCCTCGCCGCCACTAGTCGAGGAGGACGCGCCGGCGTTCCGCGCCTCGCCACGACGTGACGCGTCGCCGTTCCGTTCCTCGCCACCACTAGTCGAGGAGGACGCGTCGGTGTTCCACTCCTCGCCGCGATGCGTCGAGGTGGACGTGTCGGCGTTCCCAATCTCGCCAGCACGCGCGTCGGAGGACGCGTCTGCTCCCCACTCCGAGGAGAACGCCGCGCCGCCCGCCGAGCCCCCCCCCCCCAGCCTTGAGGAGCTTTGGAAAGAAATGGATGTCGCCTTGTGGGAGGCTTTGCCTCCAGCAGAGCGCACCAAAATAGAGGCGGAGAAGAAGGCCAAGGAAGAGAAGCGCATCGCGGAACAAGCTGCCTGGGAGGCCTATGTCGCGTCCAAGAGATTCAGGCAATTGGCTCTTTGGCAGAAGGCTCGTGCGAGGCCCGTGAGGGTGGTGGAGGATGCCCGTGCCGAAGCCCTGAGTGCAGTCGGGCCCAAACGCCTCATCTACGCATGGTGATACGTGGACCGGGTGCACGCTTCCAGCGAGGAGGAGTACCTATTGGCGCTGGATCACCACACTGGTGAGATCGCGCTCGCCCGCCGGCAAGCCGCCAATCAACACCTCGCGAGTTGTGAGGCTGAGGAAGAGGCGTTGTGTTGGCGCACTGGTAAATGGCCGCGCACCAGGGCACTCGTGGCGCGCCGCAAGCGCTCCTGCGAGCGCCGTGGCTTTTAGGAGGAGTATAATTGATGTTTCGTAAGGCGATCTCATTAGTTTTGGGACACAAATGATAAATCTCGAACGTTTAGGATTTTTTAGCATCCTTAATTAAGTATGTAAAAGGGAAAGTTTGGAAACCTTGTGTATTCGTACGCATTTTGTAAGTACGTGCATATAGTGCAAACTTTATCATATACTATCGCACTACATGTCTCTCTCTATATATGCTTGCAGACTGTGCTGCTCCCTCCGTCCAGGTTAATAAGTCATCTTTGGTTGTGCACCGTGACCAAGAAGGAGGGAAGACTTATACACCTAGACGGAGGGAGTACTACTATTACTTATGTATGTGCAAATGCACGTTTTAACATTAAGATGCGGTTTTTTTAAAAGTAGAAAAACAGCACTAGTCAAGCTTGTGAAACGATTCAATGCAAAAAAAAATGCAAAAATGCTCGTTTGATTGTTTACTTTTAGGTTCCTTCTCTATGGTTTTTTTCTCTGTCGTACTTTGTACGGAGTATCTCACTGGTCGGAAAGGCATGCAAATTCCCAAACCGCTTCCTACACCCTGTATCGAATTTTTTGCCTAACAAGGTGTGTCGTGCAATTGGAATTCCAACTTGAGTACTACTACTAGTAGGAGTACCAGGGGCCAGTTCTTTTAGGCTTCTAGATTAGTAATCCCATAACTACTACCTCCATCCTGGTTTATTGGTCCCCAATGTAATATGTGTCAAATTTTGATCATAAATTTAACTAATGAAATGTTAGTGCATGTCACATGCACTAACATTTTATCAGTTAAATCTTTGATCAAAATTTGGCACAAATTACAATGGTGAGGAATAAACCAGGACGGAGGTACTACTAGTAGTAGTTTAGAAGCCCAAATAAATGAGTGAGTTGCCTTAATGTTACTCTGCACTGTGACTAGTCTTATGGGAAAAGCTGGGGAAGCCGCCAAAAGAACTAGCCCTAGGAGTAGTAGCTAGGGATCGAGTGTGCGATATGAACCAGAGAAAGTAAATGCAGAGAGATGAAATGCAAAAAAGACGGAGGGATGTGATGGTTGCTTGTCCGTTTATTTTACCAGACCACTTATTACTGGGAGTGGTTGGGTTTTGTGATATGACGGCTTTAAAAAAAAGTATCTTTTGCAAACAAAAGCGTTCAACCTGCATCCAAAACTTGTGAAGAAATAACTCTTATTGTGCTTTGCATGAAATGATCTTCAAGAATTAGTTTTTGAGTATCCATTGTTATACATGTTGGCTACAGATGACATCACACTTTCTTATAGTCAACAGTTGGCTATACTATTTAAGTATTAACCATGCCCTTATACACCTAGACGGAGGGATTAAATTAGGATGACTTGGGAGGGGGCAGAGGATATGTAAGAAATGGTTCATCATAAGTCTTTCACCAGTATTGTAGTAAAAATTCATACATGGAAGATTCTAGACTAAACCATAAATGGACACACTTTTATTCATGCATGATACTCCAATAGAGCAAGATCATGCATGGAAGTCTCCACATGCTTAGACAGCGGATTACATTGAGAGAAGACTAATGATCAAAATTTAACTTGATAATGCAGATGTCCAGGTGAACCTCCTTGGAGTCCCCGTGCACATCGTTGGGGTTCAAATAACACCGTGCCCTTTCCATGTCCACATCGGCGGGAAAGTACCAGCTCGGTAGAGTCCAAGTATGCTTGGCGTAGCCAGTGTCGCCGCCCACATACCTCCGAGGGGTAGTAATATTGAGTACGCACCCGTACATCGGCCTCGTGTCAGTGTCAGTGTCAGCAGTGTCGCCCCTGACGCACACTACAGAGATGTGGCGGCGGCCTGCGCGGGCCTCGCCGGTGGCCACGATCAAGAGGAAGACGCTGCCGTCCTCCTCCGAGACTAGCAGGTGGCGCTGATCCTCCAGCGACTCCGGCATGGTGAACGGGTGTACTTGATGTTCTTCGCCAAGGGCCAGTAGTGATTGCCGCACGCCTGTGTCAGGTGATGCACGATGTCCGCCGGTGAGCCACAAAACGGCACCGGGCACTCATAGCAGTAGACGAAGGGCTCCTTGGAGGCATCGAGCAGGCTGTCCATGAAACGGGAGTGGCTGTAGGGGACGTTCCGCAAGTTGAATATATGAGCAAGTTACTACGAGATTTACTACAAAATAAATCATGACGGCTATAACAAAGATTAAATTAATCATGCGGACTAGCATAGTAGATGAACAGATCGAATCTAGGACACAGACTAGAAACATGAATTCTACCACAATTTCGAACAGGAAGGACATAAACACATAAGGTGCAATGGGAGCAGCACCATTGGCATTGACATTGTCGCCCATGTCGTTGAGGAAGAGGTTGCTGAGGTCGGGGAAGAAGTCGTCGTCGGTGAAGTCGTCGCTGCTAGTAGTCGCGATAGTGCGCTCCCAAAATTTCAACAATGCCCGCAAATTGAGCGCAAGAGGGAGTGGCTATAGGGGACGTTGCGGCCGCCGAATGGAGCGCAGGAGTAGCCCACGAAGTAGTAGACCCTAGTCTCTATTCTTATCTCTATCTCTACTACTCTTCTTTGTTTTTTATAATATACTAGTTGTATTTGTCAAATTGAATAGTACTACGACGTCCACTGCATGCCCCGCTGAACACGCCTCCATCAGACCCCTCCTTTAAACCCGCATGCAAACCGAGAAACCTACTCCGGCCCGCGGGAGGAAATTTGTCGGTTGCCATTGGAGAATAATAGAGTCACGTCCAATCCATTTGAGTTAATTGCGTGTATGATTCTCCCTCTACAAAAAGTTAATTGCATCCTTAATCTTGTGTTCTAAGTACTCGGTGGGTTCAACTGTCAATACAGTGTACATGACTTGCAGGCTGGCTATAGATTCGTACATAAAGTTAAAAAAGAAACAAATCCATGACTTGCAGGATTGGAGTTAGCACCGATGGCGGTTCGTAGTCGTTCCACGCTTGGGCATTGAAGTTTGTAACTAATTTAGATTAGAACATACTACTCCTCCGGTGCTAGTAGTAGAGCAGATTCCTACTCCACTACTACTCTACTCAAGCAAGTTAGGGCATAGTAGCAGTAATGTAGGGGAGTACCGATCTTGTGATCACTCAAGCAAGTTGTCTGACTTCGATATGACCCTACGCTGCTGGTATGTGTCTCGTAAGTCAAGCGGCGTGCTGTAGTCATCATCACCTGTCCACTTCCCGAAACACATATTCGCTTCTCCATCTTTGTCCGCTCTTCCATCCCCGCTAAGGCGCCTCCCCCCCTCGTTCGAAACCCAAGCACTAACGATGGCAGAACCGAGCAGCGTCCACCGAAAGAGTGGTCGGAATTCGCTCCCCACAGAGGTAATCAAGCTCATTGTTTCGTGTGTGGACAATCTCAGTACCATGCCGCTAGCCGCGTGCTCGTCAGGGCTGTACCGTTTACTCAAAGCCCTCAGGCCAGAGCTTTTTAAGCCAGCTCCTTGCTTGCTGATGCCGCCTGATCTTCAGAAACGGCGTGTCACGCAGCATAACGATAGTAGCACTACAAAAAAAAGACACATCCGTGACATTTTGGGCCGAACGAAATTTTTTCTGTCATACATATGACACTTCTATGACGTAAATTGTGACAGAAAATGGGCTTTTCGTCCTGGGCGGGCCGGAGATGCAGCTGCATGAGATTCTTTGGGCCGTCCATGACAAAAAAAACCGTGGTAGAAGCGAGGGGAAGGAAAATTTCGGGGAGTTGCCGGTTACGGTGGGAGGTCGGGGCGGAGCGATGCGCGTGTCTCTCGTACGTACGCGCGTGTGTGCGAGGCGTTGGCTCTAACTAAACCCGAGCGAGGCGTTGGGATCTAGCTGAACCCGAGCGATTGCACTGCAGGCTACGCGTTACTAAACCCGAGCAATCGATCGACGGCTGTTAACTGAACCCGATGGAGCGATTCCTTCGCTACTGCTGCTAACTGAAGCCGATCGATGCTGCCTCTAGATGAACATGAACCCGTGGTGTGGAGGGCTGGATGAACAGTAGATGGTGGAGGGTGGCCGTGGAGGGGTGGTTGAACAGGACCCCGTTGTGTGGAGGGCTAGATGAATAGTAGAAGGTGGAGGGGTGCCCGTGTGGAGGGGTGGTTGAACAGTAGCCGGTGGAGTAGCGCGCGGTGGAGGCTGGATGAACAGGAGCCCGTGGAGGCTGGAGGAGGTCGACGATAGCCCGTGGAGGCTGGAGGAGGTCGACAGTGGAGATGAATAGTATCCCGTGGAGTCCGTTTTGCGATGCCACCGCGCCTCCCAGCGTTTGACCGTAGCGCTCCAACTCAAGTCCGTTTCATCCGTTTTGCGGTACACCACACCCCTCCCGATCAACAGGACCCCCGTTTCGACCGTAGGAGGTCCGTTTCCTCCATTTTGCGGTACACCACACCTCTCCGATCAACAGGACCCCCGTTTCGACCATAGGAGGTCCGTTTCCTCGGTTTTGCGGTACGCCAGGCCCCTCCCGATCAACAGGACCCCATTTCGAACGTGGACGGTCAAACACAAGGCCGTTTCCTCCGTTGTGCGGTACGCCAGGCCTCGTTTCCATCGCATGTTCCGTCCAAGCCCTCCCGATGAACACGACCATGCATTCCGTTCCGACCCAGCCAGTTGGCTCCCCATGAACACGATGACGACGCTGTTTCTCCGTTCCGACCCAGCCATGTACGTATGCGCGAGTAGGCGTTTGAGACCCTACCCGTATGTACGTATGTGGCCGTATTTTCTTTCTTGCACCCTCGCCGCTGTACGTATGTGTAGATGCTACGTGCGCGCCTCTACTACGACACATGTGTGCCTCTACATCTACGACACGTGCGTGCCTCTACATCGACCAGAATGACAACGCTACGTACGCTTCGACCAGGTGGGTCCCGACTGTCAGGCACTTCCTTGCGTGCGAAGATGTAGCTGGTGGGTCCCAGCAGTCAAGGGGGCGAATCGTTTTGGTCGGACGCACTTCCTTGCGTGCGAAGATGTAGCTGGTGGGTCCCAGTAGTCAGGGGGAAACATTTTTTTCGCGAAATACAGTGGCCCGTCCAGTGGGTCCCAGCTGTCAGGTGGAGGAATCATTATTTTCCGCGTAATAAGGAGGCACTTCCTTGCTACGGCCGCGAACCCAGCTGTCAACCTCTCCACGTACAGTCCACATCCGATGGAAGTCGTACCTTGACCACGTTGACCACGCTGCGCCGAGAGCACCAGGGCGGTGGACGACGGCGAGGCCTAGGAAGGGGACGACGGGGAGCTGGGGAAGATGCGGCAGTGGAAGCCCGCGCGGAGAGGAGTACGAGGGTTCACTCGTTCGGCTGCCGTGTGAGGTTGTCGTCGCCGCAGGGCCTGGCCAGCGGTGGGAATAGTAGGGGCGGAGAGGCCTCCACGGCAGCACAGCCGTCCACGGGAGGCAGGAGCATGCGGCACGACCGGTGCTGCTTTGGGCGGCTGGAGCAAGAAGACCAGAGGATGAAGAAGCACTACGGCCATTGGATGGACATCGTACGGTCACTGGAGCTAGAATCGTTCATATTGACTAAAGTTGACAAAGGCCCCATCGATCAACTTAGTAGGCCCTAAGTCAGCCTCCCACCATGGTGGGTCCCAGCTAACAAGGGAGTATTCATTTTTGTGCGTAATAAGGAGGCACTTCGGTGGGTCGAGCCGACAGCAGAGGAGCGTTTTTTTGCGAAATCGCTGGCCCGTCCGGTGGGTCCCAGCAGTCGGGGAAAAGTTTTTTCACGAAATAAGGTGGCCCGTCGGTGGGTCCCTGCTGTCGGTGGAGGAATAATTATTTTGCGCGTAATAAGGAGGCACTTCCTTGCGGCCGCTGGACCCAACTGTCAGCCTCTCCGCGTCAAGATACTCTTCCGATGGAAGTCGATTCGTTGACCACGTTGACCACGCCGCGCCGAGAGCACCAGGGCGGTGGTCTGGACGACGCCGAGGCCTAGGAAGGGGACGACGCGGAGCCGGGGAAGACGCAACAGTGGTAGCCCGTGTGGAGAGGAGTACGAGGATTCACTGGTTCGGCTGCGGCGTGAGGTTGCCGTCGCCGCAGAATAACAGGGGGTGTGGGTGAGTAGAGGGATACCCTGGGCCAGCGGTGGGAGTAGTAGGGGGCGGTGAGTCCTCCGCGGCATCACAGCCGGCCACGAGAGGCAGGAGCACGCGGCACGACCGGCGCTGCTTTGGGCGGCTGGAGCAACAAGACCAGAGGTTGAAGAAGCACTATGGCCGTTGGATGGACATCGTACGGTCACTGGAGCTAGAATCGTTCATATTGACTAAGTTGACAAAGCCCTCCGTCCCCGTCAACTTAGTTGGCCCACAAGTCATCCTCCCACTATGGTGAGTCCCATCTAGCAGGGTGGGTATTCATTTTTTTTGTGCGTAATAAGGAGGCACTTCCTTGCGTGCGAAGATATAGTTGGTGGGTCCGACATGTCAGCGGGGGGAACGTTTTTTTCGTGAAATATAGAGGCCCTTCCGGTTGGTCCCAGCTGTCAGGTGGAGGAATCATTATTTTGCGCGTACAGTCCACGGCTGATGGATGTCGTTTGTTGACCACGTTGACCAGGCCGCGCCGAGAGCACCATGGCGGTGAACGACGACGAGGCCTAGGAAGGGAACGTCACGGAGCCGGGGAAGACTCGGCAATGGTTGCCCATGCGGTGGGGAAGACGAGGGTTTACTGGTCCGGCTGTCGTCACCGGAAAATAACAGGAGGTGTGGGTGAGTAGAGGAATGGCCTGGCTAGCAATGAAGTAGGGTGGGGCGGTGCGGCCTGTGCGGCAGCATAGCCGACCACGGGAGGCGGGAGCAGGCATTCCCACCGGAGCTGGTTTGGGCGGCTGGAGCAAGAAGATCAGATATTGAAGAAGCAGCACGGCCGTTGGATTAACATCCAACGGTCACTGCTGCTAGAATCGTTTGTGGACTAAGTTGACAAAGCCAAAGTACACGTCAACCTAGTAGACCCACAAGTCAGCCTCCAAATCTGTCCCAAACAGCATACAGCCCGAAATTTCTAGCCGGATTCAAATTAATTTTAAATCTAAATATACCTTAATTTAAATTCAATGAAATTTTACCCGCACAAAAACAATGAAATTTAAAATATCAAAATCCGAAAGAAAACAGTATTTGGGAACTAATTGCCTGTTTACTGTATTTTTTTCATTTTACAGCCATTTATTATTACTTATTGCCCATTTATTATTACTTATAGCCCATTTCTTATTACTTATAGCCCATTTCTTATTACTTATAGCCCATTTTCTGGGCAAAATGCATCCCTCCTCGTCTTGAAAGATTTCCGGCCCAACAGGGCGTAGAAAAGCAAGTAGGCCTATGTTGGTTATTCTGCAAAAAACAAAATAGCTGGCTAGCCATTTTTCAGAAAGGAAAAAAAACAAACTGGGCTGGTCATGTGCTAAACATATGAAATAAAAGCCTGGGCTAGACGGGCCACGGGTCCCGCACAACCCAGTTGATACCCTTCTCCGTCCCGAAAAAACAAAATTACTGCACGCTCTGCTGGGTCCCTACTGTCATCCTCACCATGTACAGTCATCTCCTTATTCCTCTCGGTTGTTGACCATGTTGACAACACCGGAGGGCGGCGCCGCGGCGAGCGCGGAGGACGATGGTGAGGCCTCGGACGGGAACGAACAGGAGCCGGGGAAGATCACAGCCAGCCGTGGGAGGCGGGAGCAGGCGGTCCCACCGGCGCTGGTTTGGCTTTGGTGGCTCGAGGAAGAAGAGACTGAAGAAACGCGACAGACGTTGAATGTCAATCGAATGGTCAAGGTTGGCACAATCGTTTTTTTACTAAGCGGACACCAAGTAGCATACTTTTTTATATATAGGAAGAAAACTACGAGGAAGATGCGTTCGTGTGCCGTCCTCCTCACAGGGAACGTTCGCCACATAAGTGACTAGCACCCTTGGTTTTCAACCGAGAGGTCTTGGGTTCGAGTCCGAGGAACTCTCAATTTTTTCCTCCTTCCTTCCTCGCAAAAAAAAGGGAAAGAAAATCAAAGACTTGGGAAGACATACAGAACAAGCTAGTGTACAAGTAAAGAGACGTTGCCGAGATTTAGAAAAAAAAAGAAATCGTGCTCACATGCTGGTTCAATCCAAACCTAGACTATGACTATATATGGTGCTATGCTACTCGCAAGTAATGAAACCGACATATCCAACGTTAAGCTTCTCCTCTTCTCTACTTACTCTGCCTAGCATCGAAGCTCTGGCCGCAGCAACCATGTCCGCTGGCTGCTCGTCCACCTGCTCTTCAGCAAGCAACAACCAGATATGCGCCAAGTCGTCACCCGTACCATAACCTGTGGGTCTCATCACACCCCCGCCGGCACGGGCACCGCAGCCGATTGCTCGTCGCAACCCGCTGCCGTTGGTGTGGTGCCACTGCTGCAAATCACGTAGAGTCATCCATCGCGTCTCAACCACAATCCGCAACCCCGGCGAGTCTTCTACAAATGCCTGAATCATGGGGTAATAATATGTTTAAGTGTTGTTCTGCTGCTTTCGCTTGCTGATTTTTTAATAGTTTGGTTGATGATCTTCCAATTTGATTCGTGCGAAAAAGGGAAGATTCGTGTGATTTGTATTTCGGGAAGTTGCTAATGTGGGGAATGCAACTATGCTGATTATTTGGTTAGCGAGGAATCCCAATACCAGCAGGTTGGGGTGTTGGACAAATGGCGAAGGAACGCAGAAGAGGAAGATGCAGAGAAGAAGGTTAAAGACGCAGTTCCTCTGATCATGGCCAAGCAACAGCTGCTGAATGGCCTTGACGGCAATGAGGAGAAGAAAGAGCTTGTGAAGATAATGGGCAAAATCAATGTGCTCTGTAGGATGATTGTCTCTTTATTTGCGATGTATGTAGCACTTCGTGATGTATTCAAGTGGCTACGACATGAGCACTTTGCTGAAACTAGTAATGAATGAAACACTGTGTAGCAGGCTGGGCGTAGTGTTGTGAACATCTAATGATTTCTATTAACGGAAATCAGGGGGTATCCCCTTTTGCTCATATAAATAAATAGATAGCAGAGGCCCTGTCGGGTCAGCTTTGTTCTCATTCGAAGACGTCGAGCAAATTGCAGTCCAACAGCAAACTATGTCATCAAATTCAAGTTTCACAGCCAAATATGAGTACAACTAAACAACAATGTCATCATGTTTTAGTTGTCATACAATCACCAAACACAAATCAGCATACATAACAAGTGATGTTCTCACAGAAAAATACTAAACAACATGTTCATCAGGTTTCAGTTGTCATAGCAAACACAATTTCACATAGTAGATAAAAACGTCTTCTGACAGGCAAATATGACAAAAGCAATGTAATCATCATCCGCAGCAGCAGCGTCAACATCTTCGCCATGTGTATCAGTCTGAATCGTAATTCCCCACGGTGTCATCTTCTTCTTCGTCCTCAACGTCCTCGAACGTTGGCTTCTTCTTGATCAACTCTTGTATGTCCACAACACGACATGCAATCTTTTCGCCGGCGTCATTGGCGTGATGGTTCTCAAAGATATTAGGAACATCTGTGTTATCTTGTACATCGGGAGCGATGTAAGCATCATCTTGTTGTGCAACTTCATTAAGCGAATTCCTCTGCTCAAACCTTTGCAATACTCTCCACTCATCGCTACGTGCAAATGTGTCTTCCAAGAAAAATATCTGTGTTGCTTGATTTGCCAAAATAAAAGGCTCGTTGGTCTGGTACGCCGCCTTGACATTGATGGATTTGAAATAATCATCAGCTCTGGTTTTGCGATCTCGGAAAACAGGTTATACCAACGACAAAGACAATGTAACCACACATCGATGATCCTCGAAATGGAGATATCTGCAATTGAACAATGTCTGTTATGTTAGCATACATTTCAGTTGTCTCTTTGTCATACGATCCGTGCTCATGATGGCACTGCTTTGTGTCTTCCTGCCTTCGTCTCGTGCAAGGGTGTTGTAGCGCACATCTCCAACAACGCAAGATTCATAATGTCTTACCCGAGTATCGGGACCCATTGCTAGTGAGTAAAGGGCATCATCAACTGCCTGCCCATCCTCCGCATCTTCTTAACCTATGGTTAGAAAATAGACAAGCTGATCATCTTATGTACTCAATATATTAAAAAAACGGACACTGCACTTCAAAAGCTTACATGGTTCTTGAACCATTTCGCAAATCCTGCCATAACCAGTTTGTCAATGTTTCTTGGATTTTGCGGCAAGAACTCCTCTTTGTACATGCTGCACAACATAGTGATCGCGTCAAACATCTAAATATATAAGAATGTGCTGCAAGTTTAGTAGATTACGATGTATAAGCTGCAATCTTGCACTTACTTGATATAAGGTAGTATCTCGGGACAGTTATTCAACACATACCAAACCATTTTGTCCAAATCTTTAGGTTTGTCCTCTTGTCGACTCTTCCTCAGAACTCTCGAATGAATAATCAAAACATTGAGCCCGGATTGTCTTCACCCACCTCTTTGCTAAGCTGATCAATTTTTTCAATGTATTTTGAGCAGAATGTCAACGCTTCAGAGCAATGTAGGCCTCTGCAATGGAACCCTCGGGTCTAGCTCTGTTCCTAACATAGCCCTTGAAAGTGCCTAGCCGCCTTTCAATAGGGTACATCCAGCCATCTTGTCTTGGACCTCTAAGTAGTGCCTCATCGGGTAGATGAACAGCCAAATGCACCATCACATCAAAGAAGGCTGGAGGATATATCTTCTCAAGGTCGCATAGGATAGTTGGTATCTTGTCTCTAAGGCGCTCCAAAGCATCTATCCTGATATTTCTCTGCAGAGTTCCTGAAGAATTGTCCCAACTCTGCAATCGCTCAGTATAAGTCGTATGCCCAATCCTCTAAGGATAACAGTAAAACCCTTTGAAGTAGGGCGTGGCAGTCATGAGTTTTCAACCCTTGTACCTTGTTTCCATCTGCACCGACTCTCCTTTCGTGGTTGGAAGCAAATCCATGTGGGAATCTCACACGTGACAGGACCTCGCAGAATTCTTTTCTTTTACCTTGTCCAAGGCGCACACAGTGGTGCCATATCCCGTGGTTTACCTTCATCTTGCACCTGCAAATCCTTTCGATACCTAGTGTGTCAAATCAATCCTAGATTTTAAGGTATCTTTCGTCTTGCCTTCAATGTTAAGAAGTGTGCCGATAATGCTGTCACATATATTTTTCTCGATGTGCATCACATCAAGATTATGCCGCAGATCCAAATCTTTCCAATACTCCAAGTCCCACAAAGTGGACCTGCGGGTAAACAATAATCTCTCTTCTACCGTGCCACGCTTCCTTTTCCGCTACCATTACCGGATGGTTTCACGGTGTAATATGCATGACCTTCTCTAATTCCACTTGCAACTCATCGGCGGTGAGCCTCTTTGGCGCATCACGGTTTTCATTCTTTGCATTGAACACATGTCTTAGGTATTTTCTAGGATGCGGCTTGTCCTTTGCAAGGAAACGGCGGTGTCCAATGTAACAGATCTTGCTAAGTATTGCGTATGACAGTGGATTCCTGTCACATCGAACACATGCATTGTAACCATGTTTCGTTCTCCCTGACATAGTGCCCAAAGCCGGATAATCATGGATGCACCAAATTACAACAGCACGCAAAAAGAAATCAGCTGGTGGGCTGCTATATAGGTCTCGAGTGAGAACACCCTTCCATAGACGTTGAAGTTCCTCCACAAGAGGCTCCATGAACAAATCAAAATCCTTTCCAGGACTTTTTGGACCTGGGATGAGCAAGGCCATCATGTAGTTTGATTCTTTGGTGCGTACATTTGGAGGCATGTTGTAAGGATAACAAGCACTCGCCACATGCTATATGTGGCGCTCTGTGTGGCCAAATGGGTTAAATCCATCCAAGCTAAGCCAAGTCTAATGTTTCTCGGGTCAGAAGAAAACTCTTTGTGTTTATCATTGAAGCTTTTCCACTCACTACCATGAGATGGATGGCTCATTACATTCGATCTCTGTACTCCTGGTTCCTAGAATGCCATAGTACATCCTCTCTTGTTTCACATCATGAAACAACCTCTGCAATCTTGGTGTAATTGGAAAATGTCTCGTAACATTATGAGGAACCCTCTTCACAAAGATCGCCATCTTTCCATCTTGATGATTTGCATTTCGGCATTCACTTAAGTTGGCATAATCCTTCGAGCATGAACACAATTATTCTTACAAACATGGATCATATCATATCCAATTCCAACTGCACGAAGGAAATTCTTCATTTTATGTAGGTGTGTGGCAGCTCGACGATCTCAGGAAAGATTTGCGGAAAGCAGCCAACATCGCATCGAATGATTTGTTGGTCATCCGCTCAGATGTCTTCACCAAGAAAGGTGACCATAGCTGAGAATCTTGACAGCTTATTTCACGGGTGACACAACGTTGCATTGTTCCAACATGCGGGCCCACCATTTTTCTTCTGCGCAGTGAAAGTTCACGGAATGCACGAGCATTTCAGTAGCATTGTTTCAATGTTGGTCAAACTCATCGCCCCGCCACCACCACCTCCTCCTCCTCTTCCACACGAGCATCAGGCAGATCAAGATGGTGATCTGCTGCTTCCACGTAGTCAATAACATTGACGCTCACAGCTTCACCATGATGAACCCACCTAGTATATGTGACCGACATCCCATACAAGTGTAGATGATTTTGCATAGTTGATCGGGTCTTGTAACTGAATTCATACAACTGCTACAAGGGCAGAGCACATCTGATTTGGACCACCGTACTCAGCTCGATAAAGTTCATGAAGTTTTCAACCCCTCGACATATGCAGCGGAGAATCTTCGAACAGAAGTTATCCAAGTCCTGTCCATCTATTAGACATACAAATTAGTTCTTCTACTAGATATTACAGGAAAAACATATATGCTTTTTTATGAAGTCCAGAAAAAAATACCTAGGTCGATTTCTAAAGCTATGGCAAGATATTTGGACGAGCAGATCTAAGTAACGAAATATATGTAAAGCTAATTCAGCAAACAGATTTGAGTGCTAAATTATGGCAGGTTGTTTCAGCAGTCAATGAGCTCGAGCACACAGCCATCGAACTATCGAAGGCCATCGCAGCAACAAAGATCGAGTATAAAATGGTGTAGAGCTATTTCACCTAACAGATTGGCTACTAGACCATGGCAATCTATGTCACAATAAATATATGGCAGGATATTTTAGAAACTAATCGGCCTTGGCATGCCATCTCAGCTAAGCAGATTGAGTGCAGAACAGGGCAAGGAAGCTTCTTAAGCAGAGCATATTGACAATAAACTACTTCGGCAAATAGTGAGATTAACATCGTCTATCAGCTAACATTCAGCGCTACACCGACATGAACGGGGCCTCAGTCTAGAATGCGCGTACCGTGGGAGAAGCTGACCGTCGTGCGTCTCCACACGAACGTCGCCAGCGGTGGCGGCGCTGACCGCCGTGCGCCTCCACAAGAACGTAGCCAGAGGAGGCGGCGCGGCTAGAGGATGGCAGTCTACGAGAGCGTACTGTGGGAGCGAGAGGATCGCCTGCGTCCCCTCGACGAGCCGCGGCGCCGACTTATCAGCACGGCGGGGAGGGCGTCTTTGGCGGAGCGAATGGAGTGGAGGGGGGATGGGGGGAGGGAGGTTTGGGGAATATTTGGCCGAAGGGCGGTTGAATCGAATTTGGGGGGAAATTTTGTATGGGGGAGGATTTTGGCGGTGGGCGGGGGCACTTTGGAGCATGGTCGGTTTCTCCAAGTGCAGTCCCACGTGTTAGTGAAGAGGCAAGCCGAAGCGCGTTCCGTTTGCGTGAACCGTGTGCAGGACCGAACGTGTGTGGGGTGCAATGCGACCGCGACAGGATTGCTCAGTGTACCACCTTTTTTCCTTTCAAACTAGGTGCTTCGCCCCCTCAAAAAAATGTTGCTTCGCGATCCATCGATACTACTACTAGTAATCCGGTAATCCCGACTAAAACGGCGCGGCCGGGTCTTTTCCCGCGCGATATGCTGGGAGGTTGGCTTAGTTGGGTTTTTTAGATTTGTCTTGGTTCAATAAAAAGCAGAGTTGGTGATGATGGTGTGCCTGTCATCCTGCAATATAGGCCGTCCGATCTATATCTAACGGATAGGAAGGAAACTATGACAATTTACCCGCACTCCTCTCCACATTTGCAGATAAGGCTTTCCCTCGTTCATCCTTTTCTCCCACAAGATCTTGATCTTCCGTGCACTAGTACTCCTACAATATGTATATTATTGTGAAAGTTCATATACACCGGCCGAGATTAATGCAAACACGGCAGATTTTCATTACATTTCAAACTTTTATAAGACAGAAAAATAAAAGAAACCCGACCCTAAACCTATTCTACGGCGGCGACCGACGTCCTCCATCTGCGATCTCTATGTACGGGGGCGGGGTTCAAGACCCGTGAAGTGAAGGTGCGGTCTCCGGCGAGGAAGAGTAGAACACGGGATACGGACCGGCCAGTTGGCACACCATGCCCTGCCGCCTCCCATGCCCTACTCATCCTCGGAGGAGTCCCCGACCTCGGCGGTGCCGGACGTTGGACGGCGGCAAATAGGACGCGTGGCTGACGGTGCTCCCGTCGTCGGCCGCCAGTGTGGCCAACGCTTGTATGGTCGCATCCGCGTCCGGCTACGCCGCTATTGCGTCATGAGAGGCGACTTGAGCGAGGGCGGCGACCTCGAGCTTCATCCCCGAAGACAAGCTCTCCCGCAGAGCGTTCGCACTTGCGGTCATGGCGGATGTGGTGTCAGGTAGGAGGACGGCGCGCTATGGTGTGGAGGTTAGCTGGCGTTGCCGCTTTAAGTAGCGCATTCGGTGAGGCCAGCGTCCGGTGCGCTATTAAGTCGCCGGAGTTGGTTCCTCGGGCACCGAGCCTCTTAATGACGACATACGAACGGACGGCATGAATGCGGGCAGCTGGCGCCGGCTGGGAACGCACCACGCGACGGCGCGAGGGACGAGGGCTTTGGTGTGCCAGGGTAGTCAGCTGCGGTCGTGGCAACGTTGGAGATGCCCTTTGCTCAAATGCGATCCCCGCATGTCATTGAAAAAGCAAGACGACCCGGCATGGTCTCAGGTCCAGAGGATGCAGTTGGCCGCGCTACACCACTCCGCGGACGCGTCGCGGCGCCCCGTGCATCCTCGACGAGCCGGGTGTTGGGGTGTGTTTGGATTGTGGCCAAAGTGCACCTTACCAAAATTTTGGTCATGACCCAAAGATTGGTCTTTGTTTGGATGGTTGCCATTTCTTTGGCATGCCAATGAACTCTAGCCAACTCTAGTTCATTTTTCTTGCCAATTCGGCCAAATCATGGGCAACCAATACCTCAACCAAAATTTTGGCTACCCAATGCTTTGATGGGGAAACCTTGGGCACAAACTAAACATACCGTTGGTCGTGCCACATCACAAACGCCACCTTCGGCACACTGAAATCGACCGTGTCTATCGACGATATGAGCGTGTCGCTCACCGCAGTCGCTGTGTCCAGAGGCGGTGCTGGAGCTTCGCCCCGTTGTTGGCCCCAAAGACCCACATGAACGGTTGTCGGTGGAGAGGAGGTCGTGGGCCAGCTCCTCCATTGGACTAGTCTGCGCTACGTCGTCCCGATGGGTGTGCCCCACATGTTGGTTTCCCTGTTTTCCCGGCCATATTCGAGCGTCAGTGCTCCGCGTTGCGCATTAGACCTTTCACTATGTAGGCCAAGCGAGACAACTTATTTTTTATTTGAGCCGTTCAAGTGTAATCATGTGACGTTTGCTTATTTCTCATTCCTCTCCAACCCTCTTCTCCATCGATCATGTCGCCCTCCATTTGAATCCATCCTCCCGCATGCCTCATTTGAACATCTCGCCGAGTATCATTCGCATGTACCCACCCTAGTCCTCTTTCAATAGATATCCGGACCCCGATAAGAAATCGTGAGGGAACGAATGGGGGCACGTGATACCTAAGGCGGATTCAAAATTTTGAACCGGTGATCATAGCATCCGCAAATCATATATAAAGGGTATTCAATGTTCGTTTCATTTTTGAACGTACAATATACTCCCTCCTATCCTTTCTACCTTACATATAAGTTTTATGTGTAGTCAAAGTATCTCTACTATGATAAAAAAGGTATCAACATTCAACAACGCCCAATCAATATTGTTAGATTCGTACGTACTCCTAGATTTGTACTCGAGATGGTTTCCAATTTGACTATTGACAAGATTAATAGTACTCCTTTCACATAGGTGAGTAAGTCATCTTAGGCTGTGCACCGTGACCAAGGAGGAGGGAAAATGAGAGACATTAATGTTTATTTGCTAATTAATAGTATTGCATGCAATGAACTAACCACTGCATGTCATGTTTGATAGTCTCAAGTCATTAAAAGCATGCACACCCTCATCTCTTATTGGTTCATATGTCAAGAAACAAGAAACGAGGTAGAAGTTAATGCACCGCGCCTACGTGTTTTGGGATTATTTGGTTTTCGTAAGATGACTTACACACCTAGACGGAGGGAGTACATGAGATGTATAATGTGAAAATTATATCATTGGAAACTCCTTTTCACATATGAAATTGACCATATGCTTTGTGTAAGTTGCATGTCATATATTATTACTCTAACATTTGGTCAAAGTTAGCCTCGAAAAACGATTAGACCCTGTATGCTTTGTGTAAGTTGCATGTCATATATTATTACTCTAACATTTGTGTAAGTTGCATGTCATATATTATTACTCTAACATTTGGTCGAGTATAGTGGAAGTGGATCCTCCGACGTAGGTATCCCTGCCTTACCCTCCCTTCGGTCACTTCTTCGGCGGACCCCATGCTTGCTTGGCCCCGCATGTCGCTTACTCAATGGGTTCGGCCACGTCAGGGGATCCTCATCCGTAGTATACTCCCTCTGTTTTTATTTACTCCGCATAAAACGGAGGGAGTAGTGGTATAATAAATGACGCGGGCGGGGAGGGGAGGGACGTCGGTTTGCTCTCAACTGCGGTCCCACAAGCGAGCGAAAACGCAAGACGAAGCGTGTTCCATTCGGTGAGCAACATGGAGGGTCCAGCGTGCCGGGCTGCAACGCGAACGCGACAAGAGCGATGTACAGTCAAAACCGATTGACCGGTCATCACCGGAACCACTATTCACACCAGAACCTTCGCTGCTCGGCCTACGCCAGCCACTGCCCTAAAACCACACCAAATCTCCAGCCCATTCCCCCACCTTTCGATCCCCTAGCCCGCATCAAGCGTCCCCTAGTTCGCCGGAAAGCCATGGTGCGCCGCAAGATCACTTACTACAAGATGTCGACGCCGGGCGCCGCAGAAATCGCGCGCGGCGGTCGGCGCCACGACCTCCGCTCCCAAGCTCGCTTTGGGCGGGCCAATCCCGAGTTCTCCGGAGCCAAGCTACGAGGAGGAGGAAGCCGATCAATGTTCACTGCGGAGTTCGCGCGCAGAAGGCCCCGATGGGTATGAGACGATGGACGCCGACTTCGTGCGAAGCGCCCGAGTCCCCCATGGTGCAAAGCGGACCAGCGGTTCAACATGGCGATACTAAAGGAGGACCGGGAGGCGAGGCTCAACTCGACACGGAGCGCGCGCGCATGCCGCTGCCATCGAGGCTCTCCGCAGCGGAACCGGATGTCGTGGATGTGAACCGGGCGGCGGAGGCTCAACTTGAGGCGGAGCGCGCGGATGCCGCTGCCATCGAGGCCCTCCTGCGCAGCGGAACCGGACGCCCGGACATGAACCGGGCGGCAGAGGCTCGACTCGACGCAGAGGGCACGGATGCCGCTCTCATCGACGCCCTCCTGCAGGCAGAACCGGAAGTCCTGGACTTGAACAGGGCGGCAGAGGCTCGACTCGACGCGGAGCGCGCGGATGCCGCTCTCATCGACGCCCTCCTGTAGCTTGAACCGGGCGGCGGGGGCTCGACTCGACGTGGAGCACGCGGATGCCGCTGCCATCGAGGCCTTCCTGTAGGCGGAACCGGACGTCCTCGACTTGAACCGGGCTGTGCTCTCGTCCGTGCAGAGCGCCCGCACGCTCCGCTTGAACGAGTAGCTGGAGGCCGAGGACAACCACGGTGCGGAGACACACGTCGGCAGCGACGGCTGGTTCCCGCCGGCAGCCAAAGACGACGAGGCCGTCTCTTTCCGCGAAAGCAGTGATAGTTTTTCTTTATGTTGTTGTTTTATTATTATGGATCTTTTGCTGTGTAAAACATACTATTTGTTATGCAAGTTGCCCGAGTCTACCATTTCAAAGGCGGTTGGATGAATATCCTACGTCTCCTAACCCTTCTTTCCTTCTTCCTCACCTCTTCTTCTTCCCCAACAGACCACCGCACGGGCCGTACGGATACTCCAGTTGGATAAACATACTTTATTAACGAAAATTATGTGTCAGCGATAGGATGGCTGAGTTTGGTTTGTTCACATGCGACAGCACGTGCCAGTGAGGGTGCGTTCCCTTGGTTGGGTTTGCGGCGTGCAGGAGCGATGTGTGAGGGTGCGGTGCGACCGCAACTTGCAGGAGCGACCGTGTGAGGGTGCGGTGCGACCGCGACAGCTGTGCACAAGGGTACCTCCTTCTCATTTTGAAAACTTTAGGCAAGCTTGGCAAAATGTGTGGCGAAGTTTGGCAATGCAAGGCCTAGACCCAACAAGATAAGTATCACGATTACCTCTGTCCGGTTTATTGGTCCCCATTGTATTTAGTGCAAATTTTGACCATAGATAAAACTAAGAAAATGTTCACGCATGTCACCAAACATTATATTTTTCAAAACTATGTTCAAATACTGAATCCAATGAGATAATTTTTCTTGACATGCATTAACATTTTGTTAGTTAAATCTTTAGTCAAAATTTGGCACAAACTATAAAAGGAGCTATAAACCAGACGGTGGTAGTAATGTACTAGGAGTACTAGTGTTAAAAAAGAAAGGCGGGATTTTCCTTTGATACAAATCCTTGTTTCACGTGTCAATTAATGCGTATTTTTTTTCTCAAAAAACCAAAGAGCTAACCATCTCACTCCTAATCTCTTGATTAATGCAGCGCCATGCAAACGAACCTTCTCACTTCCGCATGCATGCAGGGGATATTAATGTCCTTGGTTGCTAACCCCATCAATTTTGCCTCGATTAGTGTTAGTGGCCCTTTGCAAATTGTAATTTTGATATACTGGCCTTGTGTACAAAAAAATGGAGGCAGTAACTATATTTGAATTCCTTTCCCATTGCGGTGACGCCGATTTACTTTTTTTTTTGTGGTTTGGCGAAGTCGCTTGACGGAGAACACCATTGAGGGAGACCACGGTAAGTCGTTTCATAGTGTCACCGCAAGCCGAGACAACCGCCTTTATTTGCATCCAGAAGTCCTTTACTAGTACTACTACTAGGAGTACTAGTGCGGTGAGATGGTTTCTCGAAGAAGATGATGGAGAAGCAGAGTCAGCGAAGAGTGAAATGATAGTTGCTTCGTCCGTGCTTTGTGATTTGACGCCTCACTGCTTTGTGATTGGTGATAGAAGGGACAGGGGAGTAGACTCTATGCTCTATATTGTACTACTCCTACATGCGTCCAAGCATGGGATAAAGAGGAAATTTTAATCAGGGAGCGTCGGTTCCATCTTTTTGGCTTTGGCAACGCCGTCCACAATGGTTCCCACGATGCCAAAATCTATTTTCACATTTGGCTACACATTGTGGATGCCCTTAACCGTACCACTTGGTTTTGCTCCTGTGTGCTATCTATACAAATCTCAATTATATTGATCTAAAAATTATAGAATCAAAGATTAGTAAAAAGGAGGTGATTTTGCCGCGCGGATGGCGGAGGAGGTTTCTTATTTTCGGAGGACGTTGTCCTGGCGGTTTGCTAACATGCGGTCCCACGTGTCAGTGCTTTACCAAGCTGATATGCGTCCCACATGAGGCAGAAAAATGGCAGAAGCAACACGTGATTAAGTTGAAGAAGATGAGGGAGAAGCGACCAAGCTGATCCGCGTCCCACATGAGGCAGAACAACGGCAGAAGCAACACGTGGTTAAGTTGAAGAAGATGAGGGAGAAGCGGATTCAGCAACGAGTGAAATGATGGTTGCTTCGTCCCTCCAACTTCTTCTTTTTTAGCATTATTACTTCGTCCCTCCAACTTAACTGCAGGAAAGGTGCAGCTTTGTGATTTGACGCCTCATTGCTCATTACTACGCCGGCGCCATGACTGGGGTGCTTCACCTTGGCTACTCTGCACTGTATTCCGGTATGGCATGTGGACCCGGTAGCTTGATGTCCCACATGTCGGTGAAAGGTACTAGCAGATTTATGAAAGCGAGCGCTCCACTCTTACTACGGAGGAGTAGACGACACGACGGCCTAGTGAACTGCCACTTGTACTGTATAGTACTATAGTTTTCCTGTTTCGCACGATCCATCGATACAAACCCGATTAAACAGGAAAGGGCAGGATTTTTCCCGCGTGGTAGATGATACTGGCCATACATTTCAAAGGCAATTTTAATGTATGCAAACTGAATAATTATAAGTAACAATATGATATCTAGTAAAACTAAAAACACATATGATTTATTGTGTTAGAGTGTAGTAGTAGTGTTGTATTGCATAGTTGTTAGATGTAACATGCGAGAACGTGTAGAGATGTAGTTTTGGAGGGCCTATAGAGAGAAAAGCGTAGTACGGTCACCGAACTTCAGAATAAGCTGATTACGGTCACTATATACGTTTTGCGGTGATTATCCGGTCACTTGCTCACAGTTCAGCATCGGATTGCACTCTGTTGACCGGCCAAATAGTCTGCATGGCGCCATGTTGACTAGTTAAATTGACCACGTTCCTTGTGGGTCCCACCTGTCAGTTCGCATCATATAAACACAAATTTACGCAGGCGCGACAAGGCTCCAACCCGTGCGCGGGAATCACCTGGTTGTGTATGTGTCTGTCAGGGCCTGATGTGTGCGCATGCACGTGTAGGTTGAGCACTTGAGAGTGAGAGTGTGTGTTGGTCGTGTGGTGTACTGGTGTGTGCATGCATGCGTGCGTGTGTGCGTGTGAGTGTTGCGTGCGTGCATGGCTGCGTGTGTACGTGTGAGTGTTGCGTGCGTGTGTGGGTGCATGTGTTTGTGTGAGTGTTGCGTGGATGGAGTTCGTGTGCATGCGTGCATGTGTGTATAATCACCACACCAGCTCCTGTGTGTTAAAATAGATGGCTCAGCATACCAATACAAGGCCACCTTGTCCGCTGTGCCCGCTGTCATGACTTCGCACCACCGTCAAAATATTTTTTTTTGTCGTTTGTTTTCATTCTTACTAGCAAGATGCCCGTGCGTTGCACGTAATATCAAGATGCATTTGTATGACTTGTTTATCTTGTGAGAGAAAAAGGATGAATGAGGGAAGGCCTTATTTGCAAATGTGGAGAGGTGTGTGGGTACCTTTTTGCAAAACTGCCATAGTTTCTTTCCTATCCGTCAGATATAAATCGGATGGCCTATATTGCAGGATGGCAGTACACCATCATCACCAACTCTGTTTTTTATAAGAGTGTATTTTATGTATTTTATAATAGTGTAGATGTAGAGTAGATACAAGTCGACTCGTGGGCACGATGTTAGTGAGATAATGTGATTCAACACTAGATTAGGTGCCAGGTGGAGCGTTCAACAGGTCAACTAGTCATGTCATGAGCAAATACAAAGTTGTACGGTGAGCCCGTGACTGTATAATAACCACTAAACGTAAACGGTGACCGTAATGAGTGGATTATGAAGTCCAATGTATGTATCGTGCTTTCACTTCAAATACAATGATCGTCATTGCATATATCGCGAGAGAAAGATGAAACACGCATGAATTTTCTGGGGGCTTACTTTTAGAGGACATGGAGATAGTTTTGTGTGCATACATGAAAGGGGCGTACAGGGGGGGTATGCGATGGAGAGAGAGATGCTCTTCGTTTCTCTTTATTATGACTAACTTTGTATATAGTATAAAAATATACAAATTCACAGAGCGGAATAAATATCATTGTGGGCACAATGCAATGCAAATTAGCGTTCGTACTCCTCCATATAACTTTGTAATGTTGTATATATGTAGAAACTCTAAAATAATTATTTGGCCACACTTTATTCAAAAGGAATGTTGTATGCGAAATAAACGTGAAGAGAGGGCTTTTAGATCAATGGGTACGTGATGTAACATGTGTGAATGTGTAGTTGATGCATTTGGCGGGGCCTAGAGAGGTATGTGTGTGTATTACGTATTCGAGAGAGGCATGGGTAGAGGGGCTGACGAGGGGGGGGGGAGATAGCACGAGAAATGAGGGTGGTCTAGAGAGAGAGAGAGACGAATATGACGTCACGACAAGAGATTCCATTCCCTTGAGTGTGTATATGCAAGGGGGGAGGTAACAGAGGCACCAGGAGAATTTTTCTATGTGTGTGGTGTTTGTGTTGGTATGTGTGGGTGTGAGAAGATAATTAGACGTGGGGGCAGAGGGTGTGTCACCGTGTGAGGTCCGGTGGGTCGAGGTGAGGCCCTTTGTTCGGTTCCGTCCTGCGCCACATTGGCCGGCCCATGACACATTTAGAAAGACCCATGGATGACTAGTCGTACAAGACAAAGATAGCAGAATTGTGAAGGACTCTGTGTCCACTGACAAAGCCGGCTAGGATTTGTAACCCTAGGTTCTCGGACTAAGGTAACCCCTCTATCTCTAATATTACTATTCATCCAACCTAACTTTAAGGGGCATCCTACAGAATGCTCTGCTAGAATCATACTCGTCGATTAGGAAGAGAGGTGTGAGATAATGCATGAGAGACAAGCGTAAAGATAATGTGCGTACATGAGACACGTAGGCAGGTCCATGTATATAGAAAGGGTCGATGAGGATTGTGCGTGTGTATGTTTGCGAGAGGAAGAGTGCTTGTGATAAAGGTTAGTGAAAACAGTTGTAAATGGTTACGAGAGGGAGGGAGGGTTATATCTAGAGAATGTGTGCGGAAAGACACCTCGGAGAGAGTGTGTGAGCATGTGAGAGACCACCGATGGAGAGTGAAACTACACGTAAAGACTGCTCTACACATTGATTAAAGATATAAATTGTATCCAAATATTAGGATGGGATCATGATATTTGCAATTCAGCGTAAGCGCGGTCATTGATCCATCAGACATCTAGATTCTATCGAATTTGAGCATGTCTATGTTATTATTCGACACAATTGATCCACATAGTTAGTATTTTGAACTCTAGACAATGCATCGCTTTAGCAATCGAATATAAACGTGAGTATAGTTCATGTTGTGTGTGTAAAGCACATTATACATACGAAAGTTACACAATGGACATTTATAAATAGCTACCTATGAACTAGTATACATTTGAATTCAACCTAAGGTGGTTTAAAAAAATCGAATTCAACATGAAGTCCATTCAATTATTTGAATTTGATATCATGGCATTTGTAAACCATACCTAAACTATGGGGGTACCAATCTTTGCTCTGATTTTGTACATAATAGCATATGTAGTCGTGTACAAAATAGATTCAAATTTAGCTCCTCCATTCCAAAATAATCGTAGTTATAGGATTTTCAAGTGTCAAAATTCAAAAGGAAGCGGATAATTTAATGAGGTTTTCAAACATACAAGGTCAAATATAACGTTGTCTATTTAGGTCAATCCTCGTAGTTCAAGAGTACTCTAAACGTGAATGCTTGTGTTTCAAAATTTGAACGGTTACCAAAAGAGCCTCTACTACTTGAAACCGCGTGAGACCAATGTTTGGTAGTACAAGGAAATTACTTTTCTAATAACTCCGACCTATGAAACCTACCGGCCCGACGTCCAAAGGTCTAAACCGGGGTAGGTTTGTAGCTTCATCTAGACGCCACGCAACCGCCTCCGAAAAACATTCATACACAATGGCCGCCTAAGCACACATGCGCAAGGTCAAATCGCCCCGCCCACTATTTGGGACACCTGGATTACCATCCTACCCCGACCCGCAGAGGTCCGAATTTAAGAGGGGGCAAAGTTTGTACTTTCCCCAAATTTCAAACAAGTCGTCCCATCTTCTGCTCAAAAAGCCAAAACAAGCGCGTCCCTGCATCAAACATGGTCCCCCCCACCCGTCTAATTCCCCATTCGTACTCTGTGGGTGCCAAAACTACCTCTCCACCAGGCGTGAAACCCCGGTGTCCTCCGTCCGCCACCCCATCCCACCCATCAACCGCCGCCCTCCTCCATCACGCTAGAGCCGATACCCCGACGTCGTCGTCCACCGCAACCTGAACCGCAACGCCCTCCACAGCTAGTAGTTGAAGCCGAGGCCGAGCCGTCCGCATGCCCAAGCAGTTCAACCACGCCGTCCTGCGCCTCACCGCTGCCGCCCCAACTCGCCACCCTCCACCGCACCGGAGTTGTTCCTGCTACGCCGCCCTTCGCCGCCTCGGATCTGCTTCCTCCGCCGACATACAACCACGGCAACATAGTCAACAATTTGGCCATGGGTTCGCCCAAGCCTGCACCCTCCGTAACATCGGTTTCCCGGTAAAACAAGAAGATCGGCGCGACATGTGGAGGTGACCACACCGCAACGAAGAAGGTACTCCTCTTCCCTTATTCGTGCAAATCTTACGCCTCTTCTTGCACGGTATTCATCCCACGTAAGACACTAGTTGACCGCTTCTTCTTGATACTAGATGTTCCTAGTAACTCGCGATGCACAAGGTTTCTCCTCATATACTATTTCACCTTAGCTAGAGGTCCGTCGCCCTGAATTTCAATTTCTGGCCGTTGATTCCCAATTAACGGAAGCATTCCCGGCGTAACAGCGCTAGTACGACTATTACGCCGGGGAAGCAGCGCCTTGGTGTTTATCTTAGGGGCGTCTACGGCCTAGAGCTACTGGCGCCCGATCTGGAGGTCGGCCGGGATTAAAGGGATGGCTTGGGGGTGCTGCCAAGCACGGCGGTGGTGTGAGGTCGATGGGAGGGCGGGGCGGCGGAGGCACGGGTCTGGGCCGGTGGTCGCCGGGCGGTTCGTGAAAGATCGCCAACAAGGATCAAGGGAGGTAGAGCGAAGGCCATCTTCCTGCTCCTTATAGATAGGACGGTTCATTAAAAAATCGATGACCTATTTATTTTCAATCGACCGTTATCTTAGATATGACCACATGTGGTGGTGTCTTTGGAGGAGTACCTGCATTTCCTGTGCTCATATATTACAAAATCATACGGAGTAGAATCTAATTTTGTTTGCCATGCAATGTTGTAGAGCTATCATATGTCTCCTGTCATTTATTTTTAAGCCACCTGCTATCTGCTACTTTTACAGTGCACTAGTTCTGCACACACTTCACCCATACTCTCACTATTGTGTTTTTATGCAAGGGTATTTCAGACTCTCCTGCCGAAAGAGAAGCAGCAAAGAAAAGAGAGAAGTCGCTCCAGTTTGGTATACGGGTAGGCAAGACACGTTACAACGCTATAAAGGGTGCAGTGTCAGCAGACGGAGACGGTAAACATAGCTCTGTAGTTGATGACCTCACTCGCAATGAACCACCATCCCAGGTGCTTGCTTTAACTTCGCGGTGTCATATGTGGTTGCATGTTGGTGTCTAGCTTGTATTCGAAAGGCCGAAGTCGGTCTTTATTAAGATAAGGAAAGATATTTTTTACATGAACCACCATCCCGTGAGCACCAGAAGACAAATAGCTAGTCGAGAGCCTTGCCGAGCCAAAGGACAAGCCCAACAAACACAGGCATCACCGAAGCCAACTAAAAAGCCGCGATGGTGGCGAAGCAGCCCGCCTCCACCAGGCTCTCGTGTCCTAGATGATCATCTTCACCACCCCAATGGATGTCTAGCTTGTATTGCTTCCAATTTGGTTAAATTGCATCTGCTTAGCTTACACATTATACCTTTGAATATGACATGCCTTTCTGTTTTTGGTACATACTAGTACATCTGTGTATTAACCATGTTCTTACATCAAACTAATGTTCTTGTGGATCCCTCATCGATCACTTATGACGAGGCAGGCAGGCAAGGGGACTACTCCTCATTTAAAGAATGCGGTGTCAGCCTCCCGACATGATTCTCAAGAAACAGAAATGCTAGATGAAGATAGTGAACGTAGCTCTGTAGTTGATTACAGCATTTCCCCTACACTAGCATTGCAGGTGCTTGATCTAACTTGGCAGCATGATATGTGGTTGCATGTTGCATATGGTGTCTAGATTATAATTCTTCCAATCTGGTTAAACTGCATGTGCTAGTCTGCTTAGCTTATACTCCTGTAAATGTGACATTATACCTGCTAGTGTGACATGCCTTCCTGTATTTAGTACATAGTACATCTGTCTATTAAGCATATCCTTACATAAAACTATTGTTTTTTTTGTATCCCGCATCAATCAATATGACGAGACACCTTTAGTATATGCAGTGCGATATTAGTTGCATCTTTCATATGATTTATAGCATGCGCTGCTTCTAATTTGTTGAAATTCCATTTATGATGGGACACTTTTAACTTGGCAGTCATATTGGTTGCATCTTTCATGTGGTGTCTAGCTTGCATTGCTTCTTATTTGCTGGAATGGTTTCTGCTTAGTTTACACAAATAGTTGTGAACATGCCATGCCGTCCTGTTTTTCGTACATATTCCATCCTGGTATCATGTGTTTGCCTTACATCAAAGTAGTGATTGTCTACCTTTCATATGGTGTCTACCTTCCATTGCATTGCTTCTAATTTGGTGAAATGTCTTCTTCTTAGTTTACACATCATAGTTCTGGTTATCTCTTCCGTCCTGTTTTTCATACATATTACATCCTCCTATCATGTGGTTGTCTAACATCAAAGTTTTATTCGTCTGCATCACACATCAATTTGTTCTGAAGAACTAAGTTTTATTCGTTTTTCTTGTCGGCTTGACTTAACATGGCACAGAGAAAGAGGAAGAAACAGAGAATGGCAGGGAATGAGAAGCGGATGAATCCTGCATATTCTGTTGGTACTGATGGTGCAATAGAAGGTGAAAATCCAGCGGAAAATTCTACAAACACGGCATCCCATGCTACACCAACTGCAAAAAAGCCAAACAGAAACAAATAGCTGCCACCAAACAAGCAGAGACAGCCCTAGTTCTTGCAACACCTACCACAGTACTACTAGCTGCACGACATACTCGTGCGTCAACTGAGCTAGCAGCACGTTCCCAAGCTCCCTTGCCACCTGACACTACTTCCCAAGCACTCTTGACACAAGACGAGTTGGCAATATCAGATGAACCTTGTGAGCTTCAACAGCAAGAAGGTAGTTGCTGGAGTCAAGTTACAGTTGCATGCTTCTTTATATGTAGTCTCACAGTTTGATGTACACTAACACTTCCTATGTTTGTTGTTGGACTAGCACCTAGGCACAAGAGGAAACAAACATCAGGGATAATGCTCGATAGGTTAACTAAATCTAGAGGAGGAAGAATGGAGATCCGTTTTGAGGTAGGTTTAAAAAGGCCACGTGATGCTACAGAGTCAGCCAAGTTAGTATCAGAGGCAGCGGTTGCCGTTAGGTGTCATGTACGTATCCTCCCAACATGGATTCAATGCAGGAATGACAAAGACAAAACCAGTTCAACACCTTCCTCGACCATTTATCTGTAAGTATGGTTATGTATGGAAACTAGTAATATCGTCTTGCTCTGTCCCATACTTTCTAGGTTGTCGATAATGAGACTCCCATAATTTTCAACAGATGAGGTTCAAGTTGGATAGCCAAGATGATGCAACTGCAAGCTTGCACCCATGTTTTCAAGTCTGCTCATGCAAGATGTCGGTATAACTTGAGGAAAACTCACTTTGAAGGCAAGGCTAACAGTGAACTTTCCCAAACATCTCCAGTGGAAAATATATCGGATGAAGACTAGAGGGGCCTTGTTAAACACTGGTCTGATCCGAAGTATCAGGTACATTATATATATGTGATCAGATCACATGTTGAAGTCCTATTGACGCATGTGCCACACAAATCTATCTTCTTGTAGGTGAACTGTTCAAAGAACAAGGCCAACCATACGAAAGTGAAATTCCAACAGATGACAGGATCTCGTAGCTATATTGCACACTGCGAGGCTCTTGTAATTAGCTACTGTTTCACTCTTTTCGCTGTACCATATTATCAGATCTATATTGACTTGTTCGAAATGCAGAGGAAAGCCCGCAAGGACCAAAAAGTACCTGAACCAAATGTTGTGGAAATCTTCAAGGACTGTCACACCAGCAAGAAGAAGGGCATGACTACACCAGTCAAAGCCGCTGTTGTAAGTCCTTAATCCTCATGCCTTTTAACTACTACTTACTCTGACTTGTGCCTTGAACTGCATGGTTTGCAGCCAATGTCTATTACTCTTTTCAATTTTATACACAATTGTCTTAGCGTATCATTGCACCTTACAAGGTTTAAAAGGGAGGAGTGATGTTCCTTTGATCTTGACCCGTAATCTAGTTCCGTGCTGGACTTGCCCACACAACGTTACAATTGCATGTTTGTCTGTTCTCAGTTGTTTTGTGATATGAATGATGTCATACTATGCTTACTGTATTATAAACTTCGTCTCTTTATCCTTAGCCCTCAATACAATGTGAAGAAATAGACAATACATTAGCGATGGTACATGGTCATATGTTTGGAACCTGGTTTTATTATGTACTTTGCAATAAAATACAACTAATATTTTACATGGGTTCACCAGAATAAGTTCTATATATAGACCAAAGCTATTTTGTTTGATTTTGCTGCCTCCTTAATATCTTATGTTATGGTACAACTAATGTAAAACCTCAACTTTTCAGCGAGCTATGGAAAAAATGGTGGAACCGCCACCTTCTGAAGGTGGCGAGGCAACTATAACCGCAATGTCAGCTCTTGCTGCAGTGGGTCAAGACTGTCCACTAACGAGGCCAAAAGCACGTTCTGCGTATCTTGGGTTGGTTGTTAAGGCAATATCGTCCAAACTGCCTCATGATCAAGATATGCAAGCTCAAAGCAATGTTGTATCTGCGCTCAAACACAAGTCCATTCCCTAACAGAGGCCCTTTGTGAAACAAGGAGAAACATTGCTCAATGTCGTCCAAGATATGCATGGTTTTGAAACCGACTATCGACATTTGCTATGTTGTTCAGGAGCCTAGGGGAAATGAAGGCGAGGGTTATGGTGTTCCATCGGACAATACAGCATGAAAACGTAACAGTGAGGTCAAATGAACCGAGCTTATGAACTTCTGGTGGTGCATTTATCTGCTAGACTGTTTAGTTTTATGCCAACCTTCCTTTTGTTATATAGTTGTAATTTGTTTTGGTGCGATACCAAATTTATTCTTAACGTGCAGCCACCGGCTGATGAAAACAGCAATCCATTTTTGTATAGTGTAGGGTGTTCCCTATATTTCCACTGGTGGCGATCTTTGATGCCGAGTGGATGTAATCTATGCAATCGCCTTAATAGCCTAGCGTTAGTTTGGGCCTTATTTATTTCCTAGTCTTCTTTTTCCCTGGTTTGCTAGTGGCCACAACTACCCATGGGCCATATATGGGCCGTAGGATCCATGGGTCTCCCTACGGGCCGTTGATAAATGGGCTCAGAATCGGTGGGCCTCGGTACGTCGATAAATGGGCCTAGGTCCGTCGGATAAATGGGTCTACATGGGCCGTGTCAGGCGAATTGGTATCGCCCAAAGACGGTAACGGGCCGTTAACAGGTCGTGGGACTGCAAAAGCTTAATTACATCACGAGCATAACGGGTCGTTAATGGGCCAGAATATAGGACAGGCTGGCCAGAAACGGGCCGACTCTTGCCATGGGCCGAATTTGGCCCATTAGGGTAACAGGCCAGTAACGGGCCGACTCTTGCCATGGGCCAAATTTGGCCCATTTGGGGAACATGCCAGTAACGGGCCGACTCTTGCCATGGGCCGAATTTGGCCCATTACGGGAACAGGCCAGTAACGGGCCGGAAGTAATCGAGGGCCGAAAAGGAGCCCAAGAACGTATGGGCCGTCAATAGGCCGAAAGCTAAACACGGGCTAGAAACGGCCCATGTAAATCACGGGCCGTTAACGGGTACAAAGTAAATTATTGTTCATTATGGGCTAGAGTCACCGTGGGCCCAGTAAAGGGCGAAGATACGAAGGCCTCATATGGGCGAAGACGCGTCGTGGGCCATACATGGGCCGAAAGTGAAATGGGCTGGTGTTATATTTGACGGGCCACATGACGTTGTTGGGCCGATTTCCTTTAGTGCCTAACGGGCCGTAAAATGGGCTATTTGCGAAGAGACTGTTAACATGCTTTTCATGGGCCAGCCCGTTAACTTTTGACCAAGTCAAACGGGCCGATTTTGTAAGCTAAATGGGCCAGTGGTGGGCCGTGGCACGTGTCGACATATCATAGGCGCCTATCTCACCCACTGACGAGCTGAGACGTGTTTCGTCCGGCCAATAAGAATTTTACACGTGGAAATTTCCCATTGGTCGGGGCTGTTAACGGGTTATCGGATCCAAAACCCGACCCGATAGCTTAACGGTGTTCTGTTATGGTGGATGCCACGTGTCGGTCACCCTTGACGAAAAGCACTTCTGTGACGCGCGATTTATCATCATGGAAGTGGACACTTCCATGATGATAATTTTGGTAATGTCATGGAACACTTCTATGACAGCACAGGTATGACTATCTTGATTCTGTCATAAATTTGTCATGGATGTACATGCATGACAAAAAATGCGACCTACCGTGACAAACACGTATCATCACAGAAGTGTATTTTTTTTGTAGTGTAGGGTGGCGAGCATCAACCCCCTTGACTGCGATCCGATCCCCGTCACCCTCAACTACATTAACAGTATGTACTGGGTCAGCATGAACACGTCTTGGATGGTGCTCGTCGACGATCGCGGCAGCTGGATGCTCGTGGAGGTGAACACCCGGCGATTGATCCCCCTTCCTTCGATTAACACTGCACAGTGGAACCGCGGCCCAGAATACTCGGAATCTTACAGTAGCCAACATGATACCAAGTTTGATTTGCTCAAGGTTGTAATCTGCCAAGTGACCACAAGATCTACGAATTATAAAGTTTTCAGGCTAATTGCGTTCTTCAACCGCGGTCTCGCCTATCTGATAGGTCACCGCGGTAAGTGGATAAATCTACACGTCTATCACAGGATCATACATCCTCCATGGTTGCCGGTGTCAAAACCGGCGGATCTCGGGTAGGGGGTCCCGAACTGTGCGTCTAAGGCGGATGGTAATAGGAGGCGGGGGACGCAATGTTTACCCAGGTTCGGGCCCTCTTGATGGAGGTAATACCTTACTTCCTGCTTGATTGATCTTGATGATATGAGTATTACAAAAGTTGATCTACCACGAGATCGTAGAGTCTAAACCCTAGAAGCTAGCCTATGATTATGATTTTTGTAGTCCTACGGACTAAACCCTCCGGTTTATATAGACACCGGAGGGGGGCTAGGGTTACACAGAGTCGGTTACAAGGGAGGAGATCTACATGTTCGAACTTCCAAGCTTGCCTTCCATGCAAAGGAGAGTCCCACCCGGACTCGGGACGAAGTCTTCGATCTTGTATCTTCATAGTCCAACAGTCCGGCCAAAGGATATAGTCCAGCTGTCCGAGGACCCCCTAATCCAGGACTCCCTCAGTAGCCCCTGAACCAGGCTTCAATGACGATGAGTCCGGCGCGCAGATTGTCTTTGGCATTGCAAGGCGGGTTCTTCCTCCGAATACTCCATAGAAGATTTTTAACACAAGGATAGTGTCCGGCTCTGCAAAACAAATTCCACATACCACCGTAGAGAGTATAATATTTCGACAAATCTAATCTGCTGACAACTTTTCATAACGTGACATCACGCCACGGCCCGGTCATTATTCGAACCGTTTTTCTCAACCAGCTACTGCACATATTGCGAGGCGGTTTTCTTGGCACGTCTTGTCGAAGCAGAGATCGTGTCCCCTTATAACGAGATTCTCATCAATACGTGTGTGGGTAACCCGACCGCGCCATCAATTACGGCGTTTGGGGAATAAGCAAGTTTACCAGGCAGGTCAGGAGGCACACAGTTTGCTCCGCACTTATAAAGGGACAGGGACTCCTCCTTTTTACCCACGCCTTCTTCTTCCCTGCCCATCCATTCTCGCGCACTCAAGCTCCAGCACCCAAGTTCGCATCTTCTCTGCAAAATCACTCCAAATATGTCCGGAGCGGGAGGCAAGTGGATGGCCTCCTTCGTTACGGAGGAGAATATTATGAAGCTCCCGGAAGCCGGATACCTAGCCGCAGATATAGCGCACCGGCTCCCAGATGCGGGGCAGATCGTCCCCACCCCCGAGCCTCACGAAAGGGTCGTGTTCCTTACCCATTTCGTCCGTGGACTGGGGTTTCCCCTCCACCCATTTGTCCGCGGGCTCATGTTCTACTACGGGTTGGACTTTCATGATCAGGCCCCCAATTTCATCCTCAACATCTCGGCGTTTATCGTCGTGTGCGAGGCCTTCCTTCGCATCAAGCCCCACTTCGGCCTGTGGCTGAAGACCTTCAATGTTAAACCGAAGGTGGTGGTCGGCCAGCAAGCGGAGTGCGAAGGCGCCATTGTGGGCAAAATGCCCAACGTCACCTATTTTGAAGGCTACTATGTGGAGACCATAGAAAGGTGGCAATCAGGGTGGTTCTACATCACCGAGCCGCGCGACACCAACTTGGTGGCGGCCCCCAAATTTTGATCCGGAATCCCCATGCGGCTCACCTCCTGGAAAGAGAAGGACATATCCTGGGGTTCATCGGTGGAGCTGACCGGACTCCAGACCTGCGTCAGGAACATGATAAGCAAGAAAATCAAGCTTGTCAACGTGGTCCAAGTCATGCTCTTCAGCCGGATCCTCCCGTGTCAAAGACGGGCATTCAATAAGAATGTCCAACCTAGCCCAGCACATTGGCGACATCACTTTATCCTCCGCCTTGGCGCGCTCGCCGCGGCGCCACCGTCCGGCCCTGTCAACATAGTTTTTTTCAAAATGGTCCCTGTCAACATAGTGAATCGGGAGAGGACTATAGTTGTGAGTATGACAGTACGGACCCACCAGGTCCACTCCCGAACACAAGCAAGCGCCTCTTTTACTACTCAAATGAACCCCTCGTTTTTACCCTAATCCACCCTGCTGATATCTGGGACCCACATCATTTTCAATGTATAGTCAATTAACGACAGAATTGCACAACTTTTTTTAGTAGTAATTCAGAGGAGTAGGCTATAAACTGGGTTGTGCGGTCTCTGTGGCCTGTCTAACAACATGACCAGCCAAGCAGTTTTTTCTTTGGGAAAATAGGTAGCCCAGTATTTCTTTTTGAAGAATACCCAAGCTAGGCCTATTTGTTTTCTCCGACTTACTGTGCTGCAAATCTTTCAAGACGAGGAGGGATGCATTCCGGCCTGGACAAAGAGTATGGTCAGTGTCTGTTAAAAGTAATATCAAAAGGGGTTGAAAATTCCAGAAAAATTATAGCAAATGGGATATTAGTTTCTTTTTTTGTTTTTGTTCTTCACTGATATCTTATACGTATTTCATTGGATTTAACATGACATAGTACTAATTTATTTTAAATTTGTTTTAGTATGGCTACTAATTTTTTGTATTAAGAATATTTTGTTCCCCAGCAAAAAATTGCGAATTTTCAAAATTTCCCACAAATTTAGTTAATTTTTTGACCCTAGTACTGACCAGAAAATGGGCAGCAATTCTAAAAATGGACAACGGGCTACAATAAATTCCATATGAACTAGAAAATGAGTAAAAATTATAAAAATAATAGCCAATGGGTTGTACAGGCCACAGATTTCGAGGTTGACTTGTTTACGCAAGGCTTTGTCAGTCAACACACGATTCTAGCAGCAATGACTGTTGGACTTCCATCCAACGGCCGACGTGCTTCTTCAATCTCTGATTTTCCTGCTCCAGCCGCCTAAACTAGCACCGGCGAGACTGCCTGCTCCCTCCTCTTGTGGCCCGTTGTGATTCCGTGCAGGCTTCCCCGGCCCACCCTACTCCCTCCGCTAGTCTGGCCGCATGCAATCAACTGCTTCCTTATTACGCGAAAAAAAAAGATTCCTTCCACTGACATTTGGGGCGCCCCGGTTGGGAGGCTGACCTGTGGGCCTACTAAGTTGACGCGTACGTAGGGCTTGTCAACTTAGTAAACAAACGATTCTAGCAGCAGTAACCGTTGGATTTGATTCGAACGGTCCTGCTGCTTCTTCAATCGCTGCTCTTCATGCACCAGCCGCCCAAACCAGCACCGGCAAGACCGCCTGCTCTTGCCTCCAGTGGCCGGTTGTGCTGTCGTTGAGGCCTCATCACGCCCTACTACTCCCACCGCTAGCCAGGCCATGCGGCGACGGCAACCTCACACCGCAGCCGAACCAGTGAACCCTCGTATTCCTCTCCGCATGGGCATCCACTGTCGCGTCTTCCCTGGCTCCGCGTCGTCCCCTTCCTAGGCCTCGCCGTCGTCCACCGCCTTGGTGCTCTCGGCGCGGCACGGTCAATGTGGTCAACGACCGACTTCCGTCGGAAGAGTACTATACGTGGAGAGGCTGACAGCTGGGTCCACGGCCGCAGCCCAGTTTTTTTGTGATTTGCCAAGTAAGTCGCTTTGTCAGGCCTGTTGGGCTGCAAATCTTACAAGACAAGGAGAGCTTTCATCGGCTGGCCGAGAAAATGGCCTATCAGTAATGAGAAATGGGTTGTACATTTTTAAAACACATCAAACCGGCAATTAGTTTCAAATTTCTTTTTTTCATTTCTAGATTTTAAATTACATTAATTTTATGCATGGACAATTTGTTGGACTTTATATTAAAATACATTTATTTTTAAAATCAGTTTGAATGTGACTCAAAATTTCGGGATTAAAAACAGTTCGGACCGCACCGAAATATGCAAAAATTCGTATAGTTTTTTAACCGTGGCCACAATGGACGGTAATGGTAACAAAAAGAATATGGGCTCCAAAAAAAACCTTAAGAATTAGCAAATGGGTTGTAAATTATTAGAAATAATGGAAGATGGGTTGTATGCTGTTTTCCACAGATTTGAGGCTTTCCTAAAAAAAAGGTTGACACACAAGCAGTGACTGTTGGATGTCCATCCAACGGTCGTCGTGCTTCTTCAATCTCTGCTCTTCCTGCTCCAGCCGCTCAAACAAGCGTCGGCGGGACTGCCTGCTCCCTCCTCCCCGCGGATGGTTGTGCTGTCGCGTATGCCTCACCGCCCAACCATACTCCCATCGCTGGCCTAGCCATCCCTCTACTCACCCACACCTGCTATTATTCTCCGGCGACGGCAAAAGAACCAGTAAACCCTCGTACAGTCATACTGACCTCCGCGTGGGAAACAACTGTCGAGTCTTCCCTGCCTCCGTGTCGTTCCATTCCTAGGCCTCGCCGTCATCCACTGCCCTGGTTCTCTCGGCGCGGCCTCGTCAACGTGGTCAATGACCGACATGCATCTGAAGTGGACTATACGTGGAGAGGCCGACAGCTGGGTACACGGCCGCACGCAAGGAAATGCCTCCTTATGACGCGCAAAATAATGATTCCTCCACCTGACATCAGGGACCCACCGAAAGGGCCTATGTATTTCGCGAAAAAACGTTACCGCCGCAGACAGCTCGGACCCACCAGCTATATCTTCGCACGCAAGGAAGTGCCTCCTTATTACGCACAAAAAAATGAATACTCCGCCTGTTAGCTGGGACCCAGATAGTGGCAGGCTGACTTAGGGCCTACTAAGTTGACGGGACGAGGGCTTTGTCAACTTAGTCAATATGCATGATTCTAGCTCCAAAGGACTGTGACGATATCCATCCAACGGCCGTAGTGCTTCTTCAACCAATGGTCTTCTTGCTCCAAATTACCAAACCAGCAACGGTTGTGCTCGTGCTCCTGCCTCCCGTGGCGGCTGGCGATGCAGCGGAGGCCTCACCGCCTCTACTACTCCCACCGCTGGCCAGGCCATCCTCTACTCACCCACACCCCTCTTATTCTGCGGCGACGGAGCCTCACACCGCAGTGAACCAAAGGAACCTCAGATTCTCTATGCGTGGGCATCCACCGCCGCTGTTTTCCCGGCCCGCCGTCCCTTCCTAGGCCTCGCCATCGCCCACCGCCTCTGGTGCTCTCGGCGCTGCATGGTCAACGTGGTCAAGGAACGGCTTCCATCGGACGTGGATCTGTATGTGGAGAGGCCGATACCGGGTCCACGTCGCAGCAAGGAGGTGCCTCCTTATTAGGCGCAAAATAATTATTCCTCCACCTGACAGCAGGGACCCACCGGACGGGCAACTGTATTTCGCGAAAAAACATTTCCCCTGACTGCTGGGACCTACCAGCTACATCTTCGCACGCAAGGAAGTGCGTCCGGGCAAAACAAAAACGATTCGCCCCCTGACTGCTGGGACCTACCAGCTACATCTTCGCACGCAAGGAAGTGCGTCCGGGCAAAAAAACGATTCGCCCCCCTAACTGCTGGGACCCACCAGCTACATCTTCACAGGCAAGGAAGTGCCTGACAGTCGGGACCGACCTGGTCAAAGCGTACGTAGCATTGTCATTCTGGTCGCGAACGTGTACGTACATACTGGTCGATGTAGAGGCGCGCACGTGTCGTAGTGGAGGCGTGCACATTGCATGTACACGTACGTACAGTAGCCAGGGTGCAAGAAAGTAAATACGGCCACGTACGTACATACGGAGGGGTCTCGAACGCCTACTTACGCGTACGTACGGCCAAGGCTCGTGTACATCACTACTAGGGAAAAGCCTAGCAGCAGAGCGGGTTTTGGGCCTATTAGTAGTGCGGGGGCCGGCGCTACTAATAAGGTGCTACAGCTAGCGTATAGCAGTAGCGCGGGTGCCACCCGCACTACTACTACGTCCGTTAGTAGTAGCGTGGGTAAAATCCCGCGCTACTACTAATCTCTAATCTCTGATTTTTTTTTTTTAATTTTTTCGATTTTTTTTTCAATATTTCCCCTAATTTTCAAATTTCTGAATTATTTTAACCTCCAATATCTAGTACATCACTACTAGGAAAAGCCTAGCAGCAGCTGGTTTTGGGCCTATTAGTAGCGCCAGCCGACGCTACTAATAAGGCGCTACAACTAACGAGCAAGAGGCAGCGGTGCCACCAGCGCTACTACTACGTCCGTTAGTAGTAGCGTGGGTAAAAACCCGCGCTACTACTAATCTCTAATCTCTGATTTTTTTTTGAATTTTTTCGAAAAAAAATTCGTTTTTTCCCCTAATTTTCAAATTTCTGAATTATTTTAACCTCCAATCTCTAATCACCCCTCATCGCTTCTCAATTTAATCTCTAATCTCTAATCACCCCTCATCATTCCAAATCATCTAACTTCCTGACGGTCACCCATCCTCTCACTACTCCAAATGAGCACGCTTAACTTCCGGGTTCTATTCTCCCTCGTTTCCAAGTCTGCACTTGTTGTTTTCCTGACAATAGTAAGATGTCAATCCTATTAACCTCAGGAATTTAGCTTGAGCATGAAGTCACACATTTCAATGTTTGAGTTTGAAACTATTGTTCTAAAAAATAACACTAATATTTAGTAACACTAATATTTCTTGAATAATTAGTTTGACCATAGTTTGACCAGATTTGATCAAAATTCAAAAAACGAAATAATTATTTGGTAACACTAATATTCTTGAATAATTAGTTTGACCATAGTTTGACCAGATTTAACAAAAATTAAAAAAAAACCAACGCTACTGCTATCAACTTAGTAGTAGCGAGGTTTAAAAACCTGCGCTACTATTAAGTAGCAGTAGCGAGGGTTTTTAACCCTCGCTACTAGTAAGCGTCCGTGTATAAAATTTTCCCAAGTAGTGCATGGCTGGGTCGGAATGGAGAAACAGCGTCGTCGTCGTGTTCATGGGGAGGCAACGGAATGTGTCGTGTTCATCGGGAGGAAACGGAACGCGTGGGAGCCAACCGGCTTGGACGGAACAACCGATGGAAACGAGGCCTGGCGTACCGCATAACGGAGGAAACGGCCTTGTGTTCGATCGGCCACGTTCGAAACGAGATCCTGTTCATCGGGAGGGGTCTGGCGTACCGCAAAACGGAGGAAACGGACCTCCTACGATTGAAACGGGGGTCCTGTTTATCGGGAGGGGTCTGGCATACTGCAAAATGGAGGAAACAGACTTATGTTGGAGCGCTACGGTCGAAACGGGGGTCCTGTTCATCTGGAGGGGTGTGGCGTACCGCAAAACGGGACTCCACGGATATGCTCATCTCCACCGTCGACCCCTCCACCTCCACGGACCATCTGCTCATCCACCGTCGACCTCCTCCACCTCCACCGCGATCGCTCATCCACGGGCTCCTCTTCATCCAGCCTCCACCGTGCGCTACTCCACCGGCTACTATTCAACCAGCCCTCTCCACGGGCTCCTGTTCAACCACCCCTCCACGGGCTACTGTTCATCCAGCCCTACACCGTCTACTATTCATCCTGCCCTCCACGGGATGGTCCTGTTCACCCTGCCCTCCACGGGGTTGTGTTCATCCAGCCCCAACCGGATCGAAAGATCGGGGTCCTGTTCATCCATCCCCAGCGGGAACTGTTCATCCAAACCCCCCAGCAACGCTCACTGTTCGTCCAGATGCAAAGCCACGGGGTCCTGTTCATCCACCGCCACCGGGAACTGTTCATCCAACCCCCAAAGAACGCCATCGTTCATCGAGAGGCAGACCGATCGGTTTCAGCTTAGCGCAGAGTGAAGGAATCGCCGATCAGTTCGCCAACAGCCATCGATCGATCGCTTCGGAGTTCGCAGAACGCGTAGCTGCAAAGGCAATCGCCGGGTTCGATTAGAGCCCAACGCCTCGCACCCACCCGCATGCGTGTCCGAGAGAAACGCACATCGCTCGCCCCGACCACCCACCGTAACCGGGAACACCCTGATATTTTCCTCGCCCTCGCTTCTCCCATGGTTTTCTCCGTCATGGACGGCCCAAAGAATGTCATGCAGCTGCGTCTCCGGCCCGGCCAGGACGAAAAGCCCATTTTCTGTCATGATTTTTTGTCATAGAAGTAGGACCCCACCACATCTATGATGATACCGTGTTTTGTCACAATTATTGTCATACAAGTGTCATAAGTATGAGAGAAAAGATTTTCGTTCGGCCCAAAATGTCACAGATGTGTCTTTTTTTGTAGTGTTGTTCGTTGTGAGCAGATTCAATAATTAGCGCGCATTTGTCAAAACATAATTAACTATGACTGTTGCATGGTGGTGCATGAATTGTTTATTGTGTACTGCATGTTGGTAGCCGGTGGGCCACCACTTGCATGGGAAGTGGAGTTTCCACTTGCGTGTCCGCTTGCGTGGTTAATTAACTAAGAGAGAAATTATGCTATACTCTTCCGTCTTGCATAAGTACACCTCATCTCGCCTGCCTCCCACTGCTCAGTTCCCCACTCGGCATAGTTAATACAGTCCCCGTTTGGAGCTTAGGAAGTACAGAGGTCCAACTCCACCAGGCAGATCTGAGCTTTTCGGTGAACTCGGCGGCTTGTCTTTGCGGTGAGTTCTGATTCGGTTTCCAAAAATGTCGTGGCGGCGGTGTTGCACCGGTCTACATTTCTTGTTTCCTGCGGCCCAGTTTCCTTGCGTCAAGTGTTGCTCCGGGCTAGGTTTCTTGCTTTTCAATCTACCCTGTCGGCGGTGCTCTGCTTTGCTTTGGTTTGCTGATGCCCAAACTTGATGGGGTTCCTTTGCATTATGATCGATATATCTTTCATTTGCATTGCCTACGGCCCTGCTTAACTCATTTACATGTGGATTTGTTGAAGTAGATCGACCGATAAGATGGATCAGCCGCCCGGGTCCTCGTCGCGCGGAAGATCTGCTGGACAAAGAAGAGGCCAGCCAGCTAGAAAAAACAGCAACTTGAGAACACAAGCGATGGTTGTAGCCAATGCTCCAAGGAGATATCCATCGTACAGGTCCATGTTTGGCACCAATCCTTTCCTAGGGTTAGGCATGCTTTTCTACCATGCGGCCGAGCCCACGGGGATGACCGGCTTGCTCACTAGCAGATATGCAGTCCTGGTAGATCGGGTGGCGTTCGCTGATGCCTTGGGTAGGTTAGACACCAGCGGACCAGTGTTGAGGTTTCGTCTGCCAGATGGAAAAGTGAGGGAGGTACACGATGATGATGCAGTTAGGATATTAGGTGTGCGTGGGCATGGAAGGATAGTTCAGTTTAATCCATCGATTTGTAGGGTGACATGATCAAGAGGGTTAGATCACTCATAGGGATAAGAGGCGGGGGTTGTCTGAAGGTGTCCGATCTAGAGGACGTGATCAGCTGGATAAACCCGTGCTGCATGGACGAGTCTGAGACAATTGCATTCACTGTGGCATCGAGCCTGCTTGGTGTTTGTACATCACTAGCACCAAGAAAGTACGTGGCGGCAATACCAGATGAGATCCTTGATACGTGTCTGTCGTATCTACTTTTCCAAACACTTTTGCCCTTGTTTTGGACTCTAACTTGCATGATTTGAATGGAACTAACCCGGACTGACGCTGTTTTCAGCAGAATTGCCATGTTATTATTTTTGTGCAGAAACAAAAGTTCTTGGAATGACCTGAAACTTCACGAAGATTACTTTTGGAAATAATAAAAATGCTGGCGAAATAATCAAGGCCAGGGGGCCCACACCCTATCCACGTGGGTGGGAGGCGCGCCTGCCCCCTGGGAGCGCCCCCCTGCCTCGTGGGCCCCCTGGAGCTCCACCAACCTCATCTCCAACTCTATATATTCACGTTCGTGGAGGAAACAAATCAGAGAGAAGGATTCATCGCATTTTACGATACGAAGCTATCATAAAGCCCTAATCTCTCTCGGGAGGGCTGATCTAGAGTCCGTTGAGGGAGTCCTGGACTAAGGGGTCCTCGGGCGTCCGGCCTGTTATTCATTGGGCCGGACTGATGGGCTGTGAAGATACGAAGGCCGAAGACTATACCCGTGTCCGAATTGGACTCTCCTTAGCATGGAAGGCAAGCTAGGAGACCAGCTGTGAAGATTCCTTCTTATGTAACCGACTCCATGTAACCCTAGATCTCTCCGGTGTCTATATAAACCGGAGAGCATAGTCCAGATAGGACATTCATTACCATATTCACATAGGCTAGGCTTTTAGGGTTTAGCCATTACGATCTCGTGGTAGATCAACTCTTGTAACACTCATATTCATCAAGATCAATCAAGCAGGAAGTAGGGTATTACCTCCATAGAGAGGGACCGAACTTGGGTAAACATCTAATCCCCCGTCTCCTGTTACCATCGATCCTAGACGCACAGTTCGGGACCCCCTACCCGAGATCCGCCGGTTTTGACACCGACATTGGTGCTTTCATTTAGAGTTCCACTGTGCCGTCGTCGAAGGACTCAATGGCCCCTTCGATCGTCAGTAATGGCACCGTTCAGGGAGAAACCTTCCTCCCCGGACAAGCCTTTGTGTTCGGCGACTTCGTACTGCGGGCCAACTCGCTTGGTCATCTGGAGCAGGTCGATAGCCACGCCCCTGGCCATCATGTCAGATTTGGAAGCTTGAACTGCGTCGCGGATAACCGTGGAGACTTTATCTTCGATGGATTCGAGACTGCGGCAGTCGCTCCCCCTCTCTCCGATGAACATGACTTAAATATGTCATCGAATCACATCCAGAAGATGGATCATGTTGCTGCAACGGCCTCAGAACTGAAGCACATTGTGCCCTCCGACGTCACAAAGTCCACGGCGTTGGAGCCACACACGGACTCGACATCCCGCAATACTTGCGTCAATGGAACTCCGCACTCGTTTCCGGCTACACGTTCCGGATGAGGTGCGCCTGCGGACACCGAGCTGGATCGGTTATCGATTTTCGAATTTGGCCCGCAGACTTCTTCCAGCACTCACCTTTTGGTGACGTGCTAAATTCTTTAAAGAACTTATCCTTGGAGGATGACTCACAGCCGAACTATGTTCGGTTCGAATTAGAGGCGGATGACGAGGAATTTTGCTTCCCACCCGCCACCCACTTCATAGCCACCGTCGATGACTTAACCGACGTGCTTGACTATGGCTCCGAAGACATCGATGATATGGATGACGATGCCAACAAGGAGCAAGGCCAAGACCCTCCATTTGCTGGACGCTGGACGGCCACCTCTTCCTATGACGTGTACATGGTTGATACATCTAAAGAATTTGGTGATGACAAAGAAGAGCCAGACGCGAATAAGCCTTCTGCGACGTAGTCCAAATGCCGGCGCGCCAAACGCCGCTCTAAGCCTCGACGCTCAAAAGATGGCAACACTGGCACCAGAGAAAATAGCACTCCAGAGGACGCCGAAAACAATGAAGACCTTGTCGGAGCTACATCCGAACAGGAAGAAAACGACAACGGGCAAGATAACCCCGATGAACAGGCCGTAGAAGATGACTCGGAGGACGATAGTTACCGTCCACCCTCCAAGGAGGAGACAAGCCTCGGCAACAAAGACTTCATTGTGCCTGAAGATCCTCGGGAGCAGGAGCGTTTTAAGCTTCAGCTCATAGCCACTGCAAGGAGCCTGAAAAAGAAACAGCAGCAGCTTCAAGCCGAACAAGATCTGCTCGTCGACAGATGGACTGATGTCCTGACAGCTGAAGAATACGGCCTCAAGCGCCCAGCCAAGAGCTACCCAAAATGCAGAATGCTACCTCAGTTCGATGAGGAGGCACCAGATCCCATACCTCCCTCGCGCAACACGGACTGACCACCACGTGGTCGGGATAGAGCGGCGGACAGGCCACCCCGCGGTCGGGATAAAATAGCAACTCAAGCCGAGTAGCAGCCCGCCCACCGCCTCGCAAAAACAGGGACAGACTAGCTCGGGATCATACATACGATCTCCGGCAGGAACTGCACAGTAGAGTAGGACATATAAGGTCAATCTACCGATCGCGAGGTCATGCCTCGAGGCACGACGATGGTTACCTATTCGGACGTGATAAACCAAACCACGCCCGAGCCGAATACCGTAGAAGAACTCCATCAGAGCCACGCCACGACGCGGCCCGATATAGAGGCGCCGCACACCCTCTCTCTGTCGGTGTACAAAAAGAGGCACATGCTTTTGTACCCCTTTACTTGTGCACGGGCAGTCAGAGCCGCGCCCACGACCACGCCAAGCAGAGCAAGAGAGGTGAGCCAAGGTAAGTTTGAAGCCCAAGACGATCAAAGCAACGCCAAGGACAAGACCACAAAGAGCAGAGGGACGAAGCAGGTTCCTCTAGCAAGACCCTTGCCGGGCAGCCCCGGCAAGACCCTTGCCGGGACAACTCGCCCCACACCAATAGAGGGAGCCACCCTTGTGCCCACGGCCCCCAGCGCCATCATCAGCGTGGGGCCAGGGCTCGGGAAGGCACCTCTGTGGTGGCATGCAGCTCTTTATAAAGACATATTCAAGATCAGATGAGGATTAGAAGGCGACGATCCTCGGCAAGATCCTTGCCGAGGAAGGCCACCAGCCCCCCCAAGAAGACCCTTGCCGGGACGAGAGCAGCTGCCATGCAAGGCCCTTGCAGACCACAGCGGCAAGACCCTTGCCGGGCCACCCGGCAAGGCCCCCGCCAAGGACACCAGCAAGGCCACCGCCAGGAACACACCAACCAAGCTTCCACCGCCGTTCAACATGCAGCTGCCAGCCCAACCAGCTGGGCGGGCACCTGCGTGGCAACATGCAGCTCCTAGGCCAACTCATCGAGCACCTGCATGGCGGCATGCAGATCTTCGTGAAGGCTACACCACCGCGCCACCTCAGCTGCCTGCCTGCCTACATGGCGCCACACACATCGCTGGCCAGGGCGTTGTCAAAGAGAGGAGGACCGGCGACGGACGGGACAGGCCTCACCCCCGTCCCCCAATAAAGCAAGGGGACGCCTAAGCTACGCATTAAATGTGTCTTATCCTGTAATGCAAGCGATAAGCTTAGGGCACTGTACGCCTTTCCACCTCCTGTGTGTCACTGTGGCAACCCCTTCCAACTATAAAAGGAGGCCCATGGCGTACTGGAGAAGGATTCGGCTTTGAGAAACCGCACGCTGACGACAGCTAGTTCGAGAGCTCAAAAACTCTCAGAAATACACCCACCAAAGCAGGACTAGGGTTTTACGCATCCTCGCGGCCCGAACCTGCGTAAATGATCCGTGTGCTGTCTACTAGGCCTGCTCTCCTCGCAATTCTGTGCCCCGGCAACCGTAGTAGGGATTCTTGTGATCTCGTAGGTGTCGTTCCACACCGACATCTTTGGCGCGCCAGGTAGGGCCTCCGGGCGTTGCCGCCATGAGCCGATTCACCTCCAAGTCTGCCGAGCGCGCCCTTCCCTTCTTCAAAATCTTGAAGAAGGCAGGGCGAATAGATTGGACCCCAGAAGCCAAGGCAGCACTGCAGGATCTGAAGAAATACCTTTCCTCCATGCCAATACTGGTTGCGCCTAAACCACAAGAGCCGTTACTCCTGTATCTGGCGGCGACGAATCAAGTGGTCAATGCCGCACTAGTGGCACAGAGGGAGGTCGACGAGGAGGCAGCAATGGCGGCAGGACCAGCGGATGGCAAGCCGAAGATTCCCCCAGGAGGGCCTGGTGCCGACAAAGCGCGGCCCTTGGCAGAATCTGGTGCCACCAAGGCGATGCCCGTGCGGTCGAGTGAAGTGGTACCAAAGAAGAAGATGATGCAGCACCCGGTTTACTTGGTTAGCTCCCTCTTGCAGGGGGCTAGGTCGAGGTATTTCGGCGTGCAAAAATTGCTCTTCGGCTTCCTTATGGCCTCGAGGAAGCTGTGTCACTACTTCCAGGCCCACAAGATCACTGTTGTTACCCGCCTCCCGTTGCAACGGATACTGCACAACCCGGACGCAACTAGAAGGATTGTGGAATGGGCCTTGGAGTTGTCAAGCTTCGGTTTAAACTTTGAAAGTATATCGACAATCCAGAGCAGAGTCTTGGCGGAGTTCATCGCAGAATGTACCTCGACGCCTGATGAAGAAATCCAAGAGAACACTCTCCCCGGCAAGGAAGCAGATCGCGACTGGATCATGTACTTTGATGGGTCTTTCTCGCTGCAAGGCGCCGGTGCCGGTGTGCTGCTCATCGCACCCACCGGAGAACACCTCAAGTACGTGATCTAGATGCACTTGCCCAGGGAGATTTCCACCAACAACACCACTGAGTAGAAGGGATTGCTTGCCGGTCTCAGGATCGCGGCAGACCTCGGGGTTAAGAAGCTCATCGTCAGGGGTAACTCGCAGCTCGTTGTCAGGCAGGTCAATAAGGATTATCAGAGCCCATTGATGGAAGCTTACGTAGATGAGGTGAGGAAGTTGGAGGAACGCTTTGACGGTATCTAGGCGGAGCACGTCCCCCGAGCGGAGAATGACATCGCCGATTACCTGTCAAAGTGTGCCGCATTCAAGCTACCTGTGGAACCAGGTACCTTTTTGCTCCGGTTAACTCAACCATCCGTCGAACCATCAGCGGGGCAGAGCAAGTGGAGGAAATTAGGTACCGGCAAGTACTTTCCTACCGAGCCCCCTGGGGCCGCCGGCAAGGGTGCTGCCACGGACGCTGGGCCTGCCCAAGAGCAACTGCCTCCGACTGGGCGTCAAGCCCTGGCCATAGAGACAGCCGCTCCCACGGCGGAAGAGATGCCTTTTGTCCTTGCCGTCGAGCCCCAGGCTCCGGCATGGGCGCAGCACACCATCCACTTCCTCCAAACAGGGGAGCTTCCTAAGGAGCAGGAGGAAGCAGAGAAAGTAGCCTGTCGGTCCGCCCTGTACCAGTTCGTCGATGACGTCCTATACCGGAGGAGGCCAAACGGTGTGAAACTCAAATGCATCCCCCGGGAGGAAGGATTGGAGCTGTTGGCAGAGATACATGGAGGCATATGTGGCTCCCACATAGGGTCGAGGGCCCTTGCCGGAAAGGCGCTCCTGCAAGGTTTCTTCTGGCCCACCACCCTCCAGGATGCGACGGCACTAGTAACCAAGTGTGAAGTGTGCCAGTTCCATTGAAAGAAGCTACATCAACCAGCTCAAGCCCTTCAAACAATCCCTCTCTCCTGGCCATTCTCGGTCTGGGGGCTCGATATACTGGGCCCCTTTCCCCGCGCTGTCGGGGGCTTTGAGTACTTTTATGTTGCAATCGACAAGTTCACAAAGTGGCCTGAAGTGGAAGCAGTGACGAAGGTGACTGCTCAGTCAGCTGTCAAGTTCTTCAAAGGACTAGTCTGCCGTTTTGGTGTGCCAAACAGACTCATCACCGACAACGGCACACAGTTCACAAGCCACACCTTCATGCAGTACATCCAAGACCTCGGCAACAAGGTCTGTTTTGTTTCCGTGGCACATCTGCGGAGCAACAGCCAAGCGGAGAGGGCAAATGCTGAAGTGTTGCGAGGCCTGAGAACGAAGACCTTTGACAAGCTGCACAAGAGTGCAAGGCGCTGGATTGATGAATTGCCGGCGGTTCTTTGGTCGGTCAGGACGATGCTAAATCGAGCCACCGGCCAGACACCTTTTGCCCTGGTATACGGGGCAGAAGCAGTTCTCCCCATAGAACTCATATACGGGTCACCTTGAGTTCTCGCTTATGATGAGCTTGAGCAAGAGCCGTTGCGCCAAGATGACGCGACGCTCCTTGAGGAAGATCGTCTTCGTCGGCTGTGAGAGCGGAGTGCTACCAGCAAGCCTTGCGCCACTACCATAGCCGCAAGGTTCATGCCTGAGGCTTTGAGGAAGGCGACCTTGTTCTTTGGCGCATTCAGTCGGCCAAGAATTCCAACAAGTTGACACCGAAGTACGAGTCACTAGGTCTGGCGCAGTCCGCCTGGAGACCGAAGATGCCGTCCCAGTGAGCAACTCGTGGAACATCGAGCATCTTCGCAAGTTTTACCCATAAGGAGCGGCTTGCCGGGCATCCCGGCAAGCCACCCTTTTGTACAAGCTTTGCCGGCAAGGCATGTGACCCTTTGTACAAAGCCAGGCGCAGACCCTGAGCATAAATAAATGAAGGGCTGGCGCCCTAAGTTATAGCATGCATGCTAGGTCGAGTCTCTTCCTTGGTTAGGGTTGATAGTGCTTAGCAGCGACTAACCCCTAGCCTAGAGGTCGAGCGCGCGTCTATCTGTTCCTTTTCTGTCCTCCTTTGGTTCGCAGGGCACATAAGAACTTCTGCTGAACTACTCGGAAAGAAGGAAATGGACCGGCGCCCCGACCCCGGCAAACCAGAGTTGCCGGGTGCTGCGAGCACAAAGATCCAACCGCGGCAAGCTGAGATTGCTAGGGGCTGCAGATCCAGATAAGTCTTTTATCCTCTGTCATGCATTTCGGAATCGGACTGGGGTATGTGAAACCTCGTTTTTATCTCTAAGCTGCCGTGCTCCCCTTTTTCCTATACCTAAGGATTATTTCCTGGGTCCGGATTTGGTCGTAGCCGCGGCGGCAAGGAGGTAGGACGAGGAGCCTGAAGCCCACTTCATTCCTGCCTCCGCCAAGAGCGCGAGAATGGTCGAGTGGAGTGGGGGGATGGCAAGGCCTGTTGCCGGGAGAAAAACATTTATCTTAAACAATAACAAGGATTCGCTCCTTGTCGCGGGATTTACCCGCGAACGAATAACCCGGCAAGCATCCCTTGTTCATTAAAAACATCCCATACAGGTACCTTTTGTGCGAGATCACTACAAGAAATATGTTGAATTGTGACCTTTCATAATGACCCTGAGTCAAATTGTCATAAATCCATGACCATTTCGAACCAATTGGTCGTAACCTGTGCGGGAGGGTCCAAACCTTAAAGCATAACGACAATTTTGATTAAAAAGGTCATAATTTCCTTACACGAAATGGTCATGAGCAAACAACACTGATTTACTTCTCTATTTCTAATTGATTACGACCAATCTAGATGGTCATATCTTCTAATTTGTAATGCTTGAAGTGATTGGACGGCCACCTCAGCAATTTCGCCTATGTGTAATGTCCATGTGTCAGCCACCTCACGAGTTTCATCTATGTGTCATGTCCATGTGTCAATTTCCGCTTACATGTCTCTATGACAGATGGGAACCACCAGCAACTTGACATGCAGAACCGACCACATACATGACACGTGGGCCCCACCAAACCTTACATGCGGGACCGACACGTGGGCCCCACCTAACTGCCATGCGGGACCCACCATCAACATGAAACGTGGGCTCACCAAACGGTCATGCAGGACCCACCGATAAATTGACACGTAGGCCCAACAGAACAGACAAGTGGGACCCACTAGTGACAAGACGAGCGGGACCAGAAAACAGAAAAAAAATATGTGTAATGAGGGATTCGAACACGCGCCTTGCCTCTAGGGATATAGTAGCCAAACCACCATGCCAACATAGAACTAGTGGCCAAAATCCGCACTCGCCCCTTTTAAATTCATGCTTGTTTCCTGGGCATGGGCCTAGGTCGTGCGAAGCCTTCCCTTCTTTTTTTAGAAGAGCCTTCCCTTCCTTTTTTTTCTTTCACATTGTGGTCCGCCGAGTGGGCCAATGGGCCATAGCCTATTAGAAGGTGTTTTTAGTTGGAACATGTGCTATTTTTTACTTTAATTTTTTGTTTTTATTTTTCTTCTTTAAACTAATTCGGGATTTCAAAAAAATCATTTTTTCAAAAAAGTGATTTTAGAAAAAATGTCCACGTATTGAAATAATGCTCGTAAATTAGAAAACATTTATGTGAAATCAAAAAATGTTCATCATGTTTCCGTAAAATGTTCACAAAAAATGATAATGAATTCCAAAAAATGTTCATTGATTCAAAAAATGTATTCACCGAAATTCTTTGTAACTTATTCACAAACTATTCCCATTTTGTCATTTTAAAAATGGATAAACTACTAAATATAGGTCCTGAGATTTTTCATAATTTGGTAACTTGCAATTAAACTGCTAAATGTAGGTCTTGATATTTTACAACTGAAATCAAATAGAAAAAGGAAATATTTGTCGTATTCCAATTTTGTTATTTTTACTGAAAACTATGTCACATGTAATGACCTAATGCGAAGGTATTCCACGTTTATGATGTATATGAAGATAATAATTTTAATCACACAAGTGCACCCTGGAGAATTATATTATTATTGTCATTATATTCTCCTCTGTTGGTTGACTACCAAATTGTGCAATGTATTTTTCTTTTTGAGATAATGTTGGTTGTTGTTGGTCACCCTTCAGTAAGGGCTGGACTGAAAATACTAAACTGTGTTAGTGGGCTGGACCGTTTCAAGGCCTTTTGATAGAAAAAAAACAAAATGTTTTTGTTGCGTAGATAAAAGGGCTGGCCCAATTAATGATGGATTAAATAAATGGGTTGCACAACTCAGCCCAACAACTGATATGTTGGGCTTGGCCCATGCTTGTGGCCCAAAAGTAAATTTAGAAGTGGGCTGAATTATTGGGCTTAGCCCATTAAAACAACTGATTTGGACCGATCCTACATGGAATCCATGTCATCGCATGTGCCACATTGGCTCAGCCACATCAAATCCTACGTGGTCTAGACTCATTAGTAATGACCATCATTTTGGTCAAAGATTTAAAGACCAAAATTTTGGTCAAGGGCGGCCATGATGAAAATTCCGGAAAAGGTCACGTTTGTTCGTTCTTGACGGCCAACTGTTGACCTTCCGAATTTGTTCAAAAAAAGGTCAATAAACGAAAGCAATGACGAATTAACGACCAAAATAGGGAGTCATAATTGGTTATATTTCTTGTAGTGGATGAAAAACATGAGCAAGGGGGTTACAAGTTTTAAATCTAACAAAGGCCCGCAGGCTTACAAACTAAAAAAGAGATAAGATGCCCGTAATCCCTTTCTTGTCCCTCTCCTCAGGATGCAGGTCAAGGAGGCGAAAGGGCGAAAGGGGCGCCTAGGCGAGCTATGAGCAGCAGAAAGCACCAAGAGAACACCTCGGTGGCCTACAACGGACAGGCCGGTGATGACGGTGCCGGGAAAGGAGCTGAAAGATGAGGCGGCAGGACCGGCAATACGCGATGAAGGCATCGGTACCCACAAACTCCGAGTTGACGGCCTTGCCGCCCGCCCTCTTCCTCTTCCGCAGCCTCCCGGCGCCAGCCGCCCAAGGAGACGGCCCTAAGAAGTTCAAGGAGCTGGCCCCGCCCCCGGCAAACCTCTGCCGGAGGAGCGGTCAGTGCAGATGCTGCTGCTGCCGCACCAACCCAGGCGCGGGCGTCCGATGCCTAGTCGGACTCGTCCCCACTATCTGCCCCGCTGTCCTCCTCATCACTTTCGCTCGAGGAAGAGCTTCCATCGTCAGAATCTCCATTGGAGGAGCTCTCCACGCAGCACTTCAGGCGAGTCCTGAACTCTCCGAACACCTTGATGGAGAGTAGGCCGTCCTCCATTAATTTGAAGTAGAGGACGACCCCGCCGTCAGGCTGTGCATGCGAGCGAACGTCTTCCACCCACGACGGAGGTACATGACTCGAGGAGCCCCGAAGTCGACGTCGACCCGCGTGCCCCCGTTCCCGCAACCCCTCATCTGCAATCTGAGGGATTGGGGCCGGTCACGCTCCATCTCCTGAGAAAACGGGGCGGGAAGACAAAGACGGCGACGCGGAGGCCGACGCAGCCTAATGAAGAACTCGCGGGGCTGGTCTCCCACATGGCCTTCCATCGGGAAAGGCATCATTGGCAGGGGCGAAGCCGGCGCGCCGCCCCGTCCTCCTCTTCCCCGAGCACAGCGACCTTTGCCCCGGCCTCGCCCACGGCCTCGCCCCCTCCCCCTTCCCCTCGCGGTCGGCTCTACCACCGCGGGCTCAGGAGGAGGAGGGACGCGTTGTTGAGCAGCGACCCTCGCCGCCACTGTCGAAGGACCAGGATTCCCTTTCTCCATGGCGACTCAAAAGAAGAAGCAGAAGCAAGAAAAGATAGATGACAGAAGAGTGGGGGACGCCATCCCCCCTTCCCCCTCCTTATAAAGGAGCGGGGTCGGGTTCGGTCGCCCCGTTCGGCCAATCCAGCTGCCAGAGGCACGCGGAATCGGGAACGACCCGCTGCCCCAACCAGCGACGGCCCAGTTCCCGCCCCCCGCCGCTTGCTACCCCAAGTGCATGGGGGACGCGTGGCGGACGTGCAGAACTGAGGGGACAGGCGAAGCGACCCCTCCCCACCCCGTGATCATGGGGAGTGGATGCCTTGAAGACCGCGCCTCGGCCCCATTTAGTAAATGAGCCGCGCCTCCACGCCTCCCTCTTTTTACGGGGAAGGCGCGAGCCGCCTCTTTACTGCGATGTGACGCATGCGTGTGGGAACCGCCCCACGCATGCTGCCCACGTCACGCATGCCTCTCCATGCAGCGTCGCGCGCGCGGGTCGTGGGAAGCGGAGCGCGTGAAATTTTTTACCGCGGTAAGAACCGCCCCGCCTGCCCGCGCACCGTTTTGGGCCTGACCCAACAACGTGTCGCGCTTATGTGTGGCCCAGGCCCGGGGGCTCCTGTCGGTGTACAAAAAGAGGGGCACGCTTTTGTACCCCTTTACCTCTGCACCGGCAGTCATCGCCGCGCCCACGACCAGGCCAAGCAGAGCAAGGGAGGTGAGCCAAGGTAAGACTGAAGCCCAAGATGATCAAAGCAACGCCAAGGCCAAGACCACAAAGAGCAGAGGGACAAAGCAGGTTCCCCCAGCAAGACCCTTGCCGGGCGGCCTCAGCAGCCCCGTCAGGACCCTTGCCGGGACATCCCGCCCCACACCAACAGAGCTAGCCACCCTTGTGCCCACGGCCCCCAGCGCCATCATCGGCGTGGGGCTAGGCCTCGGGAAGGCACCTCTGTGGTGGCATGCAGATCTTTGTAAAGACATATTCAAGATCAGATGAGGATTAGAAGGCGACGATCCTTGGCAAGATCCTTGCCGAGGAAGGCCACCAGACCCCCGGTAAGGCCCTTCCGGGGACAACAGCGCGCCACGGCAAAGCCCTTGCCGGGCCACCCGGCAAGCCCCCCGCCAAGGACACCAGCAAGGCCACCGCCAGGAACACGCCACCCAAGCTTCCACCGCCATTCAACATGTAGCTGCCAGCCAAACCAGCTGGGCGGGCACCTGCATGGCACCATGCAGCTCCCAGGCCAACTCATCGAGCGCCTGCGTGGCGGCATGCAGATCTTCGTGAAGGATCCACCACCGTGCCACCTCAGCTGCCTGCCTGCCTACATGGCGCCGCACACATCGCTGGCCAGTGCGCGTGTCAAAGCGAGGGGGAGCGGCGACGGACGAGACGGGCCTCACCCCCGTGCCCTAATAAAGCAAGGGGACACCTAAGCTACACATTAAATGTGTCTTGTCCTGTAATGCGAGCGATAAGCTCAGGGCACTCTATTCCTTTCCAACTCCTGTGTGTCACTTGGCAACCCCTTCCAACTATAAAAAGAGGCCCATGGCGTACTGGAGAAGGATTCTTCTTCGAGAAACGGCACGCTGACCACAGCTAGTTCGAGAGCTCAAGAACTCTCAGAAATACACCCACCAAACCAGGACTATGGTTTTACGCATCCTCTCGGCCCGAACCTGGGTAAACGATCCTTGTGCTGTCTACTAGCCCTGCTCTCCTCGCAACCCAGCGCCCCGGCAACCGTAGTAGGGATTCTTGTGATCCCATAGGTGTCGTTCCACACCGACACTCTGCTTCACAGATGAAGTACTGGGTCACGAATTCCCCGAGGGGTTCAAGCCTGTCAACATTGAATGATACGACGGCACAACCGATCTTGCAGTATGGATCGAGGATTTTATTCTCCATATCCACATGGCTCGAGGAGATGACCTCCACGCCATCAAATACCTCCCATTAAAACTCAAAGGACCAGCTCGACACTGGTTAAATAGGCTGCCTGAGAATTCCATCGGCAGCTGGGAGGACTTGGAAGAGGCTTTCCTTGATAACTTCCAAGGAACTTATGTCCGGCCACCAGATGCCGATGACTTAAGCCACATAGTTCGATAACCCGGAGAATCAGCCAGAAAATCCTGGACTAGGTTCCTAACTAAAAAGAACCAGATCATTGACTGTCCGGATGCCGAAGCCCTAGCGGCCTTTAAGCATAGCATCCGGGATGAATGGCTCGCCCGCCACCTCGGCCAAGAAAAGCCGAGGTCCATGGCAGCCCTCACGACACTTATGACCCGTTTCTGCGCGGGAGAGGATAGTTGGCTGGCTTGCAGTACAAACACAGCCAACGAAATAGGTCCCTCTGAGGCCAAAAGCAATGGCAATAACACCGATACGCCGGATTCAGTGGCTCCAAGTCCGGCCAGTGAAAGAAGCCCTATAAAAGGAGCAGCGGAGGACCAACCAGCTTGGACCGCATACTCGATCGTCCCTGCCAGATACACGGCACCCCAGACAAACCATCCCGCCATACTAACAGAGATTGCCAGGTATTCAAGCAAGCCAGCAAGATAAACAGCAGAAACAAGGAAGGGGAATCACAGAGCGAGGACGATGACGAAGAGCCCCGGCAGCCGAACACCGGAGGGCAGAAGAAATTTCCACCTCAAGTCAAAACGGTGAACATGATATACGCTACGCACATCCCCAAAAGGGAGCGTAAGCGAGCACTTAGGGACGTCTACGCGGTAGAGCTAGTCGCCCCAAGCCTCAATCCGTGGTCATCATCCCTGATCACCTTCGATTGTCGAGATCACCCAACCAGTATCTGCCATGGCGGTTCAGCCGCACTAGTCCTCGACCCAATTATTGACGAGTTTCACCTAACACGAGTCCTGATGGACGGTGGTAGCAGCCTCAACCTGCTCTATCAAGACACAGTGCGGAAGATGGGCATTGACCCCTCATGAATCAAACCAACCGAGACTACCTTTAGAGGAGTCATACCAGGCATAGAGACCTACTGTACGGGCTCAATCACGCTGGAGGTGGTCTTCGGTTCTCCGGACAACTTCCAAAGCGAAGAGTTAATCTTCGATATCGTCCCCTTCCGCAGCGGCTATCACGCGCTGCTCGGACGAATCGTGTTTGCTAGATTCAACACAGTGCCACACTATGCTTATCTCAAGCTCAAGATGCTCGGTCCACGCGGCGTCATAACAGTCAATGGCAATACGGAATGCTCCCTCCGAACAGAGGAGCACACCGCCGCCCTAGCAGCAGAAGCACAGAGCGGCCTTCTCAAGCAGCACCATAGTACGGCTGCAGACCCTCAGACATCATTAAGAGGTTCCAGACTACGCTGCAAAAGGACGGTGCGGCTCGTCAAGAGCTCGACTAGCAATTCGGCCTCCGTCCCAGTCTCAATGAGGTAGTGGCATTCGTACCACACGTACACAATTACGCACTTGAAACCCCATGGGTGTTGACGGAGGCATACCCCGTTTGCAATCAACAGTACGGCTTGACCGACCCTGGGAGTCGCATGCTTTTACTTTTCCTTTTTTATGGGTTTTCTTCTCTTTTCGAGGACTACACGGACAACCCACCAGCAGAACACACCAAGGACGCAGGGAGCTCTGGCTTACAAGGGAATCCCCAGGTGGTCTTTACTAAACTATGCCATAATTGCTTTTCATACTCGCATGTAGCTCGCCCTTGGTGGCGGCTTATTAAATAGACTTACTTGCTTATCGCATTACTTGTACAAAGTACGCCTCGACGTACTAGTTACACCACAATGGTGAATACACAGTAGCATCAGCTTATTACTTCATTTTCCCATTTCCTCACCTCGGTGTTAATTACACATTGCATACGTACACCATGGTACGTATTACTACGCCAGGGGCTTCATTACACCCCGCATCACGGCAATAAAAATCCGAACACTTTTACAGTATAGTTCGGCACCCCGAACTTATAGCATTATATGCATCGGCTCCGAATCATGTCTTTGGTCAATAGTTGGGTTGCCCGGCTCCTGTGCTTACTACCTTATGTTCCGCTACATCGGCTAGGGTAGTAAAGGGAGAACTACTGTGATTGTGTCCCGGTTCTTCCGGACGAGCTCCTCAGTAGAGAAAGCCGAAAACTGACTGTCATGATGTGGCGAGAGCCGGTCAACTGTTCGAGAGGTTCCAAATCATTGGAGATTTTTTCCGCTCCTTGCGAAGAATCGGTTCTTCCGATTAGGCGTGTATAACGCCCCTAATTCGGCCTTCCAAACACAAGGGGCTTCGCCAACTTTATTAATTGTCAAACTCCTATGACTAAGTGAGGGCGGTAAAGGCTGCATAGTCTGATTGCCTTGTTAGTTGTGCTAAACACCTCCTTTAAGGACCAGAATGTGGAGTAAAGAATGTTTAGATTTATCCCGAACACCCCCATACTATCTACATGGGGGCAGAAGCCGACGACTGGTCAACCCTCAGATTTAATAAATGGCTGCACAGGAGGTAAAATTTAAATCATAAACATTATACTACATAACATCATTGTTCCATATTACAGAACAAGGTAATACACATGTTCTCATGGTAATATAACATCCTTCGAACATTGTTCTGCCACAAGGCATGACCCCTCCAGAAACCGTCAAAATAGTGCTTGGGTCGACGATGCTCCTTGCCCTCCGGCGGTCCCTCGGTCATCAGCTTCTTGGCATCCAACCCCATGTCGTCTTGACGCGGCAAAACCATCTGCGCACCTTCAATGCAGACCGACCGCTTCACGGCTTCGAGCCGCGGACAGGCACTCACAAGCCGCTGAACATGTCCGAAGTAGCGGCTAGGTATAGGATCGGTTGGCCAGAGCCGGACTATCAGGTCCTTCATGGCTAGCTCAGCCAACCTGTGCAGCTCGACCAAATGCTTTAGCTGGTCGCTGAAGGGTGCCGGATGTTCGGATCCCAGATGTTGGGACCAGAATAGCTTCTCCGTAGACATCCCTTCCTCGGCTCTGTAATACTCGGCAGCATCCGACACACTGTGCGGCAGGTCCGCAAACGCCCCTAGAAAATCCAAATTCAGGATAAGTACAAGGAACGTTTCTTTTATATACTTGCTATGCACGGTGAAAGATTTACCCGCTGTAATCATCTTGGCCGCCTGAATTTCCTGGAGGGCGCTCTGGGCTTTGGCTCGTGCATCCTGTGCGCTGTGGCGGACCTTCGCCAATTCGGACTCTTGCGCCTTACAATCGCGCTCCAGGGACTCAATTCTCTCTATCACGCCCTGGAGATGTTGCTGCGCCTCGCCAACCCAGGGCTCGTGCTTCTCGCGCTAGGCGCGTTCCTTGGCCGCTTTGTCCTCGGCCTCGGCTAGCGCCTTCTTAAGGGTTGCCACCTCGGTCGTGGCCCCTAATAAAGTTTACAACACTTTAGTCCAGTCGGACTATTCATTTTTCGCAATATACCTACATGTTACTGCATACCTTGGTTACCCTCCAGCTGCTTCTTCATGAGGTCGGGCTCCTCCTCGGCCCGCTCTAGTTTCTGCTTCAGTCCGGAGACCTCCGCAGCATGAGCAGTGGCAGCCTTAAGCGATACCTGCTTATTCACATAGACAACTCATGTTAGACTCCTGCGATATTTATTCTCGATCCTCTGTTCGGCTTTTCTTCCCGAACACCAAACAGAGCATCAGGGGCTACTGTCTATACTGTGATATTTTCCTACAATCACATTACTTTCCTCAAAGCCCGTTAGAAGGCTAGTGCAGGTTTCGGTCAGTCCACTTTTGACGAACTGAACCTTCTCTATCACCGTGTCCATAAGGACACGATGTTCATCCACAATAGAGGCGCCTCGTAGCGCCTCCAGCAGATTATCCGGCGCCTCTGGTTGGACAGAGGTCACTATTGTAATAGCTCCTTGCAGGGAATGTCGTTCGCTGGAACCTGGAGCCGTGTGGATCTCCAGAAGGGTATCCGGCCGAGGTCCAAAGGGAACTCGGGCCCCGTCACAAGTCCCCATGGGGACTTTTTTCCCCACATGTCCGGCGGCCGAAAAGTCATCTTGGGGCATAACCCCGATGACCTCCGGAATCTCCCCCCAGCCTGGGAAAGTCTTGTTGGACACCACCTCGTCATCACCCTTGGGTGAGACAGAATGAGCAGGTGGCGGAGATATACTAGCCATCTCCTTCGAGTCCAGCGAATCCTTAATTGAGGATTGCGGGGACCTATCGCGTGCCGGACTGCAGTAACAAGGCTTACAATATGTCAATACTACAAGCCAGGAAGGCCATACGATTGCGGATTCTGGTACTTACGAAGCGGCCCAAGGCTTGGTCCAGCGAGGTCGCTCCAGACTACTATCAATATCCCACACTGAGTTATCTGCTTGGGAGCCTTTCACCATCTTAGGCGCTTTCGCCTCCGGATCCGTGGGGCCGCCCTCTTCTTCCTCCCCACCTCGGGTGGGGAATCATTTTCTTCTTCTTCCTCTTCGTTGCCGTCATCGGACGAAGAGGAAGTCTCGTCCTTGGACGACATGTCCGGAGCGCCTTTTTGGAAAGGGCCTTTCTTGGCCCCTTTGGCCGTCTTCTCTGGCATCTCATACGGCGCCGGAAACAACATCTTCGTCAGAAGTGGGAATTCTTCCTCCTCAGGAAGCGGAGCCGTATAGTTAATCTGCTCCGCCACCTCGATCCAGGCCTGGTAAAGTAGGGACTCAGTATCCATCCCCAAAATATGCCGGCGAAGGGTGTACCTCGAAAACATTAAAAGACTTGCCGAATTGGCCTGGCGCTTTAAGCTAAGCCCGTGATTTTCAGTCGTGGGCGGGGGTGTCTCGCCAGCCTTGAAGAGCGCTTTCCAGATGCCTTCGTGCGTTGTGCCGAAGAGCCCTCGCAACGTCTGGTGCTCAGCGGGGTCGTACTCCCAGAAATAGCAAGTCCGGCGTTGGCACGGAAGGATCCGGCGAATGAGCATAACCTGGATCACATTCACAAGCTTGATATTCTTGGTTATCATGTTCTGGATGCATGTCTGGAGCCCAGTTATCTCGTCCAAGGATCCCTAGGTCAGGCCCTTCTCTTACCAGGAAGTGAGCCGCATCGGAACTCCGGATTGGAATTCGGGGGCTGCTACCCAATCGGCACCACGCGGCCCGGTGATGTAAAACCACCCCGATTGCCATCCCTTCACCATCTCCGCGAAGGAGCCTTCGGGCCAGGTGACATTGGGCATTTTTCCCACCATGGCGCCTCCGCACTCTGCTTGTTGACCGCTCACCACCTTTAGTTTCACGTTGAAGGTCTTCAGCCACAGGCCGAAGTGAGGCGGGATGCGGAGAAATGCTTCGCACACAATGATAAATGCTGAGATATTGAGTATAAAGTTGGGGGCCAGATCGTGGAAGTCTAACCCGTAGTAAAACATCAATCCACGGACAAATGGATGGAGAGGATCCCAGCCCGCAGACGAAGTGTGTAAGAAACACAACCCTCTCTTGGGGCTCGAGGGTAGGGACGATTTGCCCTTTTGCCGGGAGTCGGTGAGCAATCTCCTTGGCTAAATAGCCGGCCTCCCGGAGCTCCGTGATGTCCTTCTTCTTAACGGAGGAGGCCATCCACTAGCCTCCAGCTCTGGATCCGGACATGATTGGAGTGCCTTCTCGAACGAGGAAAAGCTAAAGCTTGGGCGCTAGAGCTCAAGGACGGAAGGACTGAAGATGAAGAAGGGTGTGGGTAAAGGGAGATTGTCCTTATCCCCTTATAAAGGCCGCGAATATCAAGCACCTCCCCACTCGTCCTAAAAACTTGCCTATTCCCAAGGGATGTATAAACGGCATGGTTGAGTTACCCATGCCCGCATTGATGAGAATCCCGCAATAAGGGGACACGATATCTGCTTCGACAAGACGTGCCAATAGCAACCGCGTCTCGGAACGTGGGATGGTAGATAAAAAACGGTTCGAAATTATGACCGGACAGACGCGATGTCATGTTGTAAAGAAGCTGTCAACAGAGTAGATTCGTGCAGATATTATATTCTCTCTGCGATTGTGTATGGTGTGTGTAACAGGTACGGATACAATCATCGCATCCGAAGACTATCTTGGAGTTCGGAGAAAGGGGAACCCGCCTTGCAATGCCGAAGACAATCTGCGCGCCGGACTCCTCGTCATTGAAGCCAGGTTCATGGGCTACTGAGGGAGTCCTGGACTAATGGTCCTCGAGCGTTCGGCCTGTTATTCATTGGGCTGGACTGCTGGGCTGTGAAGATACGAAGGCCGAAGACTATACCCGTGTCCGGATTGGACTCTCCTTGGCGTGGAAGGCAAGCTAGGCGACCAGCTGTGAAGATTCCTTCTTATGTAACCAACTCCATGTAACCCTAGATCTCTCTGGTGTCTATATAAACCGGAGAGCATAGTCCGGATAGGACATTCATTACCATATTCACATAGGCTAGGCTTTTAGGGTTTAGCCATTACGATCTCGTGGTAGATCAACTCTTGTTACACTCATATTCATCAAGATCAATCAAGAAGGAAGTAGGGTATTACCTCCATAGAGAGGGCCCGAACCTGGGTAAACATCGTGGCCCCCGTCTCATGTTACCATCGATCCTAGATGCACAGTTCGGGACCCCCTACCCGAGATCTGCCGGATTTGACACCGACATTCGTTCGGGGCTCTGGAGAGGGGAATCCATCGCCGTCGTCATCATCAACCATCCTCCATCAGTAATTTCATGATGCTCACCGCCGTGCATGAGTAATTCCATCATAGGCTTGCTGGACGGTGATGGGTTGGATGAGATTTATCATGTAATCGAGTTAGTTTTGTTAGGGTTTGATCCCTAGTATCCACTATGTTATGAGATTGATGTTGTTATGACTATGCTATGCTTAATGCTTGTCACTAGGGACCGAGTGCCATGATTTCAGATCTGAACCTATTATGTTTTCATGAATATATGTGAGTTCTTGATCCTATCTTGCAAGTCTATAGTCACCTACTATGTGTTATGATCCGGCAACCCCGAAGTGAGAATAATCGGGACCACTCCCGGTGATGACCATAGTTTGAGGAGTTCATGTATTCACTATGTGTTAATGCTTTGGTCTGGTACTCTATTAAAAGGAGGCCTTAATATCCCTTAGTTTCCATTAGGACCCCGCTGCCACGGGAGGGTAGGACAAAAGATGTCATACAAGTTCTTCTCCATAAGCACGTATGACTATATTCGGAATACATGCCTACATTACATTGATGAATTGGAGCTAGTTCTGTGTCACCCTATGTTATAACTGTTGCATGAATAATCGCATCTGCCATAATTCTCCATCACCGATCCAATGCCTACGAGCTTTTCACATATTGTTCTTCGCTTATTTACTTTTCCGTTGCTACTGTTACAATCACTACAAAACTATCACTGTTACTTTTGCTACCATTACCGTTACTTCCATACTACTTTGCTACCAAATACTTTGTTGCAGATATTAAGTTATCCAGGTGTGTTTGAATTGACAACTCAACTACTAATACTTGAGAATATTCTTTGGCTCCCCTTGTGTCGAATCAATAAATTTGGGTTGAACACTCTACCCTCGAAAACTGTTGCGATCCCCTATACTTGTGGGTTATCAAAACGCAAGACGCTGAAATTTCAACCATGCTTGCTAATTATACTTTTAAGGGTGGAATACCAAAGAAACTAGGAGATCCAGGAGTACCAACTATACCATGCTCCATTAAAAGAAACTATGTTAAAACTGCTTTATGTGATCTTGGAGCCGGTGTTAGTGTTATGCCTCTCTCTTTATATCATAGACTTGATTTGAATAAGTTGACACCTACTGAAATATCTTTGCAAATGGCCGATAAATCAACTGCTATACCTGTCGGAATTTGTGAGGATGTGCCTGTTGTGGTTGCAAATGTTACATTTTAACGGACTTTGTTATTCTTGATATTCCCGAGGACGATAGCATGTCTATTATTCTTGGAAGACCCTTTTTGAATACTGCGGGAGCTGTTATTGATTGCCACAAAGGCAATGTCACTTTCCATGTCAATGGTAATGAGCATACGGTACACTTTCCGAGGAAACAACCTCAAGTCCATAGTATCAACTCTATTGGAAAAATTCCATCAATTATTTTTGGAGGTTTTGAGTTTCCTCTTCCTTCTGTCAAGAAGAAATATCATATTCTTGTTATTGGGGATGTGCATATCCCCGTTGAGGTAACCTAGTTCTATTAAAAAATTCTCCGGTTTCATGCGATTCGTAATGAGTTTGTTAACAAGACTTGATCAACCTTGTTAGTGGATTCCTTTTGATGAGCATGAGATGGATGAAGTTAGAAAGCACAACCTTCTATACCCTCCTTTTACTTTCTGTTATTTAGTTGAAATAAAGCAAAATTAGTATTTTCCGTCTGTTTTCTGAATTATCCATGCAATAAAAAATACCCCGAAAATAAAAATTCTCCAAATGCCCCGAAATTGAAATATGATTTTTTCTGGAATATTTGAGAATATCTGGCACTGAGAACACAGCAGGGGAGCAAGCACCTAGACACGAGGGTCCAGGGCGCGCCCATACCCCCTGGGCGCACCCCCCTGCCTCGTGGGCCCATGGTGGCTCCCCTCCACTTATTCCAGCAACCACACACTCCTTATTCCTCCCAAAATAATCACCAACCAGCTGAAGCACGAGTTCTAGCTTATCTTGCTACCATTTTCGATCTCCTTGCTCAAAGCTCCACTCACAAAACTGCTTTGGGGGATTGTTCCTTGTTATGTGACTCCTCCAATGGTCCATTAGTTTTTGTTCTAGTGCTTTATTCATTGCAATTTTTTGCTGCCTAGGTGACCATGTTCTTGAGCTTGCATGTCAAATTTATATGGTTCCAAGTAGTTCTAATGCATGATATAGTCTCTAGGCACTTGTGGGAGTAGTTGCTATCAATTTTGTTGAGTTTGGTTCACTTTTATTTGAAGTTACTAAAAATTTCAGAAATTTTGCAGAGGAAAAAATATGTTTAGGAAAATGTACCAAGGTGGTCCTTCAAGGAAGTAAGGACCCAGGCCCGCAATACGCAATGCGGACGATGAACCACCGAGGGAAGCTCAAGTGCGGGCTTGTGAATGGCCGTCAGAGGACTTTATGGATCGAGCAGGAATCAAGGAGGAATTTAATGCATACGTTCGTAACGCTGATCTTGAGAGCTTTGAGGCAGATAAGTGCCGCCAGCACCACTATCTCACTGATTCCTTTGTGTGAAGGTTTGAATTTTCATCATCACGCAATTCTCAATCTGTCCTGTTTGATCTTTATGAAAATTCTTATACTCTGGATTTAGAGGGTTTTAATACTGCTTGCAAACTTCCACAATGGGGTAGCACTAATGAGCCTCGCAAATCTGAGTTTAGAGATATAACACAAGCTACCATAGGGAGCATTCATTTTCCTGCTATACATTATTTTGCTCTCTTCATAGGTAGGTGCATAAATTCTAAGGATAAAGCATGTCACATGTGTGTCCCTGATCTCAGTGTTCTCAGGAGTGCTGATAAACATTATAATTTGGGAGCCATTGTTGCACGTAGGTTGCATAATAATAGGATTAATGGAGATTTCTTTGGCGGAATTTATGCAACCCGTCTAGCTAATTTTCTTGGTATACCTATTCGTGATTATTATATGGAATTGCCTCCTTCTTATCTAGATTATGAGGCTATGGTTCGTCATCAGTTTGTTCAGAGGAACGATCAGTTCCTCCAGTACCGACTAATCTTTGACAGACGACGCACCTATCACGTCGCTCTCCCTGCTCCTACTTTCTTTGACTTTCAGGGAAAAGGGAGACATGTTATAACCAGGGAGGAGGCGTACGAGTACGAGAGGAGGACTGAGACAGCTCGCCTCCACGCTGCAGCCCATGATGCAATAGCCGCTGCATCTCAGTACGACCCCGACTATAACTTTGGATATCCGCCAGGCCAGCCACGGAAATAGACCAACTTAGGCCAAAAGCCTAAGCTTGGGACAGTATGTATCTCTCAACGACATTACATTCATATTCACACACTCATGCTAGTTGTCGGTGTTCATACTTTTTCACTGTAATATCCATGCTAGTTTATTTTCCTTTTTGTGCTTTCTTCTTGTGTGTTTGATAAACATTAAGAAAAACCAAAAAAATTAGTTGTAGCTTTTAGCTTGTTTACTTTTCATGCTTGTAGTAGTAATAATTAAAAGAAAACCCCAAAATACTTCATGTTCTTCTTTTGCTTGTTGGGAGCTTTCCCGTCTAAATAGTTTTATTTCTTTTCTTTTCTTTGGGGGTCGAGAGGAGAAGACCATAATTAAAATGTTGAAGTGGCTCTCATATGCTTTATTGTTGATTTAACCAAGAGCCCATAATACCTTGTCTTCTCCTTTGAATTGAATGCCTGCAGATTCCGGCTTAGTCCAATGCACGTGCACTATTATTATTTTACACATCGTTCTGTCGTGCAAGTGAAAGGCAATTATGACGATATATGATGGACTGATTGAGATGACAGAAGCTAGTATGAACTCGACCTCTCTTGTTTTGGTAAATATGATTAGTTCATCGTTCCTGATTTAGCCTATTACGAATAAACATGTTTGCAATGACAATTAGAGATTATAGTTTCTTATGCCATGCTTAATTAGCTAGGAGTTTATAATGGTTTGTCTTGCGTGCCAACATGTTATTAAAATGGTTGTGATGTGGTATAGTAGGGTGGTATCCTCCTTTGAATGATTCAAGTGACTTGACTTCGCACATGTTCACACATGTAGTTGAAACAAAATCAACGTAGCCTTCATGATATTTATGTTCATGGTGGATTATATCCTACTCATGCTTGCACTCGATGTTCATTAATTTTAATGCATGTTCATGACTGTTGTCGCTCTCTAGTTGGTCGCTTCCCAGTCTTTTCCTAGCCTTCACTTGTACTAAGCGGGAATAGTACTGCTTGTGCATCCAATCCCTTAAACCCCAAAGTTATTCCATATGAGTCCAACATACCTTCCTATATGCGGTATCTACCTGCCGTTCCATGTAAATTTGTATGTGCCAAACTCTAAAACTTCAAATGAAATTCTGTTTTGTATGCTCGAATAGCTCATGTATCAACTAGGGTTGTCTGTATCTTCCATGTTAGGCGGGTTATTCTCAAGAGGAGTGGACTCCGCTCCTCACTCACGAGAAAATGGCTGGTCACCGGGATGCCCAGTCCCATGCTTTATGCAAATCAAATCAAAATAACTGCAAACAAAACTCCCCCAGGGCTGTTGCTAGTTGGAGGCACTTGTTGTTTCGAGCAAGCCATGGATTGATGCTTGTTGGTGGTGGGGGAGTATAAACTTTATCATTTCTTCTTGGGAACCGCCTATAATGTGTGTAGCATGGAAGATATCGCCATCTCTTGGTTGTTATGTTGACAATGAAAGTATGCCGCTCAAAATATTATTTATCTCTATTTCAAAAATCGAGCTCTGGCACCTCTACATATCCCTGCTTCCCTCTGCGAAGGGCCTATCTATTTACTTTTATGTTGAGTCATCACCCTCTTATGAAAAAGCACTAGCTGGAGAGCACTGCTGTCATTTGCATCCATTACTATTAATTTATATTGGGTATGACTGGATCTCTTTTACCATGAATTACAATGTTTAGTCAATCCTTGATCTTCAGAGGTGCTCTGCATTTATGTTTTGTGGTCTCAGAAAGGGCTAGCGAGATACCATCTTGTTATACCATATTATGATTGTTTTGAGAAAGTGTTGTCATCCGAGATTTATTATTATTGCTCGCTAGTTGATTATGCCATTGATATGAGTAAACATGAGACCTAAATGTTATTGTGAATATGGTTAGTTCATAATATTTGCTGAAAACTTGAATGTTGGCTTTACATATTTACAACAACAAGAGCAAACAGAGTTTGTAAAAGTTATTCTTTATCACTTTCAGTTTATCAACTAAATTGCTTGAGGACAAGCAAATGTTTAAGATTGGGGGAGTTGATACGTCTCCGTCGTATCTACTTTTCCAAACACTTTTGCCCTTGTTTTGGACTCTAACTTGCATGATTTGAATGGAACTAACCCGGACTGACACTGTTTTCAGCAGAATTGCCATAGTGTTATTTTTGTGCAGAAGCAAAAGTTCTCGGAATGACCTGAAACTTCACGGAGATTATTTTTCGAAATAATAAAAAATACTGGCGAAAGAATCAAGGCCAGTGGGCTCACACCCTGTCCACGAGGGTGGGAGGCGCGCCTGCCCCCCTGGGCGCGCCCCTGCCTCGTGGGCCCCCTGGAGCTCCACCGGTCGACCTCAACTCCAACTCTATATATACACGTTCGGGGAGGAAAAAATCAGAGAGAAGGATTCATCGCGTTTTACGATATGGAGCCCCCACCAAGCCCTAATCTCTCTCGGGAGGGCCGATCTGGAGTCCGTTCGGGGCTCCGGAGATGGGAATCTGTTGCCGTCTTCATCATCAACCATCCTCCATCACCAATTTCATGATGCTCACCGCCGTGCATGAGTAATTCAATCATAGGCTTGCTGGACGGTGATGGGTTGGATGAGATTTATCATGTAATCGAGTTAGTTTTGTTAGGGTTTGATCCCTAGTATCCCCTATGTTCTGAGATTGATGTTGCCATGACTTTGCTATGCTTAATGCTTGTCACTAGGGCCCGAGTGCCATGATTTCAGATCTGAACCTATTATGTTTTCGTGAATATATGTGAGTTCTTGATCCTATCTTGCAAGTCTATAGTCACCTACTATGTGTTATGATCCGGCAACCCCGAAGTGACAATAATCGGGACCACTCCCGGTGATGACCATAGTTTGAGGAGTTCATGTATTCGCTATGTGTTAATGCTTTGGTCCGGTACTCTATTAATAGGAGGCTTTAATATCCCTTAGTTTCCATTAGGACCCTGCTGCCACGGGAGGGTAGGACAAAATATGTTATGCAAGTTCTTTTCCATAAGCACGTATGACTATATTCGGAATACATGCCTACATTACATTGATGAATTGGAGCTAGTTCTGTGTCACCCTATGTTATAACTGTTGCATGAATAATCGCATCCGGCATAATTCTCCATCACCGATCCAATGCCTACGAGATTTTCACATATTGTTCTTCGCTTATTTACTTTCCGGTTGCTACTGTTACAATCACTACAAAACTATCACTGTTACTTTTCCTACTGTTACCGTTACTTCCATACTACTTTGCTACCAAATACTTTGCTGCAGATATTAAGTTATCCAGGTGTGGTTGAATTGACAAATCAACTGCTAATACTTGAGAATATTCTTTGGCTCCCCATGTGTCGAATCAATAAATTTGGGTTGAATACTCTACCCTCGGAAACTGTTGCGATCCCCTATACTTGTGGGTTATCAATCCTACCTTTGGTACAAGAACTATGACTGATAGGACAGTACAATATAGCTCGGTACTTGTGAGATGTTCTCAGGGTGTCAGCCAACAGATATCAATCATCTCCAGCAAATGGGGCTGAGTTGATTATCCTGGGTGGCCATGTGCTCTTCCTGCGGGTAGAATCTTGCTTCAACTTTGTATGCAATTATTAGATAAGAGTATGAAATGATATGGGCATTCTAATGATGTCCTTCCTATGTTTGGAACATGGAGATCCTAGAACATGATTGGGTTGATTATGGTCATGCAAGCTTGAGATCAAACCTCCTACCAAGGATTATCCCGAGGAGCATGGGGCCTACGTCGTGTTCACCAGCGTGGCCGACGACAGGAGCAGCAGACGGCAGTAGCAGCTAGAAGTGAATGCAGTAGCATCAGAGACCCCCGATTTCATGCATTGGTCGGAGAAGCCCATCAGCTGGAGAAGAGCTAACCACCCGGAAGTGATGCCAAATCCTGGCTCTTATGCCTTGGTGTTGGATGCCACATTTTCCACAGAGAGGCAAGTTGCTCGCTTCTCCCGAGTCCTGATAGATGGCGGCAGCAGCATCAACATCCTGTACAAAGATACCATGGAAAAGTTGGGGATCAAGCAGAGACATCTTCAGCCCAGCCGGACTGTTTTTCATGGCATAGTTCCTGGCCTTTCCTGCTCACCAATCGGCAAGACTCAAATAGATGTCCTCTTCAGGGACAAAAATCATTTCCGCCGAGAACCAGTCTAGTTTGAGGTGGTGGACCTTGAGAGCCCCTATCATGCACTGCTTGGCCGTCCTGCTCTGGCCATTCATGGCGGTCCCCCAGTATGCCTACCTCAAGATGAAGATGCCGAGCTCCAAGGGAATCCTGACCATAGCGGGAGACTACAAGAGGTCGTCCGCCTGTGTAGCAGAGAGCAGCCGGTTAGCCGAGTCCCTCGTGATCGCGGCTGAGAAGCGGCTCCTTGACCGGGTTGTGGCAATGGCAGGCAAGCAGGTGGAAATGTCACCCGACCCCAAGGAGTCGGAAGCTGAGGGCTCGTTTAAGCCGGCCAAAGAGACAAAGAAGATACCCTTGGACCCGGAGCACACGGAGAGGTACGCTGTCATAGGTGCTAACCTTTACAACAAATAGGAAGGCGAGCTCCTCGATTTCCTCCATGAGAATCGGGACATCTTTGCATGGTCCCCCAAGGACATGCTGGGTGTTCCGACGGAATTCGCCGAGCACAAGCTACATGTCTGGTCAGATGCCAAGCCAGTCAGGCAGCCCTTGCGCCGCCTGTCGGAGGAGAAGAGAAGAGTTGTTGGAGAGGAGATAGCCCGGCTTCTAGCAGCCGGCTTCATCATGGAGGTATTGTTGCCGGAGTGGTTAGACAATCCGGTCCTAGTGCTAAAGAAGAAAAAGCAGTGGCACATGTGTATTGATTATACCAGCCTCAACAAAGCATGCCCTAAATACCCCTTTGCCTTACCAAGGATTGACCAAGTGATAGACTCCATAGCCGGATGCGAGCTGTTGAGCTTTTTGGATGCATACTCAGGGTATCATCAGATCAAGCTAAACCCGGCCGACAGGCTGAATACCGCCTTCATCATGCCATTCGGAGCCTTCTGCTACCTGACCATGATGTTCGGCTTGAGGAATGCCGGCGCCACGTTCCAACGTTGCATGTAGAAGTGTCTCCTCAAGCAACTCGGCAGAAACACCCATGTCTATGTGGACGATGTGGTGGTGAAGGCGGAGAAGCGTGGAACGCTACTAGAAGATCTCAAGGAGACCTTTGAGAATTTGCGCCGATTTCAGATCAAGCTCAACCCGGAGAAATGCATCTTTGGAGTACCAGCCGGCCAGCTTCTTGGCTTTCTGGTCTCAGAGCGCGGCATAGAGTGCAACCCTGTGAAGATCAAGGCCATTGAGAGGATGGAAGTGCCCACCCGACTGCTGGACGTGCATAACTTCACCGGCTGCTTGGCATCCATCAGTCGTTTCATCAGTCGGCTGGGCGAGAAGGCTCTTCCCCTGTACCAGCTCATGAAGAAGACCACTTTTTTCGAGTGGAATGACAAGGTGGATAAATCTTTTCTCCAGCTCAAGAAGATGTTGACCACTCCGCCAGTCCTAGCGGCTCTGACTCCTAAGGAGCCCATGCTCCTATACATCGCCGCTACCAGTCGGGTGGTCAGCACAGTCATAGTGGTGGAACGCAAGGAAGAAGGCAAAGCCCTACCAGTCCAAAGGCCGGTGTATTGCCTGAGCGAAGTACTATCCGCTTCCAAGCAGAACTATCCCCACTACCAGAAGATGTGTTATGGTGTGCACTTTGCTGCCAAGAAGCTGACGCCATACTTTCAAGAGCACCCAATCACTGTGGTCTGCATAGCTCCGCTTGCCGAGATCATTGGAAGCCGAGATGCCTCAGGCCGAGTGGCCAAATGGGCCATAGATTTGACCCCCTACACCATCTACTACCAGCCTCGCACCACCATCCATTCACAAGCACTGGCCGGCTTCCTCGTTGATTGGGCCGAGACCCAGTACCTGCCGCCTGTGCCAGACTCCACCCATTGGCGAATGCACTTTGATGGTTCCAAGATGCGCACCGGTTTGGGAGCCGGCATCGTCCTCACCTCTCCCAAAGGCGACAAGCTTAGATATGTGCTGCAGATCCATTTCGCCGCCTCCAACAACGTCGCTGAATACGAAGCACTCATTCACGGGCTCCGGCTTGCCAAGGAACTCGGCATTCGTCGGATCCTGTGCTATGGTGATTCCGACTTGGTGGTCCAGCAGTGGTCAGGCGACTGGGACGCCAAGGATGCAAATATGGCGAGTTACCGTTTCCTCATACAGCAACTCAGTGGATACTTTGAAGGGTGCGAGTTTCTCCATGTGCCAAGGAATGACAATGAGCAGGCAGATGCCTTGGCACGAATCGGCTCCACCCGGCAAGCAATACCAACCTGGGTCGCCCTACAACGCCTCCTCAAGCCGTCTGTCAAGCCATCGCCAGAGTCAGATTCCATCTTTGTGCCGGCTACTCCTGAAGCAATCGGATCCGACTTGAGGACCCCAGCAGCCGGCACGAGGAGTTCGGCAGGCGACCCGGGGACTGCAGCAGCCGCACCCGGTCTGGGGACTTCAGAGCCCGACCCAGGGACTACAGCAGTCGGCCAGAGGACTTCATCGACTTAGAATGCGACAGCTGACTCCAACCCGCCGCCTCCCGGCCCAACCGCTATCGTGCAAGTAGCAGTCTTAGCAATCGAAGAAATTGCAGCGCCTTCATGGGCCAAGCCCATCCTCAACTTCCTGTTGAACAAAGAGCTGCTGACTGATGAGATCTCGGCCCGGCAGGTGCAACGTCGGGCAGCAGCATACACCATAGTCAACAGAGAGCTTGTAAGGCGAAGTGTCACTGGTGTCTACCAGCGCTACGTGGAGCCGGAGCAAGGCCAAGCAATCCTCAAAAACATTCATCAAGGCGAGTGTGGTCACCACGCGGCTAAAAGAGCACTCATGGCCAAAGCTTTCCGCCATGGGTTTTTCTGGACGACTGCTCTAGAAGACGCCAAAGATCTGGTCCAGAAATGCAAAGGGTGCCAGAAGTTATGCTCACAACCACATCAGCCGGCTTCTGCACTCAAGACTATCCCCATTGCCTGGCCCTTTGCCACCTGGGGCCTGGACATGGTGGGACCATTCAAGACGGCGCGAGGTGGCATGACTCATCTGCTTGTCGCGGTGGACAAGTTCACCAAATGGATAGAAGCAAAACCAATCAAGAAATTGAATGGTCCGCCTGCTTTGACTTTCATCTGCGACATCACCATTCGGTATGGCATACCAGACAGCTTCATCACCGACAACGACATGAACTTCGCCAAAGGCGCCTTGGCCCGTTTCTGCGTGACACAAGGCATCCGACTGGACTTAGCATCTGTTGCCCACCCGCAGTCAAACGACGAAGTGGAGCGTGCCAACGGCCTCATTTTATCCGGCATCAAGCCCCGAGCCTCTGGAGCATTCGGCCGGCTGCTGGCTCGACGAGCTGTCGGCCGTCCTCTAGAGACTGCGCACAACTCCGAACAAATCAACCGGCTTCACGCCTTTCTTCATTGTCTACGGTGCCGAGGCCGTCATCCCGACGAACATAGAATTCGACTCCCCTCAAGTCACCATGTACACCGAAGAGGAGGCAGAAGAAGCACGAAAAGATGGTGTCGATCTGCTGGAAGAGGCCGGCTGCTGGCACTCAGCCGTTCCACCATCTACCAGCAGAACCTGCGCCAATACTACAACCGAAAGGTCAAGCCAAGATCCTTCCAAGAGGGAGACCTTGTGCTCCGGCTGATCCAGCGAACAGCCGGCCAACACAATCTCTCGGCACCTTGGGAAGGCCCCTTCTTCATCAGCAAGGTGTTGGGAAACGACTCCTACTACCTCATCGACGCTTAGAAGCCTCGAGCACGCAAAAGAGATGACTCCGGCAAGGAGACGGAGCGACCATGGAATGCAAACCTCCTTCGAAGGTTATACAGTTGATGCAGTATGTACCACGCCAACTTTTGTATTAAGTACGAAGACCCCGGGTCCCCCGAGAAGATCTCGGGGACTGCCCTCTTTTATCTATGTGATAAGTATTACGCTTGTCATTTGTGTTATTTCATTTATCCGTCTGGCACCGGGTTCGACCAGTCGACCCGAGGACTTGCCGCCTTGTACTATGTAATGCTTCCTGCAGCCGGACAAGTAATGTATTGGCACTCAAGCTTTCTCCTGCCAGAGGACGCAGCTCGCAGAGCGACTGTCCGGCCGGCAGGAGTTAAGGGAGAAAGGGTGCCTGCATGAAAAATGGCTAAGGACCCACAGCATGCACATAGTCCAAGCCGACCGGCTGCTGAGCAACCGGCCGGTCGACTTCTACTTAACTTGCTAGAAAACTCTAAACCGGCTAAGTACTTGCTTCCCCGAAGTGGCTAAGTACTTAACTCACCCACAGTCCGCAAAGCGGCTGTTTGGCTAGCAAGACGGCAACCAAGGGAAGGCGGTAAAGGAAAAAAGCCAAAGAGCAGAAAGCAAGGAAAGATAGAACTCGGCTAAAAAAAATTCACGTCAAAAGGCCCTTGGCCGACATCCAACAAGAGTATGAAATACACCCCGCGGGTCGAGACTGATAGATAGGTAAAAACAAAGATAAACTAGCGGCCTAGGGAGCAGCAGACGGCTTCGATGGAGCGGAGGAGTCAGTGGTGCCGGTTGGTGGAGAGGCCGGCTGGTCAGTCGTCGCTTGGTCGCCTCCAGTAGCAGCCGGCTCGCTCGAGCGTGGCTCGTTGCTGGAGGCGCGGTCGAGCTGAGGCTAGTCGTCCGCTCCGACCTCTGGCGCCTCCTCTTCACCTTCCTCTTCCTCCTCGTCTTCTTCCTCGCGGATGGAGTCGATCACCTCGGCCGAGTCCTCGCCGTCCTCCGGGTTCAGCCCGAACCACTTTGGTGGCGCCTTGGCGCCGTTCTCGGCCCGCTCCGGGATGAAGACGCTGGTGTTGGTGTACTCGGCGATTGCTGCCGCGCGCTTGACAAGGTCATCCTCTACTGCCACCAGCTCCTCCTGGGCCTCCTGCCGAAACGTGGTCAACTGGGCTAGATTTAGCCCAGGGTAACACGCCTTGACAAACTCCAAGGCCCGGTGCGCTCCAGCTCGAGCCAAGGAGCCCTTCCAGGTCTCAAGACGGCCGGCCACCACCTCCAGCCAGTCGGCAGTCCGACTGGGAGTGCGCGGTGCCGGCATATCCGGCCACAGGGCGGCGATCGCCTGGGCGCCGACATGCTAAAGACGGCGCAGCATCCGGTGAGCCGGCCGAAGACGGGCCTCGATGCTCAGGAGCTGCTCGCTAAGAGTCCGGGGGGCGTCGGCAGCAACCTGCGCACCTTCCGCACTCCGTCCTTCGCTTTCAGCTTCGATGGCCTGATTGGCGGCGTCATAATGACCAAGGAAGAAGTTTGCTAAAACAGAAAGCAAAGAGCCAAAGTTAGAGACAAGAGGCCGGCTCGATCAGCAGCCGGCAGCTCAAAGAAGGAAAAAGAGGGAAGCTCACCATCAACTATGTCTTCAATCTCGCCAAAGCCGGCAGTCAGCATTGCCTCCTTGTCAGTCCAGGCGGAGCGTTCGGTCGCGAACTCAGCAAGGAGGCTGGTCTCCTTGTCCTCTGCCTCCTTCTGGGCCTTCTTGAGAAGCTCCGCCTGTTCCGCCAGTTGCGTGACCAGCAGGTCACGCTCTTCGACCAGCTTGTTGCATTCTGCTTCTTTGGCACGCAGCACGGTGTTGGCTTCACCCAGCTGCTGCTGAAGGGTGGCATTGTCCTCTGCGAGAGCAGAAAAAGAAAAAGGCATCAGTAACCAACAGAGAAGAAGCACAGTTGCCGGGGAGATCCGGCCCGACTGCTCCGCAGTTGGCCCGAATCTCGGGGACTACAGCCCGTGGGTGCGCTAGCGCACCCCCGCAGAGAAATAAAAAGACTTACTCCGGCTCTCCGACAAGTCGACGGCACGTTGATCCAACTCCTGGACTTTGGAGTTGAAGGCGGCCGCACAGAGGTTATGATAATCCTGCAGCAAAGACATTAGCACTCGGTGCTTGCCAATTAAAGTTTCGAGCCGCCTGCTCAGCAGCCGGCCCGAAACTCGCGGACTACACCGAGTGGGTGCGCTGGCGCGCCCCCACGAAGCAATACAAGAATTAAAAACAAAGAAGCAAGAAGCGTACCCGGATGACCTCTCGCGATTCCAAGAATGCCTTGTTGCAGTGCTTAAGAGCGTCGGCCTCGGCGCGGAGTTTGGCTTGAACGTCCAGGATCGCCTTGTTCAGAGGGCCTGTCCCGCCTCCCCTCACCCACCTAGTGGGCCGGCGCTGGTCGCCTCGGTGTCCGGGATCGAGGAGCTTGTGGCGCCGGTCTCCAGCGGGCGTGGCGCCGAGGCCGCCTTCCCGAGCCGGCGGCATAAGGGTGTGCGGACCCCGGGATTTGGGCCCGCCACCATCTCGTTTCCGGCTGGTGGCGCCGGCGGGTCGGCCGGCTGCTTGTCTCGCGCCTCCTTGCACAACTAGGGAAAAGCCTAGCAGCAGCGCGGGTTTTAGGCCTATCAGTAGCGCGACCAGGAGAGCTACTGATAAGGCTCTACAGCTAAAGCTTAGCGATGGCGGCGCTGGATGGCGCTCTTGCTAAAATGATCTAGTAGTAGCGCTTCTCCCGAGCAGCGCTGTTGGTAATTAGTAGTAGCGCTCCTCCTTGCCCGCTACTACTATTATTTAGTATTTTATTTCTTTTTTATTTCATGTTGTATTTCATCCACCTTTACACAAGTTTTCATACAACAGGAATTTAGAAACTGTTTTTACATCATAATGAGTAGGTGAAACAACCGTGGACTAGTTTCAAGTGGATGGACATCCAGTTGAAACTAATCTGCGGTTCTTTCACCCAATGATATAATAAATATCATCATCATTATCATATCATTATCATATCATTAACAACTTATCATCATAATACATCATTGTCATATAACACCTCCTCAAGATCATCGTTTTCATCAATGAGACATCACATAGCAAATTGGTCAATAGTCATAATCACAAGTACTCCTCATCATCAACTCTAACACATTGTATCACATAATAAACATATTGTACCTCATAGGACATACTGCATTCTCTTAGGACCTACTATATTCTCTAAGGTAAAATAGCAAAAAACAAGATAGCCCCTGACTCTGCACTATGGAGAATGGAGATTATCCTGTCTCCAATTCTTGCCTTTCGCTTAATGTTACTTCCAAGAACCTCCTTGTGAATGTCCAAACATTTTTTTCCATTCTTTGATTAGCATGTGTTCACCGGTTTTAGAAATCCGATATGCACAGGTGAGATCCGTAGGATGACCTGGCTGTATGTGCAGAACTTCAAGGCGACCATTGTAATACATCAGATGAGGCACACAATACATCGGGATTTTCTGTTGAAAAACATAGTAATAACTTCGTAGTTAGCAATGATGTACTAGTTTTGGAAGTATGCAAAAGATGCACAGATGTCGTAATAGTAAAAAAATCTTACCAGGGTATCTCCATAGAAGTTATCGTGGTTCAACACGTGCACTAGTGCCACGTATTCACCATAATTTGGAGGAGTTCGATAATAGGTATTGTAATTCTCAAAGAAAGTACAAAATGCGATCGATGATTTTTCTCCTTATAAGTTAATTCGAGCCACCACTTGTAGTGGGTTTTGTCTACCATCTTACGCACATTCTTTGAAGATTCAAAATAAGCTGTCAATGGAAATAAGTTGTCAACTATTTTGAAATAAACAATATAAATTAGTTAATAACTATGTTTGAGAAACTCACATTGCGGTAGAATCGGGCGTATCAACAAGGACCCAAATGTCCATATTGTCTTGCTCGATGTCAGGATCACCAAGATCCATGGTGACAATCATACCCTCATAAAAACCATACATTCTGCAAAGTGTTTCCCAATTTTGGCAACCAAAATGGGTTACGCTCTGAGCATTGTACCGATTTACTTCAAAATCCATATCATGATGGGTCCTTAGGTGTATTTTCTTTGTTTCAAAATTTTCATGGTCTTCAAAACCCATCCTCTCCAAGACATAGCGTCTTGCATGGCATGGGATAAGCTAGTCGAATTTTAAATTATGAAAATTAGACGTTGAAATAGTTGAAGTCATGCTTAATTATGAAAAAAAACTCTTGTCGTTGTTGCGTACGGTTTCAACATCGAAGGTCTCCTCGAGCTTAATGCTGAAGCGCCGATCTTTGTCCAGCTCAATGAACCTGTCGCACATACCTCGATCGTCGTGGCACCAGCTGCACTCCCCCGGGAGACTATCGTCGTCCGAGTATGACATTTCCTACGTTCATAATTCAAAGATTAAACATGTACAATTAAATATATGTACTAAAAACCTAAATTAGATCATTATTTTTCGAGAAAATCTAGGCCACTCGATATTTCCTACATATTCTAGCACAAGTCATGCCAGAATTCACGGAAAAATCCGCATGACCTTTGCTATAAAAAGGACATATCGAGCACCTGAAATTTGCCGGAACGGAAATTAATCAACACTCCGGCAAAACATAGGCCACTCGGAGGTGTAAACTGAACATGAACGGCCACTTGGGCAACCACATATCCTATTTGAGCAACAAAAGATATACATGGATATTTGGCTGGTCTCACCTCGATGTCGGATGGGGTCGGTGACGGGGACGACGGCGGGGATGATGGAGGGGCTCCTTGATTTCTGCAAAAGCAAAAACCGTATAAGTTATCACTAATACATCCCGAATAATTTCTTAAACTAAAAAATAACAACAAATATGACATTTTCAACTAGTTTTATTAATTCAACTAGTTCTTACTAAATATAAACTTACTATAAATAGAATATGTGGTTCAACTAGTTATATTAATTATCTTACTAAAAAACTAGTTCTTTCTAAAAATAAACTAGTTCAACTAGTTATATTAATTATCTTACTAAAAATACATTAGTTCTATTAATTCAACAAGTTCAACTAGTTTATTAATTTACTTACTAAACTAGTTCAACTACAACTAAAGTAGTTCAACTACAACTACTATTAATCATACTGCCCTAGTTAACTAGTACCATCACTACTAGTAATTAACATCTACTACTACTAAAAATCACTACTAGTAATTTGCAGGAACGGAAATTAATCAACACTCCGGCAAAACATAGGCCATTTAGCGATGGTCATTGCATTTCAAAATAAACTAGTTCTATTAATTATCTCACTAAATAAACTAGTTCTATTAAGCACTTACCAAATAAACTAGTTCTATTAAGTACCTAATATAAATAAACTAGTTATATTAATCACTTACTAAATAAACTATTTTCTATTAAACACTTGCTAAAAATTCTACTACCCTAGTTCTACCCTAAATTTTCTTACTTCTATTTTATTCAAAACACCTACGATTTGCAATAACAGAGACAAGGGAGGGAGGGAGGAGAGAGGAGGGGGAGCGGGCGGCCAGAGGAGGAGGAGGGAGGGGCGGTGGGAGGAGGGCTACCAGCTAAGGAGGGAGGAGGGGGAGGCCGCAGGCGGAGCGAGGAGGGCACGGTGGGAGGAGGAGGGAGGAGGGCGCGGTGGGAGGAGGAGGCACGGAAGGAGGGAGTACCTCGGTGGCGGATGGAGGACGGCGGCGGCGGCGGACGATGGTGAGGTCGAGAGCGGCGTGGTGAGGTCGAGAGCGGAGGGGATGGGGGAGGCGGCGGTGCCGGTGAGGTCGAGAGCGGCGGCGGGCGGCAGCGATGAGGTTGAGGGAGGCCTCGGGTGGCGGCGGTGAGGGCAGGCTCGGGCTCGGGGCGGCGATAGAGTAGGGGAACAGGGGAGGAGGACTTAGTGAAATTTTGAGTGGGGTTAAGTCAGACTATCAAGGCGACTTTAGGAACCGCGCTATAGCTAAAGTAGCTATAAGCGCATTTTACTGAAAAACGCCATGCTAAGTCTAAGCACGCATCTAAAAAATACATTGGCCATCAATGATCTTTTTGTGTACAATCTGAATTGTCAATATGAGTCCACTCCGGTAGGAACTGGAGAGGACTCATATTGCGCCACAAATTCTACACATAGAGTTCAGTGAAGACCAATTGGTTGTGATAGTTTCAGAAGTAACATATTTAAGGTGGTAAACACCCTGTTCGCGGAGCGAGGTGGGACTAAACTTGCGGGCTGATCGTAGCAGTAGCGATTTTCTTAGAAGCGCGCTGATGCTAACTTCTATAGCAGTAGCGCGGTTCAGTATAGGGTGATACTGCTATAACTAGCTGGGTTGCGAGGTCATGGCAATTACAGCAGTAGCGCGGTTTGGCGTGGTCGCGCTACTGCTATTTTCCTTTCAGCAGCGCGTTTTGCTATCACGCGTTGCTGCTAAATAGCAGTACGTTGTATTTTGAGGAGCGCTGCTGGTAAGATTCTGTGTATAGGGTTTTCCCTAGTAGTGTCGGAAGGTGGTGGCAGGTGCACGATTACGTTCGGCATGGCAACGTCGGCGCTGTCCCTCTCCATGATAGGGTGCTCGCGCCGGCTTCCCCAATTTGCGCCACGAACTCCGGTGGTAGCGGCGCGGAGTTCAGGGGGTGACAAACATCGCCGACTGACGGCGTGCGGCTTCCTCGGCCTGCTTCTTCGCCGCCGCCGCGGCCTCGGCCTCCAACAGCGTCTTCAAAGCGGCGGCCTCTGCCCTGTCTGCCTCCACCTTCTCCAGGTAGGCGGCTTCCTGCTCCTCGCGCGCCTCTCGCGCGTTCCGCTCCGTCGCCTCCCGGAGGTCGGCGGCCGGATCGATCCGCCAGGTGGTGGTGGAATTCTCCGCCAACCCCACGATGGAGGCGGCGGCCGACTTCTCAAGAGAGAGCGAGGCCCTAGATCAAGGGAAACAAAGCGAAGAAACTCAGACAAGATCAGCAAGGAAGGAGAAAGTACGAGAGGAATGCAGTACTTACGCGGAAACCAGCTGCGGCTCCTTCACCGCCTTGCGGAAGCGGATGGCCTTCGTGGCCGCTTCATCCCTCTTAGTCGCCGCGGCCGAGCCCCTGGGCTTCTTTGGCCGGCTGCCGAACAGGCTCGGCGCGGCCCTGCGCTTGTGCGCACCACCTCGGGCTGCCGGCGCAGCAGACGAGCTCGCGCCCTGTTGGTCGGACCCCGGCTGGCGGCGCGGAGCGACTTCCCCCGCATTGTCGTCTGGCCAGTCCTCGAGGCTGGGTCCGAGCCCTGAGCCGCCTGCTGCACCGCACCCTCCCTCGGCGTCGTCCTCCAAGGCCGCCGCCCCAAAGTCGGGGTCATCCACATCACTCTCCGCCCGGTCGGGGAGAAATTGACGCTCCGGACCCGCGGCGCCGGCTGCCGGCTGGAGGAGGGAGCTCTGATCGAAAGCCGGTTGGTCAGGTTAGACAAACGGAACTCGGCAAAAAGAAAGAGAAGGAAAGAAAATTTACCATAGGCGGGGGGTTGGCGCGAGATTACGGCTCCTTGCTGAACCGCCACTCTTCTGTGAGCTTGCAGTTCACATGGTAGTTCACCATATGAGCTACCTCTGCATGAGCCGGCTTAGGTCCCGATGCCCGCTCATCTGACAGATCATGTGAGGGCGGCCTTGGAGCGGGAGCACCCGGCGCGCCTCGAAGGCGGATAGCAAGTCGGGCCCGGTGAGGCCCTCTGACTGTACCAACACCCGGAGCCGCGCGATGGCGACGGCTCCAGAAGGCGATAGTGTCTTGGCCTGGTACGACCAGTTGGGCTGCCTCCCGGCCGGCGGGCCAGCAGCATAAACCGGCAGGTTGACCCAGTCACCCTCTGCGAAGATGCTCTTCATGTAGAAGTATGACTACTTCCACATCTTCACCGACTGGATCTGCGTGATGGGAGGAAATGGATTGTCGCCTCCCGGCCTCCGCACCGCGATGAAGGCGCCACATTGATCCGGCACACCCGCGACGACGGTGCCGAGCTTGGTGTAGAAAAAATTCCCCCAAAGCTCGATTGTGGGGAGGACACCGAGGAAGCCTTCGCACAGAGTGACGAAGGCGGACAGCAGCACCACCGCGTTCGGGGTGAGGTGGTGCGGTTGGAGATTGTAGAATTCGAGGAAGGCCCAGAAGAAGCCACTCGCCGGCATGCCGAGGCCGCGCAGGCAATGCGAGCGGAAGACGACCCGCTCGCCCTCCTCCGGGGCCGACGAGACCTCCCCCTCTGGCGCGAGGGGAACCCTCACGAAGTCCTTGCTGGGCAGCCGCCGCGTCTGGCGGAGGAAGTCGATGTGGTCTTCGTGGACTGTGGAGTCGTCCCAGGCTACGGAGCCCGCCATGGGGGCGAGTGGTTGACGGGCGGACTCGACGGAGACGATCTGAGGCAGCGCTTCGGTAGGGCCCTGGGCGCTACGGTGAGAGGAATAAGAAGGGGGAGTGGGGTAGAGGGGCGCGTGTGCTTCGCCGCTCCCTCTCCTCTCCCTACTTATAGCCTACAGGCTTCGAAGCCGAGGGGGTGGGCATGGGATCGTGGGATTAACTGTGCCCACGACCCCACGCTCCCGCCTTTACCGTGCGGGTTACTACGCGCAGTAACTCCGCGGGGAAACTCAACCACCCGCCTTGGCCGCAGCGGATCAGCTCGTAGGCCGAGGCCCGGTGGTAGTGGGCCCGGCCTGCGGTCACGTCTCGTCACGCGCATGGGCTGGCAGGCCGACACGGCTGGCTGGCGCCATGTGGCACGCCCACGACGGGCGGCGGGCCGAGAAGCTTAGCAAGCACGCCACCTGGTTCCTGCAGATGCATTCGATGTTCCAGAAGGATCCGACTAGACGTACCCGACTCCTGCCGACCGGCTCCCCAGAAGTCGGATGGAGCTTCCTTCGGAGCACCCGGAGGAGGAAACTGTTAACGCTCCCCGGCTCCTCAACCGTGGCCCCTCACCAGCTTCGGGGACTACTATCAGAGTAATGGGCCACGGGTAGCCTAACCCGAGCCCCCGAACCTTTTAATACATCGGGGCCGGCTGCGCCCCTTCAAGACGTCAAGATGGAGCACCGACTTCTAGTAGCCGGCCGGCCAAACGGCCGACTGCCGGAAGGCGGCAACGCTTAAGAAGACGGCTCCAAGGCGGGCCAAATCCTGGCAGGTGGCCTCGAGAGAGGCCGGCTCCTAGCAGTCGGCCCATGGCGCCCTCAGAATCTGCTTCCCCATTAAGAAGACCAGACAGGGTATGGCTACAGCGTAGCCCATCCCCCCGCATCCAAGGCCGGATGAGGCCACAGTGCCCCGTACAGGCGGAGATCTCCGCACGACGCGGCACTATTGCCTCTCCCCCCTAAACGTCACTCCTGACAAGCGGAGCCCTGTTCCCGCGACGGCCTGTCGATACGGCCTGCAGACGGCAGGCCCTGCCAGGCAGTGAGAGCCCTGAAGGCGGAGGGAGCCAGGGCAGCCAGACCTGAGGGAAGCCGGCTTCCGGCAGGCGTCTTATCCCTCCCTCAGGCCCCGTGCGCCATCAACTAGATGAGACGCGGCGTGGCTACAGTAATCGCCCGCCAGGCGGCGGGACTGTAGCCACGCTCCCCCGACCAAGCCTCTGTCATTAGAATCACGGCTACAGTGATCAGCAGCTGGCAGGACCCGTGAGCGGCGGAGCGGCCTGTCGGCTCCGTACTAGACCGGACGGCGGGGCCCACCAGGCGAAGGGCCCCGGCAGCCGGCGGAGAAGCCGGCGGCCAGAGAAACTGACAGAAGGGTCCTACACCCGGTAGATTACCAATGTACCCCTAGGGGTAGGCCTATATAAACCCCCCAGGGCACCCATGCAAAGGGTTCGAACCTGGTAGAACTAGACTCACACCTAGAGGAGGAGAGAGTGTGCCTTCCTTCTTCCACCTCTAGCAAACATCTCGAGGAGCACCATTGTACCACTAGTGCCTTAGTGATCATGCGGAGACCCCGCAGAGCAGGACTAGGGGTGTTATCTCCACGGAGAGCCCCGAACCTGGGTAAAGTTCGCCGGCATACGTGTCTACGCCTCATCCCGCTTCCAGGCACTAACGACGTTCTACTCGCTCCCACCATGATAAGCCATCCTTTGGCATATGTCGCACCCTATCCCCGACAATAGGCGAAGCAAGTCGGTCAGGGGAGCCACAAGGGGCCCACGAGGGTGGGGGGCGCGCCCAGGGGCAGGCGTGCCTCCCTGCCTCGTGGCCTCCTCGTGTGTTTCTTGATGCCCACTCCAAGTCCTCTGGATCACGTTTGTTCCAAAAATCACGCTCTCGTAGATTTCATTCCGTTTGGATTCCATTTGATATTCCTTTTCTGCGAAACACTGAAATAGGCAAAAAAACAGCAATTTGCACTGGGCCTTGGGTTATAGGTTAGTCCCAAAAATAATATAAAAGTGTATAATAAAGCCCATTAAACATCCAAAACAGAATATATAATAGCATGGAACAATCAAAAATTATAGATACGTTGGAGATGTATCAAGCATCCCCAAGCTTAATTCCTGCTCGTCCTCGAGTAGGTAAATGATAATAACAGAATTTTTGATGTGGAATGCTACCTAGCATATTCTTCAATGTAATTTTCTTTATTGTGGCATGACTATTTAGATCTGAAAGATTCAAGATAAAAGTTTAATATTGACATAAAAATAATAATACTTCAAGCATACTAACTAAGCAATTATGTCTTCTCAAAATAACATGGCCAAAGAAAGTTCATCCCTACAAAATCATATAGTTTGGTCATGCTCCATTTTCGTCACACAAGAATGCTCTCGTCATGCACAACCCCGATGACAAGCCAAGCAATTGTTTCATATTTCAGTAATCTCAAACTTTTTTCAACTTTCACGCAATATATGAGCATGAGCCATGGATATAGCACTATGGGTGGAATAGGGTATGATGATGGGCGTTATGTGGAGAAGACAAAGAAGGAGAATGTCTCACATTGACGCGGCTAATCAACGGGCTAGGGAGATGCCCATCAATTGATGTCAATGCAAGGAGTAGGGATTGCCATGCAACGGATGCACTAGAGCTATAAATGTATGAAAGCTCAACAAAAGAAACTAAGTGGGTGTGCATCCAACTTGCTTGCTCATGAAGACCTAGGGCATTTGAGGAAGACCATTGTTGGAATATACAAGCCAAGTTCTATAATGAAAAATTCGCACTAGTATGTGAAAGTGACAAAACAAGAGACTCTCTATCATAAAGATCATGGTGCTACTTTGAAGCACAAGTGTGGAAAAAGGATAGTAACATTGTCCCTTTTTATTTCCTTTTTTCCTTTTTTTCTTTTTTGGGCCTTTCTTTTTTTATTTGGCCTTTCTTCTTTTTTTTTGGGACAATGTTGTATTAATGATGATTATCACACTTCTGTTTATTTACAACTCAATGATTACAACTCGATACTAGAACAAAGTATGACTCTATATGAATGCCACCGGCGGTGTACCGGGATGGGCAATGAATCAAGAGTGACATATATGATAAATTATGCATGGTGGCTTTGCCACAAATACGATGTCAACAACATGATCATGCAAGGCAATATGACAATGATGAAGCGTGTCATAATAAACGGAACGATGGAAAGTTGCATGGCAATATATCTCGGAATGGCTATGGAAATGCCATAATAGGTAGGTATGGTGGCTGTTTTGAGGAAGATATAAGGAGGTTTATGTGTGATAGAGCATATCATATCACGAGGTTTGGATGCACCAGCGAAGTTTGCACCAACTCTCAAGGTGAGAAAGGGCAATGCACGGTACCGAAGAGGCTAGCAATGATGGAAGGGTGAGAGTGCGTATAATCCATGGACTCAACATTAGTCATAAAGAACTCACATACTTATTGCAAAAATCTATAAGTCATCAAAAACCAAGCACTACGCGCATGCTCCTAGGGTGATAGATTGGTGGAAAAGACCATCGCTCGTCCCCGACCGCCACTCATAAGGATGGCAATCAAAGAACACATCATGTTTCAAATTTGTTACACAACGGTTACCATACGTGCATGCTACGGGACAAGCAAACTTCAACACAAGTATTTCTCAAATTCACAATTACTCAACTAGCACAACTTTAATGTCACTACCTCCATATCTCAAAATAATCATCAAGTATGAAGCTTCTCTTAGTATTCAATGCACTTTATATGAAAGTTTTTATTATACTAATCTTGGATGCCTATCATATTAGGACTAATCTTATAAACAAAGCAAATTACCATGTTGTTCTAAGGGACTCTCAAAATAATATAAGTGAAGCATGAGAGATCAACAATTTCTATAAAATAAAACCACCACCGTGATCTAAAAGATATAAGTGAAGCACTAGAGCAAAATTACCTAGCTCAAAAGATATAAGTGAAGTACATAGAGTATTCTAATAAATTCCGAATCATGTGTGTCCCTCCCAAATGGTGTGTACGACAAGGATGATTGTGGTAAACTAAAAAGCAAAGACTCAAATCATACAAGACGCTCCAAGCAAAACACATATCATGTGGTGAATAAAAACATAGCATCAAGTAAAGTTACCGCTAGACGAAGATGAAAGAGGGGATGCCGGGGCATCCCCAAGATTAGGATTTTGGTTGTCCTTGGATTTTACCTTGGGGTGCCTTGGGCATCCCCAAGCTTAGGCTCTTTCCACTCCTTGTTCCATATTCCATCAAATCTTTACCCAAAACTTGAAAACTTCACAACACAAAACTCAACAGAAAATCTCATGAGCTCCGTTAGCGAAAGAAAACAAACCACCACTTCGAGGTACTGTAATGAACTCATTCTTTATTTATATTGGTGTTAAACCTACTGTATTACAACTTTTCTATGGTTCATAACCGCCATTACTAGCCATAGATTCATCAAAATAAGCAATCAACACACGAAAAACAGAATCTGTCAAAAACAGAATAGTCTGTAGTAATCTGTATCTAACGCAAACTTCTGTAACTCAGAAAAGTCTGCAAAAATCGGAAGACCTAAATAATTTGTTTATTTATCTACTGCAATTGGAATCAGTATTTTATCACGTTGTGGTGATATTAAACAATTGTTTCTTGAGAAGAAAGTTTCTGACTTTTTCAGCAAGATCAAATAACTATCATCCAAGAAGATCCTATTGGTTTTACTTGGCACAAACACTAAATAAAACATAAAACCACATCTAACCAGAGGCTAGGTCAAATATTTATTCAAAAACAGAAAGGAAATATATTGGGTTGTCTCCCAAAAAGCGCTTTTCTTTAAAGCCTTTTAGCTAGGCATTGATAATTTTAATGATGCTCACATGAAAGACAAGAATTGAAGCACAAAAGAAGCATCATATAGCATGTGACAAACACATCTAATTCTAACATACTTCCTATGAATAGCCATTTTATAAGCAAACAAATTATCATAGCAAGCAAAAATTAGCATATGCAAGGAAGAAGAAAGAGACGATAGCAATCTCAACATAATAGGATCATAGGAAAATTCAACAAAATAGCTATCACATAACATATTCTCAACATGATCCAGATGCATGCGAAGTTGAAACTCTTGCAAAATAGTGGGATTATCATTAACTAAAGTCATGACATCTCCAAACCCACTTTTATCAAAAATACTATAAGATTGAACATTCTCCAAATATGTGGGATCTAAAGTTGAAACTCTTCCAAACCCACTTTCAATATTATTGCAAACACTACTATCAATCTCATATTCATCATGGGGCTTAAATAAATTTTCAAGATCATAAGAAAAATCACCCCAATCATGATCATTGCAACAGGTACTAGACATAGAAATCTTAGCATCCCCAAGCTTAGGGTTTTGCATATTATTAGCACAATTGACATCAATAGAATTTATAGTAAAATCATTGCAATCAGGCTTTTTATTCAAGGAGCTATCGTTAATCTCTTCATAAATTTCTTCATCACAATTTTCAAATTCACAAATTTCAAGCAAAACCTCATAAAGATAATCTAGTGCACTCGAATCACTAGAAACTGGTTCATTATAATTGGATCTCTTAAAGAGATTGGCAAGCGGATGAGGATCCATAGATCTTAGTTTCTCTATTTAGCAATAAATACACAATTATTCCAACCAAACGAGCCAAGTAAGACATCAAGGCAAACGAAAAGACGAACAGAAGAAGGGCGAAGAAAAGGCAAAGGTGAAATGGGAGAGAGGGAAACAAGAGGCAAATGGCAAATAATGAAATGCGAGGGATAAGAGTTTGTGATGGGTACTTGGTATGTCTTGACTTGTGCGTAGATCTCCCCGGCAACGGCACCATAAATCCTTCTTGCTACCTCTTGAGCACTGCCTTGGTTTTCCCTTGAAGTGGAAAGGGTGATGCAGCAAAGTAGCATAAGTATTTCCCTTAGTTTTTGAGAACCAAGGTATCAATCCAGGAGGAGGCCACACGCAAGTCCCTCGTACCTACACAAACAAATAAGAACCTTGCAACCAACACGATAAAAGGGTTGTCAATCCCTTCATGGCCACTTGCAAAAGTGAGATCTCATAGAGATGATAAGATAATATTTTTGGTATTTTTATGATAAAGATTTAAAGTAAAGATTGCAAAATAAACGGCAACAGAAATAGCTAGTTGACGGGAGATTAATATAATAGAGAATAGACCCGGGGGCCATAGGTTTCACTAGTGGCTTCTCTCAAGATAGCATAAGTATTACGGTGGGTAAACAAATTACTGTCGAGCAATTGATAGAATTGTACATAGTTATGAGAATATCTAGGCATGATCATGTATATAGGCATCACGTCCGCGACAAGTAGACCGAAACGATTCTGCATCTACTACTATTACTCCACACATCGACCTCCATCCATCATGCATCTAGAGTATTAAGTTCATAAGAACAGAGTAACGCATTAGGCAAGATGACATGATGTAGAGGGATAAACTCAAGCAGTATGATATAAACCCCATCTTTATATCCTCGATGGCAACAATACAATACGTGTCATTTCCCCTTCTGTCACTGGGATCGAGCACTACATGATTGAACCCAAAGCTAAGCACTTCTCCCGCTGCAAGAAAGATCAATCTAGTAGGCCAAACCAAACTGATAATTCGAAGAGACTTGCAAAGATATTAAATCATATATAAAAGAATTCAGAGAAGATTCAAATATTGTTCATAGATAATCTTGATCATAAACCCACAATTCATCAGATCTCGACAAACACACCGCAAAAAGAGTTACATCGAATAGATCTCCAAGAAGATCGAGAAGAACTTTGTATTGAGATCCAAAGAAAGAGAAGAAGCCATCTAGCTAATAACTATGGACTCGAAGGTCTGAGGTAAACTACTCACACATCATCGGAGAGGCTATGGTGTTGATGTAGAAGCCCTCCGTGATTAATGCCCCCTCCGGCGGAGCGCTGGAAAAGGCCCCAAGATGGGATCTCACGGGTACAGAGAGTTGCGGTGGTGGAAATAGTGTTTCGTGGTGCTCCTGGATATTTTCAGGGTATATGAGTATATATATAGGCAAAGGAAGTAGGTCAGGGGAGACACGAGGGGCCCACGAGGGTGGGGCGTGCCTCCCTGCCTCGTGGCCTCCTCGTGTGTTTCTTGATGTCCACTCCCAAGTCCTCTAGATCACGTTTGTTCCAAAAATCACGCTCCCGAAGGTTTCATTCCGCTTGATATTCTTTTTGTAAGAAACACTGAAATAGGCAAAAAAAAGCAACAATTTGTACTGGGCCTTGGGTTAATAGGTTAGTCCCAAAAATAATATAAAAGTGTATAATAAAGCCCATTAAACATCCAAAACAGAATATATATATATATATATATATATATATATATATATATATATATATATATATATATATATATAGCATGGAACAATAAAAAATTATAGATACATTGGAGATGTATCATCTAGTACGAATGAAAGGGCATACCTTTGTGATGCGGCATTTGCATGGTTTCAGCTGTTCGCTCGGTCGATGGTTCAGAATGAAAATGGTGAAGTCAACACGAATAGGGCGGCTCCCCCAACTGTATTGCCGAACGAGGAGGTGGTTGGCAATGGTAGCAAGACGCATGCAAGGGCAGAAGATGAAAGTGGACATGGCACCTAGTATGTGTCTGAGAGAACAGAAAGGGCAGCAACAAGAGGGGAGCTAACTATGAGAGAGATAGATGCTAATGAACTCATGATCATAACTCCAGTTCACTATGCCGGCATTGGTGCGACTGCCGGCGCACTTACCCTTGTGACCGGCGCACTTACCCTTGTGACCGAGCCAATGGGAGCAACATATGATGATGCTGCATCTGGTACACTTATAGACTCTTGTGAAATGTTAATTGGTATAACATTCGGTTGCGCCAATTGTTTGATATGTTTACAACTGAACCTATTAACAATTTGTACTTTCAGAACATGAGGGATCAGGGTACATGACAGATTCAGAGGATGATGAGCGAATGGAGGCTGCCATAGTTAAGATGGATGGCAAACAACAAATCTGAATCTAATAAGTTTTGTGTTACATCTACTGGGGGTAACAAGCTATGCTGGTGCTGCAGCTGCTTCCCTGACTGGGCGACAGACAGCTCCACGATTACCGCCAGTGGTAATTGAGGAGGGGGTTACGAAGCACGATGGCAGAGCCGCAGAGTACAAATAGCACCAGAAGATCCCGGGAAAGGCTTGATGGAGCCAGATATTGAACTTGAGTCTTCAGACAGTGACGGGGACATGAGGGGGCGGTATGAGTGCATAGGAAGGAACCGGGCAAGAATTTTAGAGCACCAATGTAAGTACAAGTTCGACTTCTATAATTCTGAACCATGATATAAACAGTTGTGGTGCACTGATAGGATACTAATGAAACATGACATATGTGCAGTAAAATGAGCGAAGGGAAAGGCGGTGATTGATGTTCCAATGATAAGCATGGTGGTTAAGTTTCCAAGTTTGCTACTCGGGTTGTGTCGGTCGTTCTCATGCTACGAGTCTAATATGAAAAATCCATGAAATGACAGTTCCCCTAGTACCTGATGGAGCAGCAGCTACTGATGACATCAATCGCAGAGAAGGTGTAACAGGCATGGATGGACCAGTGGTAGAGCCAGGTAAATCTGTTGAAATGAATTGCAAATTCTTATGCGTCGTATAGGACTGAAATGGTTCACTGCTTGTCTTTTGGCAGAGTTGATGGAAGGGAACGGCCAAGATATGGAACATGGTGCTGACAGTCCAGTCACACCAGTGAAGCAATTGTGAACAGTGGCGTTCCAGATTCAGTCTCGTATGTTCTTAAAGATGAACGGGACAACGATCCCAGCTTACATGCTAGACTGATCTCCAGGTTCCTGCAAGCGTCGGCGGATATCGCAGGTTAGATGCATTCTAAAATTCAGAACTGTACTGAATGCATGCATGCATGTATGTGGCATTTATAGGCTCGCTACTATGACAGCTGAAGGTCTGGCTATGGATGTTCAACGTGGAGTCCAACCTGCCGGTGGTGAGCCGGTAGTGTCACCAGCAAGCGATGGCGACAGATCTTATGATGAAATGATGGAGAGACATCATTACAGCCTCGTTGTTGAACAAGCAAGAGCAGCTACAATAGAAAAGATGGATGGTCTGTTTGCTTCATCATTTCAAAATTTGTATGATGCAAATGGTAGGTTGGTACATGTCTTGCTTTAAGATCGGATGTGAGTACACGATTCATTGTATGTTGCAACCAGAACTAATATTATAAAATTCTTTTGAGCAGAGATGGAGGTGCCATTTATCGATTTGGTGACGCGCATGCCGATGACACATATGGAGGACCTACTTCTAGATCAAGGTAGAAATCATGTGTACCATTGTACCACCTACACGTGTGGACCACTAAACCGTGTGTCATTTGCAGGCCTTTAGGTGCCTGTAGTTGACCTGGTTAGCAGTAGTGAGGAGACTCTGGTTGATGTTGCAGCTCCTAGCACTGGTATGTGATGTAATTCAAGTAGAACTCATGTGGGAGCATCTTATTTGTAAGCATATAACCAAAAAACTGGTTGTACTTCTTGGGCGGACTCTGGAGTAGAAGCAAATGAGTGCATGAAGTTTCAAACAACTGTTGGAGGTCAGCAAAATAACTAAATTGAGAAAAATGAATTAAAACTGTGAGCCCTTGTGCACTGCATCTACTTCATCTGACGTTGAGTGTCGGTGGGAACGACACCTATGGGATCACAAGAATCCCTACTACGGTTGCGGGGCGCGGGGTCGTGAGAAGAGCGGATCAAACAGATAGCACACGGTTTCTTTATCCAGGTTCGGGCCGCGAGGATGCGTAAAACCCTACTCCTGCTTTGGTGGTTTGTTTATCTGTGTTCTTGAACTAGCAATGGGGGCGTGAGGAGCTCCAAAAAGCCGAATCTTCCTCCTGGTTGCCTTGGGCCTACTTTTATAGGGAAAGGGGTCGCCACAGTGGCACACAGGAGGTGGAAAGGGTACAGTGATGCGAGTTTATCCCTCGCATTACATGACAAGGCGCCTTTAATGCGTCTTGGTGTCCTTGCTTTATCGGGGACGGGGGAGAGCCCTGTCTCGTCTGTCGCCGCTCCCTTTCATGTCGACACGCGCCCTGGCCAGCGGTGCCCGCGGTGCCATGTAGGCAGGCAAGCAGCTGAGGTAGCGCAGTGGTGGGTCTCCACGAAGATTCGCTCGCCGCCACGCAGGTGCATGCCCAACTGGTTGGGTCGGCAGCTGCGTGCGAACGGTGGTGGCGGTTTGATTGGCGTGGGCCTGATGGTGGCTGAGGGAGTCCCGGACTAGGGGGTGTCCGGATAGCCGGACTATCGTCACGGCCGGACTCCAAGACTATGAAGATACAAGATTGAAGACTTCGTCCCATGTCCGGATGGGACTTTCCTTGGCGTGGAAGGCAAGCTTGGCGTCTGGATATGTAGATCTCCTACCATTGTAACCGACTCTGTAACCCTAACCTATCCGGTGTCTATATAAACCGGAGGGTTTTAGTCCGTGGGACGAACAACAATCAGACCATAGGCTAGCTTCTAGGGTTTAGCCTCCTTGATCTCGTGGTAGATCTACTCTTGTACTACCCATATCATCAATATTAATCAAGCAGGGTAGGGTATTACCTCCATCGAGAGGGCCCGAACCTGGGTAAAACATCGTGTCCCTTGTCTCCTGTTACCATCCGCCTAGACGCACGATTCGGGACCCCCTACCGAGATCCGCCGATTTTGACACCGACATTGGTGCTTTCATTGAGAGTTCCTCGTGTGCGTCACCGATAGGCCCGATGGCTCCTTCGATCATCAACAACGACGCGGTCCAGGGTGAGACTTTTCTCCCCGGACAGATCTTCGTGTTCGGCGGCTTTGCACTGCGGGCCAATTCGCTAGGCCATCTGGAGCAGATCGAAAGCTACGCCCCTGGCCATCAGGTCAGATTTGGAAGTATGAACTATACGGCCGATATCCGCGGGGACTTGATCTTCGATGGATTCGAGCCGCGGCCAAGCGCGCCGCACTGTTTCGATGGGCATGATTTAACTCTACAGCCGAACAGTGTCCTGAAGGCCGCACCAGTATCTGCTCCGATCCTTAATTCGGAGCCGGATTCCCCGATCGAGGACGAGTGGTTGGACGCCGCCTCGGGGGCTACAATCTCTACGGCGATTGAGCCGAACTCCATCCCTGTCCTTTGCGAAGACCTCGACTCTAGGGTGCGGACTCCTCTCCGGACTCCGAACCCTCCGCTACCCCGCCAATCAAATCCGATTGGGCACCTGTCATGGAGTTCACGGTCATGACATCTTTCAAAGACTCGCCCTTTGGTGACATCCTGAATTCACTAAAGTCTCTCTCTTTATCCGGAGAGCCCTGGCCGGACTACGGTCAGGAAGGTTGGGATGCGGACGACGAAGAAACTCAACGCCCACCCACCACCCACTTCGTAGCCACTGTCGAAAGCTTACACGACGTGCTCGATTTTGAATCGGAAGACATCGACGGTATGGACGACGATGTACGAGACAACAATGAGCCAGCACCTGTAGGATACCGGACAACCACCTCATCCCATGATGTATACATGGTGGATACACCTAAAGGAAATGAAGACGAGGAACAACGGGATGCTACGAAGGATAAATCCCTCGAAAAACAATCAAAACGGCAACGTAAACGCCGAACCAAGTCCCGCCTCAACAAAGACCCAGCCATAGAGCAGGGCGAACCGGCGGACGGCGAACAAGCTATCGAACAATCGTCCGAAAAATGTGAATCCGGAAAAATGACATCAAGCTCAATCCGGAAAAATGCGTCTTCGCGTTCCAGCCGGAAAGCTCCTGGGCTTCATTGTGTCCGGTAGAGGAATTGAAGCAAACCCAGCCAAGATTCGAGCTCTGTCACAATTGGATATTCCAAAAGACCTCAAGCAAATACAAATATTGACGGGATGCGTAGCGGCTCTCAGCCGCTTTATTTCCCGATTGGGGAAAAAAGTGTTACCCCTTTACCGCCTCCTCCGCCGAACCGAACACTTCGAGTGGACGGATGCAGCCACGGCCGGACTCGAAGAAATAAAGGCCATTTTGGCAACAAATCCGGTCCTGGCCGCGCCCAATGTGGGCCAACCAATGCTATTATATATCGTCGGATCTCTCCCAAAGGGGGGGGAGGATATGATGCGGAGCATCCCTCGCTCATCCCCATGGACGTGCCTACATCTCCCTCAACGCCACTAGGACCCATGACAAGAGCCCGAGCTAAGGCTATCGAAGATAAGGTGAATTCGCTCCTCTCCGAACTCCCTCTTCCTACTCACGAAACATGGCTACTACCTCATTCGGAGACTCTATGTGTAATCAGGTACATGGAGGTGAGCCAAGGATCAACTACTTGCGAGAGCCAAGACGGCGAGGACTCCAAGCATATTGAAGAAGAAGAAGAGATGCTGCTGAAGGCACAGGCACCGGACGTCCGACGCCTTCCGGACGTCCGACGAGTCCCAGGACCCGGACGACCGGACTCTCCGGACGTCCAGCACTTTGCACCCGAACCAAAACTACGGACGACCGAAGCCTCCGGACGTCCGACCGACGCACGCCCGAACCGAATCTACGGACGACCGACAACTTCCGGACGTCCGGACCGTCACGAAGCTCCGGACGACCGACCCTCTCCGGACGTCCGACGCGCCCACGACAGAACTGATACTATGGACGCCCGAGCCCGTCCGGACGTCCGAGCCGTCCCGAACCTCCGGACGCCCGACGCCTTCTGGACGTCCGACGCCTGTGTGTTGACTTCGTTTGGGCCGCAGCCCTTGTACCCCTTCGCCCCCTAGACTATATATACTCCTTCTTCCCCAACTTTCTAGGGTTATCTTTGGTTTAGCTCATGTTTGTGTGAGAGCCTTGCTCATCCACTTGGTTACTTCTCCTCGGAGCTCAGGACCTCTACGGAGAAGATCCCCCAAGCGGATTCAAGACCCCCTTCTAGGGTGGACCCCATCAAGACCTCCTCTCGGAGAAGAACGGCTACTCGTGTATCCTTATCTTTGTTGATTGTGGATCATATGTATCTCTTTGTGTTCGGTGATCTAGCACTTGTGTGATTGATTCCTTGTTGGTTGAGTGATCTCTCCCTCGTTTCCTCCGTGTTTCCCTTTGTTCTTCCGCGTGTTCTTCGTGATTCCTCGTAGGATCCACTCCAATCGTGAAAGATCGTCCACATAGGGTTCCGCCCTACATCATCTTGGTATCATGAGCCACGTTGATCACGTTTTTGGAGCCCCTACCCCTCTTTTTCTAGCTTGATTTTGTTGTTTTCGTCCTAATTCTGAAAATTCCACACCAAAAATAGCCCCAATTTTTTTTTGTGATTTGTTTGTGAGTTGAGATTTTGTTGGATTTGGTCCATGGATTTCAGTTGCTACGTGTGGATCTAGCTTTTCCCTCCTTCCCCACCCTTTTCCATCCACCAAATCACTCGATTTCGACCTCAATTTCCTTCTTCCCCCGAAATCTCGCTGTTCTTCCCGAGCCCGATTTTTGCCCAGTCTCCGGACGACCGGAAACGGTCGGACGTCCGACGAGGTCCGGACGACCGTAAAAGCCCGGACGTCCGTAAAACCCGATTTAACCTGAACTTTGTCAGTTCGCCACCACCTCAGCCCCACCTTCCACCACATCTTCCAAAACCACATACACCACCATCCTCCCCAATACATCCTATGACGATTTTACCACATTTTGGTCCTTGAGATTTTGAGTTGTGGTTTCTGTATCCTCTTGTGTTTCGGCTATCTAGGTGCGGTTCGATTTCATCATAACCACGGCTCAACTTCGCAAGGGTCTCATCATCGCCAAGGACGGTAACTTCGACGACATCTTTGTCATACCTTGCAATTGCATTGATACCCACATGGCCTTATTTTTGCATAGCTTACCCATCGAAACTAGCCATTGAGTATTGCCGGCAACGTGACTTGTGCACATTAGTGATCATACTCCATAGCATACATACCATACCACCGTGGTGCATATCTTGGAATCCATTTGTGTGTCACAAAGTTGTCATAGCATACACAATTGCTATCTTGGTTCGTGAAGTTTTGCATGAGAAAAGAGCTCAAAAGTGAAAGAGCCACACAAGCTTTTAAGCAAAGAGGAAAGATAAGCAAAGAGCTTATGAGCAAGAACCATAGCGTCATACTACATTAAGATTGTCATATTGGATCATATTGGATCATCGCACCGAAATACCATACATATAGCATACGTGGGATAGAGATAGTTGCATTTTTCCATAGTAGGTTGTGCACAAGTTCCGTATCCGCCTATTGTGCAATCGTGCTAGCGTCTCTCTAGTATTGTGCAACAAGAGCATTTTCGTGGATTCCACATTTTGGCTCACTTTTGGTTTGCACAATCCCACCTATCTTTTTGCGTGTGTGTTTCCGTGTATCACTAGTTTCTTGGTCTACTTGTTGCATTGGCAAATTTGTGTACCTTTTCCAACATCATTGATGCTCACTTACAATTGCATCAAATTTTGCGCCACCATCCTCACCAAGGTCCACCATAAGCTTTTATTTGTGTAGGTATGAGAACCGACAAGGATTGGTACCAATAGTGCTATTTCATTGTCCGCATTTGAGTGAACTTGATTCATCATCAACATCGGTCAAAGGTACATTGGTATAAGTTCTTCTCCTTCTACCACTCACATTTTTGCTTGGAATGATGGATAGGCCAAGTACTTCTACCAACCCACTCTTCATCGAACAAGACGACGACATGTCATCATACATCACCAAGAACCACCTCTTTGGTGCACAATGAGCGTTGCACCAAGAACAACAAGCAATGAGCGACCGCAGCGACAACCTCGCCACCGACTTGCGACTCTCCGAGCAACGTACAAGAGACTACTTCGACAACAAGTTCGACACTCACAAGCAAGAGAATGATGCAAGAATGGACGAGATCCGCGCCTTGATGAGAAACCGACATCATTCCACTTCTTCATCCTCAAGACGGAGCAGCTCGAGTAGACACTCCGACGACACCTTCTACGACTCAAGTACACCTACTTCGAACACTCTTCGTCGTGCCGCACATCAAGACCGTCATGCATCTCGCAACCCGCTACATGACAAGCATTCACAAGAGCAAGTCGATGATCAATTCCCTCGTCCTCAATCAAACAAAGACGCTTTTGCCCAAGCTCAAGAACGACAACGACTACGGCGCCAAGAGGAAGAACGAGCACGTCTACACCAAGACGAACAAGACGCCAAGGCTCAACGTCTTCAACAACAACAATGGGAAGCGCAAGCTCTTGAGGCGCAACGTGCCCTTCAAGAATCAAGTCGAGCCTTCGCCAACCGCAATCGTGAACGGCGCAATCAAGAGGAAGCCCTTCGAGAAGAAATCCAAGAGAGGAACTACCAACCTCATGGACAACGTCAAGTTCCTCAAGCTCCTCCACAAGCTCGTCAAGCTCCACTTCAACCTCAAGTTCAACAAGAGCAAGTTGATCATGGTCTTCCCCCACGCCAAGAGCAACATGAAGACGATTGCAATCCACGTCAAGGGCATCATCATCAACATCGCCAACAACACAATGAAGAGCAATGCTACGGAAAGCTAAAATTCACCATGCCCAAGTTCAATGGAAGCAATGACCCCGAAGACTACCTCTCATGGGCATTGAAGGTTGACAAAATCTTCCGGTTGCACAACTACGATGAAGCGATCGCTATGGAATCACTTGAGTTCCAAGACTATGTGCTCATATGGTGGGAACAAATCATTGAGCGACGACAAGCAAGAGGTGAACCTCCAATCACCACGTGGGCTAAAATGAAGGATGTCATGCGAGCACGTTTTGTGCCAACCTACTACAACCGCGACCTCTTCAAGAAACTCCAACTTCTCAAGCAAGGAACAAAGAGTGTTGAAGAATACTACAAGGAAATGGAGATACCATGATTCGAGCCGATGTCAAGGAAGATGATGAGCAAACTATGGCACGTTTCTTGAATGGACTCAATCATCCCATCAAGAAGATCGCCGACTTCCAACCATACTCCACCCTCATTGAGCTCGTACATCAAGCTACAAAGGCGGAACGTCAAGTGCAAGATGACTTCAAGTATGCCAAGTACTCATCCAAGACCTACGGCTTCTCCAACAACCAAGCTTCAACACCTCCTCCAACATCTACATCAACCAAACCTTCTACAAACAACGACGACAAGTCGAGTTACAAGAGAAATTCGACAAGTTCAAGTCGTCCTCCTCCTACTACAAGCAACCTCAAGCCGCGTGCTTCATCATCTACTCTGACCGATGAGACCATCAAAACAAGCTCCTTCAAGTGTTTTACTTGCGGCGGACGAGGCCACAAGTCCTACGAATGCACCAACAAGCGCACCATGATCCTCAACGACGACGGCACATATGACTCAATGAGTGATGAGGAGATGGAAGCCCTTGAGCAAGTGGCCATGCACGGCGAGTGAATGAAGATGAAGATGATCAAGTCTTTTGCGATGAGGATTCGAGCCCGCCTCGTTGTCTCCAAGGTCTTGACCCTTCAACATCAACAAGAAGACAACCAAAGATGCCACATCTTCCACACAAAGGCCGGCATCAACGGAAGGTCCGTCAAGGTCATCATCGATGGAGGTAGTTGCCACAACTTGGCAAGTGAAGAACTATGTTCCAAACTTCATTTGGTCAAGAGGAAGCACCCGCACCCCTACAAGGTTCAATTGCTAAGTGACTCCGGCACTATACGAGTCGAGCATACGGTCCAAGTCTCCTTCAAAATTGGTGCTTATGAAGACACGTTGGAGTGTGATGTGGTCCCAATGACCGTTTGCCACCTACTTCTAGGTCGACCATGGCAATTCGACCGTGGTGTCATCCACAATGGGGGCACCAATCACTATAGCTTCAAGATGAAAGGGAAGGAATATGTGCTACGACCTATGTCTCCTAGTCAAGTGATAGCCGACAAGCAAGCCACCCATCATAGAGACAAAAGTGAGAAAGTGATCCACCAAAGAGTGAGTGAGAGCCACAAGCCAAACTTGAGTGCCTCTTCGCCTAGAGAGAAAAACCTCATCCTATTTGCCACCAAAAGTGAGATGAGAGAAGTGTGTGAGAACCCATCTAGTGTGATGCACTTTGTCCTTGTGTGCAAGGATGGAGACCCAACAACTAACACCTCTCATAAGCTACCTCTAGTGTTTAAATCTCTTTTGCAGGAATTCCAAGATATTTTCCCCGATGAGCTACCTCCGGGTCTACCTCCTCTTCGAGGCATTGAGCATCGAATCGACCTCATCCCCGGAGCGCCTCTACCAAACAAAGCTCCATACCGAGTCAATCCCGAAGAAACCAAGGAGATTCAACGGCAAGTACAAGAACTCATCGACAACGGTCATGTACGTGAAAGCCTAAGCCCTTGTGTCATTCCCGTTATACTTGTGCCTAAGCCCGATGGAAGTTTCCGCTTGTGTTCCGATTGTAGACCTATAAATGTTATTACCGTTCGCTATAGGCATCCCATTCCTCGCTTAGATGATATGCTTGATGAACTTAGTGGAGCCAACTTTTTCTCAAAAATTGATCTTAAAAGTGGCTATTACCAAATCCACATACAAGAGGGTGATGAATGGAAAACTGCTTTCAAAACCAAATTTGGTTTATATGAGTGGTTAGTGATGCCTATGGGTCTTTCGGAGGCTCCCGGTACTTTCGTGCGTCTTATGCATCATGTGCTTCGTCCTTACATTGGAGTCTTTGTTTTGGTTTACTTCGACGATATTCTTGTGTTTAGCAAAACCATGAAAGAACATCTTAATCATGTTAGGGCTGTTTTACAAACCCTTCTGTCAGGACCCCGATTCCAAGTCACATCGACCTAGCTGGTAACACCTCATATCACTTTGCGGCCTCACGCACGGTATTCCCACGGTGTCGCCTTACCATGGCCGGGACCGTTTAGCCTTTTGGCTCACGATATGATAGTGTCGCTAGCATCCACATGACAAAGAACCCGGCCGACATGGCTAGTCGTGAACCCAAAGCGGCACTAACCTATGGGGACAGGCATACATGAATCACCTCGAACATGTCGGTCATCAACGTATGAATTCGGGCTGTAGCACTGGCTAACAGGACTCCGTATCCCGGCTGTAGCAGGCTAGGCAGGACTCGAATACCACCGCGTGACATTTCCCGAAGGGATGTACATAGGAACGAAATGAATCACATGCCGCCATCAAGTGTCCAAGCAGTAGTGCTGGGCTAGCAGGACTCGTGAACCGGGCTGTAGCGGACTACTATCGCCGTAAGCACGAGACTACATTTCCCCATATGAGAGGCTGCCAAGGATAAACAACTAGATTGTCGGATCCCACTCATACCAAGCATTTCAATCATACACGCAATATGCCCGATATGAGTAAATACAACAAGGCATCACAACAAAACTCTACAACTCAAGTACTTTATTTAAGAGGCTCGAGGAGCCATACATAACATAGTCATACAGGTAGGGGTCACATGACCCAACACTCAAGTCATACAATCATACAAGCACATGCGAAGCAAACTAGTCTGAGTACGACTCTAGAAAGAAAGAAAGCTTGTTGGAGCCTTTCTATCTACAATGGCCCTTCACAAGTCTTAGATCGCCACCGGTGGCTAGTTCACTCGTCAAGTCAATATCTACATAGAATCCGTCGGAGGGTAGTATAGTCCTCTGAAAAACATTAATTACAAACATGAGTACAAAGGTACTCAAAGAAGTCTTACCACGTAATCCTATCATACATGCACATTCTCAAGGAAGGAAGTGGAGTTATTTGCAGCAAGCCAGCTTTGACTCTTGGCTAGGCTATCCTACGTGACACCACTTTGTAAAGCATTTGTCGTACACGAGTCCACTAATCACCATCACAATACTCCACCGTGGATCCTCTCTCGTCATCCCACGAGAGGGCCATCCACGATACTCACACTTATCTTGAGGCTTTTAGTAGTATCCATTTACTTGTCTATGAACTGATATAGGTAACCCGAAGTCCTTCTCCGTGGACACGGCTATTCAATAGATCATATTTAACCCTGCAGGGTGTACTTCTTCACACGCTCTCACCACTTATCGTCGTTTACACGACATGTACTCGCAACCTTCAAGCGGAAGCCCAACGTGGGTGTCGGCCACAGCCTACCTAAACACTCAAGTCCCTAGTCCAGGTTTATCGCCTATTCGGGTTCCATCCGCAGGAGTCCGCCGAGGTTTCCCATACAGCCCGAACGATGTGTGCAGGGTTCCCGAGATACCAAACGGGCACTTTCGGTACACGGGCCCACGGTGCCTACCGCAACACAACCCACCCCTAAGGTCAGCGTTGCGTGCCCCCAACATGCTACAAACACCAGAAACTACTTGCAACTCCCGGACTAAGAACAGGGGTGGTTAAGAAGCCGAGAGGGTCCATTGGTTTCGGGCCCAATGCGTGGTAGTAGCTAGTTCATGGATCACAAACACAGATCTCAGTTCTTAGGATCGACTTCAATGAAACAACCCACCATGTACTCCTACATGGCCTCTCATCGATACCTTTACCAAATCGTGTTCAACACTTTCACTCTCGAACCAACACAACCTTTCACTCCAGTTCATCATCCCGATGAGCCAGACCTGACACAACTCTAAGCATAGCAATCATAGCATGGTAGGAATCACAAACATGGCTCAATCAACTCCTACACATACTAGTGGGTTTCATCTAGTTACTGTGGCAATGACAGGTCATGCAAAGGAAGTGGGTTCAACTACCGCAGCACACAACAGTTTGAATCGCGTTGTCTTAATGCAGTAAACGAGAGCAGAAGCGAGAACATGGGTTTGTATCGAAATGATCAACGGGTTGCTTGCCTGATGGAACTGGGGTAGAGAACTGCCCTTCAGATGGGTAGTCGAGGTTATCTTCGGGGGCAGAACCTATCATGAAAGCACACCGAAATAAACACACAAGACAATATGCAACAATATGATGCATGCTATGACATGGCAATATGGATGTGTGTTGGCCTAATGCAAGCTGAAATAACAGGGAATGAACTCATTTGAATCAAGGATTCAAATGATAGCTCATTTGAGTTAGTCCTAATGGTGCAATATCTTATTCTGGTTATTCAGCATAGTTAACTTGTTTTAACATGCATGAAACCTGTACCAATGGATAGAGTGGATTTTTCTGATAATTTTTCATATATAAATCTTTGCATTTGGAGTTATAGAATAAAAGTTATAGGCATTTGAAATTTGAGTTATATTCTGGAATTTACTATATCAAAATAAATCCAGAATTTGAATTAATGCGTCAGCATGAGGTCAGCGTGACGTCAGGGGTCAACGGGGTCGTCCAGGTCAAACTGACCAGTGGGACCCGCATGTCAGTAGTTAGTTTAACTAATTAATTTTAATTAGAACTAACCTAATTAGTTAACCGGGGTCCACCGTCATTGACTCGAGAGCGATCAACAGGCCCACCATCAATGGTCGTGGTCAACTCGCGGCGTCTAGCAGCCGCGAGGCCAAAGCGCCGGGCGAGCAAAGTGCTTTTGCGTTCCGCCACCAAATGGGGCGCGGAAGGCATCTACGTGGAGCTGGAGACGAACCGCGTCTATTGGTGTAATTAGTTGGGTCGGGTGGCGGAGTTGGCGCCGGCTTAACGAGTTTGGCGGCGGCCGGGCTCGGTGATGTCGGGCTCGTTGTTAGGGGGCAAAGTGAGGCGCGTGGAGTGTAGTGTTAGACCCAACGCGACGTGGTGAGTGCGATGGACACGGTGGCGTGGCCGTTGGGTGGCCGGAGCCTCGTCGGCGACGAGCTCCGCGGCGGTGCCTTCGGGCGAGCTACGTGTGCTCGTTGTGGTGCACGAGAAAGAGAGTGGAGAGGATGGAGAGGTAGCCAGGCTCACAGCGGTCTCGTAGAGCCAGGCGACGTGGTCGGGGACGATCTGATGCGGCGGCGACGGCGAAGGGGATCTCCGGCGGTGGCGGAGTCGGGCGGGGTCGGTGCAGTGGCTTCGGGGCGAGCAAGTGCTTGGGGCTCGGCTTGTTCGACGAAGTCGACGACGGTGAAGCGACCGGACACGGTCTCGTGGTGCGGGGATGACGGTGGCTACGGCTACGACGGTGGAGCGGCGACGGTGGCTACGGCTACGACGGTGGAGCGGCGACGGTGGCGTCGGCCATGGCGAGGGGGGGAGCGAGGGAGAGAGGCAGGGGGCGAATGGCGTGTCCAGGGGGTCGGGGCGACGACGTGGAGGCCGTCCAGGCAGCGAGGCGGCGAGGAGGTGAAGCAGGGCGGCGGCCAGCTGCGTGGCGCGCCCTGAGCTCGCCGTCGGGCACCAGGCTGCCTGCCTGGCCGAGCCAAGCAGCTCGCTGGCGCGGCTGCTGGGCTGGGCCGGCAGGTGGGCCGGGCACGGGCGACAGTAAGGTTTTTTCCATTTTTAGTCTTTTTCTAATTTCTGTAACTTTGTGGGGTTTTCTAAAATACCAAAACATGTTTTAAAAATCACCAAAATGCTCCTGGTCACTTGTTAGAATATCCCCAACATGAAACATTTTGGTTTGGAAATTTTTGAACATTTAAAATATTTTATATAATTTAAAATGCTCAAGTTCAAAACTTGTGGATTAATCCTAGGAACTTTGGATGACCTAGAAAATGATCCACCTCCTTTGACATAGGTTCTGAACCAAAACAAAGAGGATGAGCATTTTGAAGGGCATTTCGGATTCATTGAAATAATTTTTAGTAAACCCTAGTTGAATTAAGGGGGTGTTCTGGGGTTTCCTGCCTTCCCCATTTCAAATTCAAATGGAATTTAAACATGATGCACACCCTAATGCATGGTCTAACCGGGATGTGACAACTCACCCCACTCAAAAGAATCTCGTCCCGAGATTTAGGATCTGTTCTTGAAAAGGTGGGATACTCAAGTCGAAGACGATCCTCCCTTTCCCAAGTTGCTTCTTGCTCGGAATGGTTTGACCATTGAACCTTTAGAAACTTGATATTCCGACGTCGAGTGGTACGCTCGGTTTGATCGAGGATACGAACGGGATATTCTCGATAGGTGAGGTTATCTTGGAGATCAAGCGTTTGTGGTCCACTCCACGGATAGGATCCGAGAAGCAACGCTGAGTTGGGAAACGTGGAAGACATCATGGACTCGAAAGATGCGGAGGTAGTTCCAATTGGTAGGCAACTTCTCCTCGTTTGGCAAGAATGCGAAAGGGTCCAATGTAACAAGGAGCCAACTTGCCTTTGATACGAAACGATGGGTTCCTTCAAAGGAGTAACCCAAGGTAAGCCTTCTCGCCAATTTCATAAGTCATAGGCTTATGCTTGCGGTCATATTGGCTCTTTTGACGAGATTGGGCTGTTTTCAATTTCTCACGAACAACGCGAACCTGCTCTTCTTCGCTTCTGAATCATGTCCGGGCCAAAGAGTTGTCTCTCCCGGTTTCGACCAGTTAAGAGGCGTTCGACATTTCCGTCCATAAAGAACTTCGAAGGGCTTTGCCCAGCTGACTTGATAACTATTGTTATAAGCGAACTTCGGCGAATGGAAGGCATTTCTCCCAATTCATGCCGAAAGAGATGACAGAAGCTCGAAGCATATCCTCTAGGATTTGATTGACTCGTTCTACTTGACCACTTGATTGGGGATGGAAAGCGGTGCTAAAGGAGAGACGAGTTCCCATAGCATTTTGGAAACTTTCCCAAAATCGAGAGGTGAAGAGACTTCCACGGTCTGAGTTAATCTCTAATGGAATACCATGAAGAGACACTATTCGAGAGATGTACAATTCAGCTAGCTGGCTAGCGGTTATACTCTCACGAACAGGTAGGAAGTGGGCTACTTTGGAAAGACGATCAACGACAACGAAGATAGCATTATTCCCTCTCTTGGTCCTGGGAAACCCGGTAATGAAGTCCATACCGATTTTATCCCATTTCCATTCAGGAATTTCCAAAATTTGAAGGGTACCAGCAGGCCGTTGATGCTCTGCCTTAACTCGACGACAGACGTCGCAATTAGCAATGTATTGAGCGATTTCTCTCTTCATCCTAGTCCACCAAAACCTCTGGCGTAGATCTTGATACATTTTAGTACTACCAGGATGAATGGTGAGAGGAGAGTCATGAGCTTCCTTAAGGATCAATTGCCTCAGGTTGCGCACCTTGGGGACCACTAGACGGTCTCCAAAGAACACGACACCTTGTTAATCAATGGAGAAACAATCTGCGACTCCTTTCTTGATGTTTCTCCTGATACGGGAGATTCCCGGATCTACCTTCTGTGCTTTGATGATCTGATCCGTAAGGGTAGGTTTCGCCACCAGGTTGGAGAGGAATCCTCGAGGAACAATGTGAAGATTAAGCTTACGGAATTCCTCGTGGAGAAATGGTTGATTTTGTTGTAACATCAGATTGTTACAATAAGATTTGCGACTTAGTGCGTCAGCCATGACATTGGCTTTGCCTGGGGTGTAAGATATTCCTAAGTCGAAATCTGTAATCAACTCGACCCAACGCCTTTTGCCGAGATTAAAATCCGGTTGGGTGAAGATATATTTCAGACTTTGGTGATCGATGTAGATTTCTAACGATTACCCGTAAGGTAATGTCGCCAAGTTTTAAGTGCATGAACCATCGCTGCAAGCTCTAGATCGTGTGTGGGGTAGTTATCCTCATGTGGACGAATCGCCGAGAGGCGTGAGGCAATCACATGACGATCTTGCATGAGTATGCAACCTAGTCCTTGTCGCGAGGCGCCGCAATAGATAATAAAGTCCTTAGAGAAATCTGGTGGAACAAGTACGGAGCAGATGTCAGCGTCTCTTCAGTTCTGAAAGCTGAACTCAGCCTTTGTGGCGTCCATTCGAACTTCTTATCTTTCTTGAGGAGTTCGGTTAGAGGTTTAGCAACTTTAGAGAAATTCTCGACGGCGGCGGCAATAGCTCGCTAGACCGAGGAAACTCGAACTTGCTTGACCGATTCAGGTGGAGTCCAATCAAGGACGGCTTGAACTCGCTTCGGGATTGACAAAGAATGCCCTTACCAGAGATTACATGTCCTAGATAGGTCACTGCGGTAACCAGAATTCACACTTAGAGAATTTGGCATAAAGGTGGTGCTCTCAAGTTTCATCAATACTAGCCTTAGGTGTTCGGCATGTTCTTCCTCATTCTTGGAGTAGATGAGTATATCATCGAGGTATACCACGACGAATTTATCCAAGTACTCCATGAAGATTGAGTTCATTAACCGAGAGAAGGTGGCTGGAGCATTGGTTAGTCCGAAGGACATGACGGTGTACTCGTATTGGCCATAACGAGTGACAAAGGCCGTTTTGGGAATGTCCCCGTTCTTGATTTTGATTTGATGGTAACCCAACCTCAAATCCATCTTGGAAAAGACTGAGGATCCAGCGAGCTGGTCATACAGGTCGTTGATCCTGGGGAGCGGATACTTGTTCTTGATAGTGACCAAATTGACAGGTCGGTAATCTACAACCATCCGATCCGTACCATCCTTCTTCTTGACGAAGAGGACGGGGCAAGCCCATGGAGACGAGCTAGGACGGATGAAACCCTTTTGCAAGGACTCATCGAGTTGTTTCTTAAGTTCAGCTAGCTCTAGGGGTGCCATCTTATAAGGTCTTCTAGAAATTGGGACGGTTCCGGGAATAAGATCTATCACGAACTCGACATCCCTGTCAGGTGGAACACCTGGCAGTTCCTCCGGAAAGACATCCGGGAAATCACGGACTACCGGAATATCCTCGAGGTCTGGAAGGGGGTTGGCATTTAAGGAGTAAAGCTGGCGCTTAGACACTCGGGTTAAAACATTTACTGTCTTGCCCGAAGGATGGGTAAGTTGAACAGTTCTAGTAGAGCAATCAATCTTAGCATAATGGGCTGACATCCAGTCCATACCCAAGATGATGTTTATGTCCGAGGACTTGAGAGCTATTAGAGAGGCAAGAAAGACTAATCTGTCGACAAGAATTTCATTCCCATGACTTATTCTAGAGGTTTGCCATCTAGAACCGGGAGTTTGAATTTCCATGGAGGTAGGCATGTCACGTAATGTGGTGTTGTGCAATCGAGCATAGCTCTCGAAATAAATGAATGAGATGCTCCAAAGATCAAAGAACGGTTGCGGATGGCAATTAACAAGAAGCGTGCGAGGACGGCGTTGGGATCCTCATAGGTTTCTTCAGCAGAGACATAGTTGACATGGCCACGAGCGGTGGCAACTGGTTTGGCATAGGGCACCTTTCCTGCTGGCTTGCCGCGCCAATGACTTTCCAGCTTGATTGGGGTTGTTCGGGGACACTCTCGGATATAGTGGCCCGCCTCTCCACACTTGAAGCAAGTTATCACATTTGGGCGTGGGCGGCATTAGCAGTTGGACCTCCATAAGTCTTGGGTGGAAAATACTGCTGGTTGGGGCGAGGCGCCTCAAAGGATGGCCTCGGGTGAACCTGGTGGTAGAGCAATATTTGGAACCCAAACCCGCGCTTCGGGATCCAGAGCGGATGATGATCCGTAATCACGGATGTGTTTGCGTGAAGCCTCAAAATCAGTCTGCCTTGCCAAGCGCCGATAGCCTTATTGACTAGCTTCGAAAAGAGGTACACTCATGCAGACGGAGATCTCGGCGTAGCTCGGGGCTAAGTCCTTGCGGAACCTTGCCTGCTTCTTGGCATCGGTAGAAACTTCTTCGGAGCATAACGTGCTAACCTCCCAAACTCACGGCTGTAGGCATCCACCGTCGACCTACCTTGGGTGAAACTGCAGAATTCCTCCCTTTTGCGGTCCATAAGACCTTCTGGAATATGATGCTCACGGAAGGCGGCACTGAATTCAGCCCAAGATGTAACTTGTCCAACCGGACGCATAGCCTCATAATTCTCCCACCAGAGGCTAGCAGGGCCTTCAAGATGATAGGCGGCAAAGGTAACCTTGTCAGCCTCAGCCACGTTGGCGGAACGCAGCTTGTGATGGATGCTGCGGAGCCAATCATCCGCGTCGAGAGGCTCGACGGAATATTTGAATTTTGGGGGATATAGCTTGACGAAATCGTTGAGTGAAACCCCATCGCTTCTTGGCTGGCGTGCTGTGTTTTGTTCAATCCGCTCCAATAAGCGGTTGGTTTCACGCTTATTATGCTCGCTTCAAAGATCACCTCGCCAAAGATGGCGGTTGCGGCAGATTCACATTTCTGGCTGCATCGGCTTCTCCCTGCTCGAACAGCAGGAGTGTTGCGAGTGTTGACCATCCTGGGAGACAAAGCAAAGTTTAAACCAGGATGGCAGAATTTAACAAGGAAGTGCGGAAGGCAATGGATAGCATGGAATGCAAAGATGTTCATCCGTATGCCATGGTAATATAAAACTGCCATATATATATACCAACGGTCATACACACCATTCATAGTTTAGTACAAGCCTGACGGAGTACAACTATAAGGAAAGGCGTTACATCTCATCGGAAGCATTCCAACTCCTATACATTATTTTTCTACACTTCCGGAACGATACACACTAAGTCGTATTCCACGAGTCACGCAGGACGGTGGAAACACAACTATTACCATACTAGGAACACTACTACTATCTCAGGCAGCTCCATAGTAGTCCTCATAGAAGTCACCACCCAAACCTGGAAGTGGAACATGATCGTCCGGAAACAGACAATCCTGTGGGGCCTGTGGACCATAAGGACTCGGATGTGGCCGTGGTCCAACAAACGGTGGCAGACGAGGCCCACGAGGAGGAGTGATGCCTCCAACCTCACGCCACTCCATAAAGTCCGGCAGACTTGCCCGCACAGGGTACAAGTCCCTCATGTCCATATATCCGGCTTGCACGGCAGGTGCAAACCTAGTCAGAGTAGCCCAGTGGTCAGAACGGGCATTAAAAAGCTCCATACGCAAGGCCCGGTTCTCACGGTCCTTGTCCTCCAAAGAACTCAAGAGTAGTGCGAAGGTGAATCCTCATGGGATGCATCGCTGTACAAACCACGAAGGTAGCCATGCGCCCGAGGGAGGGATCTTGGCATATAGCGAAAATCGTGTTGCTCAAAGAAAGCAGTTCAGCTCGAATAATAGTCATCATGGAATAGGCTGCATCTTGCACAGACATTCCAATAGTGATTCGAGCCCATAAGAACGATGAAGTGGCTCAAGAGCTCGGGATAAGATGGATAAATCCGGACCGTGCATAGGTATTGGCTTTGATTGAAATCCTAAACTGCTCCTCGACGGTATATTCAGGATACCATCGATAACCAGACTCAATCATCACCCGAACCAGCATTGCCGTGTGACCACACACATCAATGCAACGGGTCAAAGAACCACTTGGTTCGGGGACGGTGGCCATCTGAAAGCACAGCCATAATGCAAAGGCATTAGAATTCTAGGAAAATCGGGCAGCATAACATCTCAGAATGCTCAAAATCAGATTTGAGACATTCAAAATCAGATTTGCAATCCACTCAACAACATCATATCAAGGTTCTGGTTCAAATGATAGCATACTAAAATTTAGTAGCACCGAATCGAGGATGTAACCAACAATCCTATAAGTTACTACGGATTAGTAACACGTGAACCTCGATAGAGAGAAGAGAGCCTAGTCCTAAACCCACGTTGAATGAGAAGAGGATGACTCAGATCGAGGGCATAAGGTAAAGGAGTAAAAAGAGCCTTACGCTCCTCCCACAATCAATTCCCTACATATAACTAAAGCATTTCTAGACTCAACTTCACCAGTTTGGCTTAGCGAACCTACAGGCAGCCCTGCTCTGATGCCAACGCTGTCAGGACCCCGATTCCAAGTCACATCGACCTAGCTGGTAACACCTCATATCACTTTGCGGCCTCACGCACGGTATTCCCACGGGTGTCGCCTTACCATGGCCCGGGACCGTTTAAGCGCTTTTGGCTCACGATATGATAGTGTCGCTAGCATCCACATGACAAAGAACCCGGGCCGACATGGCTAGTCGTGAACCCAAAGCGGCACTAACCTATGGGGACAGGCATACATGAATCACCTCGAACATGTCGGTCATCAACGTATGAATTCGGGCTGTAGCACTGGGCTAACAGGACTCCGGTATCCCGGGCTGTAGCAGGCTAGGCAGGACTCCGAATACCACCGCGTGACATTTCCCCGAAGGGACAGACATAGGAACGAAATGAATCACATGCCGCCAGATCAAGTGTCCAAGCAGTAGTCTTTGGGCTAGCAGGACTCCGTGAACCGGGCTGTAGCGGACTACTATCGCTCGTAAGCACGAGACTACATTTCCCCATATGAGAGGCTGCCAAGGATAAACAACTAGATTGTCGGATCCCACTCATACCAAGCATTTCAATCATACACATAATATGCCCGATATGAGTAAATACAACAAGGCATCACAACAAAACTCTACAACTCAAGTACTTTATTTAAGAGGCTCAGGAGCCATACATAACATAGTCATACAGGTAGGGGTCACATGACCCAACACTCAAGTCATACAATCATACAAGCACATGCGAAGCAAACTAGTCTCGAGTACGACTCTAGAAAGAAAGAAAGCTTGTTGGAGCCTTTCTATCTACAATGGCCCTTCACAAGTCTTAGATCGCCACCGGGTGGCTAGTTCACTGTCAAGTCAATATCTACATAGAATCCGTCGGAGGGGTAGTATAGTCCTCTGAAAAACATTAATTACAAACATGAGTACAAAGGTACTCAGAAGTCTTACCACGTAATCCTATCATACATGCACATTCTCAAGGAAGGAAGTGGAGTTATTTGCAGCAAGCCAGCTTTGACTCTTGGCTAGGCTATCCCACGTGACACCACTTTGTAAAGCATTTGTCGTACACGAGTCCACTAATCACCATCACAATACTCCACCGTGGATCCTCTCTCATCCCACGAGAGGGCCATCCACGATACTCACACTTATCTTGAGGCTTTTAGTAGTATCCATTTACTTGTCTATGAACTGATATAGGTAACCCAGAAGTCCTTCTCCGTGGACACGGCTATTCAATAGATCATATTTAACCCTGCAGGGTGTACTTCTTCACACACGCTCACCACTTATCGCTCGTTTACACGACATGTACTCGCAACCTTCAAGCGGAAGCCCAACGTGGGTGTCGGCCACAGCCTACCTAAACACTCAAGTCCCTAGTCCAGGTTTATCGCCTATTCGGTTCCATCCGCAGGAGTCCGCCGAGGTTTCCCATACAGCCCGAACGATGTGTGCAGGGTTCCCGAGATACCAAACGGCACTTTCGGTACACGGGCCACGGTGCCTACCGCAACACAACCCACCCCTAAGGTCAGCGTTGCGTGCGCCCCAAAGATGCTACAAACACCGAAACTACTTGCAACTCCGGACTAAGAACAGGGGTGGTTAAGAAGTTTAGAGGGTCCATTGGTTTCGGGCCCAATGCGTGGTAGTAGCTAGTTCATGGATCACAAACACAGATCTCAGTTCTTAGGATCGACTTCAATGAAACAACCCACCATGTACTCCTACATGGCCTCTCATCGATACCTTTACCAAATCGTGTTCAACACTTTCACTCTCGAACCAACACAACCTTTCACTCCAGTTCATCATCCCGATGAGCCGACCGACACAACTCTAAGCATAGCAAGCATAGCATGGTAGGAATCACAAACATGGCTCAATCAACTCCTACACATACTAGTGGGTTTCATCTAGTTATTGTGGCAATGACAGTCATGCAAAGGAAGTGGGTTCAACTACCGCAGCACACAACAGTTTGAATCGCGTTGTCTTAATGCAGATAAACGAGAGCGAAGCGAGAACATGGGTTTGTATCGAAATGATCAACGGGTTGCTTGCCCGATGGAACTGGGTAGAGAACGCCCTTCGATGGGTAGTCGAGGTTATCTTGAGGCGTAACCTATCATGAAAGCACACCAAATAAACACACAAGACAATATGCAACAATATGATGCATGCTATGACATGGCAATATGGATGTGTGTTGGCCTAATGCAAGCTGAAATAACAGGGAATGAACTCATTTGAATCAAGGATTCAAATGATAGCTCATTTGAGTTAGTCCTAATGGTGCAATATCTTATTCTGGTTATTCAGCATAGTTAACTTGTTTTAACATGCATGAAACCTGTACCAATGGATAGAGTGGATTTTTCTGATAATTTTTCATATATAAATCTTTGCATTTGGAGTTATAGAATAAAAGTTATAGGCATTTGAAATTTGAGTTATATTCGGAATTTACTATATCAAAATAAATCCAGAATTTGAATTAATCGTCGGCATGAGGTCAGCGTGACGTCGGGGTCAACGGGTCGTCCAGGTCAAACTGACCAGTGGGACCCGCATGTCAGTAGTTAGTTTAACTAATTAATTTTAATTAGAACTAACCTAATTAGTTAACCGGGGGGGGTCCACCTGTCATTGACTCGAAGCGATCAACAGGGCCCACCGATCAATGGTCAGCGGTCAACTCGCGGCGCTCAGCCGGGCGAGGCCAAAGGCGCGGAGCAAAGTGCTTTTGCACGTTCCGGCCACCAAATGGGGCGCGGAAGGCATCTACGTGGAGCTGGAGACGAACCGCGTCTATTGGTGTAATTAGCTGGGGTCGGGGTGGCCGGAGTTGGCGCCGGCGACGAGTTTGGCGGCGGCCGGGGCTCGGGTGATGTCGGGCTCGTTGTTAGGGGGCAAAGTGAGGCGCGTGGAGTGTAGTGTTAGACCCAACGCGACGTGGTGAGTGCGATGGACACGGTGGCGTGGCCGTTGGGTGGCCGGAGCCTCGTCGGCGACGAGCTCCGCGGCGGTGCGTTCGGGCGAGCTACGTGTGCTCGTTGTGGTGCACGAGGAAGAGAGTGGAGAGGATGGAGAGGTAGCCAGGCTCACAGCGGTCTCGTAGAGCCAGGCGACGTGGTCGGGGACGATCTGATGCGGCGGCGACGGCGAAGGGGATCTCCGGCGGTGGCGGAGTCGGGCGGGGTCGGTGCAGTGGCTTCGGGGCGAGCAAGTGCTTGGGGCTCGACTTGTTCGACGAAGTCGACGACGGCGAAGCGACCGGACACGGTCTCGTGGTGCGGGGACGACGGTGGCTACGGCTACGACGGTGGAGCGGCGACGGTGGCGTCGGCCATGGCGAGGGGGGGAGCGAGGGAGAGAGGCAGGGGGGCGAATGGCGTGTCCAGGGGGTCGGGGCGACGACGTGGAGGCCGTCCAGGCAGCGAGGCGGCGAGGAGGTGAAGCAGGGCGGCGGCCAGCTGCGTGGCGCGCCCTGAGCTCGCCGTCGGGCACCAGTTGCCGCTGGCCGAGCCAAGCAGCTGGCCATGCGGCTGCTTTGGCTGGGCAGCAGGTGGGCGAACACGGCGACAGTAAGGTTTTTCCATTTTTAGTCTTTTTCTAATTTCTGTAACTTTGTGGGGTTTTCTAAAATACCAAAACATGTTTTAAAAATCACCAAAATGCTCCTGGTCACTTGTTAGAATATCCCCAACATGAAACATTTTGGTTTGGAAATTTTTGAACATTTAAAATATTTTATATAATTTAAAATGCTCAAGTTCAAAACTTGTGGATTAATCCTAGGAACTTTGGATGACCTAGAAAATGATCCACCTCCTTTGACATAGGTTCTGAACCAAAACAAAGAGGATGAGCATTTTGAAGGGCATTTCGGATTCATTGAAATAATTTTTAGTAAACCCTAGTTGAATTAAGGGGGGGGTGTTCTGGGGTTTCCTGCCTTCCCCATTTCAAATTCAAATGGAATTTAAACATGATGCACACCCTAATGCATGGTCTAACTGGGATGTGACACCTTCGCAAGGAAAGTCTTTATGCAAACATGAAAAAATGCACATTTGGTGTTGACAAAGTGGTTTTCTTGGGTTTTGTAGTACCCTCAAAGGGTGTCCATGTTGATGAATCTAAAATTGAAGCAATCAAAAGTTGGCCCCAACCCACCAATTTGCAACAAGTGCGCAGCTTTCTTGGTCTTGCGGGTTTTTATCGTCGCTTTGTGAAAGATTTTAGCACAATTGCCGCTCCTTTGCATGCCTTGAGTAAGAAGAATACTCCCTTTGTTTGGGGAACTTTGCAATCAGCCGCTTTTGATGAGCTCAAGTCTTTGCTTACTCATGCTCCAATTCTTGCTTTGCCCAATTTTGACAAAACTTTTGAGGTTCATTGTGATGCAAATGGTACCGGAATTGGCAAAGTTTTGATGCAAGAAAAACGAGCCATTGCTTATTTTAGTGAAAAACTCTCCGGTGCTCGACTTAATTACCCCATGTATGACAAAGAATTGTATGCTTTAGTGCGTGTGCTACATGTTTGGGAACATTACCTTAGACCTCATGAGTTTGTCATCCATACCGATCATGAAACGCTTAAGTACCTCAAAGGTCAAGCTAAGTTGAACAAGCGTCATGCCAAATGGAGTGAATTTATTGAATCTTTTCCTTATGTGATCAAGTACATTAAGGGTAAAGAAAATGTAGTTGCCGACGCGCTTTCACGCATATGCATGCTTGTCACTCAACTCGAGTTGAATGTTATTGTTTTGAGCATATAAAAGACTTGTATGAGCATGATCCATCTTTTGCTATTCCTTATGCTAAGTGTTTGATGCATACTTCTTGGGAACAATATTACATCAAGGATGCTTATCTTATGAGAGCTAACAAACTATGCATTCCCGAGTCTTCTCTTCGTTTGCTCCTTTTGCAAGAGGCTCATGGAGGCGGACTCATGGGACACTTTGGACGTGACAAGACATTCGCCACGCTCTCCAACAACTACTTTTGGCCCAAGATGTTCCGCGACGTATCACGCTTCACCAACCGTTTCTCTACATGCCGCAAAGATAAGTCTAAAGCTCAATCCCATGGTCTTTACATGCCCCTTCCTATTCCCTATCAACCTTGGGAAGACATTAGCATGGACTTTGTACTTGGCTTGCCTAGAACTCAAAATGGAAAGGATTCCGTGTTTGTTGTTGTGGATAGATTTTCTAAGATGGCCCATTTCATTCCTTGCAACAAGATAGACGATGCTTCACATATTGCAAATCTCTTTTGTAGGGAAATCTTGCGACTCCATGGAGTACGAAAGACAATCGTCTCCGATCGTGAAGTCAAGTTCTTGAGTTACTTTTGGAAGACCCTATGCGCCAAGCTCGGAATCAAGCTCTTGTTCTCATCCGCATACCATCCTCAAACCGACGGCCAAACGGAGGTGACGAACCGCACACTATCCACTCTACTTCGTGTCTTGATCAAGAAGAACATCAAGGAGTGGGAAGCATGTCTACCCATCACCGAGTACGCCTACATCCGTGCAAGACATTCGACTACCGGCAAGTCCCCCTTCGAGGTCGTCTACGGCTTCAACCCGTTGTCCCCATTGGACATTCTACCTCTTCCTCTACAAGAGCGCACCAACATGGATGCGAGTGCACGGGCAAGCTACATCAAGAAGATGCATGAGGATACAAGACAAACCATCGAGCGCCAAGTACAACGACTAGCGACCAAGCTCAACGTCAACAAGCAACCCATGGTCTTCAACATTGGTGATCTAGTGTGGCTACACCTTCGCAAGGAACGCTTCCCCAAAGAACGCAAGTCCAAGCTTCTTCCTAGAGCCGATGGACCTTTCAAGGTGCTAGCACGCTACAACGACAATGCTTAAAAGATCGACCTACCTCGAGACAAGTATAATGTGAGCGACATCTTCAACGTCAAGGACCTCGCACCTTACCATGGAGACGAAGCTTTTGATCCGAGGTCGGATCTCTCCCAAGGGGGGGGGGGGAGATGATGCGGAGCATCCCTCGCTCATCCCCATGGACGTGCCTACATCTCCCTCAACGCCACTAGGACCCATGACAAGAGCCCGAGCTAAGGCTATCGAAGATAAGGTGAATTCGCTCCTCTCCGAACTCCCTCTTCCTACTCACGAAACATGGCTACTACCTCATTCGGAGACTCTATGTGTAATCAGGTACATGGAGGTGAGCCAAGGATCAACTACTTGCGAGAGCCAAGACGGCGAGGACTCCAAGCATATTGAAGAAGAAGAAGAGATGCTGCTGAAGGCACAGGCACCGGACGTCCGACGCCTTCCGGACGTCCGACGAGTCCCAGGACCCGGACGACCGGACTCTTCAGACGTCCGACACTTTGCCACCTGCACCAAAACTACGGACGACCGAAGCCTCCGGACGTCCGACCGACGCACGCCCGAACCGAATCTACGGACGACCGACAACTTCCGGACGTCCGGACCGTCACGAAGCTCCGGACGACCGACCCTCTCCGGACGTCCGACGCGCCCACGACAGAACTGATCCTACGGACGCCCGAGCCCGTCCGGACGTCCGGGCCGTCCCGAACCTCCGGACGTCTGACGCCTTCCGGGCGTCCGACGCCTGTGTGTTGACTTCGTTTGGGCCGCAGCCCTTGTACCCCTTCGCCCCCTAGACTATATATTCTCCTTCTTCCCCAACTTTCTAGGGTTAGCTTTGGTTTAGCTCATGTTTGTGTGAGAGCCTTGCTCATCCACTTGGTTACTTCTCCTCGAGCTGAGGACCTCTCGGAGAAGATCCCCAAGCGGATTCAAGACCCCTTCTAGGGTGGACCCCATCAAGACCTCCTCTCGGAGAAGAACGGCTACTCGTGTATCCTTACCTTTGTTGATTGTGGATCATATGTATCTCTTTGTGTTCGGTGATCTAGCACTTGTGTGATTGATTCCTTGTTGGTTGAGTGATCTCTCCCTCGTTTCTTCCGTGTTTCCCTTTGTTCTTCCGCGTGTTCTTCGTCATTCCCCGTAGGATCCACTCCAAACATGAAAGATCGTCCACATAGGGTTCCGCCCTACATCATTATGTGTCCACTGTCCTAACCCCATGCAAGTCCCGGTACCCACAGTATCAAAAGATAGCATACTGGGTGTTCATGGCATCCCGGAAGCTGCGACACTACTTTCAAGAGTGTTCGATAATGGTAGCCTCCGAAGTACCTCTTAATGACATTATAAACAACCACGACGTGACGGGCCGGATTGCTAAATGGGCCATAGAGCTCCTCCCATTCGACATAACTTATAAGCCACGACGAGCTATTAAGTCGCAGGTTTTGGCCGACTTCGTGGCCGAATGGACCGTCGAACTCCCTAAAGAGTACGGCGATACTCCAATTGATCATGCACTTCGACGGCTCCAAAATGTTGGCTGGCACTGGGCTGGCGTCGTCCCGACGTCCCCAACCGGGGACACAGTCCAATCGCCCTTCGATAATGTATACGGACTCCAACAACGCACCAATATGAGGCCCTTCGCACGGCCTCCGGATGGCGCCTCCATGGGCATTCAACGCCTAAAGGTGCGCGATTCAACCTCGCAATATCTCAAATAAACGGGACTTTGATGCCAAAGATCCAAAATGGCAGCATACCGCAATGCGGTCCTAAAATGTCAAGACGGTTCAAGGGCTCAATTTCATCACATAACCGGGATAACAACCAGCGGCGGATATATTGGCCCGCATCGGTGCAAAACGCGATGCCGTCCCACCCAATATCTTTTTGGAACGGCTGTTCAAGCCATCCGTACTATGGGAAGGGGAGTCCGGCAATAACAATCCGGACCCAACCACACCGCCTGACGCCGAACACCCTAACACAACCGGAGGCTCCGCCCCCGAGATAACACCCTCTTCTCACGAAATAATGGCGGTTATCGCCCCGTGGACGGAACCATTCCTAGCCTATCTAACGAGGCAGGAACTCCCCGAAGACCAAAATGAGGCTCGCTGCATAGTACGGCGCTCTAAAGCCTATAAAGTCCATGAGGGAGAGCTTTATAAGAAAAGCACTACCGGAGTCCATCAAAGATGCATCTCCGAAGAGGAAGGGCGAAACCTCCTGGCTGAAATTCATGCCGGACTGGGTGGGCACCACGCGCAGCCCGGGCCCTTGTAGGCAAGGCCTTTTGTACAGGATTTTATTGGCCGACGGCCCGGCAGATCTTGCAGGACTTAGTCCAACGATCGTCGGTTGCCAGCTTTTGCTAACCAAAGCCACATGCCACCCAATCGCCCTTAAAACTATACCCATCACCTGGTCATTCGCGGTCTGGGGGCTTGACATGGTTGGACCCCTCAAGGGAGGAACCCACAAGCAAAAATACCGATTGGTCATGGTGGACAAATTCACCAAATGGATAGAGGCCAAACCAGTTAAAACGGCCGAATCCGGACCAGTGATAGACTTCATATCAGGGGTAGTGCACCGTTACGGTGTCCCCCACAGTATCATCACTGACAATGGCACCAACTTCACGGCCGATGAGGTCAAATCATGGTGCAAAAACATGGGCATCAAGCTCGACTACGCCTCAGTCTATCACCCTCAAACCAACGGCCAAGTCGAACGGGGAAACGGTCTAATCATGAGAGGCATTAAACCCAGACTAGTGTGGTCCCTCAAGGAATCTAACACGCACTGGGTCGAGGAGCTCGACTCCGTACTCTGGGGGCTGCGGACCACACTGAATCGTACTACTGGATTCACACCATTCTTCATGGTGTACGGCGCAGAGGCAGTCTTGCCCTGCGACATAATACATGACTCACCTCGCGTGCGCATGTATGAAGAAAGAGAAGCCGAGCTCGATCGGCAGGACAGTTTGGACGCATTGTAGGAGGAGCGCGACGTGGCAAAAGCTCGTTCCGCATTCTATCAACAGTAGGCTCAAAGATATCAAAGCAGAGAAGTACGGGCCAAGGCTTACAACGTTGGCGAACTAGTTCTACGCCTGCCGGACAAGAAAAAGGACAAACTCAAACCCAAATGGGAAGGTCCCTTCATCATTGACCAGGTCCTGACCGGCGGAGCCTACCGTCTGCGAAACGCATCGGATAACCGACTCGAGCCGAACCCATGGAACGCAGCCCGTCTATGAAGATTCTACGCCTAAGTGCCGGACTCCAAGTTCGTCTCCTTCCTCCGTCCGTATTCTTTATTTTTGCTTTTGTGCTGTCTTTTATTTCTCTCCTACCTCCTCCTTCTTATTGTAGCCTCTAGAGGCTTGTTTGCGCTTTTTTCGCACACATTTGACGCGCTGTCCGCGCTCATTATACCTGGGGGCTTCTTTAACAGAAGCTTATTTATATGGGCTTCATGCCCAACACATGCGTTAAACTTCCGCATGTACCTTTTATTCACCATTATATGCATCGATATGACTTAAGTTTTGGCCAAGCTGGGTTGCTCGCTCCTGCTTACCCCTCGCTCCCGATTGTTTAGCTAGGTGGTAAAGGGAGCACCTCTGCGATTGTTACTGCCGGGTCAGCCGGATGTGTACCTCAGACTGGGTGAAGCCGAAAGCTAGCGTTCTTAAGGGAATATTCGGTCGGTGAACTGAAAGATGATTTTTAAATATTTACCCATCTGCCCCCAGATGATTTTCTACTTTCATAGCAGTTTTGACATGCACTTTAGGGCATGCATCCCAGCGAAAGGAATCTTTAACGGAACTATTCTCCCTGGAAGATATTTCTTACTACCCATGTAATATAACATAACTAGTTGGGCACTTGTCTGATACAGCAACAATGACCCCTACGCCTTGTCTCATGCATACCACGGTTCTTATATAACCACGAAGGTATTCGGACACACCTGCACTATTGGGTCCGGAGGTCGGCTTAAAAGGTCCGCTATGACAAACGATCTACAATCCGCTAGAAGACATTCTTTCATGTCATATTTTTACATAGTCAACTCGACTCATTGTATTCCTCCTCAATGCCATCTAATAGGCTATCTAATTTACAATCTTGTTGGGAATACTTGGCGCCAATTCTACTTGGCCGTACACTAACTTACAGGATCTCCATCCCATCCGCCCCACAGTCCGACCTCGCCATGTGGTTTGGGTCACCTTCCGTGTACCACGCCTTCACCATGGTCCAGGCCTCCCTGGCGCCTTGACGGCAGGCCGATATCTTCCATAGCCGGAAGCGCCTCCGTGCTCCTTAAAGCCGCTCCGCCAGCTCCCCAATGCCTTGGGGCAGGGAGATAGATGGCCACAAGGCTCGGCCGATGCCTTTCATCACCTGCCGGACTCGTTCGTGTAGCTGACGCAATTCGGGAAGAAGATCACCCGAAGAACTGGGCATCTCCTCCTCAGGACGACCTGTGAGCAAACCTACATACATGTTTATGTTAGTGGCCTTCCTCGCGAACTCTTTTCAAAGTTCGCCAAGCACTTACTGAAAATGCCGCGACGGTTACCGATTCTCCTTTACGGAGTCAGACAACTAGGCACGAACGTCGTTAGTTCCTCACCCAGCTTGGTGTTGGCGTCTTGGAGGTTATTCTTCTCCTGCCGCACCCTTGTAAGCATGCTCTCGCCGGCCTTTAGCTGGCGTAAGAGCTGTTGCTTGTACGGATCTAGTCCGGCGCCATCTGCAATGTTTTTGTCAGATTTACACACCCGCCGCACTTTATAAACTATTTAAAAAAACATATATTACCAGAGGGGGTCTCTGTAGCTCCCCCTGTAGCGGCTAGTGTGGCCTCAAGTTGGGCCTTGCACTCTTCAAGCTCCTGGGATAGTCGGGTATTCTTTTACGTAAGATCTCAAGATAACAAATGATCCTTAAATCAGTTATTCTAACTACTTTAAGTCTCGGGGGCTATTGGCATATATAAACTGTCAAATTTTCTTACCCGTATGTCCTTTACATACTGCTCCGTGGCTCTGGCTAGACCATCTCGAGCGGCACGGAGGTGCGATCTCCAATCGAAGGCATTCAAGGCCTCTTGGGAGAAACACGTCGCGAAGAACTGTCCGCGGCGCTGTGATTCAAGGCGCTCCACCTCGGAGTTGGTGGCGGACAACTTGTCGGCATCCTCTCGCCGGAGGAGCATCCGACGACGCGTCTCGTGCTCGCCTCAGCCTCCGGATCCGGCTTTGAAGCCTGGCCACCAAGGTTCGATTGGCAACCTCCTCGACTCGATCCGGCGGCGCTTTTTCCTGAAAAGAGCACCAGCGTTAGTACGCCTTCCAAGAATCAATCCTGGAAGTATGGTGACACGCCATACCGTTGCGGCGGAGTTTTGATCCGGACCGCACTTCTTTTTAGCTCAAGGGCCGCCGCATCGCCCTCTGTTGGCCAGCCGCCGCGGGCTCGGCTTCCTGCCTCGAAGGCACCCCCTGCAAAACACCATTGGTATACGGTGATAAAAAATAAGCACGGATGGGTCATTATCAGGGTTTTGGGATTTCGGTCTCATTTACCTGTGAGGCTGGAAGTATTCCGGGGTAATCAGCCGTAATGGCAACCAAAACATTATCGATGTTAAGTTGATAAAACACCCCGTCGATCAACTCCACCTTTATATCCGGATCCTCTTTGGAGGTCGGATCGAGGGACCGCTCCGTTCCTCGGGTTGTGGGGGCGGGCTGTGTATCTTCTCCACAGTCCAGCGCAGTTCCTGCACAGAAACCACGAAATGAGATATTTAACCATGGGTACATGGATTGGACAGGTCATAAAGATGTTTGCTTACCCAGATTCGAGGATTATTCTTAGAAAACTCCTTCAATGGATTGACACGGAGGAAATCCTCCTCCTCCCCTTTGTACATAGCAGACAAGATCTTCACCAGTTCGGTGACCGATCCCGGCCCTTTGCGGCCATGGCAGGTGGCGTCGTCCTCCCCGTTGAAGTCCCACGTGGGGTGGCCCCTATATTGGAGCGGCTGCACCCCCCTCATAATACAGATTGCCATGACTCCAATCATGGTTAATCCGGCATGAGCCAGTAACCTTATTCGGCTCATTAGATAGAGGACGTCCTTGTCATCTTCCCTCTGGGGGCTTCGAGGGCGCCAGCTTAGGCGCTTCTTCAGAGGAGCATTGCTGAACTCCGGAAGGCCGATCCGAACAGGATCCGGCAGCGGGACGTCCTCCATATAAAACCATTCTGAGGGCCAGTCTTCGGACGCCTTCTTTGGGGTTCCGGATAGGTATCCGGTCCCGGCGATGCGCCATAGCTCGGATCCGCCCACTTTATATATTGACCCCTCATGAGAACGGGGTACTAGGCAGAATATTCTCTTCCACAGCCCGAAATGAGCCTCGACGCCCAAGAATAGTTCGCAAAGGGCCACGAAGCCCGCGATGTGCAGGATGGAGGCAGGAGTAAGGTGGTGCAATTGGAGGCCGTAGAACTCCAAGAGCCCCCGGAGAAACGGATGGATTGGAAATCCGAGTCCTCTTACTAGATAAGAGAAGAAGCACACCCGCTCTCCTTTAGAGGGATCGGGACGCCTCCGCTTGCTTTCCGCCTCTTGTAGGTGGCGAGTCCGCTCGAACTGAACCATGAAGGCCGGGGAAGAAACCCTTGGTTTGGAGTATAACTAGCTCGCTATGTGGGACTGAGCATTTCTCCCAATTTGTGCCGAGGGCTGGGGCGCGAGAGGAGGAGCCGCGACCGGCCCATGATGGAATGGGCTTTGGTCAGGCGCCCGGTGAAAGCTCAGAAGGAGGGATGATGTGACTCAGATATAGATCCTCGCCCCTTTTATAGGAAGCTCATTTGCGCAGCTAAGGGGGTAATTGTAAAAATACCCTGGCCTTTCGCATGCATTCAAACACATTGAAGATGGCCATTATTGGGCGCAGAAGCCAAGGAGCACAGCATTTATCAGAAGCCGGACACTATTCGACAAGTATATGGAATTCGGAGAAGAACCCGCCTCGTAATGCCGAAGACAATCAACGCGCCGGACTCATCGTCATTGAAGCCTGGTTCGGGGGCTACTGAGGGAGTCCCGGACTAGGGGGTGTCCGGATAGCCGGACTATCATCACGGCCGTACTCCAAGACTATGAAGATACAAGATTAAAGACTTCGTCCCGTGTCCGGATGGGACTTTCCTTGGCGTGGAAGGCAAGCTTGGCGATACGGATATGTAGATCTCCTACCACCAGAATCGACTCTGTAACCCTAACCTATCCGGTGTCTATATAAACCGGAGGGTTTTAGTCCGTGGGGACTAACAACAATCAGACCATAGGCTAGCTTCTAGGGTTTAGCCTCCTTGATCTCGTGGTAGATCTACTCTTGTACTACCCATATCATCAATATTAATCAAGCAGGAGTAGGGTATTACCTCCATCGAGAGGGCCCGAAACTGGGTAAAAACATTGTATCCCTTGTCTCCTGTTACCATCCGCCTAGACGCACAGTTCGGTACCCCCTACCCGAGATCCGCCGGTTTTGACACCGACAGTGGCCCTATAGGTGTTCTTGGCAAGGGCCTCGCCGTAGCCCCGGCAAGGGTCTTGCCGTGGCGCCTGTTGTCATCCCCGGCAAGGCTCTTGCCGGGGGCCTTGTGGTCCTCCTTGGTTGGGATCCCGCCAAAGGTCGTCATCTTCTATAGTGTGTATCTGATCTTGAATATCTTCACAAAAATTTGCATGCCACCACGGGGATGTCTCCCGAATCCTTGCCCCATGGGGGCAGTGGACTCAAGGGTGATTCGCTCCGTAGGTGTGGGCGAGCTGCCACGGCAAGGGTCTTGCGGGTTTGTTAAAACCGCCCCGGCAAGGATCTTGCCGGGAGTCCGCTCGTCCCTTTGCTCTTTGTGGTCTTGGTTTTGGCGCTGTTCGCTCCTTTCGAGCTTCGCCTTACCTGGCTCACCTCCTTGCCTTGCTCAAGGCGGTGGTGCCCGCGGCTCGCATCTGCCTGTGCAGTTATAGGGGTACAAAAGCATACCCCTCTTTTTGTACAACGACAGGAGCCCTGGGGCCTGGGCCACACGTAAACGCAATCGCGTCGTTGGGCTAGGCCCAAAAACGATGCGCGGGCAGGCGGGGTGGTTTTTACTGCGGTAAGTCTCTTCGCGCACTGCGCTTCCCATGCCTCCCGCGCGTGGCTCGGCGTGGGGTGGCATGCGTGACGTGGGCGGCATGCGTGGCGCTGAGCTCTGCGCGCATGCTTCACGTCGTAGTGAAGGGAGCGGTTCGCGCCTTCCCCATAAATGGAGGGAGGCGTGGAGGCGCGGCCCATTTATTGAACGGGGGCCGAGGCGTGGTCTTCAAGGTGTCCACTCCCCACGATCACGGGGTGGGGAGAGGTCGCCTCACCCGTCGCCTTGGTCCCGCATGCCTGCCACGTGGTTCTCATGCGCTTGGGGTGGCGAATGGTGGAGGCGGGAAACCGGGTCGTCGCGGGCTGCGGCAGCGGGTTGGTCCCAGTTCCCTGCGCCTTCCGCGTCTTGATTGGCCGAGCGGGGCGGCCGAGCCCCCACCCCGTTCCTTTATAAAGAGCGGGAGGGGGGATGGTGTCCCGCATTCTTCCATCTCCTCCTCCCTTCAGCTTCTGCTCCCCCCCCCCCCTTCCATCCGCCATGGAGAGAGGGAATCCTGGCCCTTCAACGGTGGCGGCGAGGGTCGCCGCTCGACAACGCGTCCTTCCTTCTCTCAGACTGCCGGTGGCAGAGCCAGCCATGAGGGGAAGGGGAGGGGAGAGGTCGGGCGAGGCCAAGCGCCGGGAAGAGGAGGATGGGCGGCGCGCCGTCTCGCCTCCGCCATGAGTTCCTCCCCATGGAGGGCCATGTTGGGATGACCCTTGCGAGTTCTTCGTCAGGCTGCGCCGGCCGCCTCGCCGTCGCCTTCGTCTCCCGACTCCATTCGCGCGGGAGATGGAGCTGGATCCGCCGGAGTCATTGCGGCTGCACATGAGGGGCTGTTGAATCAGCGGTACGCGAGTTCGCGTCGACTTCTCGGCCCCTCACGTGATGTATCTTCGCCGAGGATGGAAGACATTCGCTCATATCCACCGCTTGACGGAGGGGCTCACTCTCCATTTCAAGCTGATGGAGGGCAGCCTCCTCTCCGTCAAGGTCTTCGGGTGCTTTGGGACTCGGGCAAGGTGCTGCGTGGAGAGCTCTTCTGATAGCGAAGACTCCTCCTCGGGCGGGAGTGGCGAGGAGGACAGCGGCAGCGACGACGAGGGTAGTAGGCGGCAGGATGACGGGTCCGACTAGGTGTTAGGCGCCGCTCCGTGGGGCACCGGCGACCCCATCATCCGTGTCGCCGGCTTCCTGAAGTTCTCGGGGTCGTCTCCTTGGGCGGCTGGCGTTGGGAGGCTGCGGAAGAGGAAGAGGGCGGGCGGCAAGGCCGTCAAATCGGAGTACGCGGGCACCGACGCTCGACGCAGGCTTGACGCCATGCCGCGTGCTCGAGCTCGCTTCCGCACCGCCATCACCATCCAGCCTTCGGACGGCCACCGAGATGTTCTCTTGGTGTCTCCTGCCACTCGTAGCTCGCCTAGGCGCCCCTTTTGCCCTTTTCGCCTCCTTGACCTGCCTCCTGAGGAGAGGGACAAGAAAGGGGTTACGGGCACCATATCTCTTTTTAGCTTGTAAGCCTCTGGGCCTTGGCTGAATTTAAAACTTGTAACCCCATCATTCATGTTTTTCATTCCCCATGGGATATACCTGAGTGGAATGTTTTTAATGAAAAAGGGATGCTTGCTGGGCCATTTGTTTGCGGGTAGAACCCACGACAAGGAGTAAATCCTTGATATCCCTAAGATAAACATTTGCTTGCCCGGCAACAGGCCCTGCCGTCTTCCCACTTCGCTCGACCTTTCTCACGCTTTTGGCGGAGGCAGGGATGAGGTGGGTTCAGGCTCCTCGTTTCATCCTTTTGCTGCCGCGACTACGACCAAACCTAGCCCCAGGAACGAGCCCTAGGGCCTAGAGCTTTAGGGGAGCACGGTAGCTTTGGGAAAAAACGAGGTTTCACATACCTCAGTCCATAAGGGAATGCATGATAAGGGATGAAGAACTTATCTGAAGCTGTAGCCCCCCGGCAACTCTGGTTTGCCGTGGGTGAGTCTTTGCACTTGCAGCCCCCGGCAATACTGGCTTGCCGGGGTCTAGATGCCGGTCTGTCCCTCTTTTATTTTTCGTCCTCAAGTGATCCGGCAAGGATATCTGTGAGTCCTGCGAACCAAAGAAGACAAAAGAACAGCAAAGAGACGCACACTCGACCTCTAAGCTAGGGGTTAGTCACTGCTAAGCACTATCAACCCTAACCAAGGACAAGACTCGACCTAGCATGCATGCTATAACTTAGGGCGCCGGCGCTTCATTTATTTATGCTCAGGGTCTGCGCCTGGCTTTGTACAAAGGGTTACATGCATCATCGGCAATGCTTGTACAAAAGGTGGCTTGCCGGGGGGCCCGGCAAGCCGCGCCTTATGGGTAAAACTTGCGAAGATGCTCAATGTTCCAGGAGTTACTCACCGGAACGGCATCTTCGGTCTCCAGCGGACTGCGCTGGGCCGGTGACTCAGATTACCGATAAGGGCCTTCCCACTTTGGCGCCAACTTGTTGGAATTCTTAGCCGATTGAACGCGCCAAGGACAAGGTCGCCTTCCTCAAGGCTTCGGCATGAACCTTGCGGCTTATGGTAGCGGCGCAAGGCTTGTTGGTAGCGTGCTGCTCTCGCAGCCGCCAAGACGATCTTCCTCAAGGAGCATTGAGTCATCTTGCCGCAGCTTGCTCTTGCTCAAGCTCGCTATAGCGAGCACTCGAGGTGACCCAGATATGAGTTCGATGGGAGAACTGCTTCGCCCGTATACTAAGGAAAAAGGTGTCTGGCCGGTGGCTCGATTTGGTGTCGTCCTGATCGACCAAAGAACCGCCGGCAACTCATCAATCCAGCGCCTTCCACTCTTGCGCAGCCTGTCAAAGGTCTTGGTCCTTAAGCCTCGCAGTACTTCAGCATTTGCCCTCTAAGCTTGACCATTGCTTCACGGGTGAGCAACGGAAGCGAAACAGACTTTGCTGCCGAGGTCTTGGGTATATTGCATGAAGGTGCGGCTTGTGAACTGTTGCCGTTGTCGGTGATAACCCTGTTGGGTACGCCAAAACGGCACACTATTCCCTTGAAGAACTTGACGGCTGACTGAGCTGTGACCTTCCTCACTTCCTCCACCTCCGGCCACTTAGTGAACTTGTCGATTGCAATGTACAAGTACTCAAAGCCCCCGACAGCGCGGGGGAAAGGGCCCAGTATGTCGAGCCCCCAGACCGAGAAGGGCCAGGAGAGAGGAATGGTTTGAAGGGCTTGAGCTGGGTGATGAAGCTTCTTTGAATGGAAGTGACACGCTTCACACCTGGTGACTAGTGTCGTCGCATCCTGGAGGGCGGTGGGCCAGAAGAAGCCTTGCCGAAATGCCTTGCCGGCAAGGGCCCTTGACCCAATGTGGGATCCACATATGCCTCTGTGTATCTCCGCCGACAGCTCCAGTCCTTCCTCTCGAGGGATACACTTCAATTTCACACCGTTCGGCCTCTTTCTCTACAAAGACGCCATCGATTTAACTGGTACATGGTAGAGCGACGGGCTACTTTTTCCGCTTCTTCCTGCTCCTCAGGAAGTTCCCTGTTTGGAGGAATCGGACGGTATGATGTGCCCACACTGGAGCCTGGGGCTCGACGGCGAGGACTAAAGGCATTTCCTCCGCTATAGGAGCGGCTGTCTTGACGGCAAGAGCTTGACGCTCCGCCGGAGCCAGTCGTCCCGTGGCGGGCTCAGTATCCCCAGCAACATCCTTGCCGGCGGCTCCGGGGAGCTCGGCGGGAAAGTACTTGCCGGGCCCTGATTTGCTCCTCTTATTCTGCTCTGTTGATGGATCAACGGATGACTGAGTTAGTTGAAGCACAAAGGTACCTGGTTACACAGGTAGCTTGAGGGCAGCGTGTTTTGAAAGGTAATCGGCGATATCATTCTCCGCTCGGGGAACGTGTTCAGCCTGTATACCGTCGAAACGCTCTTCCAGCTTTCTCACTTCATCGACGTAGGCCTTCATCAACGGACTCTGGTAATCCTTGTTGACTTGCTTGACGACAAGCTGCGAGTCTCCCCTGACGATGAGTTTCTTGATTCTGAGGTCCGCCGCGATCCTAAGACCGGCAAGAAGCCCTTCGTACTCTGACGTATTGTTGGTCGACACCTCCCCGGGGAAGTGCATCTGGATCACGTACTTGAGGTACTCTTCGGTCGGCGCGACAAGCAGTACGCCAGCCCCGGCGCCTTGTAAGGAGAAAGCTCCATCAAAGTACATGATCCAATCACAACTTGCCTCCTTGCCGGGGAGAGCAGTCTCTTGGGATTCTCCATCAGGCGTTGCGGTCCATTCTACAATGAACTCCGCTAGGACTCAGCTCTGAATCGTCGAAGTACTTTCAAACTTGAGGCCAAAGCTGGACAGCTCCAGTGCCCATTCCACAATTCTTCCTGTTGCATTCGGATTGTGCAATATCCGTTGCAGAGGGAAGCGAGTGACGACGGTGATCTCGTGTGCCTGGAAGTAGTGATGCAGCTTCCTCGAGGCCATAAGAAGGCCGAAGAGCAGTTTCTGCACGCCGGAGTACCTTGATCTAGCCCCCTGCAGGAGGGAACTAACAAAGTAAACCAGGTGCTGCATCATTTTCTTCTTCGGCGGCACTTCAACTGGTTGTGTCGTCTCTGCATTGGTGGTGTCGGGCTCTGCCGCTGCCATCACCTCGTCGCCAACCTCTCTCTGCGCCACCAGTGCGGCGCTGACCACCTGGTCCGTTGCCGCCAGTATAGCAAAGAATCGCTCTCGTGGCCTAGGCGCAACTAGTATTGGCGCGAGGAGAGGTATTTCTTCAAACCTTGCAATGCTGCTTCGCTTTTGGCGCCCACTCCATCGGGCCCGCCTTTTTCGTGATCTTGAAAAAGGAGGGTGCGCCGCGACTTGAAATGAACTGCCCATGGCGGCGACGCAACCAGCAAGCCGACGCACATCCTTGATTCGCTTGGGTGCTTCAATCTGCTCTATAGCTTTGATTTTGTACGGATTGGCCTCTATCCCACGCTGTGACACCAAGAACCCGAGAAGCTTGCCAGACGGGACGCCAAAGACGCACTTCTCAGGGTTCAGCTTGAGATTGATCTTGCGCAGGTTTGCAAATTTTTCATGCAAATCTGGTATGAGAGTTGCCCTGTCCTTGGTTTTGACCACTATGTCATCCATATAAGCTTCCATATTTCTATGGAGCTGGGGTTCAAAACCAATCTGGGCCGCCCTTGCAAACGTCGAACCAGCACTCTTCAACCCGAAGGCATCCGCATGAAACAATACGCACTACATGGGGTGATGAATGTTGTTTTCTTCGCCTTCTCTTGTCATGAAGATCTGGTGGTAGCCGGAGTAGGCGCCGAGGAATGACAACAGATCACATCCAGCCGTGGAGTCAACAATCTGGTCGATGCGCCGCAACGGAAGGGTCTTTAGGGCAAGCCTTATTGATCTCTGTAATCAATACACGTCTCCACTTCCCATTTGCCTTGCGCACCACGATCGGATTGGCCAACCACGCTGGATGGAGCACTCCTCTTACCAAACCCGCTGCTTCCAGCTTCCGGATCTCTTCGTGATGAACTCTTGTCGCTTCAAGCTTGCTTTCGACCTTCGCTGACGGGCGCACAGATGAGGGCAGACAGCAGGTGGTGCTCAATCACCTCCACTGGAACACCGGGATGTCGGAAGCTTGCCACGCAAACACATCGACATTCGCCCGCAGGAAGGTGACGAGCGTGCCTTGCTATTTGTCGTCAAGGGTGGAGCTTATGATAAAAAACTCCTCCCGTGTCATCCTCATTGACAGAAACCTTCTTGGTTCCCGCCGGTATGGCCCTGGGCTTCTTGTTTCCGCCGGTGGAGCTCTTCGGCACATCCTCGACGGCAGCGCTACACTCTGAAGAGGTGCGCTTGCCGGAGTGGGTGTCCGAGGTCTCACCGGTCTTCTTCTTCTTCTTCCCTCCCGGGGTCCCAGCGGCAGGAGCAAGCGCCCTAGTGGCGGCAGCTGCTGCAATCGCTGGTCGGTATAGTTGGTCAGCGCAAATCGGTGCATCTTTCTTATCGGAGGGATGGTGATGATCGCCACAAGTCCCGCATCTTCGTGGTGTTGTAGGCGAAGCGTGACGCCGCCATGAACTTGGCCAGCGCATGCGCAAGGATCCCGCTAGGGCAAGGGATCTTGGCAACATCAAACACGATCCTCTCTCGTCCCCGTAGTTCAGGTCACTTCCAAAAGTCACGGGCAGCGTGACCTTTCCTTGGGTTGGCTTCTTCCCGGTTGACCCCACGAACGCGCCCGCCTCTTCGAGGTCTCCATCAGAATTGCAGTTTTTCGATCACGGCAAAGCGAGATCAAGTTCTGACCGCCCCGCCATCGACTAGCATCTTCGCCACCTTGAGGTTGCGTATTGTTGGTGAAACCAACAATGGCAAGCACCGACCGCAGAGTGTGATCAGGGTGATCCTCGGTCAAAATGATAGGTGTGCCGACCACTTCAGCGCCTTTGGCATCAAACGGCGGCTCGCCGCTATAATCTCTCGCGCCCATCGCTTAAGCCGGGCGGTGAGAAGTATGCAGCGAGGCGCCGCCGCCGACGCACATGGCCTCTGTAGCTCGAAACTCTTGGTCGCCGGATTCGCCGTCCCCTTCGTGATCGCCGCCTGCTTTCATCACGGCCCGGCGGCCTCTCTCTGTTGCTTATCTTGCCGCGACGGCCCGCCTGGCCGCCACGCTTCTTGCCGACCCCTCAGCACCGCTCGGGCCCTTCTCCTTGTCCCACCTCTCATACTCAGCCCTCGCTTCTCGAGAGAGCTCAACCTGTCGGCAGTCTTGGAGAGCATGGCCTTTGGTGCGATGGATCTTGCAAGATTCTTGTCGGAGTTTCGGCTTCTCGCGCCGCCAAGGCCCGGCAGGCGACACATCCGGCAACTTCCTTTCCGGGGTCATCTGTTTTCTTGGTGTAGCCGGCGTCATCAGATCCATCGACGGCAAGCACGGCTTTTCCTTTGCGCTTCCTGTTGCGGCGCCGGCCTTTCTTCGCCGGGGCGGCAATATCCTCATCTGAGGAGTCTGTTTCCACGCCGCATCTTCGCCGGGTACTTCCTTCCTCTTCAGCTCGGGCACATATGTCGCAAGAACATAGAGTTCGCTACATCTTTCACCTTGTTCATTGCCAGCTCTTCGCAAGATCTTGCGTTACGCACGCTCGATGGAACGCGCCGATGATGGCGGCAGGTGAACATCGGGATATTGTAGTGTACCCGATCGAACCTCTCAGATATACTTGCGAGACTCTCGCCTCCCTTCGGGGAATGACGTGCAGGTCGCTTGCTTGGCCATGGGCTTGGTGGCCTCCAAAGAAGGCGCCTACGAACTCATGGCACAAATCCGACTAGGAGGAAATAGAGTCTACCAGCAAGTGCATCAACCATGACTTGGCGTTGGGTTTAAGAGCCAACAGAAAGTAATTCGCAAGCACCTTATCTTCGCGGGCTCCGGCAGCTTGCATCGCGATGGTGTAGATGCTGAGGAACTCGGACGGGTGGGTCTTGCCGCTGTCCTTTTCACCCACGTCGGTTTTGAAGGTGCGGTGAGTGGGCCACTGGAACTGCCGCAGCTCATGGGTAAAAGCCGGACAGCCTACCTCGTAAGGTAGGCCTCCAGGGCTCCCCGGTGACGGGTGGCTCACAGCAGGTCCTGCTCGCTTGTCTGATTGGTGGTGCGCTCCACGTCGGCGCTCGATGGTGGTTCGAGCATTTTCATGTTCTCGTTCCCGAAGAACTTGGCGCTGGTCACAGTGGGCCCGCGGGTCGGATGATGCTACGGAGAATTCGTCGCCCGTAACGTCGCGACGGGCTGACGTCCGCGGTACCGGGTGAGGAGGAGGCGAGTGCACCGTGGTCACGGCGCCACCGGCTTTCCTGCCACTGGTACGTGGGACTCCGTCGGGCGTCGACCCGGGGGCTCCACCGACTCGGTTCGCCTTTTGTTGGCCACCGCAACAAGGCTTCGGATAGTGGCTTCCATTCGCCGAGTTTCCCGTGAGCGGAGGAAAATCGAGGAGCAAATGCGCGCCAGGCTTCTTGTGGCGCAGGTGGCAGCGAACCTGCACGGATCGTGACGCAGCTTCGACTTCGACCATGTCGGCGAGCTCTATCACGACCCCGCGGTCGCATGCCATCTTCACCAGCGCCGGCGAAGCGCGCAGGTCTTCTAAATCCCGGAGTGGCGCCGGGGCTTTTTCCGCGGCGACGCCCGGTCCTCGGCGTGATTACGCCGTTCGTCGCGCCGCTTGAGGAGCGCGCCGTCGGCGCCGCGTGAGTCTTGGAAACCTCGCGTTTTCTTGGCGGGTGGCAGCGATCTTGAAGGCCCGCGCCACCCGCGGAGGGCCTGGCTCGGTCTTTGATTTGGCGGCGTGCGGCCCGTCACCAGCAAGACGAACATCGCCGCCCCAAACTTCGCTGCTGGGGCGGTGTTGGTGTTCGCGAACGGCGCCCGGTCCTTTCGCGACCGTCCGTTGCTTTCGCCTGCGTCGGGACGGATGCCCGGCTTCCGACGGGCCAACCGCCACCGTCATCTTCTTCTTGGGCGCCATGACGATGAAGAAGCGTCGAACTAACTGCTAGAGCCGATTCTCACAACTGCGCCCCCTACCTGGCGTGCCAAAGATGTCGGTGGGAACGACACCTATGGGATCACAAGAATCCCTACTAAGGTTGCGGGGCGCGGGGTCGTGAGAAGAGCGGATCAAACAGATAGCACACGGTTTCTTTATCCAGGTTCGGGCCGCGAGGATGCATAAAACCCTACTCCTGCTTTCGTGGTTTGTTTATCTGTGTTCTTGAACTAGCAATGGGGCGTGAGGAGCTCCAAAAAGCTGAATCCTCCTCCTGGTCGCCTTGGGCCTCCTTTTATAGGGAAAGGGTCGCCACAAAGGCACACAGGAGGTGGAAAGGGTACAGATGATGCGAGTTTATCCTCGCATTACATGACAAGGCGCCTTTAATGCGTCTTGCTTAGGTGTCCATGCTTTATCGAGGACGGGAGAGCCATGTCTCGTCTGTCGCCGCCCCTTTCAGGTCGACACGCCGCCTCGCCAGCAGTGTTCGCGGTGCCATGTAGGCGCAGCAGCCGAGGTGGCGCAGCGGTGGGTCTCCACAAGATTTGCTGCCGCCACGCAGTGCCTGCCCAACTGGTTGGGTCGGCAGCTGCGCGCGAACGGTGGTGGAGGTTTGATTGGCGGGGGCTCGATGGTGGCCCTACGGTGTTCTTGGCAAGGGCTCGCCATAGCCCCGCAAGGGTCTTGCCGTGGCGCTGTTGTCATCCCCGCAAGGCTCTTGCCGGGGCCTTGTGGTCCTCCTTCGCTGGGATCCCGCCAAGGGTCGCCATCTTCTATAGTGTGTATCTGATCTTGAATGTCTTCACAAAGATCTGCATGCCACCACGGGATGACTCTCAATCCTGCCCCATGGGGGCAGTGGACTCAAGGGTGATTCGCCCGTAGGTGTGGGCGAGCTGCCACGGCAAGGGTCTTGCCGGGTTTGCTAAAACCGCCCCCGGCAAGGATCTTGCCGGGAGAGTCCGCTTCGTCCCCTTTGCTCTTTGTGGTCTTGGTTTTGGCGTCGTTCTGCTCCTTTCGAGCTTCGGCCTTACCTTGGCTCACCTCCCTTGCCTTGCTCAGTGCGGTGGTGCCCGCGGCTCAGACTGCCCGTGCACAGTTATAGGGGTACAAAAAGCGTACCCCCCTTTTTGTACACCGACACTGAGTGGGAACAACTGTTTTCCAGGTGAGCAACTTGTGAGCTCCACTCCTGAAAATTATGTAACTGCAGACCATTGCCTGAAGTTCCAAAGTGTTGTCGATGGTATACATGTTTTCCTTTGGGTTTCTAATACTAGTTCCCATGAATATGTGACAAAATTATGGGGTGCTCATGTGTGTTACACTTGTGAAGGTATCCCATGTTTGGGTTCAAGTCCTCCACGAGATTTTGTAAGCGCGGGTGGGGCAGCACTGCCTACGTCGGGCACGCTTCCGGAGGTTCTTCAAGGTAGTACTACAAGCACACATTGGAGTACATCTTCATGGTACAGCGACCAATTTTGGTGGATAATCTAACCATGCATGAAAATAATTCATTTCAGGTGCAGCCGATATAGGCAATGTAGGAGGTAGGAGACGTCATAAGAGGAGTGCAAACAGAGGGGAGCAGGAGGTGCCGGCAAAGGATAAGGCACACACCTAGGAGCGGGGGGCCTTCACTGGCCGCCAGCGGTGAGGACAGTGGACAAGATAATGACAACTCTGATGGAGAACAAATGCCCCTAAACCGTTATGGAGATGCACAAAACCATAGAAGTAATGCCCCCAATGGTGTCAATGCAAATTAGACAGCACCTATGCAAGCAGCAGCAATACCAACAGTGGTCAGGTCGATAGTGCACACGGGAGACGGCTACATCTTTACAGGGATTAGAAGTGAGTGCTTTGTAATACATGCACGTTTAGGAGAAGTCTATAGAAAAATATAGCAGGACTGATGCATTGTTGCTGTGAATGGCAGTTACAGCCAGGGGGAAAGCTCAAATGCATGGATGCATCGCACTGCCCAAGTGTCAGAAGGTACACCAGTGGTCGTGCCTAACTGACTGAACATAGTGCACCTGTATGTCAACAATTCTGACAGCTAAATTGTGGTTTGGGTGCAGGTCAGGACGGAGCAGTAGGGCACCCGCCGGGAAGGAAAAGGGACGGAGTACTGGAGGACACCCGTGTGCCAGGTTAGTACCATGACGCACAAAATCAGAACTACATATATATTTGATCACTGAATATCAAGTGTTCGTGATAAGTAGTGTTTGATATTTAAATGACAGGACATGTAGATGCTCCCACCTGGCATCGCGTGGAAAGGGGTTCGGGCAATGTCTCTGATAGGATGGCTACAAACTTAAGGTTGCACGTGGGCATGGTGAGAAACATTGTGAAAATTTTGATGGGAGATAAGTTCCCAGGGAAGGCAGGGCTAAAGCATGAAGAACCCCTTGCCAGGAATGTTGTTCAGTTTTGGGACAAGATGTTGTCATGCACAAGTAGGGATTGCAACAAGTATACAATGATAAACTCCGATTGCCTAATCCATATATAGCATGTGCACTTGCACCCAGTTGTAGATACATGCATGACAAAATGTGTTGCAAATAAACATGAAGTGGTTCAAACATCTAGAGCCGTACCTGATTGTCCTGTCAGGTGAGGACTACATCACTGAATTTGGCCCGGGCGGGAACTTGAGTTCTGTTGGATGGGATGCTGTGTCTCGGATGCTTGTGTATAAAGAAGGAAGGATGTACAGAGGTTGGCAGATCCGGCGGCGTCACATCTTTGACTTACGATTTGTGGTGAGTTTCTACAAACATAATGAAATATAATTGACTGGATGAAAATTCATAGTAATCACAACACTGGTTCTATTTGCAACTGGCCCTGTTGTACAGGGGCTCAAACCTGGACTTTGACTACATGAATACAATGATGAGCTTTGAAGCACTCGGTTACATGCTTCAGTGGACCAAGAAGGTATAAGCGGAAGTAATATCTGCTGACCCAGTTTATACTGGAATTTCATTTACTAATGCTCGTGAATTGCCATGAAATTTTGCAGTTGATGCTTCCTGTGCCAATGATGGAAAGCTGGTCACTTTATGTGGTTGATGTGGAGGAAAGGACACTACTGGTGATAGACCCATGTGAGACCTCTGAACCAGAAGAGGAGATGCGCTACAAGCATGAGGACAATGCTAATGCATCCATGAAAACATTGCTGGGTGGTACATCCCAGCCGATGGATGGAGCATTAGCTACAACACCCTCATGCATGAAAGTTGAGAAATGTAAGTGATGATGTCGATATGAGTTCTGAAGGTATCCAATTGGTGCCAGCGAACTAACTTATACAAATTTCATGTATTGCACTGAGGACAGCTGGCTCCACATTGTGAACTACACGAGGGAATACACTGGCGTGTACCTTCAGACTCTACTCACACCGGTACATGTCCTCCTTTGGATAAATCAATAATTCATTCAATAATGACCACAATTGCGTGAGACTGATATGCACCCCATGATTCGCAGGCGAGACTCCAATACCTGCGGCAATCAATCGCCTACGAAGTCATTTCCATGAGGGGGAACAGGGCTGAGCTTCCAGACTTCATGCTGGAAGACGTGCTCCCTTTCTAAGACGGTGGACATCCATCAGAATGCTTTTTTGGGCGTGCAACGCTTCTGAAGACTGGGTGAAATGGATGCTGACGTACCCAAGGGTCCATGTGAGGCGTGGCGGCAAGAGGAAATGTTAGTTACCATCCGACTTTTTTGAGCCGTGTGGTAATGCTTCCATCTGTTGCCAAAAGAAGAACGGGACATGGGAAGTGCACACAGGTGTGTCCAATTTAGATTGCATCCCATGCAGTTGGTGTGCAAGTGATTGTGATCACTTCTGTGTTTCCCTGGTAGAAGGGTCCAAGCAATGCATGCGGGCAGAAGGAAATGTTAGTTACCGTCCGACTTTTTGAGTCGTATGGTAGTGATTCCATCTGTTGCCAAACGAACATGGTGACATGCGAAATGCAACCCAGGTGTGTCCAGTTTAGCTTGCATCCCATGCAAATTGTGTGCAAGTGATTGCGATCACTTCTGTTATTCACTGCTAGAAGGGATTAACACATATATCAGACCTATTCGAATCTAAGTACAAATCCGTGACATAACTATGTGGTGAGTAGTGGATGCTCCTTCTGTTAGTAACCATGGATTGTGTGTCATGTTTTTGGGTGTGGGTGTCTTAATCTGATGCGTGTCCTGAAAGCTATGTGAAATTATGCGGTCCCTACTGCTATTGGCATGAGTTTACCCATTTGCTAACCCTCACAGGGCATACACAAGCATTATTAGCATATGGTAAGCAATATGTGCAGGGGTACGTACCCGAAATTCCTTGCAATGACCATCCTTATCTTGGTAGAACTGGGCTTCCAGTCTGGAAACATCCTAAAAAAATGGAATTCAGTTCTGAAAATTGATGTACCCATGTTAGTAACAAGGTAAATGTAGTCTGTGCCGCAGATGAACATGATATTTTGGGAGGAAATGCAGCTAGAAATGCCAATGTTGTGCAAAGAAAAATGATGAAAACATGCTGGTAATTGAACTTGCAAACCACAAACCAGGCATGATTTGACTGGGAGCTGGACAGTAATGTAATTCCAATAGATTACATCAGATGAAAGTCGAACCAACAGCCTTATAAGGGACATATGGTGCATGAACGACACGCAAACCATTGTGGGGGAATAGTACTGAGATGTAGATATATAACTTGTTCATCATCACAGTTACAAAGCTTGGGAATAGTACATGACAAAAAGTCCTACATTCGGTGATACATTTGTTCAATGTCGCGAGAACATATCGAGTCCGCGTAATTTGGACTGTAGAACAAGCCATGCTATTCGGATATTCCTTCGTGGCATCCCATAGTGTACTTCAACACCATTCAAAACCAGAGTCGTCTGGGGCGAGAACATGCCAAAGTACATCTCGCCTGCAAGCGAGGAGAAGTTGCCCTCGATCTTCATGCACTGATGTAAGGCCTCCAGTTTAGACCTTGCTATGTTGTGTTGTGCAAGATGGGCAAAAATTGACAGTGAGTATTTCAATTAATGTAGTGCATATATTCGGACCGGGAACTGACCATATAGATGTGTGCGACAAGGCCGTACCTTTGTGAACGGCAGCTTCAGCTTTTGTCTGTCAAACTGACGGGCAATATGCACGACACAGGCCCCTGTGTCCTCACTACAGACATATGTCATGTGAAAATCAGGAGAGCTAGTTAGTAAAAATGGATAAACACATTGCAGGTAACCACGTCGTAACAAAAAGTCATGATGGTCAGGTAAGCAGTTTACGCGTCACTGGGTGTCGGAGGCTGGCAGGAACTTCACCGTCCATCCATCTTTGCTAGTTGGCCATCCAACATAATACTTGTTCAAACAATGGAAGAAGGCATGATGCATCTTCCAAGAAATTACCTCATCTCTGATCTGCGTGGGGGGCTTTGGGGGTTTCTTGGCGTACATGGGGTCAATGACAGTCATCACCCTCGAAACCATGTCCCAAAAAACAACCATCCAACCTTCTAGATGAGGAACTGGAGTAAAGAACTAGTACCACAAACCGAAAAAAATCAGCTGTCTGCGTGCAGCACTGGAGCAAAAAAAGGGTATTTGGGGGATGCTGTTGCTGATGGGAATTTATAATAGTAAAGGAAAATGTGGATCATACCAACTGGGACGAAGTGACGTCATACTTGATTACATCCGCTGTAATTTGCTTTTGGATGCACAATGTGTCCAGATAGTCAGAGTCTGATAGCACGAGAGTCTGCGAGGATCACACAAAAAAGCCATCAGTACCGTGGGATCTCCTTCCCTCTGAACTAAAATTCTGACCAAAAAATGCTCACCCAGAAGTCAGGTTCAAGTGGGTGCCTCCATGATAGATATGGGGATTCAGGATCTGCTTCCTAGTCAGCCTGAGAATACCGACGAAGTATGACTGACATGAGCTCGTGGTCAATTGCCGCCTCGCCGACGAGTTGTTCCTTCAAGGCAACCCCGGATATCCGTATGAAGCTTGGGTGCTCATGAACAATGAAGTTCCTGTAATGATCAACAGATGGGGAAACCAAAAAAAACCTCAGCTCAGTGCCCACTTTATAAATGGGGTGTACATGTTTCGTGTTATTACCTAGTGAGATGCTGAAGAGACGCCGATACAAAGAAATCATAAATAAGTTGCGAGACAGCAGGCTGTGGGGGGTACGGGACGACCCCCCTTGTCCACGGGCCCCTCTGAAACCCAGCACGGAATACATATTTCCGGCCAGGGAGTTCATTCTTCCTCTCGCCAAAGACAGTAGTGCTCCCATCATTTGGGACGTCGACGAAGAGCTCACTAATTGCCTGAATGGTGTGTTTAGCAAATGTTAGAATTTGCTCCTTAATAGCCGACATCAAACCTTCGTCAGTATGCTGTCTCTTTTCCGGCTGGCAAGGTGTTGTTTCCTTGCAGTGTCGCACAGTTGAATTGCCAGCTATACAAAGTTAACATGAGAGCTGCAGTGAGTACATCGCTGCAGAAACTTGACATTATGTCGTGTACAAGAAGAACCAACATATGTACCTACCAGAGCATTCAGACATGTCAAGCCTCACACCAGGAATTTTAGGACCAGTCAGTGTCTTGGGAACCGTGGGTTGTGCACACATGTTGAGAGCGACAGCTCTCGCTGGGCAATCGGTAAAGCCCCTGGCTGTGCAGCAGACGCACCTCTTGCTAAGTTCATCCATGAGTTTGTCTACGAATTTTATCATATCGGCTTGCACATTAAATCGGGCAGTATTGATTTCGCGCTGCCACCTTACATTCTGCTCCTTCAGTAGAATGGATATGACATCCGATGACTGCACCGAAACAACAATAAATGAGATGAGATGCAAACCCCATTTCCATCCATGCAGTAAGTGTGAGAGCAATGGTCTATGCCATATCGACGAACAGGGAATATGTATTATCTAAAAAAAACTGGGATGATATCCATGACGAAAGCTTACCAAAGTGGGGTATCGCCTCTGCATGTGTTGTGCAAAGTTGATTGGGCCGAGGGCGCGGGGGGCTGTCTCAGCACTGACTAAGGGGGCTGCTGATGTTGCAGATCCATGGGCTGCTCCTGGCAGTGCTTCTGTATCATCCCCAGGTCTCGGGCTTCCATTACCGCCAGGTAATGGTTGGTTAGTACTATCTTCATTGCATTCAGGGTGCTTGGAGCGGACGTAACATACATCTTCGTCTCACCTGAACTGCAATTTGCGAAACCACAACAGACGTTACAACAGACGATACTAAAAGAACCCATGGAAAAACAGACTCATTCTAGTGATGACATTACCGTGCAGTTGTAGAACGACAGGACACTTGTACCAATGTCTGTAGCCATGGTTATCATCTTCCTAATGCTTGCCTGGTCATAAGCACCTATCCTGGGGAGCACATCGTGCCTCTTGTTGAACATACCTAAATCGATATTATCAAGGAAGAATACATGAAGAAGGAAAACAAAAAACGAGACATGAGCATGGTTACATCTAAATGTTATTCTTGCTATATGTGAGCAAAAAGTTGTTGCAGTCGTCAAAGGAACAAACCAGCAACCACAGATGACAACCAACCAGATTAGTATTGAGGTTGCCTGCCAGCATGTTGTTCTTGACTCGGCGAACTGCCTCCAAAAGACACTCAAGGACGTACTCACACCAGTTGAATTGGGATATGACCTCCATGTCGGCAAGTGCACCCCAATAGTCAATTGTAGCATAATCATGTTTGGTTGTTGGCGCCAACACATGACCCATTACAAAAATGACAAATGCAATCTGAAAGCAATCCTTTTCAAGCTTACTGGAAGACTCGGATATGTCTCGCAGCAGGAACTCCTCTGCAGCCTTGAGACTATGAACGCCTGTCTTGTCCATCCCGAGTGTGCGTTTTATAAATTGAATGGCCTCAGGCAGTATGAAACCATCACGCCCTCTCACATTACGATGTCCGCACGGGATGCCGAAAACTTTGTGCACATCTTCCGGCCAAAACTTCAATATCTTCGACTCTGACAATACGATTGCACGGCGCCTAACACTAACCTTACTCATTGTCCATGCACTAAATTTAAGGTTCAACTTCTGTAGCAGAGGCAAATGAAGCATACCACCGAAGCCAATTTCTGAAACCAACCACCTTTTGAATTCATCAAACGACTGAATTACTTCTACTGCTCTTTTAACTGAAATTCGTGAAGTAGGTGTTGGTGGAGCCTGTCCTTCATTGGCAACGGGTGCTTGTTGACCACCTTGAAGTGGTGCATTTTGGCGCGGTACATCAGAACTGCCTGAAGCAGACATGATTACAGCCTGCAGGAAAAAGGTGTCAATGCTGAACCAATATATAAGTCGTTTAATCTACAAACTGGCGGATATGAGAAATGACAAATGGACGAAACTAGTAGGAAAAAGTCAGAGATAAAAATTATGATGCCTGTATTCTGCATTCTGCATATGTAGGTGCATTGGATAAAAGAACACCAGATCCGGGGTATGCCCTCTCATGATTTCGTATCTATTTTGCAACCCAGATCAGTTAAGGGAAGGAACAACTTAAAAGAAGCACTCTTCATCCAGTCCCACACCATCCAGAGTAGATCCGCCCCCGGGTCACGCATCAGAAGAAGGCATGCGGGAAAGAAAATGAGAGGGTCGCGGGGGTGGGAGGGAGGTGCGGCGGCTGGAGACATGACCTGCGAGCGTACCCGGCGTAGATCAGCACGAGCAGGGGATCCACTCCGGCAACTGAAAGGGAGAGTGGACAGGGCAGTAACTAGGTGGTGCGCATGTAGGGGTGAGGCGACAGGGAGATAAGGCCACCCGCTGGCTGTGCTCTGTAGAGGTAGGTGGAAGCGATTTATTGCATCGCATAATTAATTTGAATGAGCCGGCCACCTATGCACAGTTACCGTCTTTAAAATGTTGACTTGCAAAAATATGAACGTGATCAAATCGAAACCCAGGATTTATTGATGTCGCCCGATTACAAGGAATTCTTCGAGAACATGAGAACTGACAAACATGCTGGGCTAACTAGTTCTTCTACCTGCTAAGAGCAAGTATAATAGTCCTACTCAGCAGGCTACAAGCGATTCCACATCAGCAAAAATCTGAACTGGAGGAGAGTAAATACAGGAGAGAGAAAGAAGCGAGCGCTTCGTCAATCGCTCGGCTGCAGCACAAGGCGCGAGGACGTTACGCCCGCTTGCAGCCGGTAGCTGGCGCTAGCAAGGCTGCTCCCGATTTCCTCTGTCCCACCATCCAATCAACTGCTCTTTCTTTTCTCCTCTTGCATGTAGACATTAATTACCCTAGTCATCCCGTAGCTGGTATAGAGCCAACGTTATTAGACGAGACTACTTGTACACCGGCTATTGCTGAGATGGCACCGATATAGAGCCAGCAGCGGGCGATTCTATTAGCCATGCTCTAAGCAGATATGCTATCTTGACTAGAACGGCTAACATAAACACCCCAACCACCAAGATGGCAGCAACTAGCGCAACAAGGACGCTTGACGTGGACGAAGCTCTTCCTCCTGCGCTCAGCCGAGCGTGCCCGTTCCATTCGGGGTGCTCATCAGAGCAATTCCTTGCAAGCCCGGCTCCACGGCTCCAGTCCTCCATTGATTCACCTGCCCTGGCTCTCCGGTCTATGTAGGGGACGATGCTTCGGTGCTTTAAGGTACTTACCTTTGTGTCCATGACATGTGGGCTCAACAGGTGGCTGGTCCACATGTCAGTGACCCAAAGGCAGGTGCCTTTAAGGCATCGAAGCTGCGTCCCCATGTAGGATGAGGGCTGTTGAGACGAGTCTACAGCATTGGCAAGCGTGTCTGCATTCAACTCCGCACGATACTCCTCGCTCGACCTCATGTATCCACAAACCCCCCTCTGCAGAAAAACAAAAAAAAAGGAGAGGAACATGAATTAGAAAAAAAGTAAAACAAACTGGGAGGGATCTCATCACGTGCCGCCGAAGATGAAGATGCAGACATCTGCTGCCTTTGAGTTTCGAAAGGATCTGGGTGGGAGCTCGGGGGTGGAGGAGGTGGGTTATCAAGAGGGGAAGCGTACAGAAGAAATGCATTTAATGAGGTGGATGACAGCGTTAGTCCAGAATCTCACTGGAACCGGCTCAACATGTGATCGTCTTCCTGATCCGCGCCTAGGATGGCCAACGGCGTGAACATAATTCGGCCTGACTTGTGGGCCATGGGCCATAATAAAAATACAGAAACTCAAAATATGGCTTGACCCACACTGCCACACTCTGCGCATCACGATGGAGACGTGTGGTACAGATTCCGTCATCCTGTGCGCCCGGGCTCACATTAGCACTTTCGAATGTATTCCACGTATCTAAGTTGGTATCTACTGGAAACGAGTTCTTCGAGACTAATTAATTGGGGAGTCAAAGCTTATAACCTAAAAAAGGGGAGGGAGGGCGAAATCAGAAAACGCATATGAACTGGTAGTGAGTTAAGGAAAATATAAGGAAATGGTAGGTAGAAACTGAGGGAAGGTCTTACTCTACCGACCTCACCCAATGGGCAGTGTACGTAATATGTGACTTCCAAGTTGTTTAACGACATAGCACCTGCAGAATTCATAACACGTAGTCCCTGCTGAAAATAAAAAAACTGTTATATTCCACCGCCGATGCAAGCAGAGGGATGGTTCTTACATGTTGGGGTACATCACAATACACATTTCCGAAACCAGTTATCATTTAGGGTACTTAATCAGAACACCTAGCATCACAACGAACAGAAAGAATGATAAGGTTGTTCAAATGCTAATACCTGGTTCTTCACAGCCTTGGCCATCTTGCAGAACTCCTTGTGCATGACAGTCTAATGGTCGAAGGCGACAGGCTTGTCCTTCTGTTCTCAACCAGAGAATCTCCTTATCAGCAGCTCCTAGCTTCTAATCACCGTGAGTTGAAGAAATATAAACATAGTTTGTAACCACCGTGAGTTGAAAAAATATGTGAGTAGAAGAAATATGAATAATACACTCGTTGCCTGCTAGTGGCTATCCAATCAGCTTTCATTTGCGCATGTGTTGCTAATCAATCATTCAAGCCACCGGCTAGCTTTGGGTAGTTAGTCTACCATAAGATTCAATCCATCTCATGGCAAGTAAGGTTTTCAGAATTTTATATCTGCTAGTGCTTTATATATCTTGACCAAGGATTCTGATATGACCCTGTTTGTTAGAGGGACAAATGATCCACCTATTACATGTAGGTATAACTTCACAACTTGTTACAATTACAGGTAACGCAAACATGTTTCCAAACATTTTATCCAAAAACATGATAAATTATATTAATAAAAGAAAGGGGTAAGCCTTTTCCAGGTTCATAACTATTAAGGATTTTTATTTCAATTTGCAGGACACTTCTTCTTCGGTACAACCCTTTAAATACAACAACGGCTGAGATCGCTCCGTACCCCTTCATTAAAAAGGGTAGGATCGTCCCATCACATAAAAAGCCGCCGCCCGCGTGACGGGGCGGTACCTACGCGACGGGGCTGTACGTCGACTGCCCGTACACGCGGCCGTCCGCGTACGTACGACGACGACCGGTCGTGGTCAAAGAAAAAAAAAGACGACGCGACCTGTCGAGCGGCGTTTGCGTGGCGACGTGGTGTCGGTGAGAGAGAAAAAAAACAAAAAAAATACGATGCGGCGTGTGGACGGACGGTTGCGTGCCGTCGTGGCGTCGGTCAAGGGCGGTTCCCGAGGCGGCCGCCGCCCCCGAGATGCCATTAATGCCGGCGTTAAGCCGCGGCGTCGGTCACCTACCCGTCTGCCTCCCCACCCACCGACGCCCGTTCATAAACACTCCGCTCCCCTCCCGTCTGCCTCCCCACCCCAGTCGGCGCGTCTCACCCCACTCACCTCACCCACCGACGCACTCCACCGACGACGACACCCTCCCTTCCCGGCGGCCTCCATGGCGTCCGATGGCAGCGACGGCAGTGGTGGCTCATGGCCTACTAGCCCGAGCACGCCGGAGACCGACGAGCTCATCCGGGTCGGGCTGATGGTGCCGTGGGGCTGCCGTCTGCCACACGCCTTCCGCATGACCGCCGACAGGTACCCGACGAGGGGGCCCGGCGCGTCGCGGGATGAGCTCCGTCGGCACGAGGGCGGCCGCTGGAACATCGTCGGCCGCACTAGGTTCTGGAAGGGGATGGACTACTGGAGAGTCGTCGAGCAGGCTCGTCGGGAGTTGCGAACGGGCGGCTCGTCGTCTGGCCCGGGCGGCTCGTCGTCTGCCCCGCACCGCCCTGCTGCCCTCTCCGGCGCCACGCCGCCTCAAGCCCGCCCCGCCGTCCGGTGCCCACCCTCGCCGCGCCCTCCTCCCCTCCCGCCGTTGAGATCCCGCCGGAGCAGTTCGCGCTGCGCGAGGACGGCGACCCCGACGACTGCCCCGGCTACCTCATCGCACTGCGGGCGTCGCAGGCAGAAGCGGCGGCCGCGGAGGCGAGAGAGGCCGCCGAGCTGCAGGCCGCACTCGACGCCGCGGCGGCTATGGCGGCTGCAGCAGAGGCCACCGAGCTACAGGCCGCACTGGATGCGGCGGCGGGCATCGGTGCGTTGTAGGCGCAGGCAGCTCCGGTGGAGGACGACGCCAGCGACTGGGACGACGGCGGCAAGAGCAGCGGCGACGACGACGGCGGCGGCGGTGCGGGCGAGATTATGGACCTCGCCGCCTCCGATGACGAGTAGATTAGGTTTAGATTAGGTCTAGTTATGTTTAATTAATTTCGCTTATGTCCTGTTTAATTAAGTTTTTTTATGTTGTGATGTAAAATGAACCGTCGTAAGGTTTAATGAACTATGTTTATGTTGGAATGAAATTTAGATGAAAATTATTATGGAATATTGTGGAAAAGTTTTTAATTTTTGAATCATTTTATAAAATAAAAGTCCGCCGAAAGAAATTAAAATTTAATAGTTTACCGGGAAAATTGAAAGAAAAATAAAAATGATATAAAAGAAAAGAAGAAGAGAGGAAGAAAGGAAGAGGAAAAACGAAATTAGAAAAGGGAATTCGTAATTATTTTGAAAAAGTTAGTATGAAATAATTTTGATTAATAACAGTGTTTTCACTAGCTCATGAGATATTTATCCTCTCAAGGGGAGCCGCCCCCGGATCGCTCAATGCAGCTACTCAATGTTTATATACAGTGTTTTCGGACTGTCGACGCCAAAAATAACAATGTTCTCAGACTGTCGACGCCAAAAAAATAACAGTGTTTTATTCTCATGTAGATACAATGCGATATAAAAATTTGGGCATGTTTGAAGGGTACAGAAAAAACGATGTGCCGGACACACCTTTCCACACCGAAACCACCCCCTTCCACACCAAGTACCTGAGCGGTTTCATGGAATGCATCCAACTTTCGGCAGCGCGTGTGGGGCCCCGCCCGTGCACCCCACGCCAAAAATGAACAAAATCCGACAGCAAACGCACGTTGCGTCACGTCCGGGCAGTATTTTAGGGGTTTTCGGCTCGGAAAATCATAAAAATTACATAGAGCCTCGAAACGCAACAAATTTTTGCATGCGTGTCCTGCATGGTCACTGTAGCACGTGGGGAAAAATGGACTCGTTTGGCAGATGCGAATGAGAGACGTGCGCCCGAGGGTCCCCTCCGCCCATACCGAAACCACCCCCTTCCACACCAAGTACCTGACCGGTTTCACGGAATGCGCCCAACTTTCGGTAGCACGTGTGGGGCACCGCCCGGGCACCCCACGCCAAAAATGAACGAAATCCGACAACGAACGCATGTTGTGTCACGTCCGGGCAGTATTTTAGGGGTTTTTGGCCCGGAAAATCGTAGAAATTACATAGAGCCTCGAAACCCGACAAATTTTTGCGTGCGTGCCCTGCATGGTCACTGTAGCACGTGGAAAAAAATGGGCCCGTTTGGCGGATACGAAGGAGAGACGTGCGCCCGAGGGTCCCTTCCGCCCATACCGAAACCACCCCCTTACACACCAAGTACCTGAGCGATTTCACAGGATGCACCCAACTTTCGGCAGCGTGTGGGGCCCCACCCGGGCACCCCACGCCAAAAATGAACGAAATCAGACAACGAACGCACGTTGCGTCACGTCCGGGCAGTATTTTAGGGGTTTTCGGCCCGGAAAATCGTAGAAATTACGTAGAGCCTCGAAACGCGATAAATTTTTACGTGTGTGTCCTGCATGGTCACTGTAGCATGTGGAAAAAATGGGCCCGTTTGGCGGATGCAAAGGAGAGATGTGCGCCCGAGGGTCCCCTCCGCCCATACCAAAACCACCCCCTTCCACACCAAGTACCTGAGCATTTTCACGGAATGCACACAACTTTCGGAAGCGCGTGTGGGGCCCCGCCCGGGCACCCCACGCCAAAAATGAACTAAATCCGACAACGAACGCACGTTGTGTCACGTACAGGCAGTATTTTAGGGGTTTTTTCGGCCTGGAAAATCGTAGAAATTACATAGGGCCTCGAAACGCGACAAAGTTTTGCGTGCATGCCCTGCATGGTCACTGTAGCACGTGGAAAAAAAACGGGCCCGTTTGGCGGATGCGAAGGAGAGATGCACTGACTGTATTGACCCTACATCTCCTCCAAATAGAGTTAATTACAGACAGACGCTTATTAAAGTTGAATTAGAAAATCTCGACCGGTGTAGGACAAAAGCACGGCCGACGGTTATATCATGTCGGGTGGGCATTGATTGCAAACTGATCACTGCGGGCTCGACACAGTAAATATCTCCACGAGCCGTCGCTATCTGAGGGAATATTCCCGACAATCTCGGACGTCGGTGCCCAATCAACGTCGTGTGTGCCCTTTCCACCTCGTACGTGTCGACGACGCGCCCGATCCGATCCCGCCCGTCGTCACCTCAAGCGCCCCCCGTCACCCCACACTGGTCGCCGTCAACGCCCGCCATCACCCCACACTGGTCGCCGTCAACGCCCGCCGTCACCCCCATTGGTCGCCGTCAGCGCCCGCCGTCGCCCGAACTGGTCGCCGTCAGCGCCCGCCGTCGCCCGAACTGGTCGCCATCAGCGCCCGTCGTCACGCACACGGGTCGCCGACAGCGCAATCGTCACCCGCACTGCTCGCCGTCAGCGCCCGCCGCCGCCCACACTGGTCGCCGTCAGATAGGTATATCTTTGAATAAGTTTCATTCTAATATAACATCTCAGCTGCATGCAACGTCACATAGATATTATTATATGAAGTATGGACATCGATGGCGTGACTGGATGTTCCGTAGAAAAAATGGGTTAGTCTTGTTAATAAATTGACACCAAGTCAGCGATTCACATTTTACGAAACGGAGATGGAAGGCATGTTACGAATACCTTCGGTGAAGATGCGTGATAATTTGCTTGCGCTTATGATTCAAGGTTTCAACCCAAGTACTAAAAAATTCATGGTACAAGAGGCAGCCGGAAAGAAAGGTTGATTTCACTGAGGCCTGATGATGTGTTTGCTATTTTTGGTTTGAAGAACGAAGGAGTGGATGTTTCTAGTTTTTTGAGTATGGACCAAGGGAAAGCAGTAAAGAAAATTCCATTTAGTTTTGTTAACAAAAAGACTGGTAAAATCTTGATTGATGATCTCATTCAGAAGATTGTGAGAAATAAAAATGTGGACGATGAATTTGTTCAGATGGCGTTTCTCGTCCTATTACGGACTATAATTGCACCAGTGTCTGATGAGTACATACCAAAGAATTATTATGCGCTAGTGCAAGATGTCAGATCGATAAAAAAATTCAACTGGAACGCATTCACTTTGCAGTCTTGTTTGTCGGAGATTGGTATGGTCTTGCAGCCCGGCCGTGTTAGGGAATGGCCACGTGGCAACCTAGCACTTCTGCAGGTATGATATATTTCTTAAGTTGAAATTTTGTATTATGTAATAATAGTGTAACATGTGATAAGTGATTTTTTTTGTTTTGCAGTATCTATATTGGGAGAAGGTGCAGCCAATGACCGGTCCGCAGTATGATCCATTAGCGCTATTGAGCCCCTTGATAAGGAACTGGACAGAAGAGGCAATGGAGAAAAGGGACAAGTACGACTTCCAATATGGTCGTGGTGTTGGGATGGTAATACGTGCAATTAATTTTTTTATTTAAAGTGTGCAATTAATTATTAATTAAATTTGAATGTATAATTCTTTATGTTGTAGATCGATGACACCATTACTTAAGAGTACCGACTAAACAAAATTAGAGTGGAACAAGCTGAAAAAAAAACAAGAAATCCAGTACGAAAAAGTCTAACATTACAGGAAGGAGAAAAGGTGTGAGTACATCTGAGGCCTCCGCTAGCCAGAACCCTATTATGGATCGGATTATGACTGAGGTGAAGCACATTCGTAAGGACATGCTTCGTTTGCCAGAGCTATGCGCACAAGTACAAGTTTTGTTTTTTTGCCGTTCAATTTGTTTTTCGATGTGTCACCTAACTAACTAGAACTTATTTGTAATCATAGAGGGTGATAGAGAAATTGAAAAAAAGCGGTGTCTTCTACAAAGCCGGTGATAGTGAACAAGAAGAAGAGAATGAGTATGGTGATAATAGTGAATCTCAAAACTATGGTGGAGACCCTCGTAAAGAATTTGTATATCAACCTGATATGGACAATTTGAAAACACCAACAAAAAAGAATGTGCAAGAGGATAATGAAGCTGATCTTAATGATTCTGAAGAAAAGAGACCTTATTATTGCACACCTGACTATTTGGATAGTTTCAAGGGTGATAAACATGATCCTATCGAAGTTCCTGAGGTATCGGATGATAAATCCGTTACATCTTTAGGAACAGATGAAATCGCATCACGTGGATCAGTTGGTTCTATTGGAGAATATGAGGTACCGGAGGAGGTTGTTGGGAAACGGAAGCACAACCGATCAAACCTTGTGAAGTCTCCTTATGTTCCTACTATACAGACTAAGCGTGCAAAACGTTCTGCAAAAGCAAGTGAGTTTTATAAATTTTCAAGCTGTTTTAATTGACTTTGCGCTGAAGTTACTACTTATCGTTGATTAAATAACATATTAGAGTTATGTGCTACAGAACTATTCGAGAAAGAAGTCTTTCAAAATTCTAGTGATGAATACGATGTGGTGAAAGCGTCTGTTAAGTTTGTCCGTGCTTATGAGCATTCAACAAAACATAGAAAGAAGGAAATATTTAATGATGGCATGCGCGAAGGTCTTAGTGCAGAGAGGGCTTGTAAGATTCTTAACCATAAATGGATAACCGGTGATGTAAGTTATTGTTGTGTTTTATATTACCGCTCACTGCAAATTGGAATTGTTATACATCTTTTAAATTATTTTCAGGTTATCAATGCTTATTCGTCGTATCTGTTGGGAGTTGTTGGTGACGATCGTCACATAATGCCGATCTGGCTGGTCAACTGGTTACTAGAATTTAGACCAGACACCGAGCCAGGAAAAAATGAGAACGAAGTTATGGCGAAGAAGAATGGACCTGTGAATAGATGCACCGATGAGTATTTTAAAAAAGATAAGGTAAGTTTGACTGGCTTAATGTATGCATTTACTGGTTTTAAATAATAAAACAATATGTGTTGATTACATCATATATTTACTGTGATGGAGACTTATATACCTCTTAATAAGGGAAATACCCACTGGGTTTCGGTCGTCATGCATGGCCCGAAGGAAGAGTTTCGGGTTCTTGATTCTTTGATGGGACGCGAACTTGATAGTGAAGTTAAAGACAAAGTTGAGGAGCTGGTATAGTTTAAATTTACATGGGCTTATCGAAACTATCAGTTCATAATTTAACTATCTTAAATCCTTTGCGTGCTATCAATCATATGAACAGAGAAAACAACTTGGATATGACATACATGATGCGAATGCGAGCGGTACTGTGAATTATCTGGATGTGTCTACCTGGCCTATTAAAACGTATAACATGCCACAACAGGAAGATGGGTGCGTATATACTTTCACATTGTTTTAATATCTTATCTGAAATGCAAACTTATGAATCGTTGTTTGTATGGACCAGCAATTCATGTGGTATTTGTCCTTGGATGCTTTCAATACTGGGACGGTGACAAATGGACAAGCCATTTTTCGTAGGTATGGTTTTATTTCAAATGCTTATATTTAATTGAATTTCTTATGTGATACAATTCGCATTGGACTAATATGAAGTTCTAACAGGGTCAGTTGATAAATCGAGGGACATAATGATTCCACAGCTTATTTTTTCAGAGAGAAATACTCTCAACGATGTCAAAGACAAAGTTACCCGGCTTGCAAAGAAGAAATAAATGCGGCAAAATTAATGTAACAGAGAATTTTGTACGATCAAATGATGCTTTCATTTATTTTGACTAGGATATTTTGTGATGAAGAAAACACTACTTGTTTGGATATTTAAGTTGAGAATGACATTTGGATTATTATTTTGTCTTCATGCCGTCGTCTATAATTTTCAATTACTCATATCCATACTTCTCCCATCATCTACTTGTATGACTTAAACAGTCCATGTTTATATAATGTCAAAAAAATGCCCACCCGGTGAATATTTCTCCCGTCGTCTACTTGTTTGAATAAAACAGATGTTAAAAAATTCTTCTGCCGTCGTCTACTCGTGCGACTTAAACAGTCAATGTTTATATGAAGTTAGAAAAAAATGCCCCCAAATATTGCACGTCGCCACGTCGGCAAACGGGCCAACAGGGTAGCCACGATGGCACTGTCCCCACAGGGCAGCGTCGGACGGCGGTAGCAAAGCGAGTTAATCAGAGGAGTTCGACTACCTCTGTAGCGTCGGGGCATATAAGCAGGTCGTCGCGCGCTCCGTCGGGCGAGGTGGGACTAAATGTTCCATCGCCACCGCCGTGTCGGGAGCGACGCGCGTGACCGCGTGGGCCGGCCCAATAGCACTATACAGCCGGACAAACGACGACCCAAGTACCCCGCGGGGGCGACGGGAAATGTTTAGTCCCACCTCGCCCGACGGAGCGCGCGACAACCTGCTTATATACCCGACGCCACAGAGGCAGTCGAACTCCTCTGAATAACTCGCTATGCTACCGCGTCCGACGCTGCCCTGTGGGACAGTGCCGTCGGTCCAGTCTGTGTAATGTCAGACTGGCCGGCACACTTGTCGGGCCTTTTTTTAAAGAAAGCTAAAAACGACGGTGTTATAAGCGACAGCGATAGTGCATAAAAACAAACAACGACGGCACTACAGTGCATAATGAACACATCAAAATAAACATAGTGAAAATACTTCTTGCATAACATAGTCTGTCATCAACAAATACATATATGGGTATCTTAGCAAATAGTCTGACATAAGCAAAGTCTAACATCAATAAAGTAAAATAAGTCTCATATACCATAATCTAACAATTATAAAAGATCTCATAAACACAAGCAATCCATCAAAAAATTGTCTTCAATCAAAGGACGAGCAATCTTCCATACTCCAGAAATCAAGCAAAGATCCTACATATCAAAACAGTAAGATATGTGTTAATTCACAATAAACAAATAAATTTGGTTTGAACAATAAGATTTACATGAACATACGAAAATCGTACTTAGGATTTTGAGGGCACGTGGACTTATAATGACCAGTAAGACCGCACTGGCCACAATGACGTTTGCTTTTCTCATCAAAAGCTTTAGGTCGCCCATTTTTAGTCACATCGGGACCATCCTTACCGCAGCCTTTAACATTCTATTTTGGTGTGCCTTTGGTGTTAACTTTTGCAGGATCACAAACCAGAACATGATCTTGATTAGGCTCAAATGCATCATCGTTCACAAACTTTTTCTCCGCACCAGGCTCATTCTCCTCAGTGTAATCATTATCTATTATGTCCCTCAGAGCCGCCTTCAACTTGTCGAATAAAAATGGTTTATGGCATGATTTATGAGTTGCTTCGGCAGATAAGATAGTCAACTCGTTGTACCTAGCTCTGTCCCCTGCACCTGCCCATCCCCACGCAAACAGATCGCTGGTGCACTTCACGGGAAGTCCACCCCTTGCAACTTGGCACAACCTCCGCAGTACTAAACACTTAGGTATCTCACGTAAGCGTAGCTGAATCAGAACGTGAAGAATATGTTTGCAAAGAAGTCCTTTGCAATCCATACTTCTGCAACTGCACTTCATAGTTTCTTCAGAGTTACCTGGGGTGTAGTCCACAGTGAATCTGATATCCCTATTTTCCTTTCATGTCAGTATGAATCTGTGAGTGTCTGCTCCTCTCAGTCTCTCAAGGACCTCAAGCTCCCGTGCCTTCTTCATATCTTCCTGTAAGATATAAAAGTTTGCCGCAGTGAACACACGGGCAGCTGATTTCTCAATATCTTTACACTCGTCCAATACTGGTACTGGGACTGTCTGTGAGTTTGTGTAATCGGCATGCGCCTCGTTCTCACGGAGACGAACTATGCAGTTCTCATAGTGCACAATCATATCAACAATAGTCATACTGGAGTCTAGATGCAAGTGAAGACATGAATTTAGACTCTCACTTCGCTGGTTACTTCGCATACCTAGGAAGAACCCACCAGACAGATATGATGCAGCCCAAAGCCTTTTCTTGTTGTACATCCTACGTAACCATGTCTTTGTTTTCTCCGACTGCCATTTGGCGGCAAACATTGCCCATCTCTCCTCAAATACCTTTTTTGAAGTGGCATAATAAAGTAGAGACCTAAACTCCTTTAGAGACTTATGATGAAGGTGTTTTTGCATGTTCTTCTCAATATGCCACGAGCAAAGACGGTGCCAAACCTCTGAAAGTACCTTTATGATGGCCTTAATCGTAGCTGCATCTCCATCAGTAATTACTGACCTGGGCCTCTTCTGACAGTGAGCCCTCAAAAACGTCTGAACCAGCCAGACATATGTATCTTCCGTCTCGTCAGACACAAGAGCACAACCGAATACCGTGGTGCAACGGTGGTTGTTCAGACCGACAAAAGGTATAAATGGCATGCCATACCTATTCATCCTGTATGTGCTGTCGAAGACGGTCACATCACCGTAGTTGCTACATCTCGAGCTTGCGTTGGTTTTCCCCGAAGAGGAGGGGATGATGCAGCACAGTAGCGTAAGTATTTCCCTCAGTTTTTGAGAACCAAGGTATCAATCCAGTAGGAGGCCACGCGCAAGTCCCTCGTACCTGCACAAAACGATAGCTACTCGCAACCAACGCAATTAGGGGTTGTCAATCCCTTCACGGTCACTTACGAGAGTGAGATCTGATAGAGATAATATTTTTGGTATTTTTGGTATAAAGATGCAAAGTAAAAAGTAAAAGCAAAGCAAGTAAATAAAGTGATGGAGATTGATATGATGAGAATAGACCCGGGGGCCATAGGTTTCACTAGTGGCTTCTCTCAAGAGCATAGATATTCTACGATGGGTGAACAAATTACTGTTGAGCAATTGACAGAATTGAGCATAGTTATGAGGTTATCCAGGCAATGATCATGTATATAGGCATCACGTCCGTGACAAGTAGACCGAAACGATTCTGCATCTACTACTATTACTCCACTCATCGACCGCTATCCAGCATGCATCTAGAGTATTAAGTTAAAAACAAAGTAACACCTTAAGCAAGATGACATGATGTAGAGGAATAAATTCATGCAATGTGATAAATACCCCATCTTGTTATCCTCAATGGCAACAATACAATACGTGCCTTGCAACCCCTTCTGTCACTAGGTAAGGACACCGCAAGATTGAACCCAAAGCTAAGCACTTCTCTCATTGCAAGAACTACCAATCTAGTTGGCCAAACCAAACGGATAATTCGAAGAGACTTGCAAAGATAACTCAATCATACATAAAAGAATTCAGAGAAGAATCAAATATTTTTCATAGACAAGATGGATCATAAACCCACAATTCATCGGTCTCAACAAACACACCGCAAAAGAAGATTACATCGAATATATCTCCACGAGAGAGGGGGACAACATTGTATTGAGATCCAAAAAGAGAGAAGAAGTCATCTAGCTACTAACTATGGACCCGAAGGTTTGAAGTAAACTACTCACACTTCATCGGAGGGGCTATGGTGATGATGTAGAAGCCCTCCGTGGTGGATGCCCCCTCCGGCGGAGCTCGGGAACAGGCCCCAAGATGGGATCTCGTGGATACAGGAAGTTGCGGCGGTGGAATTAGGTTTTTGGCTCCGTCCCCGATCTGTTGGGGGTACGTAGGTATATATAGGAGGAAGGAGTACGTCGGTGGAGCGTTAGGGGGTCCACGAGGCAGGGGCGCGCCTAGGGGGGAGGGCGCGCCCCCCACCCTCGTGACCGCCTCTGGCACTTCTTGGAGTAGGGTCCAAGTCTCCTGGATCACGTTCGGTGAGAAGATCACGTTCCCGAAGGTTTTATTCCGTTTAATATTCCGTTTCTTCGAGACACTGAAATAGGCAAAAAAACAGCAATTCTGGGCTGGGCCTCCGGTTAATAAGTTAGTCCCAAAAATAATATAAAAGTGGAAAATAAAGCCCATTATAGTCCAAAACAATAGATAAAGTAGTATGGAGCAATCAAAAATTATAGATACGTTGGAGACGTATCAGGCATCCCCAAGCTTAATTCTTGTTCGTCCTCGAGTAGGTAAATGATAAAAAGAGAATTTTTGATGCGGAGTGATACTTTGGCATAATTTCAATGTAAATCTTCTTAATTGTGACTAGATCGGTATCGCACCTTGGCGCGAGGATGCCGTCCCCAGCGTTTTGGTCCATCAGATATGATAATGAGTTGGGAATACTACTGATTTTGAAGTGCTGAAAGCTTTCATAAATAGGAAGTAAAATATTTACATAAAATGCATTCAGATACATATAAAAATTGGTACAAAAGAACTCATTCAAGTAGCTCACAAGTTACTCCCAAGTTAACAAAGCAAGAACTCATTCAGGTATTCCAAGTCACTGCTGACCTGCGTTTCCTGCATTTTACAGTAGAACAGTACAAAAGATTCAGCAAGTGACACTTCACATACTTTTCAAACAGCAAGACCTTAAGTGAAGTTGCGTTAAGAGTAGAATACTAAAAAATCCTGCATTCAAAAGTACCAGAATCTAAATAAACTTCAGAACACACCATTCCACTTTCCAGTGAAGTGGTGTTAACCGCTTGAGGCCCTTCGTCCCGTTTCATAAATTAACCTTCTGAAATGAACTATATAATATGACTAACAATGTTGTGACTTTACTGTTACCAGATATACACAGAATATTCTATCAATGTCGGTTATCCTTAATCCCAGGCAATCTGCATATGTACATGCCTCTCCAGAGTCCAGACAAACAACTACAGGAATAGCAAAATCCTGAAGGATTGCCAAGGAACCCCATATGGTACTTACACCCAAAAAAGGATTCTGAACATGCCCTGACATCTAACCACAGAAATATCATCTATTACCATTAGAACAGGGCATCTCCAATATAAGAAACAAATAAAGATGAAGGCGCCTTACCTCGGGTCGTCTCCTTCCCAGAGGTGCACAGACGCAAGGATGAAGGTCCAGTGCTTCCTCGGCGTGGTCGAACTTAGAATCAGTGTCGGGAGCTTAGCCGATGCTGCTTCAGGAAGGCAGCCCAGTGCTACCAGAAGGGGTACTGGAGCCTCGAGCTTCCGGTGCCGCTGCCATAAAACAACAGTCTAAAATAACTGCTTGATTTTATAACATATCAGCTGCCATAAAACAACAGTACCCAAGTGCAGACACCTCATAGCCATCACCAATCACACTTGCTAGCATACATATCTATAGACGTTCTGCATTTGTCGTCCTAAATCCAAACATATACAACAGTTGTACATTTACTTAATTTTTTAGCCATGGTCATCTATCATGTGAATACCCATCCATCATCTTAAAATCATCACAATTCAGTTTGATTCTAAGCCATACACCTAAACCATCCAACTATGCAAGGTGAACACTCCAGTACTTCAGGAGGTACCTAGTGTACTATCAATATAGCGATGCATCAAATAAAATGTATACATGCTAGCAGGTAGTATTCCCATGGAGAAAATAAACAATCTCCTACTGAATCATTCTAATACAGGCAGCCATGAATATCTATACAATAACCCGGTTCAAAGCAAACAATCACCAATCTAGCAAGCAGCCAGGCGTTCATATGAAAGCAGGCAGTCAAACATTTACAAATAAAACATCATACTTAAATCTGGCAATATTAGCACAGAGCCCGGACTAAAAAAGGGTGCGCTAATATTAGCAGAGACGGAATGTTTTATCTTTTTCCTAGGATAAAGAAAGGAGGAAACAGAAAACAGACATTTGCTGCAAGAAGGTGTACATGGTTCAAGGAAAAGGTGTACACCAATTTAAGAAGTCTGGGAGTATATCCCAAAAAAAAGTTTCGGGTGTACATATCGTTACAAGCTTCAAATACGACATAAAAGCTTGAAATATGAGATTGTGCATGTATAAATAAATAAGAAATTATATGTCAAACAAATTTATGTTTTCTTCCATTCCATATATTCTAATTTCTAAATGAGCCGACTTGCACACGTCTCTCTCCGAAGGAAAGACCATTTCTTATTACAGAAAAGGGATATGTACAATGCTAGACATATGTGTTGGTCGATAATACCTCAAATGGCTCACCACTGAGATTTTCCATCACCAGCTTCTTATGGATCAGTGATACGGAGCTCTCTGCTTGTGCCTGGCCTGGCAGCTTTCTCTAGACCAGCAATTCAATTAATAGATCAAGAGAGTACCTCAGCAAACTCAAGATTAATTTATAAGTTTACGGAGGGAGTAGTTCCTAAACAGATCCATAAAATCTTTTTATTCTTTCTAAAAAATATAGAATTATCCAACATGTAAGGGGTGAACCACCATTACGACACCAGCATCTAGAATAAGTTGATTTGCAGAAGCATTGCCACTAAGAATAATGCATAACAATGATTTTTTCCCTAGATATAAGGGAAGGCCTCAAACTTAATCCTTTACTTCCATAGCACATCATACAATGCCCCATTAAAAGAGTTCTTCGAAATACCATGCAATCGCCAGATCGAATGGGGAGCAACGGAGGAGGCCACCCGTGACCACGGCGAGCGACCAAGGCATCGTTGTTCCGTCCAGCTCGGCCATGTGCGGGGCATCGACATCATTGTGTAGGTACCGGTGGTCGTCCTCATCCATGGAGGATTCCTGTTGCTCCGATTCAAAGAAAACAAGTAAGGGGACCAATCAATCCATGGAGAGAAGGAAGACAAGGAGACACGCACGTACACGTACTGCTGCTAGTATATAAAGAAATCAATCAAGCCGTATGTGTGTGTGGTTGGGCTCCTGGAGTACACAATCTAGTGTTCTAACTAAACTGAAACAGAGCATGCCATAGGAGAGCAACCTAGAGCAGAGCAACTCTTGGAAAAAATCACACAACCGAGAGAGAGGGATGGACCTAGTTTGCCGATCTACCATGCATCGTTACTATATAATCTGTAGAGCTGGCAGCCTAAGATGCTACTGCCATCAGCGGTAATCAATGAAATTAGAAAAGCACCGAAACTACTGATTCTAACCAAAGAAGTTTGAGGAACATATTTCTCTTTGTTTTACAATCTGAAAATGCCAATTAGGAGTGTGCAGTGGTCACTCAAAATAAAGAATAGACATACCTGACCTACGAAAAACAACTGGCACAACACAATGGTGTAATCGAAGTGGCGATAGGCAACCCACAAGGCACTAAACATCAGACAGACTAATATATTTTCCACTGCTATGATGTACTCCCTCTGTCCGAAAATACTTGTCGTAGGAATGGATGTATCTAGATGTATTTTTGTTCTAGATACATCCATATTTATCCATTTCTCCGACAAGTATTTCCGGACGGAGGGAGTAGCATTTAGATGATGGCTAATAACAGTATGGCATTGTAGTCATGTTTTTAAGTCAGATCAAATATGTTTTGTAGAAAAGAGTGCTCTAGCTAGAAATAAAGTGTCAAGCCACCTTCTGTTCAGCATAAATAAAATAGAAACCCTAGTTTTGTGTATTCTACATGATCATGGTACGAAGATAGATCCAGAGCAGCAACATGTACATGATCTACCTTGCTTGCCGGGATACGGTCGAGCAGAGACCCTGTGCGCTGGCCACTGGCATCATGGAGAAGAGCTCCTTGTGTGCGCCTGAGTTCAAGCATAACAGAAGAGACAAAGTAAATACACTTTTGGCGCATGCTTCAACTACGCTCTAGCTAGAAAGTGACAAGAGGTGCTTTATTTATCAGGAGAAAGTAAAAACACATTCAAATCGAAAGCATAATATGTAAATGTAGCCAGATAAAATACACATACATAATCCCAAGAAGGGAAATATCAGAACCCACATCTAAAATGATTGGCAAGATCAAACAGTGACCCTGGACTGGCATCCTCTACCATCTGAAGTACTCACTTCATACCAGACCTAAAATTATCTTCCACCCTATCGAATTTGACCATTAGTGTGCTTGTCAGGCATTTATTCTGGGACCACCAGGAGCACCAGCTACCAACAGCCAGAAGCCAAACAATGCAGTTCTTCATCTTACAACTATTTTAGGTACATTATATAGGTTGGGAAAATTGGTTCGGCATGTTTCTTATTTATAAACTGCTTTGATATCACTACAAACTGACCCAATAATATATGCATAACTTAGATCAAGCCATAACCAGATAACTAAGATCTGAGAACTACCTTTTCATGTTCGTCAAATGACTGAAATGTTCTTTGAGCAGAATTATCACTACCAATTTTTTCACAGCAATCATTTTGTGAGAATGTGATAGTCCCAATAACATCGGTCAATGATTTAAAGCACCTCTCAGGCTTTTCAGATGCTTCAATGGCAGAATCTTTGTGATGGGACCCCTCCTCTTTTGGATCCAACGCAGAAAGAGCACTCTCATACTTAACGTATGCGATAGAAAACTTTCCCAGGAGGGAGAAACACAAGGTAAATTAATCAGTATACAGGAGCAACAAATTAACAGCTTCGACGGTTCTATACAATTAAGAAGCTGAACTTTAAAGGCATATTTGGAAGGCACTTAGCTGCTCTGCTCAGAGATTGTTGGCCTTAGCTCCATCTCTAATCCTTTTGATTGAAAATAAACATGAAAATACGCTAGAAGAAACGGATGAAACGGAAATAAGGAAAAACAAACAAAGAGGAATATGGCATGTACTATAAAGTTCTTACAGGGATTTCTGTCAACCATTGCCATGAAGAACATTAATACTACTCCAGACAAATGATTAAACACATGATTAATGATGCTGCCAACAACTCTTATTTAGCTGCACCTTTCTAGTTCTGAAATTAAAAGAATGAAGCACACAGTTTAAAGATTGAAGAGATTAGTAAACAACTACAGGTTTCAAAGGTGTGGTAAATTTAACTAACAAATCTGCATATGTAGATAATATCTTCATTGTTTGTCATGTAAAACACCCTGTAATGTAAAGGATGGCAGTGCCAAAATAAGTAAGAAACATGCTCTTATCTTATAAGCTTACAAAACAGATAACATGGTTGTCGCGGCTCACCGCCACATCACGTGTACTTTTGTGGGAAAACATGTGATATGTGCAGAAGTAAAGAACAAATCATGTGGATGCCACCATGACCGAAGAACCATGATTATGAAATCAAAATAGATGGACAGTTAGTGCAACTAAGATTTACATAGTGGCAGCCAATGATCTAGTTACTCAGGGGTAGTGCTACTGTTAAACAACAACTCTAAAGCAAAATTACTGAGTTTGCTATATTGTAGAAGATAGTTCAGTTATCTAGGAAGCAACAGCAATTTATTTCCAAAGAAATATGACCAATTCATTTCCAAAAGAAAGATGACCAATAAGTTGAAGCCGCTAATGGTTAGATAAATGGCTTGGCTTTCAAGCACTTTGCAACAAATCAGATTCAATTTCTCACATCTATTGCTAGCTCACGTCTCACATCACATCTGAATCCTTTCATGTACGGAGACTAATAATCAATCATGGCAAGAATCTGAATCCATTGGCTAACAAATATTTTAAGAGTGGATGGAGGGGAACATGACATTGGATGGGAGCTCATACCTGCAGAGGCGGATCTCAGGTTAGTGGGGGTGTCACAAATCGGTCCAGTGACCAGTGTGGTTCTCAGGGGCAGCCAACAGCAAGGGAGAAGAGGGGCGGCCGTGCTGCCTCTGTCAAGCACCGTAGAGGAGGAAGGGGAGATGTGAGACCGGCGAGGAGAACCGCACGCCAGCCCCAGCCCGTAGAGGAAAACGCCGGGGACTCGATCTGCCGGTGCTCCTCGCCTCCCCCGGTGGATCACGAGCAGCTCCGAGGGCGCGACCTTGACGGGGGCGGAGATGACCGGCGCAACTAGCAGGCGGCCGTCGGAGGCGAGGTCCACCGCGCGCGAGGCCGCTGGGCCCCGCGGGGCAGGCGGCCTATAGAGGAGGGAGTCGCCGGCACCGGCGCTGCTGAGGAAGAGGGGCGTGGCCATTCCTCCCTGGCTGCTCGCGCTCGCCTGGGGTTGTTGTGGAGCATCGAGAAGGTGGGGAGGAGGCGACGACGCGACGACGGCGAGCGGAGGCGACAACGCGAGGGCGAGCGGAGGCGGCAGCGGCGGCGTGGGAAGTTGATGCCGTCCTTCCTTCCCGGGCTGTCCTCCTCCTTCCCGCCGTGCTCCACCTCCTCGCCGTCGACGGTGGCCGCGCCGGGGTGGTCGGCTGGGTCGAGGAGACGGCGGGGCGTCGGCGGCCTGGTAGGCGAAGGAGATGGCGGCGCCGTGGGGTTGGATTTGGACGGCAGCAGGGCAGGGAGGCGGGAGCGAGGCTAGGGTTTGGAGGGAGAGAGAGAGAGAGGCGAGCGGGAGGAAGAGGACGAGGTGGACGGCGCGAGTGCGCGAGGCGGCCCTAGGTCATCTCCGAGGGTGCTGTGATTTATACCCTTGTGTGTGAAACGACGATTTTACCCCCGCCCAAACCACCGAATTGCCCACCTTTGCCATCTGTAAAAATATCCAACGGCTTACGTCGATTGATGAAATATCCAACGGACGATGTCACTCGGGGCTGCGATCGAACGGTTAGCAGCGACTGGGAAAACAGATCCAACGGCTGAAAATCGCGATCGCTGAGGAGCCTCCGGCATCCATCCTTCTCTTATTTCTGGATATGAATATTCAGATCCGAAAGATTCAAGACAAATGTTCATATTAACTATAATAATACTTCAAGCATACTAATCAAAATAATTATGTCATCTCAAAATAACATGGCCAAAGAAAGTTCATCCCTACAAAATCATATAGTTAGGCTATGCTTCATTTTCGTCACACAAAGATGTTCCCAACTTCTATACCCCCGATGACAAGCCAAGCAATTGTTTCATACTTAAATAATCTCAAACTTTTTCAACCTTCACGCAATACATGAGCGTGAGCCATGGATATAGCACTATGGGTGGAATAGAATATGATGATGGGGATTGTGTGGAGAAGAAAAAAAAGGAGAAAGTCTCACATTGACGAGGATAATCAACGGGCTATGGAGATGCCCATCAATTGATGTCAACATGAGGAGTAGGGATTGCCATGCAACGGATGCATTAGAGCTATGAATGCTCAACAAAAGAAAACTAGTGGGTGTGCATCCAACTTGCTTGCTCATGAAGACCTAGGTCATTTGAGGAAGCCCATCGTAGGAATATAGAAGCCAAGTTCTATAATGAAAAATTCCCACTAGTATGAAAAAGACAACTTATGAGACTCACTATATGAAAAACATGGTGCTACTTTGAAGCACAATATATGAGACTTACTGCATGAAGAACATGGTGCTACTTTGAAGCACAAGTGTGGAAAAAGAGATAGTAGAATTGCCCTTTTCTTTTTTTTCTTCTTTTTTTGGGCCTTCCCTTTTTTTATTTTGGCCTTTCTCTTCTCTTTTTTTTTTATTTGGGCAATGCTCTAATAATGATGATCATCACACTTCTATTGATTACAACTCGAAACTAGAACAAGGTATGACTCTATATGAATGCCTCCGGCGGTGTACCGGGATGGTGCAATGAATCAAGAGTGACATGTATGAAAATAATGCATAGTGGCTTTGCCACGAATACGATGTCAACTACATGATCATGCAATGGCAATATGACAAAAGTAATGTATGTCACAATAATGATGAACGGAACGGTGGAAAGTTGCATGGCAATATATCTCGGAATGGCTATGGAAATGCCATAATAGGTAGGCATGGTGGCTGTTTTGAGGAAGATATAGGGAGGTTTATGTGTGATAGAGCATATCATATCACGGGGTTTGGATGCACCGGCGAAGTTTGCGCCAACTCTCAATGTGAGAAAAGGCAATGCACGGTACCGAAGAGGCTAGCAATGGCGGAAAGGTAAAAGTGCGTATAATCCATGGACTCAACATTAGTCAAAAGAAATCATATACTTATTGCAAAAATTTGGAAGTCATCAAAAATCAAGTACTACGCGCATGCTCCTAGGGGGATAGATTGGTAGGAAAAGACCATCGCTCGTCCCGGACTGCCACTCATAAGGATGCACAAGCCAGGTACACTTCATGCTTCAAATTTGTTACACAACTTTAACCATACGTGCATGCTACGGGATTTACTAACTCCAACACAAGCATTTCTCAAATTCACAACTACTCAACTAGCATTACTTTGATATTATCACCTCCATATCTCAAAACAATTATCAAGCACCAAACTTATCTTAGTATTCAACGCACTCAAAATAAAGTTTCACATATCTTGAATACCAAGTATATTAACATTAAGCAAATTACCATGCTATTAACGACTCTCAAAATAATCTAAGTGAAGCATGAGAGATCAAGTTTCTTTAAAACAAATCCACCACCGTGCTCTAAAAGATCTAAGTGAAGCACTAGAGCAAAAATTATCAAGCTCAAAAAGATATAAGTGAAGCACTATGAGCAAAACTATCAAGCTCAAAAGATATATATAAGTGAAGCACATAGAGTATTCTATCAAATTTCAATTCATGTATGGCTCTCTCAAAAGGTGTGTACAGCAAGGATGATTGTGGTAAACTAACAAGCAAAGACTCAAATAATACAAGACGCTCCGAGCAAAACACATATCATGTTGGTGAGTAAAAATATAGCTCCAAGTAATTACCGATGGAAATAGACGAAAGAGGGGATGCCTTCCGGGGCATCCCCAAGCTTTGACTTTTTGGTGTCCTTGGATTATCTTGGGTGTGCCATGGGCATCCCCAAGCTTAGTCTCTTTCCACTCCTTGTTCCATAATTCATCAAAAGAATTCACCCAAAACTTGAGAACTTCACAACACAAAACTCAATAGAAATCTCGTGAGCTCCGTTAGAGAAAAGAAAACAAAAGACTATTTTAAGGTACTGTAATGAACTCATTCTTTATTTATATTGGTGTTAAACCTACTGTATTCCAACTTCTCTATGGATTATAAACTATTTTACTAACCATAGATTCATCAAAATAAGCAAACAACACACGCAAAACAGAATCTGTCAAAAACAGAACAGTCTGTAGTAATCTGTAACTAACGCAAACTTCTGGAACCCAAACAATTCTACCAAAATTAGACGACCTGGACAATTTTTTTATTGATCAGCATCAATTGGAATCAGTATTTTATCACATTATGGTGATTTTTAACAATTCGGGCACTGAGCACAAAGATTCTGGAAATTACAGCAAGATCAAATAACTATCATCCAAGAAGATCCAATAGGTTCATCTTGGCACAAACACTAATTAAAATATAAAACCACATCTAAACAGAGGCTAGATGGATTATTTATTCCTAAAAAGGAGCAAAAACAAAAAGCACAAAATAAAATTGGGTTGCCTCCCAACAAGCGCTATCGTTTAACGCCCCTAGCTAGGCATAAAAACAAGGATAGATCTAGGTATTGCCATCTTTGGTAGGCAATTCATAAGTGGCTGTCATGATAGATTCATATGGTAATTTTATTTTCTTTCTAGGAAAGTGTTCCATGCCTTTCTTTAATGGAAATTGGAATCTAATATTCCCTTCCTTCATATCAATAATTGCACCAATCGTTCTAAGGAAAGGTCTACCAAGAATAATAGGACATGAAGGATTGCAATCTATATCAAGAACGATAAAATCTACGGGCACATAATTCCTATTTGCAACAATAAGAACATCATTAATTCTTCCCATAGGCTTTTTAATAGTGGAATCCGCAAGATGCAAGTTTAGAGAGCAATCATCAAAATCACGGAAATCTAGCAAATCACACAAAGTTTTGGGAATAGTAGAGACACTAGCACCCAAATCACACAAAGCATGAAACTCATAATTTTTAATTTTAATTTTAATAGTAGGTTCCCACTCATCATGGAGTTTCCTAGGGATAGAGATTTTCAACTCAAGCTTTTCTTCATAAGATTGCATCAAGGAATCAACAATGTGTTCGGTAAAAGCCTTATTTTGACTATAAGCATGAGGAGAATTTAGCACGGATTGCAACAAGGAAATACAATCAATTAAAGAGCAATTTTCATAATTAAATTCCTTGAGATCCAATATAGTGGGTTTAGCAATATCTCGTTTTTTATTTCTTTCAATCCCACTTTTGTCAATTTCATCATCAAGATCTAAAAACTCCGAATTCTTATAACGCCTTCTAGGGAAAGGAAGATCATATTCAGTTTCATCAAGATTCATATTGCAAAACAAAGATTTAATAGGGGACACATCAATAAATTTTAGATTTTCATCTTGATTTTCATAGGAATTAGAAGAACACGCTTTAATAAAGGCATCTTTGGAAGCACGCATCCTAGCGGTTCTTTCTTTGCACTCATCAATGGAAATTCTCATGGCTTTGACAGACTCATTGATATCATGCTTAGGAGGAATAGATATAAGCTTTAGAGAATCAATTTCGAGAGAAATTCTATCAACTTTCCTAGCCAAATCATCAACTTTAAGCAATTTCTCTTCAAGCAAAGCATTAAAATTCTTTTGTGAATTCATAAACTCTTTAACACTACTCTCAAGTTCAGAGGGCATATTATTAAAATTTCCATAAGAGTTGTTGTAGGAATTTCCATAATTATTAGAAGGACTACTAGGATAAGGCCTAGGATTAAAATTCCCTCTATACGCGTTGTTTCCAAAACTATTCCTACCAACAAAATTCACATCCATAGATTCATTATTATTCTCAATCAAAGTAGACAAAGGCATATCATTAGGATCAGAAGAAACACTCTTAGTAAATAACTTCATAAGTTCATCCATCTTTCCACTCAAAACATTGATTTCTTCTATAGCATGCACTTTTTTATTAGTAGAACTTTCAGTATGCCATTGAGAATAATTAACCATAATAATATCTAGGAGTTTAGTAGCATCTCCTAAAGTGATTTCCATAAAAGTGCCTCCCGCGGCCGAATCTAAAAGATTTCTAGAAGCAAAATTCAATTCAGCATAATTTTTTGTGTAATCATCCACAAGTTCAAACCATGAGTAGGACAATTACGTATCATTAATTTCATTATCTCCCAAGCTTGTGCAACATGTTCATGATCAAGTTGCTTAAAATTCATAATATCGTTCCTAAGAGAGATAATCTTAGCGGGAGGAAAATACTTAGAGATAAAAGCATCTTTGCACTTGTTCCAAGAATTAATACTATTTTTAGGCAAAGATGAAAACCACGCTTTAGCACAATCTCTAAGCGAAAAAGGAAATAGCTTCAATTTAACGACATCATTATCGACATCTTTTTTCTTTTGCATATCACATAAATCAACGAAGCCATTCAGATGAGTAGCGGCATCTTCGCTAGGAAGGCCGACGAATTGCTCTTTCATAACAAGATTCAACAAAGCAGTATTGATTTCACAAGATTCGGTATTGGCAAGAGGAGCAATCGGAGTGCTAAGGAAATCATTATTATTGGTATTGGTGAAGTCACACAATTTGGTAGCATCTTGAGCCATCGCGACGAACAAGCAAACTAACACACGAACAAACAAAAGGCAAAGGAAAAAGGAGGAGGAGATTGGGAAAGAGAAGGCGAATAAAACGGCAAGGGTGAAGTGGGGGAGAGGAAAACGAGAGGCAAATGCCAAATAATGTAATGCGAGAGATAGGAATTGTGACGGGTACTTGGTATGTTGACTTTTGCGTAAGCCTCCCCGGCAACGGCGACAGAAATCCTTCTTGCTACGTCTCGAGCTTGCGTTGGTTTTCCCCGAAGAGGAGGGGATGATGCAGCACAGTAGCGTAAGTATTTCCCTCAGTTTTTGAGAACCAAGGTATCAATCCAGTAGGAGGCCACGCGCAAGTCCCTCGTACCTGCACAAAACGATAGCTACTCGCAACCAACGCGATTAGGGGTTGTCAATCCCTTCACGGTCACTTACGAGAGTGAGATCTGATAGAGATAATATTTTTGGTATTTTTGGTATAAATATGCAAAGTAAAAAGTAAAAGCAAAGCAAGTAAATAAAGTGATGGAGATTGATATGATGAGAATAGACCCGGGGGCCATAGGTTTCACTAGTGGCTTCTCTCAAGAGCATAGATATTCTACGGTGGGTGAACAAATTACTATTGAGCAATTGACAAAATTGAGCATAGTTATGAGGTTATCCAGGCAATGATCATGTATATAGGCATCACGTCCGTGACAAGTAGACCGAAACGATTCTGCATCTACTACTATTACTCCACTCATCGACCGCTATCCAGCATGCATCTAGAGTATTAAGTTAAAAACAGAGTAACGCCTTAAGCAAGATGACATGATGTAGAGGAATAACTTCATGCAATATGATAAATACCCCATCTTGTTATCCTCGATGGCAACAATACAATACGTGCCTTGCAACCCCTTCTGTCACTAGGTAAGGACATCACAAGATTGAACCCAAAGCTAAGCACTTCTCCCATTGCAAGAACTAACAATCTAGTTGGCCAAACCAAACGTATAATTCGAAGAGACTTGCAAAGATAACTCAATCATACACAAAAGAATTCAGAGAAGAATCAAATATTTTCCAGAGATAAGCTGGATCATAAACCCACAATTCATCGGTCTCAACAAACACACCGCGAAAAGAAGATTACATCGAATAGATCTCCACGAGAGAGGGGGAGAACAATGTATTGAGATCCAAAAAGAGATAAGAAGCCATCTAGCTACTAACTATGGACCCGAAGGTCTGAAGTAAACTACTCACACTTCATCGGAGGGGCTATGGTGATGATGTAGAAGCCCTCCGTGGTGGATGCCCCCTCCGGCGGAGCTCCGGAACAGGCCCCAAGATGGGATCTCGTGGATACAGGAAGTTGCGGCGGTGGAATTAGGTTTTTGGCTCCGTCCCTGATCTGTTGGGGGTACGTAGGTATATATAGGAGGAAGGAGTACGTCGGTGGAGCGTCAGGGGGCCCACGAGGCAGGGGGCGCGCCCAGGGGGGAGGGCGCGCCCCCCACCCTCGTGACCGCCTCTGGCACTTCTTGGAGTAGGGTCCAAGTCTCCTGGATCACGTTCGGTGAGAAGATCACGTTCCCGAAGGTTTTATTCCGTTTGGACTCCGTTTGATATTCCGTTTCTTCGAAACACTGAAATAGGCAAAAAAACAGCAATTCTGGGCTGGGCCTCCGGTTAATAGGTTAGTCCCAAAAATAATATAAAAGTGGAAAAATAAAGCCCATTATAGTCCAAAGCAATAGATAAAGTAGCATGGAGCAATCAAAAATTATAGATACGTTGGAGACATATCAGTAGTCAACATAGTCTCGACGTGATTGAGAATCACACCAGAATAGGTTTTTCAGCCTTCCTTCATCATTGACGGTGTGCTCAAAGAAGAAATCTGGATCCCTCTCTCTTCTGGTCATCATGATCCCAATGGCAGTTTCTGCATCACCTTGTGCAAGCAACTTCATTTTTTCTCTATAACACATGTTATAAAGCTTCTTACTCCCAAAACCAGCCTTTGCATATGACCTGTACCTACTGACGAGAGTATCATAAATCATATGTTTCCTGATTCCAGCACCTCCCATAGTTAAGATCTCATCTTTCTGATATTCTTTTATCTGATTATGAGACTGAAGAAACGAGACTTCATCTGGTCTAGCTAGAACGTGACTGTGATCATCACTGAAACTGCTGACATACCAAATGTCACGCTCTTTATCAAGTTTCAAAGTTATATGCGCATCGCAGAAGCAATGAGTCTCCCCTCTGAGCCTGCGGGTCCTCCCTTTCATTATACAAAGTTTTGCCTGTCGTTTCCCAGCTCTCGCACACAGATACTTTCTCAAGCGCATAGTTCCCTCAGGACCTTTCGAATATTTCAGCGAGTCCTTTCTTACGCTGAAACCACGCTCGTAAGCATACTGGTTATAGAAAATGTAAGCCTCTCCTAGTGACCTGAACGTCTTCCTCATCACCTTCCAATGCCTGTCCAATGATTCTTACTGATATTCATCAAATCCGGTGTCAAAATTAAACATATCATCACCAACATGCTCATCCTTCCTGCTTGGACCATCTACATCTCCCTGTAAATTAATGCATGAAACCATGTATGTCAGTCAGTTATTATTTTAATATGTAATGTATGTAAGTTTCAAAACTTACTTTGCTGGAGCTGTCATCATGAGATGCATCAACATGCGATTTGTCACTTTCATCATCCACAATATTCCTCACAAAGTCCCCGTTCTCGTCCATCTACGCACATTTCAAAAAAAAATACATGTAAGCGCTCATATGGTTATTATGTCATTTCTTCTCCTATTTTTATAAAAACATACCCGGAGTGCACTTTCAGCAAATGAATCATCTATATCCATATCATCATCATCATCGCCATGTCGCTGTATGATGCTAAAAAACATGTAATTGTCCGTGCGGTTTATCATATTTATTTTTTTATCAACATTGATCACACTTACATTGCCACTATAAGATTCATCCAAACTCATGTAGTTCTCCTCAGCAGGTTCACCCATATTCAGTGACGTGGTTTCGTTGTCCTCGCCGTAATCATCGCCATCATAATCGCCCTCCTCCTCTAACTATACAAGTTTAAAAAAATTCTAAGATCAATCGAACACTGTGTAACATCATCCTAAGATAATTTGTTCATCAAGCACAACGACGTGTCAAACCAACCTCTTGCACGGTGGCGAGGATTTCAGCTGGATCCATTTTGTCCGATGACGAACGCACTGACGGCGTGACGTTGCTGGCCGGCCGAGGCAGGTGTCGACGGCGTGAGGACGATGGCCGGTTGTAGCAGGCGGAGTCCGCGGAGGAAGGCGGCGACGAAGATCACGGGTGGGCGGCCATCTGGGCGACGGGAAAGGAACGCGGCGGCAGCAGCAACGGCGCCGGGGCACGCGCGGCAGCCTGTTTGGGCGGCGACCCAGGCGACGGCGACTTCGTGGAGACGGGGGCCGACGTGGAGACGGCGTGGATGCGTTTAGGGTTTAGGGTTACGACCGCGGGCGTCGGCGGCTCCCGTGACGTTTTTTTTTCAATAACTATCGACGCAACATGGAGACGTGCGGGCGTACGGCGGCGACGTACGACGAAGGGTGCGGGTACGCGGGCGGGCGTACGGGCCGCGGCGTACAGCAACGGGCGGGCGTACGACGTCGCGCGCGGGCGTACGGCGTCGGGGTGGGTATTCCTATACCTAATGTGAAATGACCATACTATCCATTATATGTTTTAGGGGTGGTTGTACCGAAGCACTCCCCTTTGCAGGAAATAATTATTGATCCAACAATTCTCAATGTGTGTTTTTACAATGGTTTTAATCAATCTGCTATCAGACCCAGGGCATATATTTCTGTCGAACAAAAAAATGCTGAAGAATCATTTATTCTCCACTTGATCTGAAAATCATTCCTCCACCGAAATTGCAATCTGCACCAAATTAATCTCACGACACAACTCCGAAGTCAAAACGCCCAATCAATCATGGTTGTGTCAAAGACAAGGCAAGGAAGATCCCACTAAACATTTAAGAGGTAGAGGTCACACGGTGTGCTACTGGAAGAAGATAAGAATAGCACAATTTATCGAAATTTCTGGAATGCAAGATAAGAATAGCACAATTTATTGAAATTTCTGGAATGCAAGAGCATCAGCCGCTACACGCACGGGCAGGAGAATCACAAAAACAAATGAGAGGATCGAGATCAACGCACCTTTGACATCGCGTCCTGAAGTCCGGGTTGTTGGTCTGCTCAGCGGTACGCGCCTTTACCGCAGCTACCGGCGAGATGCTGTAAGCACATGCGGGTCGGCTTGCTTGGTCCCTCTTGATGGCTCCGACAAGTGTAGCCGGACCATGGGTCTCGGTGAACTTGCCGACTCCTCTGTCTGCAGCGGAAGACGTCTCGGGGCAAGGGGATGGCGGGAGGAGACGGAGCAGGGGTCGGCGGCGTGGAAGTGAGTGGCCCTGGGTGAGAGGACAGAAGGAGACGTCGGATTGCCCGAGGGGAGCGAGGAAGGAGGAGGCCGACTGCAGCGATTTCTTTGGGATAGACACGGGATCGACATCGAGGTGGTTGGGATTTGGGGGCGATGGGGCACGACGAAATTGTCCCCGCCAACGAGAGCGGTGGCGCCCATCGACATAGGCATTCTGGCAAGCGCACACTCCGCCGAGCCCTCCTCCTCCTCCTTGACCTGCGCGGCCGTGCATCTCGTCCTAGACCTTCTTCGCTGCCTGCACCGTTGTGGTGCAGTGCCGGTCCCGACCATGCGTACCCTGCGGCCATGGCGAGAGGTCCACGGGCGGGGCAGCATATAATAGATGGGCGTAGAGGGAGTCACTCGCACGGAAGAGGAGGTATCCGCGACCTTACCAGTACCGTAGGTTTACTAATCAATGAAGCCCCTCAACCTACTATCTTTTCTTACAAACTCAACCAAGCGCGCCTAACCAAACCCCATACACACGACATGTTCTTGATATTGATTGAGTTGGGGGGAGTCAGAGACTACCATGGAATCCTTCCATAGTCACCCCGGTGACCTTCGCCGGAGAGTGCCTCGTCCTATGGACAGGGAGGCGCTGGGTGGGCGCAGGAGACGGGGTGTGGATGGGTCGTGTCTGGGGAAGCGGAAAGTCTGGGTGGAGGTGGAGATCGTGCGAGTCGAGGGTGGATGTTTCCTTCCATCTATTTTTGCGTGGGGTAGTACCAGGGAGATTCTTTTTCATATAAAAAGAAGAGATTCTATTTTAATAGTACAGATTTGATCTTCTGAAATTAATTAAAGATTGATCATGATTTATTCTTTTCCATATAAAAGTTAGCAAATACACTAAAAATTGATCTTATTGGCAGATAAAATCGGTTTAAAAAGATCGTGGGTAAAATCCGATTTAAATGTGTTGGTGGGACAAAAAAACGGTGGGAAGAATTAACCGAAGTGAGGCGAGACTACCAACTCACACATTAGGAGTTGGGCGCAGGAGACGGGGTGCAGATGGGTCGTGTCTGGGGAAGCGGAAAGTCCGGGTGGAGGTGGAGATCGTGTGAGTCGAGGGTGGATGTTTCCTTCGATATATTTTTGCGTGGGGTAGTACGACGGAGATTTTTTCCATATAAAAGTAGAGATTCTGTTCTAATAGTACATATTTGATCTTCAGAAATTAATTAAAGATTGATCATGATTTATTCTTTTCCATATAAAAGTTACCAAATACACTGAAAATTGATCTTATTGGCAGATAAAATCGGTTTAAATAGATCGTGAGTAAAATCTGGTTTAAATGTGTTGGTGGGATAAAAAAACGGTGGGAAGAATTAACCGGAGTGAGGCGAGACTACCAACTCAGACATTAGGAGTTGGGCGCAGGAGACGGGGTGCAGATGGGTCATGTCTGGGGAAGCGGAAAGTCCGGGTGAAGGTGGAGATCGTGCGAGTCCAGGGTGGATGTTTCCTTCTATCTATTTTTGCGTGGGGTAGTACGAGGAAGATTCTTTTCCATATAAAAGTAGAGATTCTGTTTCAATAGTACATATTTGATATTCAGAAATTAATTAAAGATTGATCATGATTTATTCTTTTCCATATAAAAGTTACCAAATACACTGAAAATTGATCTTATTGGCAGATAAAATTGGTTTAAATAGATCATGGGTAAAATACGGTTTAAATGTGTTGGTAGGATAAAAAAACGGTTGGGAAGAATTAACCACAGTGAGGCGAGACTACCAACTCAGACATTAAGAGTTGAGATATGACACTACCCATTATAAAGGTAATAACATAGACTAGTAACATATGTACTCTTACTCTCCACTATGACCAGCCTTATGAGACGATAAAACTGTATAAGTGAGCTACCAATGGCTGAACTTATTGCAGTTGGCAGCTAGTTTATCTGGTGGCAATGATGACAGTTTATTAAAGGTGAAACATTCCGTCAACCAGATCGAACGGCAATGTCCATCAAGGTTCTAGCAACAAACTTTGTCCGTGCTGCAACTCCTAACCGACCAGTGATGAAACGTGATCACATGTGGCAAAAATCAAAGAGAGGAATAGTTAAAATTACTGTGGAAGCATCCTTTTGTGTGGAAAATATGACGGGACGAGTGCAGTAGCTCGCGATGACCATGGCTTAGTTTGTCATGGTAGCCTCATGCTTTCTACCGCATGTCCCTTCTGTGGATATGGTGGAAATAATGGCTATTCGCAATGGCTAATACATGGCAGCGAAGATTTGGTGCAGCTCACTAATCATCGAATCTGATAGTTTGGTTGCTGCCGATGCACTAAATCAGGAAGAGTATTTAGGAGCGGAAGTGGCTGTGGTTTTGGAATGCAAAGAACTGGTGCTAAACTTGTCCGTGTTTGAAGTTATAAAATGGCCAGTGCTAGCCGGCGCTAGCTTTCGGCCGGTCTCTCCTGCATCGTTCGATTGGAGTGGTCATAACCATTGGATTTGCTCTACTCTTCTTGCGAAAGTAAACACACCCCACGACGCACGCATAGGAAAAGTCAACGGCGAGATTCCGAGGCGGCCGCAGCTATTCAACTCTTGTCCATGGTGGACTCCGCGCTTGCCGCTGCCGGCGCTCACAGCACCGCGCGTCTCCGGCGAGACCCTCGCAGCTCGCAGCGCCGCGCGTCTCCGGCGAGACCCTCACAGCTCGCAGCGCCGCGTGTCGCCGTTTTCTAGCACGGGTCGCGTGGTTGCAGCTCGCCCGTTTCCAGCGTAGCCGCTCGCCATCCCCACTCCCAAGCAGGCGTCCTCCCTGCCTGACTCGCCCCGCCACCTCGCCGTTGAGCTTTGCCGTCGTCGCCATTGTCTATGGTCCAATATATGGCGGGTCGTGGTCACCATGGTTGCAGCAACGCACGGCACGGTTCCAGCATCTAGTGAGAGCGGTTGCAACATCTGGCAGGCGAGGTCACCGCGGTCACCGCGCGTAGTACCAAAAAATTATGCCGGTTCCAACATCTAGCGAGAGCGGTTGCAGCATTCTAGCGGGCGACCACGGTCACCGATTCCAGCAAAAAAACACGTGTAGCATCTTCATCTCGCCCAAAGCCCTGTCGTCGGTCGCAGCTTTTTCTGTCGTCGGTTGCCGGGTGAAGCTTTTCCAGTGTACGATTGAAGCTTTCTCCGTCAAGGGTTGCAATTTTTCTAGTTGAGCAGCGTCTTTGGTTGAAGCTTTCTCTCTCACCGGTTGGAGCTTTTTTCATCTACGGTTGAAGCTTTTTTGTCAATGGTTGCAACTTTTTTTTTGAACAGCTCACCTGGTTAAAGCTTTCTCTATCGTTTGGTTGAAACTTTTTTCATCTAGGTTGGAGCATTCTATGTCAACGGTTGTAGCTTTCCCCTGACTGGCAGCGCCGTTTGAAGCTTTCTCTATAGCCGGTTGAAGCTTTTCAATCTATAGGTTGAAGCTATTTTGTTAATGGTTGCAGCACGGGATCAACGACGGGCCGACGCTCGTTGTTGGTTGCTGCACTCGTCCATCACCGCTGCGGCATACGTTCCGGGCGCTTTGCAGCTCGTGTGTGCCCAGATATGGGGGTTGTTGAGAGCAGGAGGAAGGAGGTGGTGCTGGTTATGGATGTTTCCTCCGCCCGCAGTGGCTCGCCCTAGCAGCAGACGGCGGCGGTTGATCTGCAGCAGCAACAGCACCGGGATCACATGGAGATTGAGGAGAGAGAGCAGCGGCAAAGCAGCGCAACATGAGAATGATGGAGAAGAAAACAAGTGCTGCTTATGGATAAGGAACGAGAGGTGGGGAAAAATATAAGATAGAGAAAAAGAAAGAAACAAAGAGGTACGTGCAATACAGTGGATCGAACGTTGTGCGTGCGGCCGGCCGAAAACTCAGCCGGTCCGCCGGCAGTAAACGTTTCACTTATAAAATGTTCCCGTGAGGGTAATGGAGCAGCGGATAGCATTGCCAAAAATTTCCATAGTAGTAGATCTTTTAAAGTTGGAGATTGTTTAATCCCCCGGATTTTATTTCTCACCTTACTGTAAATGACCTTCTATTGTTTGAGAAATAAAGTCTTTTTCCTGTGAAAAAAAAGAAGGCCCGGCCCCTTCCTCTCTAGACCGCGCGCAAGGTGAAATGAGTGTAAGCTCGCAATTCATCCTGCTATTTCCTATGCTATATGTGTGCAGCCAGCTACTCGTGATCCGATCGATCCCCGGCTATGGCTGCTTGCTTAGCCAACCATCGTCGATGAAGCTCATGTCCACGAACTTCTTCACGTCTGCCTTGCTGAGATGCTTCTCCCATGGCACTCTCCTGGCCATGTCTGACCCGGGGCCGGTGCACCCAACCTCTGCGAACAGGACATCATTAGTATTGTTGCCGGCGTACCACGGAGCCCACCCCTGCGGGACGACGACGCTGGACATGTTCACGTGGTAGTAGACGACCGTGGCGTATTTGTTCCACGCGCGTCCGAGGTACTGCCGCCCGGTGCCTCGGAGCTCCCCGCCCTTGAACACAAAACCGCCGGGGTCACGGGCGTGGCGCCTGGCGTGGGCCGTCACCCACCCGGCACGGCGGCGGCCGTACCGCGAGGGTATGTTGGACACAAGGGTGCAGCCGTCGTAGATGGACCGGGCGTAGCCGAAGATGAAGTCGACGCCGCCCTTGATGACGCATTCACGGAAGTAGTGCCGGCCGGTGTTGTCGCAGAGCGTGTCCTCGAAGCCGGTGAAGGCGCAGCGGTGGAAGGCGATTCGGTCACCGCCGACCAGCGCCGCGAGCGCTTGGGTGACGCGGCTCTTGTTGACGCTGTTGTGCGTGTTGGTGAAGGCGATGTCCCGAGCAACGAAGTCGTTGGCGTGGACACTGAATGTGGCGGTCTCGTACGTCTGCATCGCGTCGGCACCGTGGCGCATCAGGCCGTCGGTGCTGCCGTGGGCGTGGTCGTCGAAGTAGATCTCCGTGCTCGAGTGGCCCTCCCCTTCGAGCAAGATGTAGCGTTTCTCCTTTGGGATGGTCACCTTCTCCCTGCATGCACCACGTATACCATCATAACCATACTTGCTTACCACATCTTGAAGCAATACCGAACTGTGTAGCAAGACGTACCTGTAGCCCCCTGCCCGGACGTGGATCCTGACCCACTCGCGGTTGCCGTCCGGGACGAGGTTCACCGCCGACTGAATGCTCCTGAAATCTCCTCCCCCTTTACTGTCCACGGTGATGGTCCTCGACACCGGCACAGACGCAGAGCTCAACGCCGGCCACCGGAGCAGCAGCACGAGCACGAGTACGAGCACGACCGAACTAACAGTACGGTGGCACTCCATTGTTCCTACTCACGTATCTTGGTCGTTTTGCTATGTGGAGGACAGTAATCGATCCCACCAGGCGCATACGAATCCTGTACGTATTAATACAGCCCTTTTTTCACCGTTTGGCTGGTGATTATATACGCTTTAATGTACTACCTCTAAATGAGTAGTATGAAAGGAAAACTCCATGCAAAAAAAATATATGAAGGGAAACATTACTGTATAATTTTCTGTGCTGGCAGGTATTAATTTTTATAGAACAAGGTATTAATTTTATCATATGGGAATATATCTATTGCTTATTGTATAAAGTATAAACATGGCGATATTTTATTAAGAAAATGCATGGCAATACGATGAGAAATCGGTGGTTTAATCTCAAAGCAGCTCCATTTAGAAATGAAGGTTTCAAAGAAAAAAATCAAGCTACCACTTGCTGGATGGATTTTTTTTCTTCTTCCATACGACCTCCGAATGTGGATATTATCTAACTTCTCTTCTTCCATTCATTCTCGAGCCATTTCCGATCTCGTCGGACACGACGGATTCACCGTCGAACTTGTACATTGTCTTCATGCCCAGAAGCACTTGTCACGGTGTAGCTACTTGTCTTCATCTTGGGGAACAAAGGGAGTGGGGCATCACTAACTTGTAAATCCAGACAAAGGCACCAGGGATACGCGACTAAGTCTGAGTAACACGTTGCACGTCTCGATGACCGAGACAGGCCTATAAAAAGCATCTGAAATACTAAAAAATATATGTACATGTTCTAAATTTGTTTAGAGTGTCACCAAACTTTTGTGGTTTAAAGTGCGCCATTGCACTCTAAACCACTCAATCAAGAGCCCATTGGGAAACATACCTCCTAGTATTAAAAATATCTAATCAATTGTCTTTGTAAGATAAGCACAAACAACCTCTAACATTGACCACTACAAGAAATATATTAATACATGACAGATTTTTAGTGACGTTTTGAGAATGTCATAAATTGGCCTAAATATCGGAAGGTTATTAGATTTCCATCTCACACATATCAAATGTGAACTTAGGGGGCCCATTTGTGTAATGATTTTTATGAGAAAATTGTCACAGATTACCACCGGAGAGGCCATGGCATGATAAAGCAACTAAGGCTAGCCCAATAAATATTTTTTTCTTTTTTCTATTTCTCTCTTTCAGTAAAAACTATAAACCAACATAGTATTGTAAATAATCTTATCTTTCCAAAACTATAAAAAGTTTTGTTTAAACTCACAAAAAACATGAATAATACATGAAAATGTCTGTTATAATTTAAAGACTACCAGATCTGAAGAAATTTGACTTAAATCAAACGAGAACTTCTATTAATTTGAGAAGGGAGAGCACACAGTTTTCCCTCTTTTCACACTTTTTGTGCCATTTGCACACACAAGTGAGCAGGGAACAAGAAGACACGCGGACCTCTCTAGGTTTGACAAATGTTGATGTTGCAACGTCAAGGCTTGGGCGTTTTGGTGCATTTGGGGCAGTGTGCCGTGATCAGAGTGGCACCTTCTTGGCAGCATCGGTAGTTCTGTTCAGTAGCATTGAAGATCCTACAACACTCGAGATTTTGGCAGTGAGAGAAGCTTTAGCGCTTGCAGATGATCTCTATATTGAGAGGATTTTTGTATCATCGGACTGCAAGGTGGTTGTTGAAGCCATCATGGAGGGAAGCTATGAACATTTTGGTGCTTGCGCATGAAATCATAGATCGTTCTACTGCTTTTATTTCTTGTAGTTTTAATCATGAGTTTCGAACCTTGAATGTCAAGGCTCATAATCTTGCAAAACATGATTTTGCTTTAGGGGTTGGGAGTTAGGACAACCCGGTGATCTTCTCTTAGTCCCTGTAAATATTGTGACGACATAATAAAGATTGCATGTTTGCCTAAGAAAAATGTCTGCAACTACTGTTGATCCGATCCCCGGCTATGGCTGCTTGGCTAGCCAGCCGTCATCGATGAAGCTGATGTCCACGAACCTCTTCACCTCCACCTCGGTCAGATGCTTCTCCCACGGCACTCTCATGGCCATGTCTGACCCCGGCCCGGTGCTACCAACTTCCGCGAACATCGTATCGGGGCCGATGTTCTTCGAGCCATCCCATCCTTGCGGGATAACGACGCCGGACATGTTAACGTGGTAAAAGACCACTGTGGCGTACTCGTTCCACGCGCGGCCGAGGTACTGGCGGCCAGTCCCTCCGATCTCGCCGCCCTTGAACACCAGCCCGCCGGGGCTGCCGGCGCCCAACCTGCCGTGCGCCGTCACCCACCCAGGCTGCCGGCTGTGTGACATGGGTACGTTGGACACGACGGTGCAGCCGTCGTAGATGGACTGGCCGTAACCGAAGATGAAGTCGACGGCGCCCTTGATGAAGCAGCTGTGGAAGTAGTGCCGGCCGGTGTAGTCGCAAAGTGTATCCTGGAAGCCGGTGAACGCGCAGCCGTAGAAGGCGCTCCGGTCGCCGCCGACCAGCGCCGCCACCGCCTGACTCACGTTTCGCTTGTCAAAACCGTTGTGTGAGTTCATGAAGGCGATGTCCCGGGCGACGAAGTCGTCGGCGAGGACGGTGAAGGTGGCGCTCTCGAACGTCCCTGACGCGTAGGCGCCCATGCTGTCGCGGCGCGTGAGCAGGTCGTCGACTGTGCCGTTGTTGCTGGCGTCGTAGTAGATCTCCGTGCTCGAGTGGCCGTCCCCTTCGAGCAAGATGTATCGTTTCTCCTTTGGGATGGTCACCTTCTCCCTGCACGCATGCAAACATCAACATATACTTTGAAAAGGAGTACAAAAATGCAGTATGGAATTTTGCGGCAGGGTCGAACTTGTAGTGCCCTGCCCGGACGTGGATCTTGACCCACTCCCGGTTGCCGTCCGGCACGGAGTCCACTGCCGGCTGCACACTTCTGAAATCCCCTCTCCCTTTCTTGTCCACGGTGATGGTCCTCGACACCGACGCCCATGCAGAGCTCAACGCCGGCCACCGGAGCAGCAGCACGAGCACGAACACCAGCAAACTAACAACATGGTGGCGGTCGCATCCCATTTCTCCTACGTACGCACACGTATATCTTGGCCGTTTTGCTCTATGGAAGACACGATCCATCCATACGATTTATAAAATCCTTTTTGACCCTTTGCAGTATCTTTAGAGATTTTTCTGGAAATCTTTTAGAGATATTTTTCGATAGAAAGAAACCATGATCTTGCATAAATGAGCAAGTGGTTATTGTCTTCATTATGATGCATGGTAAACTGGGGCCATATATCGTGATGGCAGTTGTTAATTTTTACCTTGTAAGAATATATGTATTGATAACTCTATAAATACTGTGATATTCTGTGCTCCCTCCTTTTGAAAATGTAGTGTCCATAGAATTTATTTAGAATAAAGTATGACTGACTTGATAGAGAAAATTATCAACATCAATAATACCAAATGAATGCAATATAAGAATATATTTCACCGTGTATATCTTGCGACGCATGGTTATTTGGTAATGTAGATGCAAATATTTTCTCGATAAATTAAATCAAACTTTAACTTCTAAAAAGATATGCATTATGTTTGAGGTGTTTAGTGCTTAAAGAAAATAGTACTTCTTGTGAACTTTTACAATAGCTTTGGATCCTTTTCGCAAAAAAAAAAAGAGACAAAGCCATATGGTGGGTGGTTTCGATTGATCACAACGGATCTTGATTTGAATCGAAGGCTTGAACTAAAAAAAAACTCCCCCCTATCAATCGTTGGGTAGACTTACATTTTTCCCGTACAGACCTCTGAAAGACGGGTTCCCTATAAGCACGATAATGGAACAAGCGTAACCAGTGGATATACTCGCCCTTCCCTTGCCACGTGTAGTTATGCTCTAGCTTGCCTTGAAGGGCTGAACCTCACGTCACGGGAGATGGACATTGGAGTTGAGACATGCTGATGATGCTGTAGTTCGGCTGATGGTGGTCGAGACACCAATCACCATAAGAGGCTTGGTGACACTGTTGAAACATGTATAGTAAGAAGATGTGTTTTATGATGAAACCTGATAGAACTAATCTGATGTTACAAATGCTGATGCATTTTTTTAGACTTAATCGACCTGAAAGAAATTTGACTTACGATAAAACTAGAACTTGAATTAATTTAAAACTAAGTGATTATTGAGTTTCTTTCTTCTTCCACACTTCTGGTGACATTTAAACACATGAACGGGTTGGGGAGGAGGAATATCCGGCCCTCTCTTGGCCTGATGCAACCGCGCAATGCATTTTTTCGATAAGGGTGGACTTTATTGGCTCAAAATAAAGCATCAAGAGGATACATACAATGAGCACACACCCGGCCTCTGCATAACTAGGATGTACACAGCCAATCCAACACACTCACGCGGAAACATACCCGCAACTAGCAATGTCATAAGACCAAAAGCTATGTGCGGGCGAGAAAAAAGGAGAAAAAAATATATCAAAACGATCAGTTCTGTGATGGACAAACTACAACTGAGACCATATTCGCACCAACCATTGACACCACATGATGACGAGGAACTTCAACACTAACGCCTTCAGAAGGAAGTGACACTCAAGCGCCGCCGTCACCGGATCTAACCACAAAGGCCAGAATCTAAGTTTTCACCCTGAAGAATCAGTACGAGCAAATCCGAGCAATGCCTCCAACAAGGTAACGACATAAAAACATCACCATTGCCAGGTGTAACCACTCGGGTCTGACCTAGGCTTTCGCCCCGGAGCTCGAGACCTGGTGCGTGCAGCACCACCATCCAAGTCACACAAGTGTTGTCGCCACCGCTTTTCCGCAATCCGAGCAGCTACAATTGGACCGCCGCCACTCGACAACTTACCCTCTGCGTCAAGTCATCATCCATAATTTGTATCACACCACTGAAGTCATCAACCAGATCAAGAGATAAAACCTCCCGAACTCTTTTCGATGACCTGCGCAGTCGTGGATCCGTAGGAAGTCGCTGGAGAACAATCTACGAACACCACCATCTGACCGATCTGATCTAGATCAGCACCACCAACCGTAAAACGTAGCGTCGCCGTTCGGCTGGCACACGCAGAAGGCCAGCACATCGCCGCAGCCCCACATGCCCAGCGCAATGACCCTACAGCCGCCGTCGACACCTCGCGTCATCCCGGCGTCAGATCCTTGTAGTCATGGCCGCAGATCGGGGGTCGTCGCGGCGCCACAAGGGTAGCCCCAAGGCCAGCCGAGGAGGACATCAGCCCCAACCCCGGGTCCAACGCCAGCAGGAGAGAAACGTCGGCGACAGGACAGACCTCGCTGGGCTGAGATCTGGCGCGGAAATCGGACGTGGAAGGGAGCAGGGCAAGGTCGGGCGGGGTGGGGAGAAGGTCGCCGCCAGAGACGCGCCGGCGGAGGGCGGATCGGCCGTCGGAGGGCACAGAGGCCGGCGGACATGCGTGACGGCAAGGAGGCCGTAGCCGGAGGAGGCGCCCCGCCGCCACCATCCTCGGAGCCGGCGCGGGCTTCGCCGGCCGCTGCTCCGGTGGCGGCGAGGTGGTTGAGGGGCTGGGAAGGGGTTGTGGCGGCTGGTTGCTGGGGTTCCCCCGCCGCCGCCAGAGATGGCGACGCGAGGGACGCGAGGAATGTCGATAGATAACCGCGCAATGCATAATGAGTGTAAACTTGTAACTCATACTGGCCTCTCTCTTCCCATGCCAAAAATATCAGGTGCTTTCAACACTTACATGCTCCTATGTTTAAACAAAATATTCAAATCTGAATGTCTTATTTTTTGCGGAAATATTGGAAATGTTCATAAGACATGTGACAAAACCCCTGAAAAATTAATTCCAATTTGAAAATAAAGAAGAAGAAATAAAATAGACAAATTTAGAATTATAGTGTGACAGAAATGCTAAAGCAAAAAATGCCACTATTCATATCTGGATTTCGATGACGTTTTGTTGGTGGTGGAACAATAGTATGAGTTGTTTTTGCTTTCGTCTATATACTTTGTATGTTTTCCTAAATACAGATGCTATGGTGTATATTTACAAACAAACAAAACAGATTGGTGTTACAAAGTTTTCCTTTTTGATCGAGCACTTTTCCAGCCACTTGCACACAGGAGTGAGTTGTACAAAATTAGAAGGCCCGGCCATCTCATACTAGTATGGCTGCTCGCCTAGCCAACCGTCGTCGATGTAGCTCATGTCCACGAACTTCTCCACCTCCACCTCGCTCAGTTGCTTCTCCCACGGCACTCTTCCGGTCATGTTCGATCCCGGCCCGGTGCACCCAACCTCTGCGAATACGACATCGTTAGTCTCGCCGTCGGCTTTCCATGCCTCCCACCCCTGCGGGACGATGATGCTGGACATATTCACGTGGTAGTAGACGACCGTGGCGTACTCGTTCCATGCGCGTCCGAGATACTGGCGCCCGGTGCCTCTGACCTCGCCGCCCTTGAACACAAAGCCGCCGGGGTCGCTGGCGTCGACCCTGCCGTGCGCCGTCACCGACCCGGGGTTCTGGCCGTAGGACGGCGGCATGTTGGACACGATGGTGCAGCCATCGTAGATGGATTGGCCGTAGCCGAAGATGAAGTCGATCCCGCCCTCGATGAAGCAGTCGCTGAAGTAGTGGCGGCCTAGATCGTCGCAGAGCGTATCCTGGAAGCTATGGAAGGCGCAGCCATAGAAGGCGTTCTGGTCACCGCGGACCAGCGCCGCCACCGCTTGGCTCTTGTTGATCTTGTCGTGAGCGTTGTGCGTGTTCTTGAAGGCGATGTTCCGGGCGATGAAATCGTCGGCGAGGACGGTGAAGGTGGCGCTCTTGTACGTCGGCGACGTGTCGCCGCGGCTGCGGACGTGGGCGCCGGCGTAGTCGTTGAAATTGATGTCCGTGTTCCGGGAGCCGTCCCCTTCCAGCAAGATGTAGCCTTTCTCCGCCGGGATAATCACCTTCTCCCTGCATGCGCCACGTGACCAACATAAACATCTTGGAAGTACAAAAAAAATACTCCTAGTTCGGGTGCAATATGGAATTGTGTAGCAAGGACGACGGACGTGTAGCTCCCTGCCCGGACGTGGATCCTGACCCACTCCCGGTTGCCGTCGGGCACGAAGTTCACCGCCGACTGCACGCTCCAGAAATCCTCTCGTCCCTGACTGTCCACCGTGATGGTCCTCGACACCGGCGCCTGCGCAGAGCTCAAAGCCGGCCACCGGAGCAGCAGCACGACCGCGACCGCGACCAGACTAACGACACGGTGACACTCCATGAATTTCTCCCACGTACGTATCTTTGGTCGTTTTGCTCCGTGGAAAACACGAATCGATCGATCCATTTATCCATACGTGTCCCGTATTAATACAACTGTTTTATGACCGTTTGAACGGTTTTGTAGAAAGAAACACGCACAACGGACTTTGTAGGAAGAAACACGCACACGCACAACATTTTATCTATCCCTTTCATGATCTTGCGTAGGAAGAAACACGCGCACGCACACGCACAGCTTTTGAAAGATGCATGTGGTTACGTCTTAATTTTCCTAACTAAACTATGATGGTATACAGCGGTTACCACTAACGTTTTCGCTCTAGCAGGCGTTAATTTTTACCATAAGGGAATATATGTACAGATTTGCTATTTCACATCTAGATGTGAAATAGTATCTCACATCTACTTTTCTAACCACAGGATTTAGACATCAAGATTAGTACTATTTGCTTTTTTTATTGATTGATACATTCCTATACGCGTTATTTTGTGGGGCGCCCGTCGTGGTAGTAGGCCGCCGTAGATCCATTTGATTTTGTTCCTCGTGTGTGTGCCTCGTTGGCTGTTGTGGCTACAAGTCAACATTTTTTAATTTTCTGTTTTCTTTCTTTTTCCTTTTTCTTCTTTTTTCATTTATTTGTTTCAAAATCGTTCTCTTTTTAAATTCATGATTTGTTATTTTTTTTTATTTTTTTATTCATGACTCTTTTCATAGTTGTTAATTGATTGTCCACCATCAAACATGGATTGTCTTTTTATCCAAATTGCAACTCTACTCTCAACTTGCAACTCGGGCCCGATCTTCTTTTGTCATAGTTGCAATCCCACCCTCGACTCGTAACTGAACTTCAAAAAAAAAATCTAAGTTGCAAGTCCATTCTCGAATCGCGACTAGGCTCGAAACTATTTTTGTCCTAGTTTTAATTCCACCCTCGACTTGCAAATGAGGCTCAACTTTTTTTCCTAGTTGCAAGTTCACCCTCAACTCACAACTGGAGCCTGGTCTTTTTTTAGTTCCAATTGCAAATCGATCCTGGACTCGCAACTAGGGCCCGGCTTTTTTTGTCCCGGTTACAAGTCCACCATCGACTCACAACTGGACTCGACATTTTTTCCCGGTTGATAGTCCAACCTTTTCTCACAACTGGGTCAACATATTGTCCCAGTTGCAAGTCTACATCGACTCATAACCGGCCCAACCTTTTTTGTCCCAGTTGCAAGTCCACCCTTGACTCGCAACTGGGGGACCCGGCATTTTTTGTCCCAGTTATAAGTCCACCATCAGGCTCGCAACTGTGTCTAACATTTTTTTTGTCCTAGTTGCAAGTCCACCCTCAACTCGCAACTGAAGTGCAACCTTTTTTTGTCCCGGTTGCAAGTCCACCCTTGACTCGCAACTGGGCTCTGGTCTTTTTTTTGTCCCAGTTTCAAGTCCATCTTTGAGTCGCAACTGGGTCCTACCTTTTTTTCCTGTTGCAAGTCCACACTCGACTCGCAACTGGGGCATGACCTTTTTTTTTGTCTAGGTTGCAATCCCACCCTCCACTCGCAACTAGTGGCCCGACTTTATTTTGTCCCAGTTACAAGTCCATCTTCAACTCGCAACCTAGGCCCGACTTTTTTTTCCCAATTGCAAGTCCACCCTCAACTCGTAAATGGGGTCCGGCTCTTTTTGTCCGAGTTGCGACACAGTGGGTGCATGACTTTTTCGTGCACGACAAACCAAAAAACAGTAAGAATATATTCACCTCGTCCTAAAAATATATTCACCTTGTTCTACAATTTATTCAGTGATTTTTTTTAAAAAAAATTGTCACTTGAGTGTTTGTTAACATGTTAAGTGATCCCTAGTATAGGATGTGTAGTGCGTCGTTGACGCAAAATTCCTGTAGCAAATCGCACACTGTAGCACTGCGGCTCAATCGGATTGCGCCATGCATCAGCGACACAACGCAGCCTAGCAATGCAGAAAATTAATTTTACTCAAATCCGGTTCATGCATCGGTGACAAGGAAAAATTAAAGGCAAACAAAAAACAAACAAAAACAAAAGAAAGAGTTACAAAAGTGGATGATGTCATCTTAGATGTGACATAATATATCACATCTAGATGAGCTATAGACACACCCATATATGTATTGGTTACTATATAAACTTGGCGATATTTCCTATAACAAACAAAGACATGACAATATGGTGAGGAGGAATGGGTGGTTTGGATTGATCTCCATGAACCTTGATTTTTCAAATGCGAAGGTTTGAAGAAAAGAAAAGAAAACAAACGGAAAAAAAATATCCACATACCACTTGACTTTTTTTTTCAAAAAGGAGGGTTTTCCCTTCCCTATGCATTAGACAATGCACCATTTGCTAGATAGACTTACTTCTTTTCCGCCATATGATGCGGATATGGACATTGTTACAGTTTGCCGATCGTAGATCTAATTGCTATCGGGTTTTATTTTTTTCCATCTAAGCATAGCTTTGGTCTTATATGACTTTACTAGTTGTTGGCGTGTTTGTGTGTTGGTGTCGGCTGTGTGTATCCTAGCTATGCAGAGGCCGGATGTGTAATCATCGTGTTTGTATCCTCTTGATGCTTCACAAGGACGGGTTCCACTGTCATCATGATAACAGAACAGGCGTAACCAGGATAGGTTTAATGGGCACTCACCCTTTCCCTTTCCACGTGTGATTATGCTCTGGCTTGTCTGAGGAATTTGATCTGGCGTTTTGGGATGGAGAGCGGAATAGGGTTTCATGTTGACCAGAAGCTTAGAGGGATGGTCATTCTGGGCAGACCATGAGTGGAGACAGATCGCGGATGACGAAAGTGTGGTTAGTGGTGGTTAACACACCAAGCGTCATAAGAGGCTGGGATATAGTGATGAATCAAAAGGGATGAAAGGGGGAGGGCAAGCACTAATAACGACGATATTGCTGTGACAATAGCTTTAGATCTAAAGGGGAAGTAGGAAAAGGAATCAGATGAGAGCTGAAAGAAAAGGAACGTGTTTGAAGAATGAGAAAGCATTATCACCGAGAGGACACATTTAAGTTAAAAAAACTAGATCACCAAGAGAATACATTTGGGTTGAAGAGTGTATGTCAAGTTGTATAGTAGTGTTCGCGTTCACATGTGGGTCCCACATGAGACAATACAAAGACAATGGTCCTCATGTCTGGACTGGTTCGTTGCCACATGGGGCACATCATTCTCTAGTGTGTTTGATATTAATAATCATCCCTTAGGCTTGCTTCAAACTTGGAAGTGTTGTTTTCCACATAGGATGCGTTTTTTAGTACGTATGATCTTATCGCCCCTTCTGCTTGCTTTTGGGATTTCGCAACATGCTCGCTAGATTCCAACCTTTCACTGCATGTTTATTCTTCTTGCTTTCTTCAACTTGTTAAGTGTCACTGATCTATTTGCTATATCTCTGGTATCAACTAAGCCTAGCCCCCCTTGATGTGTGTCCTGATAACCCACAAGTGTAGTATATCGTAACAATCTTTGATGAAAAGTATCACAACCCAAATTTAATGATTCGACATGAGGGGATCCAAAGAATACTTATAAGGTTTAGCAGTTGAGTTGTCAAATCAACCAAACCTAGAAACAAAGTACTTACTCAAGAGAATATATTAGTAGCAAATATGATGAATTTTGATTGTTTGATTGCGGTTGAGTAACAAAAGCGGTAGTACCCAACAGTCGCGAGGTACAAAATATCTTTAAATAGAGAAAGAAAAGGAAGTGGATGAGAAGTGGGAGAAAAGGAATGTGTTCGAAGAATAAAAACACACTGTCACCAAGAGGACGCATTTAAGTTGAAAAAACTAGGTCACCAGGAGAATACATTTGGGTTGAAGAGTGTACATCAAGCTGTATAGTAGTGTTCACGTTCACATGTGGGTCCCACATGAGACATGACAAATATGATGGTTCTCATGTCTGGAGACAACGTACTTACTCGAGAGAATTTATTAGTTGCAAATACGATAAAGTGTTAATTGTTTGCCTGCCATTGAGTAACAAAAGCAGTAATACCCTTCAGTTTTCAGGTACGAAATATCTTTAACGAGAGCAAGAATTATGAAAAACGCAGGTATCAGGATGAATAATGGAATGTTTCATGGATATAATCAATCATGTAATAGCATAAACATAGTGCATATATAGTCAACTAGCTCAACATCTTCAACTTATGTAGGCATGCATGTATTATGTATGTAGTTGTATGTGCTTCCAATAAGGACTTGCATAGCTTTTTTTGTTCTACCCTCAGCGTTTGAGCAGGATCCTAATAGAAATTGAGGATAATTAAGTTACTCATTTTACAAAGCACCGAAGCAAAGTATTAACACTTAATGTAATCCCCAATTTACATTCATTCCCATTGATATTCCAATTAATGTTACTTCGGGGTTTCAACTTCAGAAACTATAATAAGTGCATACAACTTGTAGGTATAGTTCAAACACACATAGATAATCATGAAAACAAATATGGTTCATATCTGATATCATATCACCCGGGCCTAGTGATAAGCATTAAGCATAGAAAAGTCACAACAACATCAATCTCATAACATAGATGACACTAGGAATCAAAACCTAACAAATATGATAAAAATTACGTAATGGATCTCATCCAATTCCCATGTGTCCCATGTTCCTATAGAGAATTAATCATACATGGATGGGAAACATGAGGCTGATGATACAAAGGGAGTTGGTGAATCTTCCTCTGCGGAGGCCGGATCAACCTCCAAACAGCCCTCAGCGAAAACATCGGACACGATAGAGGCTACGCCCCGAAAAAAATTAGGCAAAAATATATCATGAGATTTGAGGTAATGGGAGCTTATTGATACGTCTCCAACATATCTATAATTTATGAAGTATTCATGCCATGTTTACAATAGTTTTATATGATTTTGGTATGATTTGATTAGAACTAACCCGGACTGACGCTGTTTTCAGCAGAACTACCGTGGTGTTGTCTTTGTGCAGAAATAAAAGTTCTCGGAATGCGATGAAAATCAATGACTTTTCTGGAAAATATAAAAAATACTGGAACAAAAATCTACCGGAGGGGAGTCCCGTGGGCCCCACGAGGGTGGGGGGCGCGCCCCCCTATCTTGTCGCCGCCTCGGGGACCCCCTGACTTGTTCTCGACGCCATCCTCTCCTATAAATACAGAAACCTCCAGAAAATAACCTAGATCGGGATTTGGGGGCGATGGGGCACGAAGAAATTGTCCCCGCCAACGAGAGTGGTGGCGCCCATCGACATGGGCATTCTGGCAAGCGCACACTCCGCCGAGCCCTCCTTCTCCTCCTTGACCTGCGCGGCCGTGCCTCTCGTCCTAGACCTTCTTCGCCGCCTGCACCGTTGTGGTGCAGTGCCGGTCCCGACCATGCGTCCCCTGCGGCCATGGCGAGAGGTCCACGGGCGGGGCAGCACATAATAGATGGGCGTAGAGGGAGTCACTCGCACAGAAGAGGAGGTATCGGGGACCTTACCAGTACCTTAGGTTTACTAATCAATGAAGCCCCTCAACCTACTATCTTTTCATACAAACTCAACCAAGCCTAGCCAAACCCCATGCTCACGACATGTTCTTGATATTGATTGAGTTGGAGGGAGTCAGAGACTACCACGGAATCCTTCCATAGTCACCCCGGTGACCTTCGCCGGAGAGTGCCTCGTCCTATGGACAGGGAGGCGCTGGGTGGGCGCAGGAGACGGGGTGCGGATGTGTCGTGTCTGGGGAAGCGAAAAGTCTGGGTGGAGGTGGAGATCGTGCGAGTCGAGGGTGGATGTTTCCTTCCATCTATTTTTGCATGCTCACGAGGGAGATTCTTTTTCATATAAAAAGTAGAGATTCTATTTTAATAGTACATATTTGGTCTTCTGAAATTAATTAAAGATTGATCATGATTTATTCTTTTCCATATAAAAGTTATCAAATACACTGAAAATTGATCTTATTGGCAGATAAAATCGGTTTAAAAAGATTGTGGGTAAAATCCGGTTTAAATGTGTTGGTGGGAAAAAACGGTGGGAAGAATTAACCGAAGTGAGGCGAGACTACCAACTCACACATTAGGAGTTGGGCGCAGGAGACGGGATGCAGATGGGTCGTGTCTGGGGAAGCGGAAAGTCCGGGTGGAGGTGGAGATTGTGCGAGTCGAGGGTGGATGTTTCCTTCGATCTATTTTTGCGTGGGGTAGTACGACGGAGATTTTTTTCCATATAGAAGTAGAGATTCTGTTTTAATAGTATAGATTTGATATTCATAAATTAATTAAAAATTGATCATGATTTATTCTTTTCCAAATAAAAGTTACCAAATACACTGAAAATTGATCTTATTGGCAGATAAATTCGGTTAAAATAGATCATGGGTAAAATCCGGTTTAAATGTGTTGGTGTGATAAAAAAACGGTGGGAAGAATTAATTGGAGTGAGGCGAGACTACCAACTCAGACATTAGAGTTGGGCGCAGGAGACGGGGTGCAGATGGGTCGTGTCTTGGGAAGCGGAAAGTCCGGTTGGAGGTGGAGATCGTGCGAGTCGAGGGTGGATGTTTCCTTCGATCTATTTTTGCGTGGGGTAGTACGAGGGAGATTCTTTTCCATATAAAAGTTGAGATTATGTTTTAATAGTACATATTTGATATTCATAAATTAATTAAAGATTGGTCATGATTTATTCTTTTCCATATAAAAGTTACCAAATACACTGAAAATTGATCTTATTGGCAGATAAAATTGGTTTAAATAGATCGTGGGTAAAATACGGTTTAAATGTGTTGGTAGGATAAAAAAACGGTGGGGAAGAATTAACCAGAGTGAGGCGAGACTACCAACTCAGACATTAGGAGTTGAGATATGACACTACCCATTATAAAGGTAATAACATAGACTAGTAACATATGTACTCGGTGGCGCCGGAGTGCCATCGGGAGGGGAATCATCGCCACGGTGATCGTCTTCATCAACATCACCATCATCATCACCATCCTCATCACTTTTACGCGGTCCACTCACACGCACCCCGCTGTAATCCATACTTGAACATGGTGCTTTATGCCACATATTATGATCCAATGTTGTGTTGCCATCCTATGATGTTTTGAGTAGATATCCTTTGTCTTTGGGTTGATTGCTGATCTAGATTGGTACGAGTTGTATGTTTTATTTTGGGGTTGTCCTATTATGCCCTCCGTGTCGCGCAAGCGTGAGGAATTCCCGCTGTAGGGTGTTGCAATACGTGCATGATTCGCTTATAAATGGGTTGCTTGAGTGACAGAAGCATAAACCCGAGTAAGGGGGTTGTGGCGTATGGGATAAATGGGACTTACCGCAAGCCTTTCCTCTTTTGAACCTCGCCATTAACGTTAAGAATGCTTTAATGCTATGGTTGAGTTTTACCTTAATGATCTTTAGTAGTTGCGGATGTTTGATAGAGTTCCAATCATAAGTGCATATGATCCAAGAAGAGAAAGTATGTTAGCTTATGCCTCTCCCTCATATGAAATTGCAATGATGACTACCGTCTTGATAACGATGTGTTCTCGGACTGCTTATAGTGATCCATGCGACTTTCCTTTGAATCCATTGACTCACGAGTTTGCTTTACCTACCAGATTTACAAGTATTTTTGTTGCATGTGTGACCTGTTTTGCATATTTGCTTTCTGTACATTCTAGGATGTGTGATGTGTGAAACTGTCGTTGACTTGATGCTTGTGTTGTGCTTCAGATGCAGGCTGCGTAGGGCCAAAGTTTGACCCGTCGTTTGGTTTTGGTGCCTTTGAAATTGATGATGACGATGTGGTTACCCCGGAAAGTCGCAAGTCGCCGAGGAGAGAAGCACCCCTGAGAGCCAAGATTTGGAAGCATATCGTAAAATGGCAAGACGGGTCGGATCATGCAACTTGTGATTTGTTTTGAGGTTGCTCGCCGAAGTGGTACCAAACTCAGGAGCTAGTGTTGAACTTGTGCTAGTTACTCCCTTGTTTATGTGTTGCCCCCAACTGTGGACGATATCCTCATTCCGAATTCGTTCATGCTGTATTTCGCAAGATGCAAATCCTTTCTAAATATTATCAGCCTTTGGCTCACTCTCAAACAAGATGAGGACTAAATCCTTGAACAAGAGTGACATGCTGAAGATGACTTTCTTGTTTGTCCATGGTCTATGTATGTTTAATTTCCTGGTTCGTTAATTCGGAAATGAGTGATTTTTACAGCCGCGAGTTGCTTCTGTTCAAGCATCAATGGTTGCACCACGCACGCTCTAGCAGTTCACTAGAGTAGCATCAGAGCTTTATTTCCATGTCAATGGGTCGAGACCTGAGACCAACAAAATTATATATGTATTTTTTTCTCTATAACAGATGTAGATCAAACGACCATTCATCTAGATTTGGTTTATGGTGATCCCAAGAAATAACATGTACTGAGGAATTCTCGCCTCTGCATTGTAACTCTAAAATTTTGGAATAAAACTCTTTTCACCCCGCAAAAAAAGAGAGAGAAAGAAATAACATGTCAAATAACAAGAATGCTGATTAAAATGATGATTGCTACTTATAACTGTTGTCGAAGTTGATGTCAATTACTCATTGTGGAGTTCTTCAACAAAATGAAATTGATGAACTACTAGAGTGTGATGTTTTATCATCCTTGTTTAATTTGCTGGTTGGTTCATTTGGAAACGAAAGCACCCTTTGTTCGTTAATGGTTTTTTGAGAGAAACACCCTACGACCCGTGTCATTTGTATTATGCATGCTTTAAAATGACAAGTATGTAAATATACTGTCGTTTCATCACCTCTCTCTTTTCTTTTTCTGCACGGCCAGCATGACGAAGAACGAGGGAGGCGCTACAACTTAATCCTGCCAAGCAGTACTGCCAAGTCAAGCCTCACAAGTTGACCGACCAAGGCGCACTAGCCAGGTTTCATGCATGCGAATTGGGTTCTGCCTAAAAAACTACCCAAATTTAGGTAAAAAATAGAAAAACTTGTCAAATCTAAAATTTCTTCCATCTAGGTAAGAATCCATCGATTCAGGTGATAACTAGGCAGGATTGCTTGGTTTCAGGCAGGTTTTTAGGCCGGCTGCCTCGCAGGTGCCTAATCAGATATATGGGCCAACTATAGTGGCCCAACAACCTTAGCAATTTCTTCTTTTATATTCAGCTGCACAACCACTAAGCCAAGGTTCTGTTTGCCAATGAACGAACGAGAAAAGCTAGCGTCGGATTCGAGGAGCGAGTGTTTCCTATTCAAATTTGAGAAGGAAAGAAATCTATTAGGACTTATAGTTCCTCAAATTGAGGAGTTATAAGTGTTAGTAGTGTTGATTACTCCTTGTAGTTGATTCTAGTTGGTTTATTCGGTGGAAGATCATATGTTCAGATCCTTAATTATAATTCCATTAAGTTATTGATTACTCTTTGTAGTTGATGCTAGTTGGTTGATTATTCCATTAATGTTAGTTAATACATAGGCGCGCAAATCTCGTGTGTTCCTGAAAATATATGATCATTCATTGTTGAATGTGTTGAAGGTTCATGCATCTGAATTTTGTTTTTATATATGTGAAACGTTAAGTAACATGATGATGCACTCTAAAACAAGAGGAAACCTGATGAAGATTCGTGCATCTGAATTTTGTTAATATATAAGATTCATGATTTTTTTCGTCAATGCATGGTGCTAATCTTTGTTTTGGTTGCATTGTGCCAAAGGTTACGTGGTGTTGTGTTATATCTTGGCTGTTTCAAAAAGAAAGTTATACATGGTGCTAATCTTACTAGAATAAGAATCTTGATTTTTGTTTCTGTCGATTCAATAAGTGTGTTTGTTTTCTTAGAAATTGGTTTGGTTCTGAATTAGTGGAATCATTTCACTCTCATTCAACTCGGATTACTTTGATATAATGATTGACATTTGATGTCTTCATTTTGATTTTGTTGTCCAATGAGTATGTTCTTTCTATGAAACGTGCATGTTGATCTTCAAGTTCATGTGCCTCAAAACTTGCAATATTTTGTGTGGTGCTATGATGCTTTTGTTCCGTAACTTTCTTCAGTAGAGTTCCAATTATAGAGTTCGTTTGTACCCAGCATGTCACTATGAGTCCACAAATTAAAAACACTAGTTTGTCAACACTACATTACATAATGTTTTTTAACAGGGCAAAGCCAGCCTTTGTTTTGGGGTCGCAAAATATAAGATGGTTTCCTCCAGTTCGTAGTCGGGGTGTTCTTCTATACTACCTCCGTTCTAGTTTACTGGCCCTCTTCGAATTTTGTATTTAATTTTGACCTTGGATTTAACTAACAAAATGTTAATGCATGTAACCAAAAATAATATCATTGGAAACTGGGTTCAAATACGAATTCAAAGATATAATTTTTTATGACATGCATTATGTATTTTTAGTTAAATTTATGGTTAAAATTCGACATAAAATACTAATGGAGCCAATAAATCGGGATGAAGGTACTACTTCCAGACAAAAATCCTCTGTTTTGAACCGCGCCCGTCGCATCGGACATAACTCATGCGTGGAATCTGAACAGCCGCAAGCCGGGATGCTTCCGCACCTTGAAGAAGCCGTGCCGAATCAGACTCTCCCGAAGCACATACCGTGACGGGAGAAGAGACTCGTCGGCGCCGACCACCTGCTTGACCATCCCGCTCATGAGTTTGTACGCCACCACGCCTTGGTTATGTCCCAGGATGACGCTCCCTCCGTCGCCTCCGGCCACCAGCAACGGCATTCTGACCAGCCACCGCATGTCGAGGCGGTGCCGGCGCTCCCATGTGCCCTTTGTAGAAAATGGTTTGGTGCATCGATGATTGATTGATCGTGCACTAGGCACATACATATAGGTATAAGGGGTGCGACCGGTATCTTGTCTCCTAAGATACACGTACATACAGAGAGAGACAGACACTATAGGTACTGCATACAAAATTCAGACCTACGTACATGTACCATGGTACTGCATTCGAACCTGACAATTTTATGTCACTTTTGTGATGCTACAATGGCAAGCTTTAGGAATTTTTCTCAATTATTCATGGCAATTTTGCAAATGTTTTTTCTACTTTCTCACATGGCAGTTCCAGTTTTAAGAGAATGGCAATTTTATTTTTAATAAGATGACTATTTTTTATTGGCCTAGCATTTTTTTTATCATGGCAATTTCCTGCGTGTGACTTCTATGTTTTTAAAACTGAAAATTTAAAGCATGGAGAATTTCTTGTACATCTTTTTTAATCAATATGTAAATTGCCATTATGATCTCCTTTGTCTGCATTTTTGGAGCACAATTTTTTTACCATAAACCTATAAGTTTTAAAAATCTGAAAACTCGGGAGTACGTGCAAAATTTGGTGAGGTACTATCATCACCCGCAAACTCGAGAAAGTGCAAATTAAATTCACATACACTTAGCTACATTCCAGGTTACGATAAACACAGTATATGTTTACCAAAGTTTATCTGCTTGTGTTTCTACTAATTCTCTCCATGCAAGAATTATTTACAATTTTTAGAAAATTTCAGGTTGAGTTTTTACAGTGAAGTTCCAAATAGAGAGAGTTCGTATGTACCCACCATGTCACTATGAGCCCACAGATTAAACACACTAGTTTTAGTTTGTCAAAACTTACAGATAATTCTAAAAAAGAAACTACATTACAGATTGTTAACATGGTCTCAGTGGCATAATAATAGCACCGGCTTCAACAAATAGAATCAAAGCCAGCCTTTGTTTTGCGGTCGTGAAATATACGTATAGATGGCTGCCACAGTTTTGAACGGCGCGTCGGACCTCATCAACTCATTGACAGAATCTGAACGACGGCAAGCCGGGATGCCGCCGCGCGTTGAAGAAGCCGTGCCGAACCAGGCTCTCCCGAAACACATACCGTGACGGGAGAAGAGGGTCGTCTCCTGACTCGTCGACGTCGACCACCTGCCTGACGGTCCTGCTCCTCAGGTTGTACGCCACCACGCCTTGGTTATGTCCAAGGACGACGTCCCCTCCGTCGCCACCCGCCACGAGCAACGGCCCTGTGATCGGCCACCGCAGGTCGACGCGCTGCCGGTGCTCCCACGTCCCCTCGGCTACGCCACAGCCGTAGCCCTCGAGAAACCAGAGGTCCATGAACCGGTGGCCCAGCTCGGCCGCCATGAGCGACCCGTCCGCGACGAGCAGGTGCGAGTGTGTCTTGCAGGTCACGCGCGGAGGCGGCATCCGGCGGAACGTCTCGGCCGCCGTGTCGAACGCCACCATCTGGCCGGTGAGCCCGGCCTCCATGTGCTGCAGCCAGTGCAGGCGGCCGTGAAGCACCGCCGGCGTCATAAGGTTCATGAAGCATCGGGATTTAGGGGGCAGCCACTGGTGGTAGGCGATGGTCTCCTCCATCTCCATCTCCATGGGCGTGGGTTGCACGCTCATCAGTCGCCGCGGCTCCTTGGCGCCGGTCGACAACATGCAGTAGTGTGGCGCTTGGGCGTCGAACTCGCCGTACTCGTACGAGACGTGGCACAGTAACCGATACTCGCCGGAGGGCTGGTGGAAGTAGAAGCCGGACTCCTGTGGCACGGCGCGGCCGCCCTGCTGTACGTCCAGCCGCGGCAGGTCGCTCCACTGCCACGTCGCAGGGTTAAACACGAGGTACTGCTGCCGGGCGCCGTCGCGGATGAGGAGGAGGCCGTCGCACGAGGCCAGCAGGGAGCAGTAGAGTTTCAACCCGCCGTCGAGGCTGTCAGGGAAGGTCGCGACGGTCCGCCGCGTCGCCGCCGGCCGATGGGCGGGGACGGCGGGGAGGGCCACGGCGTCCAGGTCCAGCTCGGTGGCGGCCTGCGGGAGGCCGTCGGGCCCAACCACCTCGGCGTCCCTTCTGGTGTAGACGAGGAGCTCGAGCGGGCGGCAGCGCGCGTGCGCCGCGAGGAAGGCCGGGCTGTCGATGATGCGGAGCCACTCTTTGCAGACGGCGCGGAAGCGGAGGACGCACCTGGCAGCCAGCCGGGCGAGGACCTCCGCGACCAGTCCCTCGTCGAGGTGCGCGTCGATGCGCAGATCCATCTTCTTCCTGGGCTGCTCCATTGATGATCGATCCACCCTCGTCGGACACACGAGGATACTCCTATATTATACTCCCTCCGTTCCCAAATAATTGTCTTTCTAGAGATTTCAACAAGTGACTACATACGGAGCAAAATGAATGAATCTACACTCTAAAACATGTCTACATACATCCGTATGTTGTAGTCCATTTGAGATGGCTAGAAAGACAATTATTTGGGAACGGAGGGAGTATTATACTACTACCCTCGTTCACGGGCTCTACACGGATTGCGCAGTGTAGAGTTCGTCAGACACGGACACGGCCGAAGTTTCGGTTACGATCTCCTCTCTTGATGGGCCAGGCCGCGTCGATTGGAACAAACAAAAACCACTACTGTTATATCAGGCCCAGTGAGGACGGTCACAGTAGAACAGCCCGCCACGAAGAAGCCGAACGTGCAAGGAGGGCCCTGTTAAACCTGTCCATGCTCGGGTCACTCGGAACCCAAGTCAAGTTTTTTTTAAGAAAAATAAGTCAATTTTTTTAGAACACTCGAGAGGGGCAGGGGTTCCTGCATTTAGGAAGATCAGGGATAACTGGGCGAAAATCCGGTATAGAAACACACATACACACACCCACCTAGCACACAATTGATTTAGGGAGAACCGTACAAAAAACCTGACCACACGATTGATTAAGGGACAACCGTGCAAAAACCCTAACCACATGATTGATAAAGGGACAATCATGCAAAATCCAACAACCATGACAGACCGGACCACCAGTGAAGTGCCAGAAGGCCACCAACACGGAGCAAAACCATAGCAACACCTCTTAGAGCCACCGCAGCACCGTAGCCCGGGGCCGCCACCCCGGCATCCAAGCAGAAAACTCGAAGCCGCCGCCTCGACTTCCACCGACCCCACCTCCAATGAGACAAACCAACACAGCAAAGAACTGAGCCGGCGTATGAAGTGTCAAGTCTCCAAAGGCAACGCCTCCAAGGAGGGAGAGACAAAGACGCCGCTGTCGCCCACTTCAGCCAGGGCACAGCTAAGTTTTCACCCGAAGATCCAGGTAGATGGGTGACAAGAGGTTGGTGCTCCACGACAACGCCTCGAAGGAGGGAACGACGTCCTAGGACACCGCCGCCGTCGGCCCTGACTCATGGCTAGGCATTCACCCGGAGCAATCCAACCACATTCGTCGCACCAACCTCCAACGAGCAGGCCAACAGCCTACAAGCCACTTCGTCCTAGCCAAGCTCCGGATGCCGAACAAGACATTGTCATGACAATGTGTCTATCCATTATATTCGATTGACATTTTTGCATGTGGTGAAGACTAACATTTTAAAATCATGTATAACATGTGCTTGTTGTTTATGGTTCGATTAATAATTAACATGTGCACTTCAAAAAAAAGTATGAGATTTCACAAAGTATTAGCATGATGATCTAGCGATTTAGATTTATCTAGCCATAGCTATGAAGATCTACTGACGGTGCAATTATTAAATACTAAGTATATGTTATATGTTTATGTGCGGTCATGTAGATCTAACATAAGTGATATGTTTGTGTATGTTTTACGTAGATCTATTTTGTATAGTTATGAAGATCTAACTGTTGTGGTCTGATTTGGCATATATATGTTGATCTAATGTTTATTTCTAGGTGCATTTATGTATGTCTAATAGTTGTGATATACTAATAAAGTGATGGTTTACCACACCAACGACCAATTTCCCCCCTTTTTTGGCTTCTGTATCACTTTATTTTCTATATATTTGTTCTTTTAGTTAGTGTATAATAGGATGATAAAGTCAAAAATTCCTATGTTATGGTACATTTACATGATAATTTCTAGCTTAGTTTTGAAGAATAGTCTGTGTGTTGAGCATACAACCACGTGGACTGGATACTTAAAGTAAAAAAGAATAAGCAATCAAGTGTTTGTGTCTTTTCTCAATAACATTCAAATCTGTGTATATATAATTCTTGTGATATACATTTTAAAAAGAGTTTTATATATTGAACTAACAATTACATCATTTATGAGGAGGGCTACAATATAACTCAGAGGCTCCCCAAACCAATTATAAGTTGTAGAAAACCTAGCTACCCTCGTAAACTCATGAGCAACCATATTTGCTTCCCAATTACAATGTTCAAAGCTAGCGATAGGAAAATCACAAGTCATATAATAACAGTCATAGAAAAACAGTTGTCACCGCTCCCTCATAATACCCTCCATTCTTCATGATTTCAGTTACCTCCTAATTATTCGAATTTATAACATGGCGATTGCGTCCAACCCTTTGCGCGAGGGGTAATCCAAATCTTAGTGCCAACGCCTCAGCCGTGAGAACATCGGTACACCAACCAATTCTCATATTCCCCCAGCAGTAAAAGTACCTTTATTATCTCTCAGAACCGTACCAGTGGTACCCGTAAGCAGCTCTTGGGTGAAGGAAGCATCAACATTAAGTTATACAAAATGCATTGGGGGTCTACTCCAGCCCCCTCTTTTCATTGTAGCATTTAGAGAGGAAGCAAATACATAATTAGCCGTGAGAGGCCGAAGCCCCATATTAACCTGATAGGCATCTTGAGTTTTATACTCACATACATTTTGGGTACCCAAAATAGACAACTCCTGATCAGGAAGCAGAAGTAAAAACTCAAGACAGCCTCACCGGCACGATCAACTTCACAAGCCCTTTTAGTAATATCATCCGACCCTAACATCCTCCAAACCTCTTTAGCTTTTTGGAATACAAACATCAAATGTTTGGAATTTTCTATTACATTATAACAAGAAGGACATTGAGGCAAAACTTTAATATGTCTATTAGCTAGCATAACACAACATGGAAGAGTACCATGCAACATATGCTAAATTAAAAAAATTACTTTGGTCGGGCATGACAACTTTCAAATCTTACTCCAAATAGGGTTGTCTTTGACTTGCCTCATACCATGAGTCCTACGAAGTTTCCTCTCATGCTGGTGATCCCTTTCCACAAAATAAGTTGATAAGACAGTGAAATTCCCATTTTTTGTAAAACCCCAAGCAATAAAATATGACATTTCATGCACTGGAAGAGGGATCGCAAGAACCTATTGTGCATCAATTGGCCATAATATTTGTCTGACTAGATCTTCATTTGATTTATTATTAATTGGGTCAATAAGATCACCAACCTTTGAAAAAATATTTCCCCGAGTAATGACTTTCCTATTAGCACCATTTGGGATCCACGCATCTTCCCAGATATCATTCATCTGCCCATACCCAACTCTTCAGACGTAACCATGTTTAAGAGAATTCACCCCTGCCATGATACTTTTTCAAAGTAAAAGAATATCCCTTTTAAAATTTGTGTTTAACAAATCATCATCGGGGAAATTTTAGCTTCCAAAACAGAGGCACATAAAGAGTCTGGCATATCAAATAGACGCTACGCTTGCTTTGCTAGCATTGCCAAATTAAAAAATAGATATCACGGAAACCCATTCCTCCTTGATTTTTTCGGAATGAATTGGTTTGCCTCATTTATTGCTAGTGTATCTTTTTATTAATTCGCTCGGTCCCTCCGTTCCTTTATGTAAGGTGTATTATTTTTGGCATGGTGATCAAGGCACATAATTATAGACATGTTAGAACGAAATCACCCTTGGCAAATTTATTTTTTAGTGGCAAGTAAATCAGTTGGTCGAGGAAAGTATGAGATACATGCAACCGACGGAGAGATACTTTCCTTCTTTTACTACAAGGAGATATACGGATAATCAGGAGATAAATACTTTCCTTTTTTCTGGAGGGCTAACAAGGGAATTATGAGAAATTAGAAGAAATGCACCTTACATTATGGAATTTTATCAAAAATCAAAAACACCTTATATAAAGTAATAGACAACCAAAATCAATGACCAGATTTAGTTCACCCCTTTTCTGGCTAGTGTATCTCTTTATTTTCTATGTATTAATCTCTTACTATATAATAGGTAGATCAAATCATAATTCCTCATCGTGGTATGTTTACTTGTTAATTTCTAGATTTTTCTATAATAATAGATGTGAAGGCTGATGACCATATAACCATGTGCATCATGCACTTAAAGTAAAAAAATAAACAAAATAAAAATACCAGTGTTTGTGTTTTTCTTAGTAATATTCAATTTTGTGTATATCTAATTGTTACGATACACTAATAAAGTGATGGTTTACCAAAGCAACTACATGATTTATTTCGCCCCTTTTCTGGCTAGTGTGTCTCTTTATTTTTTTCTATGTATTGTTATTTTAGTACTCCCTCCGTTTTTTAGTCTGCATATAAGATTTGGTCAAAGTCAAACTTTGTTAACTTTGACTAAGTTTATAAAAAAAATCAAGATTCGCAATATGAAATCAATATTTTAGATGAATCATGAAATTAATTTGTATACCATATATTTTTAGTATTGTAGATTTTGATATTGTTTTCTATAAAGTTGATCAAACTTTACAAAGTTTGACTTTGACTAGTTCTTATATGAAGACTAAAAAGAACCAGATGGAGTACATAATAATAGATGGATCAAGTCAAAACCCTTATGTTATGGTATGTTTACATGGTAATTTCTAGCTTTTAAAAATCAAACTGATGACCATATAACCATGTGGATGGTGGACCAAACGCTTAAAGTAAGCAGAAAAAGAAATCAAGTGTTTGTGTTTTTATCATGAATATTCAAGTTTGAGAACATTTAATATCTATCATGTTGGTTTGAACCTTTAAACATTTTACTATCAAGAAAGTAAGTAGGATATATGCTTCATTAAGGCGATGCATGTCTCTCCCGTCTCCATTGTCCGAAGCGGGAACCACACACATTACAACCTACTCCCTCTGTCCGAAAATACTTGTCATCAAAATGGACAAAAAGGGATGTATCTAGAACTAAAATACATCTAGATACATTCACTTTTATTCATTTTGATGACAAGTATTTCCGGACGGAGGGAGTACTTAATAGTAGTCTGGCATGCTTGGTAGAAACGAAAGGAAAACCCATCCAATTCAGACGCCTTGTTCGGTGGCATCTCTTTGATAGCAGCTTACACATCCTTCTCAAAGAAACTCGCCTCCAGTGCCGCCATATACACCGGAAGGAGATCCAACGTCGGCAAGTGAAGACAATGATCCCTTGGCGTGGGATAGCCCAATAGGGCAACCAAGTGCTCGAAAGCCAACACATCCATGCCCTCCCGAGACGTTGCCTCTGTGTCCCCAGATCGCAACTTGAACATATGATCCCTTCGGCGCTTGGCACTCGAAAATGATTGAAAGAATCATGTGTTTGCATCCCCTCCCTCAACCAATGAATTCAAGATATTTGACAAGGGATAGTTGCTACCTCTTGAGCATGCGTTGGTTTTCCCTTGAAGAGGAAAGGGTGATGCAGCAAAGTAGCGTAAGTATTTCCCTCAGTTTTGAGAACCAGGGTATCAATTCAGTAGGAGACAATGCACAAGTCACCTAGTACCTGCACAAACAATCAAGAACCTTGCAATCAACGCGATAAAGGGGTTGTCAATCCCTTCACGGTCGCTCACAAAAGTGAGATCTAATAGAGATAGTAAAGTAAATATTTTTGGTATTTTTGTTGTATAGATTGGAAAATAAAGATTGCAAAATAGTAAACAAGATGCGATGTAAATAAAAGAGATGTAATATAATAGGAAAGAGACGAGGGGCCATAGGTTTCACTAGTGGCTTCACTCAAGATAGCATGTATTACGGTGGGTGAACAAATTACTGCCGAGCAATTGATAGAAAAGCGCATAGTTATGAAGATATCTAAGGCAATGATCATGAATATAGGCATCACGTCCGTGTCAAGTAGACCGAAACGATTCTGCATCTACTACTATTACTCCACACATCGACCGCTATCCAACATGCATCTAGAGTATTAAGTTCATAAGAACGGAGTAACACATTAAGCAAGATGACATGATGTAGAGGGATAAACTCAAGCAATATGATATAAACCCCATCTTTTTATCCTCAATGGCAACAATACAATACGTGCTTTGCTGCCCCTCATCCATTTGGGAAAGGACACATAAGATTGAACCCAAAGCTAAGCACTTCTCCCATTGCAAGAAAGATCAATCTAGTAGGCCAAACTAAACCGATAATTCAAAGAGACTTGCAAAGATATCAAATCATGCATATAAGAATTCAGCGAAGAACCAAGTAATATTCATAGATAATCTTGTTCATAAATCCACAATTCATCGGATCTCGGCAAACACACCGCAAAAGAGTATTACATCAAATTGATCTCCAAGAGCATCGAGTAGATCTTTGTATTGAGAATCAAAGAGAGAGAAGAAGCCATCTAGCTAACAACTATGGACCCGAAGGTCTATGGTAAACTAATCACGCTTCATCGGAGAGGCAAAGGTGTTGATGTAGAAGCCCTCCGTGATCGATCCTCCCTCCGGCAGATCGTCGGAAAAGGCCCCAAGATGGGATCTCACGGGCACAGAAGACTGCGGCGGTGGAAAAGTGGTTTCGTGGCTCTCCCTGATGTTTCTATGGTATAAGAGTATATATAGGTGAAAGAAGTACGTCGGTGGAGCTACAAGGGGCCCATGAGGGTAGGGGCGCGCCTACCCCCTAGGCGCGCCCTCCTGCCTTGTGGCCTCCTCGTGGAGTTCCAGACTTCGACTCCAAGTCTTCTGGATTGCTTTTGGTCCAAGAAAGGTCCTCGTGAAGGTTTCATTCCGTTTGGACTCCGTTTGGTATTCCTTTTCTGCAAAAACTCTAAAATAGGCAAAAAAAAAAATAGAAACTGGCACTAGGCCTCCGGTTAATAGGTTAGTCCCAAAAATAATATAAAAGAGCATATTAATGTTGGAAATATGCCCTAGAGGCAATAATAAAATGGTTATTATTGTATTTCCTTGTTCATGATAATTTTCTATTGTTCATGCTATAATTGTATTAACTGGAAACCGTAATACATGTGTGAATACATAGACCACAACATGTCCCTAGTGAGCCTCTAGTTGACTAGCTCGTTGATCAATAGATGGTTATGGTTTCCTGACCATGGACATAGGATGTCATTGATAACTTGGATCACATCATTAGGAGAATGATGTGATGGACAAGACCCAATCCTAAGCATAGCACAAGGTCGTGTAGTTCGTTTGCTAAAGCTTTTCTAATGTCAAGTATCATTTCCTTAGACCATGAGATTGTGTAACTCCCGGATATCGTAGGAGTGCTTTGGGTGTACCAAACGTCACAACGTAACTGGGTGACTATAAAGGTGCACTACAGGTATCTCAGAAAGTGTCTGTTGGGTTAGCACGAATCGAGACTGGGATTTGTCACTCCATATGACGAAGAGGTATCTCTGGGCCCACTCGGTAATGCATCAACATAATGAGCTCAATGTGACTAAGTAGTTAGTCACGGGATCATGCATTACGGAACGAGTAAAGTGACTTGCCGTTAACGAGATTGAATGAGGTATTGGGATACCGACGGTCGAATCTCGGGCAAGTAACGTACCGATTGACAAAGGGAATTGTATACGGGATTGATTGAATCCTTGACATCGTGGTTCATCCGATGAGATCATCGTGAAACATGTGGGAGCCAACATGGGTATCCAGATCCCGCTGTTGGTTATTGGCCAGAGAGCTGTCTCGGTCATGTCTGCATGATTCCCGAACCCGTAGGGTCTACACACTTAAGGTTTGATGAGGCTAGGGTTATAAAAGAAGTTTGTATGTGGTTACCGAATGTTGTTCGGAGTCCCGGATGAGATCCCGAACGTCACAAGGAGTTCCGGAATGGTTCGGAGGTAAAGATTTATATATGGGAAGTCCAGTTTCAGTCACCGGAATAATTTCGGGGGTTATCGGTATTGTACCGGGACCACCGAAAGGTGTCCGGAGGTCCACCGGGTGGGTCCACCTGCCCCGGGGGGCTTTATGGGCTGAACAAGGGAAGGAACCAGCCCATAGTGGGCTGGTGCGCCCCTCCCCAAGGGCCCAAAGCGCCTAGGGTTGAAAACCCTAGGGGAGGGGGGCGCCTCCACCTTGCTTGGGGGGCAAGCCACCCCTCCTGGCCGCCGCCCCTCCCCTCTAGATGGGATCTGGAGGGGGCCGGCCCCCTCTCCCCTTGACCTATATATAGTGGGGGTTTTGGGGCTGCCAAACACATGAGTTTTCCTCTCTCCTGGCGCAGCCCTACCCCTCTCCCTCCTCGTCTCTCGCAGTGCTTGGCGAAGCCCTGCTGGAGTGCCATGCTCCTCCATCACCACCACGCCATTGTGCTGCTGCTGGACGGAGTCTTTTCCAACCTCTCCCTCTCTCCTTGCTGGATCAAGGCGCGGGAGATGTCACTGGGCTGCACGTGTGTTGAACGCGGAGGCACCGTTCTTTGGTGCTTAGATCGGATTCGGCCGCGATCTGAATCGCTTCGTGAACGACTCCATCGACCGCGTTCTTGTAACGCTTCCGCATCGCGATCTTCAAGGGTATGAAGATGCACTCCCCTCTCTCTCGTTGCTAGTATCTCCATAGATTGATCTTGGTGATGCGTAGAAAATTTTGAATTTCTGCTACGTTCCCCAACAGTGGCATCATGAGCTAGGTCTATTGCGTAGATTCTATGCACGAGTAGAACACAAGTAGTTGTTGAAGGAAATATGCCCTAGAGGCAATAATAAAGTTATTATTTATTTCCTTATATCATGATAAATGTTTATTATTCATGCTAGAATTGTATTAACCGGAAACATAATACATGTGTGAATATATAGACAAACAATATGTCACTAGTATGCCTCTACTTGACTAGCTTGTTAATCAAAGATGGTTATGTTTCCTAACCATGAGCAAGGAGTTGTTATTTGATTAACAAGGTCACATCATTAGTTGAATGATCTGATTGACATGACCCATTCCGTTAGCTTAACACTTGATCGTTTAGTATGTTAATGCTTTCTTCATGACCCATACATGTTCCTGTAACTATGAGATTATGCAACTCCGTTTACGGAGGAACACTTTGGTACTACCAAACGTCTGGCGTAATCGGGTGATTATAAAGGAGTACTACAGGTGTCTCCAAAGGTACTTGTTGGGTTGGCGTATTTGAGATTAGGTTTTGTCACTCCGATTGTCGGAGAGGTATCTCTAGGCCTTCTCGGTAATACACATCACTTAAGCCTTGCAAGCATTACAACTAATGAGTTAGTTGTGAGATGATGTATTACGAACGAGTAAAGAGACTTACCGTAACGAGATTGAACTAGGTATTGGATACCGACGATCGAATCTCGGGTAAGTAACATACCGATGACAAAGGAACAACGATGTCGTTATGCGGTTTGACCGATAAAGATCTTCGTAGAATATGTAGGAACCAATATGGGCATCCAAGTTCCGCTATTGGTTATTGACCGAGAATGGTTCTAGGTCATGTCTACATAGTTCTCGAACCCGTAGGGTCCGCACGCTTAACGCTTCGATGACAGTTCATTATGAGTTTATAAGTATTGATGCACGAAGGTTGTTCGAGTCCGGATGTGATCACGGACATGACGAGGAGTCTCGAAATGGTCGAGACATAAAGATTGATATATTGGAAGCCTATGTTTGGACTTCGGAAGGGTTCCGAGTGAAAACAGGAATTTACCGGAACACCGGGGGGTTACCGGAACCCCCCGGGGGGTATATGGGCCTTCATGGGCCACAAGGGAGAAGAGGAAGGGCCGGCCAGGTGGGCTGCGCGCCCCCCTCCCCCCTCTAGTCCGAATAGGACAAGGAGAGGGGGCGCGCCTTCCCTCTTCCCCCCCCAATCCTACTCCAACTAGGACAGGGGGAGTCCTACTCGGTGGGAGTAGGACTCCTCGGCGCCTCCCAAGGCTGGCCGCACCCCCTTGGCTCCTTTATATCTGAGGGCAGGGGCACCCCATGACACACAAGTTGATCTCGGATCTTTCCTTAGCCGTGTCGCTGCCCCTTCCACCATATTCCACTTCGGTCATATCGTCGCGAGCTTAGGCGAAGCCTGCGCGGAGAAGTCATATCGTCATGGAGCTTAGGCGAAGCCCTGCGTCGGTGGAGCATCAACATCGTCACCACGCCGTCGTCTTGACGGAACTCAACCCGACACTTTGCTGGATCGAGTCCGGAGATCGTCATCGAGCTGAGCGTGTGCGTAACTCGGAGGTGCCGTCGTTCGGTGCTTGGATCGGTCGGATCGTGAAGACGTCGACTACATCAACCGCGTTGTTATAACGCTTCGCTTTCGGTCTCACGAGGGTGCGTGGGCGGACACTCTCCCCTCTCGTTGCTATGCCATCACCATGGTCTTGCGTGATCGTAGGAAATTTTTGAAATTACTACGTTCCCCAACAAAGGGTATCGAGCCTGGTTTTATGCGTTGATGTCATATGCACGAGTAGAACACAAGTGAGTTGTGGGCGATACAAGTCATACTACCTACCAGCATGTCATACTTTGGTTCAGCGGTATTGTGAGATGAAGCGCCGGACCGACATTACGCGTGACGCTTACGCGAGACTGGTTTCACCGCCCGAGCACTCGTTGCTTAAAGGTGACCGGCGGTGTCTGTCTCTCTCACTTTAGTTGAACCGAGTGTGGCTACGCCCGGTCCTTGAGAAGGTTAAAGCGGAGTCTATTTGACGAAGTATCGTTGTGGTTTTGATGCGTGGGTAAGAATGGTTCTTGCTCAGCCCGTAGCAGCCACGTAAAACTTGCAACAACAAAGTAGAGGACGTCTAACTTGTTTTTGCAGGGCATGTTGTGATGTGATATGGTCAAGGCGTGATGCTATATTGTATGAGATGATCATGTTTTGTAACCGAGTTATCGGCAATCGGCAGGAGCCATATGGTTGTCGCTTTATTGTATGAAATGCAACGCCATGTAATTGCTTTACTTTATCACTAAGCAGTAGCGATAGTCGTAGAAGCAATAGTTGGCGAGACGACAACGATGCTACGATGGAGATCAAGGTGTCGCGCGGTGGCGATGGTGATCATGGCGGTGCTTGGCGATGGAGATCACAAGCACAAGATGATGATGACCATATCATATCACTTATATTGATTGCATGTGATGTTTATCCTTTATGCATCTTATCTTGCTTTGTTTGACGGTAGCATTATAAGATGATCTCTCACCAAAATTATCAAGAAGTGTTCTCCCGAGTATGCACCGTTATGAAAGTTCTTCGTCTTTGAGACACCACGTGATGATCGGGTGTGATAGGCTCTACGTTCAAATACAACGGGTGCAAAACAGTTGCGCACGCGAATACTCAGGTTAAACTTGACGAGCCTAGCATATAACAGATATGGCCTCGAACACGAGAGACCGAAGGTCGGCGTGAATCATATAGTAGATATGATCAACATAGTGATGTTCACCATTGAAACTACTCCATCTCACGTGATGATCGGACATGGTTTAGTTGATTTGGATCACGTAATCACTTAGATGACTAGTGAGATGTCTGCCTAAGTGGGAGGTTTTAATATGATTAATTAAACTTAAATTTATCATGAACTTAGTACCGATAGTATTTTGCTTGTCTATGTTTCTTTGTAGATAGATGGCTCGTGCTGTTGTTCCGTTGAATTTTAATGCGTTCCTTGAGAAAGCAAAGTTGAAAGATGATGGTAGCAATTACACGGACTGGGTCCGTAACGAGGATTATCCTCATTGCTGCACGTAAAAATTACGCCCGGAAGCACCGCTGGGTGACAGAACTCGCTGCAGATCTTGAGCCGAAGTTATGAGCGTCGGCAAAGCAAAGTGATGACTACTCAATAGTTCGATGTGCCATGCTTTACGGCTTAGAACCGGGTCTTCAACGACGTTTTGAGCGTCATGGAGCATATGAGATGTTCCAGAGTTGAAGTTAATATTTCAAGCAAATGCCCGGATTGAGAGATATGAAGTCTCCAATAAGTTCTATAGCTGCAAGATGGAGGAGAATAGTTCACGGTGAGCACATACTCAAAATGTCCGGGTATAACAATCACTTAATTCAGCTGGGAGTTAATCTTCCGGATGATAGTGTCATTGATGAATTCTCCAATCACGCCACCAAGCTACAAGAGCTTCGTGATGAACTATAATATGCAAGGGATGACTAAGACAATTCCTGAGCTCTTCGCAATGCTAAAAGCCGCGGAGGTAGAAATCAAGAAAGAGCATCAAGTGTTGATGGTCAACAAGACCACTAGTTTCAAGAAAAAGGGCAAAGGGAAGAAGAAGGGAAACTTCAAAAAGAACAGCAAGCAAGTTGCTGCTCAGGAGAAGAAACCCAAGTCTGGACCTAAGCCTGAAACTGAGTGTTTTTACTGCAAGCAAACCGGACCTTTGAAGCGGAACTGCCCCAAGTATTTGGCGGATAAGAAGGATGGCAAGGTGATCAAAGGTATATGTGATATCCATGTTATTGATGTGTACCTTACTAATACTCGCAGTAGTACCAGGTATTTGATATCGGTTACATTGCAAATATTTGCAACTCGAACAGAACTACGGATTGCGAAGATTGGCTAAGGACGAGGTGACGATCTGCGTTGGAAATGGTTCCAAAGTCGATGTGATCGCGGTTGGCACGCTACCTCTACATCTACCTTCGGGATTAGTTTTAGACCTAAATAATTGTTATTTGGTGCCGGCGTTGAGCATGAACATTATATCTGGATCTTGTTTAATGCGAGACGGTTATTCATTTAAATCGAGAATAATGGTTGTTCTATTTATATGAATAATATCTTTTATGGTCATGCACCCTTGAAGAATGGTCTATTCTTGTTGAATCTCGACGATAGTGATACACATATTCATAATGTTGAAGCCAAAAGATGCAGAGTTGATAATGATAGTGCAACTTATTTGTGGCACTGCCGTTTAGGTCATATCGATGTAAAACGCATGAAGAAACTCCATCTTGATGGGCTTCGGAATCACTTGATTATGAATCACTTGGTACTTGCGAACCGTGCCTCATGGGCAAGATGACCAAAACGCCGTTCTCGGAACTATGGAGCGAGCAACTGATTTGTTGGAAATCATACATACCGATGTTTGTGGTCCAATGAATGTTGAGACACGCGGTGGGTATCGTTATTTTCTCACCTTCACAGATGATTTGAGCAGATATGGGTATATCTACTTAATGAAACACAAATCTGAAACATTTGAAAAGTTCAAAGAATTTCAGAGTGAAGTGGAAAATCATCGTAACAAGAAAATAAAGTTTCTACGATCTGATCGTGGAGGAGAATATTTGAGTTACGAGTTTGGTTTACATTTGAAACAATGTGGAATAGTTTAGCAACTCACGCCACCCGAACACCACAGAGAAATGGTGTGTCCGAGCGTCGTGTCGTACTTTACTAGATATGGTGCGATCTATGATGTCTATTTCGATTTACCGCTATCGTTTTGGGGTTATGCTTTAGAGACGGCCGCATTCACGTTGAATAGGACACCGTCAAAATCCGTTGAGACGACGCCTTATGAACTGTGGTTTGGCAAGAAACCAAAGTTGTCGTTTCTTAAAGTTTGGGGCTGCGATGCTTATGTAAAGAAACTTCAACCAGATAAGCTCGAACCCAAATCGGAAAAATGTGTCTTCATAGGATACCCAAAGGAGACTGTTGGGTACACCTTCTATCACAGATCTGAAGGCAAGATTTTCGTTGCTAAATTCGGATCCTTTCTAGAGAAGGAGTTTCTCTCGAAAGAAGTGAGTGGGAGGAAAGTAGAACTTGATGAGATAACTGTATCTAATCCCTTATTGGAAAGTAGTTCATCACAAGAAATGGTTCCTGTGACAACTACACCAATTAGTGAAGAAACTAATGATGATGATCATGAAGCTTGAGATCAAGTTACTCTTGAACCTCGTGGGTCAACCAGAGTAAAATACGCACCAGAGTGGTACGGTAATCTTATTCTGGAAGTCATGTTACTTGACCATGGCGAACCTACAAACTATGAAGAAGCGATGGTGAGCCCAGATTCCGCAAAATGGCTAGAAGCCATGAAATCTGAGATGGGATCCATGTATGAGAACAAAGTATGGACTTTGGTTGACTTGCCCGATGATCGGCAAGCCATTGAAAATAAATGGATCTTTAAGAAGAAGACTGACGTTGATGGTAATATAACTGTCTACAAAGCTCGACTTGTTGCGAAAGGTTTTCGACAAGTTCAAGGGTTGACTACGATGAGACTTTCTCACCCGTAGCGATGCTTAAGTCTGTCCGAATCATGTTAGCAATTGCCGCATTTTATGATTATGAAATTTGGCAAATGGATGTAAAACTGCATTCTTGAATGGATTTCTAGAAGAAGAGTTGTATATGATGCAACCAGAAGGTTTTGTCGATCCAAAGGGTGCTAACAAAGTGTGCAAGCTCCAACGATCAATTTATGGTCTAGTGCAAGCCTCTCGGAGTTGGAATAAACGCTTTGATAGTGTGATCAAAGCATATGGGTTTGTACAGACTTTTGGAGAAGCCTGTATTTACAAGAAAGTGAGTGGGAGCTCAGTAGCATTTCTAATATTATATGTGGACGACATATTATTAATTGGAAATGATATAGAATTTCTGGATAGCATAAAAGGATACTTGAATAAAAGTTTTTCAATGAAATACCTCGGTGAAGCTGCTTACATATTGGGCATCAAGATCTATAGAGATAGATCAAGGCGCTTGATTGGACTTTCACAAAGCACATACCTTGATAAAGTTTTGAAAAAGTTCAAAATGGATCGCACAAAGAAAGGTTTTTACCTGTGTTGCAAGGTGTAAGATTGAGTCGACTCAATGCCCGACCACAATGAGAAGATAGAGAGAAATGAAAGATGTTCCTATGCTTCAGCCATAGGCTCTATCATGTATGCAATGCTGTGTACCGGACTGACGATGCTTAGCTGTAAGCTTGGCAGGAAGGTACCAAAGTAATCCAGAATGGATCATCGGACAGCGGTCAAGAACATCTGAAATACCTAAAAGGACTAAGGATATGTTTCTCGATATGGAGGTGAAAAAGAGCTAGTCGTAAATGGTTACGTCGATGCAAGCTTTGACACTGATCCGGACGATTCTAAATCGCAAACCGGATCGTGTTTTTATTAAGCGGTGGAGCTGTCGGTTGGTGCAGCTCTAAACAAAGCGTCGTGGCGGGATCTACATGTGAAGCGGAGTACATAGCTGCTTGAAGCAGCAAATGAAGGAGTCTGGATGAAAGAGTTCATTTCCGATCTAGGTGTCATACCTAGTGCATCGGGACCGATGAAGATCTTCTGTGACAATCTTGGTGCAATTGCCTTGGCAAAGGAATCCAGATTTCACAAGAGGACCAAGCATATCAAGAGACGCTTCAATTCCATTCGGACCAAGTCCAAGTGGGAGACATAGAGATTTGCAAAATACATACGGATCTGAATGTTGCGACCCGTTGACTAAGCCTCTTCCACGAGCAAAACATGATCAGCACCAAGACTCCATGGGTGTGAGGATCATTACTTTGTAATCTAGATTATTGACTCTAGTGCAAGTGGGAGATGAAGGAAATATGCCCTAGAGGCAATAATAAAGTTATTATTTATTTCCTTATATCATGATAAATGTTTATTATTCATGCTAGAATTGTATTAACCGGAAACATAATACATGTGTGAATATATAGACAAACAGTATGTCACTTGTATGCCTCTACTTGACTAGCTTGTTAATCAAAGATGGTTATGTTTCCTAACCATGAACAAGGAGTTGTTATTTGATTAACAAGGTCACATCATTAGTTGAATGATCTGATTGACATGACCCATTCCGTTAGCTTAACACTTGATCGTTTAGTATGTTAATGCTTTCTTCATGACCCATACATGTTCCTGTAACTATGAGATTATGCAACTCCATTTACCGGAGGAACACTTTGGTACTACCAAACGTCACAACGTAATCGGGTGATTATAAAGGAGTACTACAGGTGTCTCCAAAGGTACTTGTTGGGTTGGCGTATTTGAGATTAGGTTTTGTCACTCCGATTGTCGGAGAGGTATCTCTAGGCCTTCTCGGTAATACACATCACTTAAGCCTTGCAAGCATTACAACTAATGAGTTAGTTGTGAGATGATGTATTACGGAACGAGTAAAGAGACTTACCGTAACGAGATTGAACTAGGTATTGGATACCGACGATCGAATCTCGGGTAAGTAACATACCGATGACAAAGGGAACAACGATGTCGTTATGCGGTTTGACCGATAAAGATCTTTGTAGAATATGTAGGAACCAATATGGGCATCCAGGTTCCGCTATTGGTTATTGACCGAGAATGGTTCTAGGTCATGTCTACATAGTTCTCGAACCCGTAGGGTCCGCACGCTTAACGCTTCGATGACAGTTCATTATGAGTTTATAAGTATTGATGCACGAAGGTTGTTCGAGTCCGGATGTGATCACGGACATGACGAGGAGTCTCGAAATGGTCGAGACATAAAGATTGATATATTGGAAGCCTATGTTTGGACTTGGAAGGGTTCCGAGTGAAAACAGAATTTATCGAACACCGGGGTTACGGAACCCCGGGGTATATGGGCCTTCATGGGCCACAAGGGAGAAGAGGAAGGGCCGGCCAGGTGGGCTGCGCCCCCTCCCCTCTAGTCCGAATAGGACAAGGAGAGGGGGCGCGCCTTCCTCTTCCCTCCCCCAATCCTACTCCAACTAGGACAGGGGGAGTCCTACTCCGGTGGGAGTAGGACTCCTCCAGCGCGCCTCCCAAGGCTGGCCGCACCCCTTGGCTCCTTTATATCTGAGGCAGGGGCACCCCATGACACACAAGTTGATCTACGGATCTTTCCTTAGCCGTGTGCGGTGCCCCTTCCACCATATTCCACTTGGTCATATCGTCATGAGCTTAGGCGAAGCCCTGCGCCGGAGAAGTCATATCGTCGCGGAGCTTAGGCGAAGCCCTGCGTCGGTGGAGCATCAACATCGTCCCACGCCGTCGTCTTGACGGAACTCATCCCGACACTTTGCTGGATCGGAGTCCGGGATCGTCATCGAGCTGAGCGTGTGCGTAACTCGGAGGTGCCGTGCGTTCGGTGCTTGGATCGGTCGGATCGTGAAGACGTCACGACTACATCAACCGCGTTGTTATAACGCTTCGCTTTCGGTCTCACGAGGGTGCGTGGGCGGACACTCTCCCTCTCGTTGCTATGCCATCACCATGGTCTTGCGTGATCGTAGGAATTTTTTTGAAATTACTACGTTCCCCAACAGTTGTGGGCGTTAATTTTGTTCAATATGCTTACAGTTACTAGTCCTATCTTGTTTCGACGGTATTGTGGGATGAAGCGGCCCGGACCGACCTTACACGTACACTTACGTGAGACAGGTTCCACCGACTGACATGCACTTGTTGCATAAGGTGGCTAGCGGGTGCCAGTCTCTCCCACTTTAGTCGGATCGGATTCGATGAAAAGGGTCCTTATGAAGGGTAAATAGCAATTGGCATATCACGTTGTGGTTGTGGCGTAGGTAAGAAATGTTCTTGCTAGAAACCTATAGCATCCACGTAAAAAACTTGCAACAACAATTAGAGGACGTCTAACTTGTTTTTGCAGCATATGTTGTGTGATGTGATATGGCCAAGAAGGATGTGATGAATGAAATATATGAGATGTATGAGATTAATCATATTCTTGTAATAGGAATCACGACTTGCATGTCGATGAGTATGACAACCGGCAGGAGCCATAGGAGTTGTCTTTATTTATTGTATGACCTGCGTGTCACTGAATAACGCCATGTAATTACTTTACTTCATTGCTAAACCGTTAGCCATAGTAGTAGAAGTAATAGTTGGCGAGACAACTTCATGGAGACACGATGATGGAGATCATGATGATGGAGATCATGGTGTCATGCCGGTGACGATGATGATCATGGAGCCCAAGATGGAGATCAAAGGAGCAAAATGATATTGGCCATATCATGTCACTATTTGATTGCATGTGATGTTTATCATGTTTATGCATCTTATTTGCTTAGAACGACGGTAGTAAATAAGATGATCCCTCATAATAATTTCAAGAAAGTGTTCCCCCTAATTGTGCACTGTTGCGAAATTTCGTTGTTTCGAAGCACCACGTGATGATCGGGTGTGATAGATTCTAACATTCACATACAACGGGTGTAAGCCAGATTTACACACGCGAAACACTTAGGTTGACTTGACGAGCCTAGAATGTACAGACATGGCCTCGGAACACAAGAGACCAAAAGGTCGAACATGAGTCGTATAGTGGATATGATCAACATGAAGATGTTCACCCATGATGACTAGTCCGTCTCACGTGATGATCGGACACGGCCTAGTTGACTCGGATCATGTATCACTTAGATGACTAGAGGGATGTCTATCTGAGTGGGAGTTCATAAGATGAACTTAATTATCCTGAACATAGTCAAAAAGGTCTTTGCAAATTATGTCGCAGCTTACGCTTTAGTTCTACTATTTAAGATATGTTCCTAGAGAAAATTTAGTTGAAAGTTGATAGTAGCAATTATGCGGACTGGGTCCGTATACTGAGGATTGTCCTCGTTGCTGCACAGAAGGCTTATGTCCTTAATGCACCGCTCGGTGTGCTGAACCTCGAACGTCGTCTGTGGATGTTGTGAACATCTGACATACACGTTTTAATGACTACATGATAGTTCAGTAATGTTAAACGGTTTGGAATTGTGGCGCCGAAGACGTTTTTGAATCGTCGCGAAACATATAAGATGTTCCAAGGGCTGAAATTGGGATTTCAGGCTCGTGCCCACGTCAAGAGGTATAAGACCTCCGACGAGTTTCTTAGCCTGCAAACTAAGGGAGAAAAGCTCAATCGTTGAGCTTGTGCTCAGATTGTCTGAGTACAACAATCACTTGAATCAAGTGGGAGTTAATCTTCCAGATGAGATAGTGGTGTTTCTCCAAAGTCATTGCCACCAAGCTACTAGAGCTTCGTGATGAACTATAACCTATCAGGGATAGATATGATGATCCTTGAAATATTCGCAATGTTTGACACCGCGAAAGTAGAAATCAAGAAGGAGCATCAATTGTTGATGGTTAGTGAAACCACTAAGAAGGGCAAGGGCAAGAAGGGATACTTCATGAAATGGAAAATCAGTTGCTGCTCTAGTGAAGAAACCCAATGTTGAACCCAAACCCGAGACTAAGTGCTTCTGTAATGAGGGGAATCCTTTCAAGCGAACTACCCTAGATACCTGGTAGATGAGAAGGCTGGCAAGGTTGACAGAAGTATATTGGATATACATTATATTGATGTGTACTTTACTAGTACTCCTAGTAGCACCATGGTAATGGATACCGGCTCAGTTGCTAAGTGTTAGTAACTCGAAATAAAAGGCTACCGAATAAACGAAGACTAGCTAAAGGTGAGATGATGATATGGTTTGGAAGTGTTTACAAGGTTGATGTGATCAAGCATTGCATACTCCCTCTACCATCGAGATTGGTGTTAAACCTAAATAATTGTTATTTGGTGTTTGCGTTGAGCATAGACATGATTGGATTATGTTTATCGCAAAATGATTATTCATTTAAGGAGAATAATGGTTACTCTATTTATTTGAATAATACCTTCAATGGTCTTGCACCTAAAATGATTGGTTTATTGAATCTCGATCGTAGTGATACACATGGTCATGCCAAAAGATATAAGATAGTAATTATATAGTGCCACCTACTTGTGGCACTGCCATTTGAGTCATATTGGTATAAAACGCATGAAGAAGCTCCATGTTGATGGATCTTTGGACTCACTCATTTTGAAAAGATTGAGACATGTGAACCATGTCTATTGGTATATACGCATGAAGAAACTCCATGCAGATGGACCATTTGGACTCACTTGATTTTGAATCACTTGAGACATGCAAATCATACAACATGGGCAAGATGACTGAAAGCCTCATTTTCAGTAAATGGAACAAGAAAGCAACTTGTTGGAAGTAATACATTTTGATGTGTGCAGTCCAATGAGTGCTGAGGCACGCAGTGGATATCATTATGTTCTTACTTCACAGATGATTTGAGTAGATACTGAGTATATTTAGTTGATGAAACACAAGTCTGAATTATTGAATGGTTCAAGTAACTTCAGAGTGAAGTTGAAGATCATCGTGACAAGAGGATAAAATGTCTATGATATGATCATAGAGATGAATATCTGAGTTGCGAGTTTGGCACACAATTAAGACCTTGTGGAAATTGTTTCACTACTAATACCGCCTGGAACACTATAGTGATGGTGTGTCCGAACATCATAGCTGCACCATATTGGATATGGTGCATACGATGATGTCTCTTATTGAATTACCACTATCGTTTATGGGTTAGGCATTAGAGACAACCCCATTCACTTTAAATAGGGAACCACGCAATTCCGTTGAGATGACACCGTATGAACTATGGTTTAGAGAAACCTAAGTTGTCGTTTCTTAAAAGTTTGGGGATGCGACGCTTATGTGAAAAAGGTTTCATGCTGATAAGCTCGAACCCAAAACGGATAAATGCATCTTCATAGGACACCCAAAACTGTTGGGTATACCTCCTATTTCAGATCCGGAAGCAAAAGTGATTGTTTCTAGAAACAGGTCCTTTCTCGAGGAAAAGTTTCTCTCGAAAGAATTGAGTGGGAGGATGGTGGAGACTTGATGAGGTTATTGAACCGTCACTTCAACTAGTGTGTAGCAGGGCACATGAAGTTGTTCCTGTGGCACCTACACCAATTGAAGTGGAAGCTTATGATAGTGATCATGAAACTTCGGATCAAGTCACTACCAAACCTCGTAGGTCGACAAGGATGCATACTACTTCATAGTGGTACATAATCATGTCTTGGAAGTCATGTTGCTAGACAGCAATGAACCTACGAGCTATGGAGAAGCGATAGTGGGCCCGGATTCCGAAAAATGGCTAGAGGCCATAAAATCCGAGAAAGGATCCATGTATGAAAACAAAGTATAGACTTTGGAAGAACTACTCGATGGTCGTAAGGCTGTTGAGTACAGATGGATTTTAAAAGGAAAACGGACAATGATGGTAAGTGTCACCATTAAGAAAGCTCGACTTGTCGCTAAGATGTTTTTCGACAAGTTCAAGGAGTTGACTACTATGAGACTTTCTCACTCGTAGCGATGCTAAGAGTCTGTTGGAATTATATTAGCAGTTACTGCATTATTTATGAAATCTTGCAGATAGGATGTCAAAACATTGTTTCCTCGACGATTTTCTTAAGGAAAGGTTGTATGTGATATAACCAGAAGGTTTTGTCAATCCTGAAAGATGCTAACAAGTATGCAAAGCTCCAGTAATCCTTCTAACGACTGGAGTAAGCATCTCGGAGATGGAATATACGCTTTGATGAGATGATCAAAGATTTTGGGTTTATACAAAGTTTGTGAGAAACTTGTATTTCCAAAGAAGTGAGTGGGAGCACTAGTGTGTTTCTGATGAGTATATGTTGTCGACATATTGTTGATCAGAAATGATGTAGAGTTTCTGGAAAGCATATAGGGTTATTTGAAAAGTGATAGAAAACATGGATTAAGCTACTTGAACATTGAGCATCAAGATCTATAAGGATAGATCAAAACGCTTAATAGTACTTTCAAATGAACACATACCGTGAGAAGATTTTGAAGGAGTTCAAAATATATCGGCAAAGAAGGAGTTCTTGGCTATAAGGTGTGAGTATTGAGTAAGACTCAAGACCTGACCATGGCAAAAGAGATAGAAAGTACGAAGGTCGTCCCCTATGCTTTAGACGTAGGCTCCACAATATGCTATGCTGTGTACCGCACCTGAAGTGTGCCTTGCCATGAGTCAGTCAAGGGGTACAAGTGTGATCCAGGAATGGATCACAGGACAGCGGTCAAGGTTATCCTTAGTAACTAGTGGACTAAGGAATTTTCTCGATTATGGAGGTGGTAAAAGAGTTCGTCGTAGAGGGTTACGCCGATGCAAACTTTGACACTAATCTGGATGACTCTAAGGAGTAGACCGGATTCGTATAGTAGAGCAGTTATTTGGAATAGTTCCAAATAAAGCGTGGTAGCTGCATGTAGGAGATGACATAGAGATTTGTAAAGCACACACGGATCTGAAAGATTCAGACCCGTTGACTGATAACTTCTCTCACAAGCGAGATACGATCAAACACCATGGGTGTTGGATTCATTAAAATCACATAGAGATGTGAACTAGATTATTGACTCTAGTGCAAGTGGGAGACTGTTGGAAATATACCCTAGATGCAATAATAAAATGGTTATTATTGTATTTCCTTGTTCATGATAACTGTCTATTGTTCATGCTATAATTGTATTAACTAGAAACCGTTATACATGTGTGAATACATAGACCTAGTGAGCCTCTAGTTGACTAGCTCGTTGATCAATAGATGGTTATGGTTTCCTGACCATGGACATATGATGTCATTGATAATGGGATCACATCATTAGGAGAATGATGTGATGGACAAGACCCAATCCTAAGCATAGCACAAGGTCGTGTAGTTCGTTTGCTAAAGCTTTTCTAATGTCAAGTATCATTTCCTTAGACCATGAGATTGTGTAACTCCCGGATACCGTAGGAGTGCTTTGGGTGTACCAAACGTCACAATGTAATTGGGTGACTATAAAGGTGCACTACAGGTATCTCCGAAAGTGTCTATTGGGTTGGCACGAATCGAGACTGGGATTTGTCACTCCGTATGACGGAGAGGTATCTCTGGGCTCGGCAATGCATCATCATAATGAGCTCAATGTGACTAAGTAGTTAGTCACGGGATCATGCATTACGGAACGAGTAAAGTGACTTGCTGGTAACGAGATTGAATGAGGTATTGGGATACCGACGATCGAATCTCGGGAAAGTAACGTACCGATTGACAAAAGGGAATTGTATACGGGATTGCTTGAATCCTTGGCATCGTGGTTCATCCGATGAGATCATCATGAAACATGTGGGATCCAACATGGGTATCCGGATCCCGTTGTTGGTTATTGGCCAGAGAGCTGTCTCGGTCATGTCTGCATGATTCCCGAACCCGTAGGGTCTACACACTTAAGGTTCGATGACGCTAGGGTTATAAAGGAAGTTTGTATGTGGTTATCGAATGTTGTTCGGAGTCCCGGATGAGATCCCGGACGTCAAGAGGAGTTCCGGAATGGTCCGGAGGTAAAGATTTATATATGGGAAGTCCAGTTTCAGTCACCGGAATAATTTCGGGGGTTATCGGTATTGTACCGGGACCACCAAATGGTGTCCGGAGGTCCATCGGCTGGGTCCACCTACCCCGGGGGGCTTGATGGGCTGAACATGGGAGGAACCAGCCCATAGTGGGCTGGTGCGCCCCTCCCCAAGGGTCCAAGGCGCCTATGGTTGAAAACCCTAGGGAAGGGGGGCGCCTCCACCTTGCTTGGGGGGCAAGCCACCCCTCCTGGCCGCCGCCCCTCCCCTCTAGATGGTTTCTCGAGGGGGCCGGCCCCCTCTCCCCTTCCCCTATATATAGTGGGGGTTTTGGGGCTGCCAAACACATGAGTTTTCCTCTCTCCTGGCGCAGCCCTACCCCTCTCCCTCCTCGTCTCTCGCAGTGCTTGGTGAAGCCCTGCTGGAGTGCCACACTCCTCCATCACCACCACGCCGTTGTGCTGCTGCTGGACGGAGTCTTCCCCAACCTCTCCCTCTCTCCTTGCTGGATCAAGGCGCGGGAGACGTCACCGGGCTGCACGTGTGTTGAATGCGGAGGCACCGATCTTCGGTGCTTAGATCGGATTCGGCCGCGATCTGAATCGCTTCGTGAACGTCTCCACAGACCGCGTTCTTGTAACGCTTCCGCATCGCGATCTTCAAGGGTATGAAAATGCACTCCCCTCTCTCTTGTTGCTAGTATCTCCATAGATTGATCTTGGTGTTGCGTAGAAAATTTTGAATTTCTGCTACGTTCCCCAACAATTAAAGCCCATTAAACATCCAAAACAGATAATATAATAGCATGGAGAAATCAAAAATTATATATACGTTGGAGACGTATCAAGCATCCCCAAGCTTAATTACTGCTCGTCCTCGAGTAGGTAAATGATAAAAACAGAATTTTTGATGTGGATGCTACCTAACATAATTATCAATGTAATTTTGTTTATTGTGGCATGAATGTTCGGATCCGAAAGATTCAAGACAAAAGTTTAATATTGACATAAAAATAATAATACTTCAAGCATACTAACAAAGTAATCATGTCTTCTCAAAATAACATGGCCAAAGAAAGTTCATCCCTACAAAATCATATAGTTTGGCTATGCTCCATCTTCGTCACACAAAATATTCAAATCATGCACAACCCCGGTTTCAGCCAAGCAATTGTTTCATACTTTAGTATATTCTCAAACTTTTTCAACTTTCACGCAATACATGAGCGTGAGCCATGGACATAGCACTATAGGTGGAATAGAATGGTGGTTGTGGAGAAGACAAAAAGGGGGAGATGGTCTCACATCAACTAGGCATATTAATGGGCTATGTAGATGCCCATCAATAGATATCAATGTGAGTGAGTAGGGATTGCCATGCAACAGATGCACTAGAGCTATAAATGTATGAAAGCTCAACAAAAGAAACTAAGTGGGTGTGCATCCAACTTGCTTGCTCACGAAGACCTAGTGCATTTTGAGGAAGCCCATCACTGGAATATACAAGCCAAGTTCTATAACGAAAATTCCCACTAGTATATGAAAGTGACAAAATAAGAGACTCTCTATCATGAAGATCATGGTGCTACTTTGAAGCACAAGTGTGGAAAAAGGATAGTAGCATTGTCCCTTCTCTCTTTTTCTCTCTCTCTTTTTGTTTGGCTTCTTTGGCCTCTTTTTTATTGGCTTCTTTGGCCTCTTTCTTTATTTCCTCACACGGGACAATGCTCTAATAATGATGATCATCACACTTCTATTTATTTACACCTCAAGGATTACAACTCGATACTTAGAACAAAATATGACTCTATATGAATGCCTCCGGCGGTGTACCGGGATATGAAACAAGAGTGATATGTATGAAAAAATTATGAATGGTGGCTTTGCCACAAATACGATGTCAACTACATGATCATGCAAGGCAATATGACAATGATGGAGCGTGTCATAACAAACGGAATGGTGGAAAGTTGCATGGAAATAAATCTCGGAATGGCTATGGAAATGCCATAATAGGTAGGTATGGTGGCTGTTTTGAGGAAGGTAAATGGTGGGTTTATGGTACCAGCGAAATTTGTGCGGTACTAGAGAGGCTAGCAACGGTGGAAGAGTGAGAGTGCGTATAATCCATGGACTCAACATTAGTCATAAAGAACTCACATACTTATTGCAAAAATCTGCAGGTCATCAAAACCAAGCACTACACGCATGCTCCTAGGGGAAGGGTTGGTAGGAGTTAACCATCGCGCGATCTCGACCTCCACACATAAGGAAGACAATCAAAGAAACACCTCATGCTTCAAATTTGTTACACAACGGTTACCATACGTGGGACTTGCAAACCTCAACACAAGTATTTCTCAAATTCACAATTACTCTACTAGCATGACTCCAATATCACCATCCTCATATCTCAAAACAATCATCAAGCATCAAACTTCTCATAGTATTCAACGCACTTTATATGAAAGTTTTTATTATACCCATCTTGGATGCCCATCATATTAGGACTAGTTTTATAGCCAAAGAAAATTACCATGCTGTTCTAAAAGACTCTCAAAATAATATAAGTGAAGCATGAGATATCAATAATTTCTATAAAATAAAATCACCACCGTGCTCTAAAAAGATATAAGTGAAGCACTCGGGCAAAATTATCTAGCTCAAAAGGTATAAGTGAAGCACATAGAGTATTATAATAAATTCCGATTCATGCGTGTGTCTCCCAAAAGGTGTGTACAGCAAGGATGATTGTGGTAAACTAAAAAGCAAAGACTCAAATCATAAAAGACACTCCAAGCAAGACACATATCATGTGGTGAATAAAAATATAGCCTCAAGTAAAGTTACCGATAGACGAAGACGAAAGAGGGGATGCCTTCCGGGGCATCCCCAAGCTTAGGCTTTTGGTTGTCCTTGAATTTTACCTTGGGGTGCCTTGGGCATCCCCAAGCTTAGGATCTTTCCACTCCTTATTCCAAAATCCATCAAATCTTTACCCAAAAACTTGAAAACTTCACAACACAAAACTTCAACAGAAAATATCATGAGCCCCGTTAGTATAAGAAAATAAACCACCACTTTAAGGTACTCTAATGAACTCATTCTTTATTTATATTGGTGTTAAACCTACTGTATTCCAACTTCTGTATGGTTCGTACCCCCCAATACTACTCATAGATTCATCAAAATAAGCAAACAACACACGAAAAACAGAATCTGTCAAAAACAGAACAGTCTGTAGCAATCTGTAACTTTTGAATACTTATGTAACTACAAAAATTCTGAAATAAATTGTTTGACATGAGGAATTTGTCTATTAATCATCTGCAGAAAGAATAAACCTAAAAGCACTGTCCAGTAAAAAATGACAGCTAATCTCGTGAGCGCAAAAGTTTCTGTTTTTTACAGCAAGGTCGCAAAGACTTCACCCAAGTCTTCCCAAAGGTTCTACTTGGCACAAACACTAATTAAAACATAAAACCACATCTAAATAGAAGCTAGATGAATTATTTATTACTAAACAGGAGCAAAAATCAAAGAACAAAAATAAAATGGGGTGCCTCCAACAAGCGCTATCGTTTAACGCCGCTAGCTAGGCATAAAAACAAGAATAGATTTAATGGGACAAAAGTCCCCAAGATAATAATGAGACAGAAGTCCCCAAGATAGTATTGCCATAATAATGATAAGGAAAATCGCGAAAACTCATATCATACTCCTTACGTTCAGCAGCAAGTTTTCTTTGTGGCAAAAAAAGTAATCAAAAGGGCTAAATTTAATGGGACAAAAGTCCCCAAGATCAAGCTCGGGAGGTATTGGTTCCTCCTTTGGCCCCTCATATTGCACAACCAATTCATCGTTATAAGAATTCTTTTGGCAAAAGTCATGAGCTTTTTGTTGGGGAACGTAGTAATTTCAAAAAAATTCCTACGCACACGCAAGATCATGATGATGCATAGCAACAAGAGGGGAGAGTGTTGTCCACGTACCCTCGTAGACCGAAAGCGGAAGCGTTATAACAACGCGGTTGATGTAGTCGTACGTCTTCACGGCCCGACCGATCAAGCACCGAAACTACGGCACCTCCGAGTTCTAGCACACGTTCAACTCGATGACGTTCCCCGGACTCCGATCCAGCAAAGTGTCGGGGAAGAGTTCCGTCAGCACGACGGCGTGGTGACGATCTTGATGTTCTACCATCGCAGGGCTTCGCCTAAGCACCGCTACAATAATATCGAGGACTATGGTGGAGGGGGGCACCGCACACGGCTAAGAGATCTCAAGGATCAATTGTTGTGTCTCTAGGGTGCCCCTGCCCCCGTATATAAAGGAGCAAGGGGAGGCCGGCCGGCCCTTGCTAGGCGCTGCCAGAGGAGGAGTCCTCCTCCTAGTAGGAGTAGGACTCCCTCTTCCTACTCCTACTAGGAGGGGAAAGGAAGGGGAGAGGAGAGGGAAGGGGCGCCGCCTCTCCTAGTCCAATTCGGACCAGAGGGGGAGGGGGCGCGAGGTCCACCCTGGCTGCCCCTCTCTCTCTCTCCACTAAGGCCCATAGGGCCCATTACTTCTCCGGGGGGGGGGGGGGGTTCCGGTAACCTCCGGCATTCCGGTTTTGTCCGAAATCACTCGGAACACTTCCGGTGTCCGAATATAGTCGTCCAATATATCAATGTTTATGTCTCGACCATTTCGAGACTCCTCGTCATGTCCGTGATCACATCCGGGGCTCCGAACAAACTTCGGTACATCAAAACATATAAACTCTTAATATAACTGTCATCGTAACGTTAAGCGTGCGGACCCTACGGGTTCGAGAACTATGTAGACATGACCTAGAACTGTTTCCGGTCAATAACCAATAGAAGAACCTGGATGCTCATATTGGCTCCTACATATTCTAAAAAGATCTTTATCGGTCAAACCGCATAACAACATACGTTGTTCCCTTTGTCATCGGTATGTTACTTGCCCGAGATTCGATCGTCGGTATCTCAATACCTAGTTCAATCTCGTTACCGGCAAGTCTCTTTACTCGTTATGTAATACATCATTCTGTAACTATCTCATTAGTTACATTGCTTGCAAGGCTTATACTGATGTGCATTACCAAGAAGGCCCAGAGATACCTCTCCGACAATCGGAGTGACAAAACCTAATCTCGAAATACGCCAACTCAACATGAACCTTTGGAGACATCTGTAGAGCTCCTTTATAATCACCCAGTTACGTTGTGACGTTTGGTAGCACACAAAGTGTTCCTCCGGTAAACGGGAGTTGCATAATCTCATAGTTATAGGAACTTGTATAAGTCATGAAGAAAGCAATAGCAATATACTAAACGATCAAGTGCTAAGCTAACGGAATGGGTCAAGTCAATCACATCATTCTCCTAACGAAGTGATCTCGTTAATCAAATGAAAAAATGTCTATGGTTAGGAAACATAACCATCTTTCATTAATGATCTAGTCAAGTAGAGGCATACTAGTGACATTAAGTTTGTCTATGTATTCACACATGTATCATGTTTCCGGTTAATACAATTCTAGCATGAATAATAAACATTTATCATGATATGAGGAAATAAATAATAACTTTATTATTGCCTCCAGGGCATATTTCCTTCAGCCTCCCACTTGCACTAGAGTCAATAATCTAGATTACACAAGAATGATTCTAACACCCATGGAGTCTTGGTGCTGATCATGTTTTGCTCGTGGAAGAGGCTTAGTCAACGGTTCGCAACATTTAGATCCGTATGTATCTTGCAAATCTCTATGTCTCCCACCGGACTTGGTCCCGGATGGAATTGAAGCGTCTCTTGATGTGCTTGGTCCTCTTGTGAAATCTGGATTCCTTTGCCAAGGCAATTGCACTAGTATTGTCACGAAAAGATCTTCATTGGTCCCGATGCACTAGATATGACACCTAGATCGGAAATGAACTCTTTCATCCAGACTCCTTCATTTGTTGCTTCCGAAGCAGCTATGTACTCCGCTTCACATGTAGATCCCGCCACGACACTTTGTTTAGAACTGCACCAACTGACAGCTCCACCGTTCAATATAAACACGTATCCGGTTTGTGATTTAGAATCGTCCGGATCAGTGTCAAAGCTTGCATCGACGTAACCATTTATGACTAGCTCTTTGTCACCTCCATAAACGAGAAACATATCCTTAGTCCTTTTCAGGTATTTTAGGATATTCTTGACCGCTGTCCAGTGATCCACTCCTGGATTAATTTGGTACCTACCTGCCAAGCATATTGCTAAGCACACGTCAGGTCTGGTACACAGCATTGCATACATGATAGAGCCTATGGCTGAAGCATATGGAACATCTTTCATTTTCTCTCTATCCTCTGCTATGGTCGGGCATTGAGTCTGACTCAACTTCACACCTTGTAATACAGGCAAGAACCCTTTCTTTGCCTGATCCATTTTGAACTTCTTCAAAACTTTATCAAGGTATGTGCTTTGTGAAAGTGCAATTAAGCGTCTTGATCTATCTCTATAGATCTTGATGCCCAATATGTAAGCAGCTTCACTGAGGTCTTTCATTGAAAAACTTTTATTTAAGTATCCCTTTATGCCATCCAGAAATTCTATATCATTTCCAGTTAACAATATGTCATCTACATATAATATCAGAAATGCTACAGAGCTCCCACTCACTTTCTTGTAAATACAAGCTTCTCCAAAAGTCTGTATAAAACCATATGCTTTGATCACACTGTCAAAGCGTTTATTCCAACTCCGAGATGCTTGCACCAGTCCATAAATGGATCGCTGGAGCTTGCACACTTTGTCAGCACCTTTAGGATCGAAAAAACCTTCCGGTTGCATCATATACAACTCTTCTTCCAGAAATCCATTCAGGAATGCAGTTTTGACATCCATTTGCCAAATTTCATAATCATAAAATGCGGCAATCGCTAACATGATTCGGACAGACTTAAGCATCGCTACGGGTGAGAAAGTCTCATCGTAATCAACCCCTTGAACTTGTCGAAAACCTTTCGCAACAAGTCGAGCTTTGCAGACAGTTACATTACCATCAACGTCAGTCTTCTTCTTGAAGATCCATTTATTTTCTATGGCTTGCCGATCATCGGGCAAGTCAACCAAAGTCCATACTTTGTTCTCATACATGGAACCCATCTCAGATTTCATGGCCTCAAGCCATTTTGCGGAATCTGGGCTCATCATCGCTTCCTCATAGTTCGTAGGTTCGCCATGGTCAAGTAACATGACTTCCGAACAGGATTACCGTACCACTCAGTGCGGATCTTACTCGTAGACCTACGAGGTTTGGTAGTAACTTGATCTAAAGTTTCATGATCAATATCATTAGCTTCCTCACTGATTGGTGTAGTTGTCACAGGAACCGGTTCTTGTGATGAATTACTTTCCAATAAGGGAGTAGGTACAGTTACCTCATCAAGTTCTACTTTCCTCCCACTCACTTCTTTCGAGAGAAACTCCTTCTCTAGAAAGGATCCGAATTTAGCAACAAAAATCTTGCCCTCAGATCTGTGATAGAAGGTGTACCCAATAGTCTCTTTTGGGTATCCTATGAAGACACATTTCTCCGATTTGGGTTCGAGCTTATCTGGTTGAAGTTTCTTCACATAAGCATCGCAGCCCCAAACTTTAAGAAACAACAACTTTGGTTTCTTGCCAAACCATAGTTCATAAGGCGTCGTCTCAACGGATTTTGATGGTGCCCTATTTAACGTGAATGCGGCCGTCTCTAAAGCATAACCCCAAAAGGATAGCGGTAAATCAGTAAGAGACATCATAGATCGCACCATATCTAGTAAAGTACGGTTACGACGTTCGGACACTGTTGAGGATATAGCTACTGAGTGTAAACCGGCCAGGAGGGCCCGGTTCACCCTCGACTATGCTGAAGCCCATGAAGATCCAGAAGATGGAGTTTTACTAACGAAGCTTAGAAGCCCGCAGCCCAAAGGCGGATTAGGGCCCATAGTGGTAAACCGCCATGACTATGTAAACTTGTAATATAAGTTAGGAAAGGAGAGACCGAGCGAACACTTTGTATGAGTCGGCCTCGGGCTCAGAGACCGCCGCAAGGCCAACTGTGTATATAAAGGGCGACCAGCGGCGGTTCAGAGGAGAACATACAACAACTCGAGACTCAGGCAAGCGTATTCCGCTCCCTGGTCATCGAAACCCAATCAATCCCATCACAACTAGACGTAGGCTTTTACCTTCATCGAAGGGGCCGAACTAGTATAAACTCCCGTGTCCCTTGTCCGGTTTAACCCCTTCAAGCTAACCCGTTGCAATGGCTCCATGACTAAGTCCTTTCAAGAGGACATCTGACGTGTTAATTCCACGACAGTTGGCGCCCACCGTGGGGCTATCACACGATGGTGTCGAGTTCTTGAAGGGCTGCTCTGAAGGACTTAAGGGGTACGTGATCGGCCGATGACCAAAAGTCGTCGCGACAAGCTCTACATCAACGACGAAGGATGGGGCCCGAGGCCAGCTCGATCGAGTACTGGTACCGGGTCCCCTTCGGCGGAATTCATGTATTCATTGGCAAGATCGGTGAACCAGGCCCTGAGTCGGACATCTGCTCCGACCTCGTCGAGATGGCTCAGCGTGCGAGTCCAGCCCGGGTTAAGCCCGCCGTGAAGCGTGCGTTCATAGGATGTGTCCATGGGATCGGATCTGAACCGGTGTCTGAAGGCGAGACGGCCGTATACTCCGACGGCGAGTCATCCACTGGCGAAACCGATTCCTTGTACCAAATTCATAGCGGTGTGTTCGAAGGATCCGATGGCAACAGTATTCCGGACCTCCTTGAACCGCCAAGTCGGGTTGCTGTTTACATGGCCGGAACACAGCCCACGTTGCAGTCTTCATCCACCGCAGCGACGAACACCGGATCAGCAGCCGCGGCAGGAATCCCGGCGCGCCGTCCGGCGCAAATCCTCTCCGGTTTGATGGACGCCTGGGCAACCTTGTTGACCGCAACAGTCACCCCGGAGACGCGGGATTAGCACAATGCGGATGTTGCGAAACTGAAGGACCAAATAGCACAGGCTAAGGAGGACCTGGCAGCTGAGGATGCTAGGATGGCTGAAGAACGGGCCGCTTTGGATGCTCAATCATAGCGGATACAGGCACAGAATTACCAGCTCATGCTGGATCGGACCGCATCAGAGGATGTAATGCGAAGGAAGTACCGGTCACGTCTGCCGCCGGTTGACAAAGGGTTAAATCTCTTCGGGCGCCAGCGCCGGGGCGAGCAATCCGCAGCTGCAAACCGACGGAGGCGCCTAGGACGGCTCCGGATCAACTACGGATAACGGAGCCACCCGGACGAATGATAACCCGCCGCAATACGTGTCTACACCACCGGTCACTTCTCGAGCCCTCTGGATAACATGATTGCCGCAGCTTCACGCCTGGCGGCCATTCCAATGGAAGGTGATTCAATAGCAGCAGTTGAAACGCGGCGGGCGAGAGATCTTCTCCAAACCGCCGTGGTGCAGCAGCATGCTTATTCATATAGTCGGGATAGAATTCATTCAACCCCTCGTCCGAGCCCAAGTTATAGCAGGCGTATGGATGAACCGGAGGTGTCTAGCAGCGCGACATCGTAATGCTCAAGATGTGGTGGATCATGGCAGGCACGGCGGATGCCGCTTTGGTCGTTATCAACCCGCCCGGTTCAGCCAGCAGCGTCGGTTGACCGAGGCACCGGCTTGCCTTCGCCTCTGGGAGTGCCGTGCCTTATTTCGCTCTCCGTAATGTGCGCTTGCCCAAATATTTCAAGGGTCCACGCAAGTGCCTAACTACACGGCGGATCAGCCACCTGAGGCGTGGGTCGAGAGTTATGAGATGGCAATGGATATGCTAGATGTAGATGAAGCAGCTTGTGCAAAGTACTTCACGATGATGTTGGAGGGAACAACCCGTACTTGGTTGAAAAATCTGCCAGCTAATTCCATCGAGTCATGGGATCGATTGAAGGCCGGTTTATAGCCAATTTCAAAGACACGTGCAAGCAGCCCATGTCCATTGTGGATCTGGATGCTTGTGTTCAAGGAGAGAACGAGTCCACAACTCATTGGGTACGCCGGTTTCAGAAGTTTTACACTCGTCCGACCGGATTAACGCTGGTCAAGCGATTATCACACTGGAGCGCAATTGCCGGTTTAAGTCACTGAAGATGAAGTTGGGACGGCTCAAGCGCCACTTCAACGACATGGGAACCCTCATGGCAGCCTTGGTAAAGTATGCCGATTCTGATAATACCAAGGATTCCGATTCTGATAATGAGAAACCGGAGAAGGGAAAGAAGAATGGCGGTGCAAAGGGACAGCAGCACAACCAAGGAGGCCATGGGAATAATGGTAAGCATAAAGCGGATTCAGATTTTGTGGCTAACGCTAATGTGCAGCACCGAAGGTAAACCGCCCAAATACAAGCGGGCGATGAATCTGGGCGTTTGTTGAATCAGCCCTGTCCAAGCATGGGACCAAGGAGGCTCCTGCAACGCATCTCTGGAAGGACTGTAACATTATGAAGGAGTTCAAAAACTCTGATCTTTTCCGGTATGATCAGGGTCCGTCCGGCGGTTCAGGTCCAGGTTTCCATGGTGGCGCCGGTTCAAGCTCTGGGTTTCAGAGTAATCATGGCAACCAGAACAACCAAGGTGGTAATAACCAGCAGAATAATCAAGGGAATCAGCAGCAGTCGGGTTACCAGAGTCACCCAAAGCAGTTGAATGGTCACCACTAGTCTGTGCAAGCGTGATCAGAAGCTTCACAAGAGGGCAGTCAATGCTGTTGAACCGGCAGTTCCACGTTATCTGCGGTGGTCGAAACAGCCTATTGTGTGGAGTAGGAGGATCATCCGCCCGGGTTGACAATCCGGTCAACTAGCTCGTGGTGGCGCCTCGGTGGGAGGTTATAAGTTCACCAAAGTACTCATGGATGGAGGAAGCGAGATCAATATTCTGTATTATGAGACATTCCGTCGCATGGGGTTGACAGATAAGTATCTTAAACCGTCCAACACTGTTTTTCATGGTGTGGTACTGTAAATCGGCGATCCGTAGGTAAGATCGCTGGAAGTTGTGTTTGGTGATGAGCATGACTCTAGGTCCGAGACATTGACCTTTGAGGTAGTAAGAATCCAGCCCGTGATTATGCGCTGTTTGGGCGGCCGGCTTATGCAAAATTCATGGCAAGGCCTTGTTATATTTATTTGCAGCTCAAGATGCCGGGTCATAAACGGACTATCACGGTTCATGGAAGTCGAAAAATTGCGTTGGATTGCGAGGAAGGTGATGCGGCTTATGCTTTGAGGCGGTTTGTGCTCTGAAGAGCTAAAGTTTTATAAGGAGAATGTTGATCCGCAGATATGACCCTCCAAGAAGCCCACCACCGAGCATGACCCAACCATGCATTTCAAACCGGCTGACGAGACTAAGCTTGTTGACTTCGTACCAGGCGATTCGTCCAAGCAGTTCAGCATCAACACCAATCTGGATCCAAAATAGGAAAGCGCGCTCATCGAGTTCATCTGTGAGAACCGGGATATTTTTGCATGGAAGCCTTCTGACATGCCAGGTGTACCGAGGGAACTCGCTGAGCACACTCTTAATATTGATCCGAAGTTTAAACCAGTCAAGCAATTTCTTCGTCGCTTTAATGAAGAAAGACGCAAGACAATTGGTGAAGAGGTAGCCCGGCTGTTGGCTGCTGGTTTTATCGTCGAAGTGTTTCATCCTGAATGGTTGGCTAATCCGGTGCTGGTTCTTAAGAAAAACGACACTTGGCGTATGTGTGTGGACTACACGGACTTGAATAAGGCTTGCCCGACCGATCCCTTTGCTCTCCCGCGTATTGATCAGATCATTGATGCGACGGCGGGTTGTGAGCGCCTGAGTTTTTTGGATGCTTATTCAGGATATCATCAGATCAAGATGGCAGTTAAGGACCACGAGAAGACAGCCTTCATCACTCCTTTTGGAGCCTTCTGCTATGTTTCTATGCCCTTTGGGCTCAAGAGTGCTCAGGCAACTTATCAGCGTTGTGTGCAAAATTGTCTTCACATGCAGATTGGGCGTAATGTTCATGCTTATGTGGATGACATTATGGTAAAATCCAGGAAGAAGGAAACACTGATCGATGACCTCAAGGAGACGTTTGACAATCTTCGGATTTACAAGATGATGCTTAATCCGGATAAATGTGTTTTTGGTGTTCCGGAAGGCAAGCTTCTCGGGTTTCTGGTATCCAACAGGGGCATTGAGGCTAACCCAGAAAAAATTAAGGCAATCACATCCCTGGCTAAACCGAAGTGTATCAATGATGTTCAGCGTCTCGCAGGTCGGATTGCAGCCCTTAGCCGGTTTATCAGTCGTTTGGGAGAGAAGGCAATTCCTTTGTATCAGATGTTGAAAAATACGAATGACTTCATCTGGAGTGACGCAGCCAATGCGGCCTTTGAGGAGCTAAAGCGGCAGTTGGTTGAACCGCCGGTTCTTGCAGCCCCAGTTGATCATGAGCCTTTGCTGTTATACGTGGCTGCCAATGCCCGAGCGGTCAGTGTGGCAATTGTGGTTGAGCGTAAAGAAGCTGGGAAGGAATATCCGGTTCAACGACCTGTATACTACATCAGCAAAGTCCTGATCAAGTCAAAACAACGCTATCCACATTGGCAGAAGTTGGTGTACGGGGTTTTTATGGCCAGTCGAAAACTCAAGCAATATTTTCAAGGCCATCCAATCACAGTGGTTAGTTCTGCCCCTTTGGGCGATATAATTCAAAACAGGGAAGCAACTGGCCGGGTTGCAAAGTGGGCAATCGGGCTTGGACCACACGGTTTAAAGTATGTACCTCGAACAGCCATCAAGTCTCAGGCTCTTGTGGATTTTATCAATGACTGGACCAAGCTACAAGCACCGGAAGATAAACCAGATAATACGTATTGGACCATTCATTTTGATGGATCCAGGCAGTTGGAAGGCTCGGGGGCTCGAGTTGTCCTTAATTCCCCTCGAGGGGATAAAATTTGCTATGTCCTCCGCTTGATGTTTCCTTGTACTAACAACGCAGCTGAGTACGAAGCTTTACTCCATGGTCTCCGTGTGGCCAAAGAGATGAACTTAAGTCGAGTTCGTTGTTTGGAGATTCGATCGGTGGCTCGACAAGTTTACGGTACTTGGGATTCTAAGGATCCACTCATGGCGGCTTACGGCATGAGGTGGATATTGTGGCGGTCATTTCAAAGGGTATCAGGTTGAGCATATCGATCGGCGCAAAAACGAAGCAGCAGACGCTTTGAGCCGGCTTGGATCTCAGTGTAAACCGGTACCTCCTAACACCTTTTTAGATATCTTGCATAACCCGTCTGTTAAGGTGCCTACAGAAGAGGATTTGGCTGTTCCGGATCCGGAGGCTCAATTGGTGGCCGTTTTACACGTTATACCAGATTGGACGGTTCCATATCTGGCGTATATGAGCCGGGGCGAGCTACCAAATGATAAAGTCCTAGCTCGACAGATAGTCCGGTGGTCCAAGTCAATGGTTATTCACAATGGCGAGTTACACCGCTGTAGCGTTTCGGGCGTATTTCAGCGTTGTGTTTCTCGGAAGAAGGCCAAGAGATCCTACGGAAATTCATGAAGGGATTGTGGTCATCATGCGGCTCAAAGTCCCTGGTTGCAAAAGCTTTTCGTCATGGGTTTTATTGGTTGACAGCTCATGCTAATGCGGAGGATCTGGTAAAGCGATGTGATGCTTGTCAAAAAAATTCACGCAGAGCTCATATTCCGGCTCAGGAACTACGGATAATTCCTATTACTTGGCCTTTTGCTACTTGGGGGCTTGATATGGTGGGACCCTTTAAACGTTCCCAGGACAAGAAGACCCACCTGTTGGTGGCAGTTGATAAATTCACCAAGTGGGTTGAAGCGGAGCCTGTTAGCAAGTGTGATGCAGCTACGGCGGTTCAATTTCTCAAAAAGATTATCTTCCGTTTTGGCTTTCCACACAGTATCATCATGGATAATGGTACCAACCTTTCCAAAGGTGAAATGGAGGATTTCTGTCAGAGAGAGCACATCTGACTTGACCTAGCATCTGTGGCACACCCTCAATCCAACGGTCAAGCGGAGCGAGCTAATCAAGAAATTTTAAAGGGTCTTAAACCCCGGATCATGATTCCCTTGAAGCGGACGCCGGGTTGTTGGGTGGAAGAATTACCTTCTGTGTTGTGGAGTATCAACACCACCCCCAATCGATCAACAGGTTACACGCCTTTCTTTATGGTATACGGGGCAGAGGCGGTTCTCCCAAGTGATGTACGTCATGACTCGCCCCGGGTTGCTAATTATGTTGAAGCAGACAACGAGCAAGCTCGCCAAGAGGCACTGGACCTGTTAGATGAAAAACGGGATATGGCTCTAGCTCGATCGGTGGTTTATCAACAAGATCTACGGCGTTATCACAGCCGCCGGGTTAGGATAGGAACCTTTCAAGAAGGTGACTTGGTGCTCCGGCTCATCCAGGATCAGACCGACATGCACAAGTTATCCCTGCCTTGGGAAGGACCCTTTGTGGTCAGCAAGAACCTGCACAACGGATCATACTACCTCATTAACGTTCGAGACAACTCACGCAACTCTGAGGAGGAGACCCGGCGGCCATGGAACATAGCTCTCCTACGGCCTTATTACACTTGAGCCATAGGCTCTTCTTATGTACATATTTCGACAATGTATATATTATGATCTATAAATAAATTAGCATCCTTGCTCTAAGCGGGGCCTCTATTATTTTTTCTCAAATATCCTTTGAGTTACATGGGGGATTCAGCTGAAAAAGCGGAGTACTACCTGTTAAACCGGCTATCAAGCCACAAAGCTTGGGAGCTTCACACCCAAGGGGCCAAAGAGAGTCTGGATGCCATGCACAACTCAAACATAGGCACCCAATGAGCACAACTCATCACGTTACTTGGGGTCTTCTTGTGTCAAATACCAAGGAGTTTGAATGGACCCTTGTAGCTGGGTATCGACCCACGGCTTGGAAGCCTGGTATATTTACCTAAAACCCCGGGTTAACCTGCCTTCATCAAGTAAGACACTCCTATCCAGGTCATCCTGGCACGGCCCTCCGAACGTTTGACAGTTACTCTCACTGAGACCCTGCACTTGTCAAAGTTAAAATGGTGATTGGTTAGTTGGAGGTCCATCTTAAAAGGCTTTGTTAAATGGTTCAACTCAGCGGCCTCGCACCCCACAAAAAGCCTCGAATTTGGGCCTGGCAGCCCTCAAAAAGCCTCGACTACACAGTTTTATTTGCGTTTTGCTGAATTTTATGTTAAACCGATTTTCTTGGCCTGGTCAGTCATTTTATTAGCCCGGTATTCTTTAAACCGGCTTGGTTTGCAACTACACGTTGACATACCTTATTCTTAAACCGGAGTTTGTTAACCCGTCCTGGCGTTGACTACCAGTCACCAGCTTTGATCATCTGGTGTGCATCATCACCCGGTATGACTTACTATACAACATCAGTGCATGATGGGATTATACAAAGAATTTCAGATTTGGGTTTTCACCCTTATTACAATCAAATTTAACCAGCCAACTAAACAGGAATATTATATCACAGGTATGAATCATTTCATATTTTTACGGTTTGATTATCAATCAGCCCTTTCTTGGGCATTATGACCCGTCCGGCGGTAAACCGCCAGGACCCTGTTTCTTTTTATGCACACACAGGAGTTGCATATTATGATATCTGAACCAAAATTGGCATTGACATGGCGGATCACGTAAAGTATCTCCTCCTGCACGATGGCAGCAGATCAAAATAGTTTTTACTACCCTATTACAAGGCATTCAGAGGCCCAAAATTTGGAATTGTTTCACAACGGACAGTTTCTGACGTATCAACCGACTTGACGGATTAAGCTTCATCGTCGGGTTGATGTGAAGTAGATGGGTCATCTGGCGTCGGTTCAGCCTCTTCCTCCCCATCCAATGGCCGGAAGTCATTGGTGGTCCAGTCAATCCGGGTTCAAGCCTGAAAGACGTCCTCTTCACTTATAAGCTCAGCCGGATCAACGTCAGGGGCGTAAGTGTGCTTACGGATTGGTGGAACAAGGTTCTGCACTTCAGGAATAACAGCTTCAACCCGTTTGTTGTTTGCGTCGTAGAAGGATCGGTGAACCGTTAGGTTAGCCTCTTCTGCCAACTGACTCGCCAGAGGACGCATCTCCCTCGTTACCCGTTTGAGGGCGTCGTTGTCAAATACTTCGCCGTTTTCTTGTGCACTAGGGAAGCCCTTGGCTATATCAGCCGGATCAAGATCAGCTATCCATGCCTTGGCTTGAGTCAGTGCTAATAAAGCGGCAGCCCGGGCAGCGGATCGCTTCAACTCTTCTATCTGCGCCGGCGTCATAGATAGCCGGTCCAGCGTGTCCTTGATCAGTGTTGGAGCCGCATTGTCATAAGAAGTGGCGCAGATAACCCGTTGGACGCCGATATACAGTTGTTCAATCAGCGTATACGCGGCCTTGAGTTTCTTTCGCATATCAGAACCCAGATGAGCAATGCGCCTACCTATAGCGGTTTAAGAAGTTCATGTTAAACCGGAGAAAATTTCAAAGAGGAATATTCATAAAGCCTTGGTAAACAGTGCTTACCAAATATTGCAGAGGTCATGGCATTGACTTGGAGCTTTAATCCAGTAAGCTCTTCCGTCACCGGTTTAAGAGTTGATTCAGCGTCTTCCGCCCGTTTCAGCAATCCAGCCTTTTCAGTATCCCAGTTGTCCTGCTCAGAGTTGAACCATTCCTTGAGCTGCTCCATGGTGGTTAAGGCGGTTTTCAACTCATCCTTGGCCTTGGTGGTTTCTACTTGTTGGGATTTCAGATTTTCTTGAAGGTCAGCAATGTGTGAGACTTGTTGTCTTATCTCACTCTGCAACAGTAAGAGAGCATGTTCATATCTTGGTTAAAGTCCCAAGCATCTAACCAGTTATACACTTGGCACTTGGGGCTAATGCGGATCATTTTTATGCTGATTATTGAAGTCCCAAGGATTAATACAAGTTTTAATCTTCGCACTTGGGGGCTAATGCGGATCATTTTTATACTGATTATTGAAGTCCCAAGGATTAATACAAGTTTTAATCATGGCACTTGGGGGCTAATGTGTGTTTGATCGGAAATACACAAGGAAACCTCATAAAGTACAGTATGGAATATACAAAGTCCCGGTTTGACTTTCTAAAGACAAACCGGCCCTTGGGGGCTACAATGCAATGAAGGTACAGAGCAAAGAGCAAAATTGTTTACCTCATAGCGTTCCTTCATCAGATTTACTAAACCGGCTTCATAATCATGGCTTGTGTAAAGCCGGTTCAAGAAGCCGGAGTGAAGGTCTTGAGCAGAAAGATCGACATAAGCTGACAAATCAGTTTTGTCCTTCCCCTTGCTCATAGCAGCAAATTCATCCTTGGCAGTGTGCTTTGATAGAGCAACCGGATTACGAGGGCGGTATATGCAAGATACCGATAACAACAACGCCATCATCTTTGGCGGACCGGATGAATTGACATTCTTAACAGTGGCTTGGCGCCTTGGTAGCGTGGCTTGGCGGTTTGTTAGCGGGCTTGGCGGATCAGCGAGCTGAGCCCGCTGTTCCACCGTTGGACTTGGAGGAGCAGGAGGATGTGAAGTATCAACCTCTACATTCGGTTCAACCTCTGGCGGGTTAGCATCGGCATCTTGGTTTTTCCCAGCAGAGCTGTCTATAGCAACTTCAGGGTCTTCGCCATTATGCTCTGGAGTCTTCTCTGGATCAACATCAACAGTAGGGTCGCTGGTCTTGGATTTCTTACTTAATCGAGCCTTGGCACTACAACATCAAAGGCTAGAATATGGTAAACCGACAAATAAAAGAAACAAATTAAGGAGTAATATACTTACCCAGCGACGACTTTGAGAGGAGGCAGCTGAGTGGTTGATGAACCGCCAGACGAGTTGGAAGAAGCCTGGTAATTCGGGTCAGACGGATTGAGAGGGCGTCGGAAGAAACCTTTCAAAGAATAACGCTTTTCAGGAGAACAAGTCACCTCTGGACGATGTTTCTGGGTTGGCGTATCAGCTAAACCAGACGACGTGATTTGTTGACCGCTATGCCGGGTTGTGCGACGTTCTTCAACTTGTTGTGTCTCCAAAGAAAATTTTGGATCCAAATGAGCAAGGGGGTGAGATTGTTTTACTTTCCGGACTGTGCGGCGAATTCTTTGAACCGGTACAAGATCTGAATCGGAAGAAAGAAGGATTACCTCAACATGTTCTACATGGCTGGCCTCAGCATCATCCTGGGAATAGTAATTGTCAATAAGATGAACGAAAAAGGAACCAAGTGAGTCAAGTTCTACCTCAGCGTCTGATTCTTCATCTTCTGGCGGATCAGAAGACTCGGTGGTTTTTTTCATGCCAGCTTTCTTGGTGGCCTTGGTCTTTGCACGAGGAGCCCGGGCCGGTTTAGTCCGTTTCCAAAAGGCTGTTAGCCTGAAATTAAGACAAGGAAAGGTTAGTACACAATCAATACGGAAGCAAACCAGTAAAGTATTTAGATGAACTTTACCGCTGGCGGTTTATTGGAGACGCAAAACGGAGCCAACCCGATTTGGCTACATGCAGAGATTGGTTCATCAAGCATTTTCTTCACCGATTCAGTAACTTCAAGATCGGTTATTCCTAATTCGTGATATCGTTGAGGGTCTTTGACATCACCAGTATATTCATGCCCCAAGAAACCCAGCAGCGGACAAGATCAATGCCAGTTAAACCGTTGGCCATCAGAGCCCGGAGCTTGGTGAGTTGAGGTGCAAAATTCTTCCGTTCTGCGGCGGTCAAGCGTAAAGGTAATGGGTGGCCATTGCTAAGCCGGTGAGAGCGATAACCCGGCAAAGGATTTTCTCCGTCAGGGGTAGTGTTCCGGCAATAAAACCATGTCTGATTCCAATCTTTAGGATGGCTATGATGTTTTGCATGAGGGAAGTCAACTTCTTTCCTTTTCTAAATTGAAACGCCGCCAAGCTCTGTGTTGGGACCATCTGAGAATTCCGTACGGCGGTTTAAATGAAAGAAGTCCCGAAATAGCTCCAAAGTTGGCTCTTCTTGAAGATAGACTTCGCAGAATACTTGAAAGTTGCATATATTGGACACAGAGTTCAGACCAATATCTTGCGGATGTAGTTGGAAGCTTGCGAGGACATCCCGGAAATTTTTTGATCCGGGTGGACTGAATCCCCGGTCTAAGTGTTGCATAAAAACAATCACCTCTCCTTCTTGAGGTTCAGGTGGACATTCCGATTCCGGAACTCGCCAGTGGAGAACCCTTTTTGAGGCTAAAACACCAGTGGTGACATAACCGTTGATTTGTGTTTCCGTGATCCTGGACGGAACCCAATTGCAAGCAGAGAATTGTTTCGCCATTCCGGAAGGGGGGAACTGAAAGGAAAAACAAGTGCCGATTTTACAATTTACAGTTTAAGGTGTACAATTCAGTGTTAAACCGGAGTAAAATACAATGCAAGGTTCAGTTGGCGGTTTAAGAGAGGGCTAATGATATATGGCGGATTGGCTATCAAAGGTTAAACCGCCCATAGGCAGAAGGGCCAAGATTCAAAAATTCTACTAAGTGTTGACAGAAACAGGTTTCACACAATGATCAAATTTATTTGGATCTATCGCACATCTGTAAAGCAATTTTTCTGTGATCTCTAAAGGCGTTAAGCAGAACAGGGGAGGTCGTATATTCTACAGAAGAAAATGAAGATCTGCTATCATTAAAAACGGATGCGGAATAACTACCGCATGAGATCTACACTGCCATTGGATCAAAACTACCACGGTAGAAGGAAGGACGAAGAGGAAGAATGAAGAACTGTACAGATGAGCTCGCGAACCCTAAACACAGATCTAAAGATGAAGGAAAGAGGAAACTTACCACTGCAGATTTACTGCGGAGGGGTGCGATGAGTTTCTGATCTGTTTCAGGTTGATGCAGCGGCCTTTGTCGATGCAGTTCTCAAGGGTCGCGGACGACGGCAGAGCTTCAGAGCTTGGGCGTTGCGAGGAAGAAGAAGACACGGAAGGGGTAGAGAGAGAAGGGCCCTCGGGCCTTATTTATAGAGGAAAGAATAAATGGCAGGCACGAGAATCAAGGAGCCTGAAGCGGCAGAATGGGTGCGCCTGTCGCCTCGATTTTCGGGATAACCATTAAATGAAGGGAATCTTTTTAATCTTTTTATAGAGATGATGTCATGATGGACCGTTACTATGTTCAGAAGATGACGTCATGGCGGTTTACAAACTTTACAGGAGAAGACAATATGGCGGTTTACGAAAATACAAGAGGACGCCTACAAGATATCTTTGAAGTATTGAAGATTGACATGAACAAATTCAAATCAATCTGGGGCCTAATGTTGAGGATATAACTACTGAGTGTAAACCGGCCAGGAGGGCCCGGTTCACCCTCGACTATGCTGAAGCCCATGAAGATCCAGAAGATGGTGTTTTACTAACGGAGCTTAGAAGCCCGCAGCCCAAAGGCGGATTAGGGCCCATATTGGTAAACCGCCATGACTATGTAAACTTGTAATATAAGTTAGGAAAGGAGAGACCGAGCCGGACACTTTGTATGAGTCGGCCTCGGGGCTCTGTAGACCGGCCGGGCGTCAACCTGTGTATATAAAGGGATGACCCGGCGGCAGTTCACGGAGAACAGACAACAACTCGAGACTCAGGCAAGCGTATTCCGCTCCCTGGTCATCGAAACCCAATCAATCCCATCACAACTAGACGTAGGCTTTTACCTTCATCGAAGGGGCCGAACTAGTATAAACTCCCGTGTCCCTTGTCCGGTTTAACCCCTTCAAGCTAACCCGTTGCGATGGCTCCACGACTAAGTCCTTTCAAGAGGACATCTGACGTGTTAATTCCAATATAGACACACCATTTCGTTGTGGTGTTCCGGGTGGCGTGAGTTGCGAAACTATTCCGCATTGCTTCAAATGTAAACCAAACTCGTAACTCAAATATTCTCCTCCACGATCAGATCATAGAAATTTTATTTTCTTGTTACGATGATTTTCCACTTCACTCTGAAATTCTTTGAATTTTTCAAATGTTTCAGACTTGTGTTTCATCAAGTAGATATACCCATATCTGCTCAAATCATCTGTGAAGGTAAGAAAATAACGATACCCGCCGCGAGCCTCAATATTCATTGGACCACATACATCAGTATGTATGATTTCCAACAAATCAGTTGCTCGCTCCATAGTACCGGAGAACGGAGTTTTAGTCATCTTGCCCATGAGGCACGGTTCGCAAGTACCAAGTGATTTATAATCAAGTGATTCCAGAAGTCCATCAGTATGGAGTTTCTTCATGCGTTTTACACCAATATGATCCAAACGGCAGTGCCAAAAATAAGTTGCACTATCATTATCAACTATGCATCTTTTGGCTTCAACATTATGAATATGTGTATCACTACTATCGAGATTCAATAAAAATAGACCACTCTTCAAGGGTGCATGACCATAAAAGATATTACTCATATAAATAGAACAACCATTATTCTCTGATTTAAATGAACAACCATCTCGCATCAAACAAGATCCAGATATAATGTTCATGCTTAACGCTGGCACCAAATAACAATTATTTAGGTCTAAAACTAATCCCGATGGTAGATGTAGAGGTAGCGTGCCGACCGCGATCACATCGACTTTGGAACCATTTCCCACACGCATCGTCACCTCGTCCTTAGCCAATCTTCGCTTAATTCGTAGTCCATGTTTCGAGTTGCAAATATTAGCAACAGAACCAGTATCAACCCAGGTGCTACTTTGAGCATTAGTAAGGTACACATCAATAACATGTATATCACATATACCTTTGTTCACCTTGCCATCCTTCTTATCCGCCAAATACTTGGGGCAGTTCCACTTCCAAAGGTCGATCGCTTGCGATAGAAGCACTCGCCAGGCTTAGGTCCAGACTTGGGTTTCTTCTCCTGAGCAGCAACTTGCTTGCTGTTCTTCTTGAAGTTCCCCTTCTTCTTCCGTCTTCCCTTCTTCTTGAAACTGGTGGTCTTATTGACCATCAACACTTGATGCTCCTTCTTGACTTCTACCTTCGCAGCATTTAGCATTGCGAAGAGCTCGGGAATAGTCTTGTCCATCCCTTGCATATTATAGTTCATCGCGGAGCTCTTGTAGCTTGGTGGCAGTGATTGAAGAATTTGTGGGGGAACGTAGTAATTTCAAAAATTTCCTACGCACACGCAAGGATCATGGTGATGCATAGCAACGAGAGGGGAGAGTGTTGTCCATGTACCCTCGTAGACCGTGAGCGGAAGCTTTATGACAACGCGGTTGATGTAGTCGTACGTCTTCACGATCCGACCGATCCAAGTACCGAACGTACGACACCTCCGAGTTCAGCACACGTTCAGCTCGATGACGATCCCCGGACTCCGATCCAGCAGGGTGTCGGGGATGAGTTCCGTTATCACGACGGCGTGGTGACGATGATGATGTTCTACCGATGCAGGGCTTCGCCTAAGCACCGCAACGATATGACTGAGGTGGAATATGGTGGAGGGGGGCACCGCACACGGCTAAGGAACAATCACGAAGATCAACGTGTGTGTCTATGGGGTGCCCCCTGCCCCCGTATATAAAGGAGTGGAGGAGGGGATGGTCGGTCCTCTCTATGGTGCGCCCTAGGGGAGTCCTACTCCCACCGGGACTAGGATTCCCCCTTTCCTAGTCCAACTAGGAGTCCTTCCAAGTAGTAGGAGTAGGAGACAAGGAAGGGGAAGAGGGAAGAGAAGGAAGGAGGGGGCGCCGCCTCCCCCTAGTCCAATTCGGACTAGTCAATGGGGGGCGGCCTGCCTCTCCTCTCCCTAAAGCCCAATAAGGCCCATATCTTTGTGGCGACCCGACCTCGGGACGGTCAAGCCTCATGTTGTTGTGCCATCCTCGGATCAGTATCTTTGCACACACAGTACATCGCTGTATATATCAAAGTGCAATCACATGTATAATTAACGTAAAACTGATATATACCTCATAAGTCACAGCCGAAACCAATAGTCGGGTGTGGAGTCCCATCAACGCCATCGGCAGGTTGAGTGTAGACCGTAACCACAGATCGTACTCTTACTCGTCGGAAGAAAGTATACGCAACATGATACGTTGCAGCCGTGTAGGTCAGTACATTGAATGTACCGGCAAGATCACAACATGGGAAAACAGATGATAAAACTATACTATATGCAATATGGCTTTGTGGCTCTGTGTTTGAGTTTTGTTTGCGTAAACGCTGATTTATTTTCCCTACATCAAAGGAATAAATGAAGTCTGTACTATGGAGTTTTCTATCATGACATGGTTCCGCCAACCGATGTCTCATAGCCCAAAATCATCATAAGTTGCCAACAATTAAGTTATCAATCCGGTGTTGAGAGTTCCGAGATAGATCCAAGTCCAGATGCTCAAATTGTCCGTAACCGGGGACACGGCTAATCGATTAGGTTTAAACCCTCTGCAGAGGTTTGTACACTTTACCCGCAAGATTCGATCTCTCTTTTTACGTTCTCGCACTTCAGGGTGTTTGAGAACAAGACGATCAAACATGGTCTTCCAAGAGTTCCTCGACCACCGTCCGGTGCTCATTCAATCCTACCGTAGTTCTACATCTGCTAGCACCGCCCTAGCCAGAGTCACAACTAAGGTCAACCAAGCCGAGCCCATAGTGACTTGTGGTTGCACAGTAAGCTTCCGGGCATGAAGTATTCTTCCGTCTCTTTGAGTCTGGGTGAAGCTTTCCGCAAGATGTCATGGCGCTTCTCCATGCATCCCGCCAACCACCGGATTCTCCAGGTGCCCGTCAACCATCCTTCACTCAAGAGTGTGTATTGAATTCTTGTCTCGAGTCTTGAAGTCTTGAGGCCTTGAAGATGCAGTCCTTACAGATTCCATCATGGAGTTGTCGTCATTGACGTAGATCCTCCATTCTCACACCACTCTCGAGCACTCATACCAACCCCGTCTACCATAGCGTAGCATTATAATAAATAACGTCCCCTGTGCTTGGTAACAGGTGATGGGTTCCTACCTCATGCATACTACTCAACTACAAGGATTCAATATCACTCTTTGGAGGGTTGTTGCAAAGATGCCACTAAATGCAATAAAACATAGGTATGAAAGCATGGTCAAAGTGAACTTGCACAGTAAGTTGATGAAGATAACAACACTCTCGGATAATGACTTGGTAGAACTATTCATCACTCCGCTGAAAATCTATATAAACATAGCATTCATATAAGCAAACATCCTAGCAAACAATTTTAACACTCATAATAAAACCAACAAATAAAAATGCAAATCAAGGGACACCAAATAAAAACAAAGGAAAACTACACAACAAAACTACTAAAGAAAACTCTAAGACATAACACAAAAATAGTTTTGTCCTAAGTAAAATTTAACATCAAAGGAAATACCAACATAATAAATAATCTGAAAAAGAAATATAAAACAACTAATTTTAACAGAAAGTATTTTTCATAAACTTTTAATAGCAAAAGAAACAAATAAAAAGCTTTTATGAAACACTAACTATGACCTAAACAAGTTTTCATACAAAACTAAGAAAATTTTTTTTAAAATAAAACAAAATTTTCTTTTGTTGACTAACAGAAACAAAACTAAATTTTTCAAGAGTGACAAAAGAAATAATTTGAAACTAATAAAAATAATAAAGAAAAGGCTAAAACAAAACTATAACTAAAACAGTACTGTTTTGCTAAAAACCTAATTTAAAAATAAAGTAAAAATAAAGAAGTATATGCTACTGGGTAGCCAAAACATAATAAAACAGTAGCAAAAGAATCAATCAAAATACTTTGTAAAACTCAAAATATGACCAAATTAGTGATTTGAACAAATTTCATCAAATTCAAATCTAAACTATTCAAATTTGAAACATAAGTACACAAACAGAAACTTAAGCAAATTTGTGACACAATGCAAAAAGAATCAACTCAAACGGAGTTACGGAACTTAAGTTATGAACAAAAGAAGTTTGAATATGAATCTGAACAAATTTCGAAATTTTAAACTTTCAAAAACATGTTTGAGTTGAATTACTGGATAGAGGAGATCGTAACGAAGAAGTGGGCGTTGGTCTCATCTAGTTTGGATGAACGAGTAAAAAGTTATGTCTATTTGAAAAATCAGGGCCAAGCTGTTTTACAAAAGAAAAAAATAGCTATGGCTAAGGTGTAATGTATAAATACGTAGACGACGATCTAATCTATTATATTAGTCCAAAAGTAATAAACTACGGAAGTATGAGTAGAAAAAAAAGAAAAAAAACAAAGTAAGATACCTTTATAAGGCAGAGAAAAGACAACTTCGGAGGGAGAAGAAAATTTCCAGAAGTCGCGCCGGAGAGGAGAAAAAATATATTGATTTAACCCGAATCAGATGATTTCTGGAGGCTCTATGGGTCTATATTTATAGGTGGAAAAGAGGTTTAGGGGTCAAAAGCTAGGCAATGTGGGACTAAACGTAGACGTAATTAAACGAAACAGAGCAGAAAAAGGCTAAGGCCTCGCACGGGCCTAAAGGCCTCGGCCGGCCACAAGCATGATACATGGGCTGCAGTTTTTCTTTTAACAAAATCGGCCTAAGTAAAATAAAAAAATAAAAAGGCTGGCTGGGCCTGGCCCTTTTAAGAGAGAAAAAAAAACAATGGGGCGCCAAAAGCTACTATACTGCGTATGCAGGCGATAAATAAATATGGGCCACACGTACAGTTTGTTATTTGTTTTCTTTTAAACAGAAAGCGATAAACTGAAAAACGAAAATAAAACTAAAACTTTATATAGGCATATTATATATCAAAATTTTCAGAAAAAGATTTCCTACAAGATGAACATTATTCTAGTATTAAATAAAATACACACAAATTCAAATAAAGCAAAGAGTGCTTCAAGTCTAATAAAATCCAATAAAAATCATTTTAAAATACTAAAATGAATTCAAATTTATTCCTCTCAATTTTCTGTTGTAGGAATCATGTTACCCTATTTTCCATGTATTTTATTTTTGGAGAAAATAATTTGAATAAAACTCAAATAACTCCAAATTGAAAATAAATTCAAAAGAACTTTGAATTTATTTCTTTGAAACTCCCTACTCATATTTCATATGTTTGAAGAAGTCATTTTATCTTCGCTCGTGAAAATCATTGAGTTGCATAAAGTTTCAGAATTGGAAATATTTCCAAATAGAATTCAAATCTTTTTGAAAACCCTTTTGAGTTCAAATGGAAGAGGTCATGTCATCTTCACTCTAGGGTTTTGTGATAAAATGGGTTTGAATTCATGGACGTCAGAAAGCAAAAATGAAAGTTTGGGAAAGTCCTTTTATTCCCTCTCATTTAACTTTCAAAAAGTTTCAAATTTCACTCAATCAATCACACAACAATTCAAACAAACAAACAAATCTATCTATTTATTATAACATTCCAAAATTTAGAATTTTGGGATGTTACATATACTTCTTCCCCCGTATTCCCGTAACTCCCCAGTACTCTGAAAAATACCCGAACCACTCGGAACCTTTCCGATGTCCGAATATAGTCGTCTAATATATCGATCTTTACGTCTCGACCATTTTGAGACTCCTCATCATGTCCCCGTTCTCATCCGGGACTCCGAACTCCTTCGGTACATCGAAACTCATAAACTCATAATATAACTGTCATCGAAACCTTAAGTGTGCGAACCCTACGGGTTCGAGAACAATGTAGACATGACCGAGACACGTCTCCGGTCAATAACCAATAGTGGAACCTGGATGCTCATATTGGCTCCTACATATTCTACGAAGATCTTTATCGGTCAGACCGCATAACAACATACGTTCTTACCTTTGTCATCGGTATGTTACTTGCCCGAGATTCGATCGTCGGTATCTTAATACCTAGTTCAATCTCGTTACCGGCAAGTCTCTTTACTCGTTATGTAATGCATCATCCCACAACTAACTCATTAGTCACATTGCTTGCAAGGCTTATAGTGATGTGCATTACCGAGAGGGCCCAGAGATACCTCTCCGACAATCGGAGTGACAAATCCTAATCTCGAAATACGCCAACTCAACAAGTACCTTCGGAGACACCTCTAGAGCTCCTTTATAATCACCCAGTTACGTTGTGACGTTTGGCAGCACACAAAGTGTTCCTCCGGTAAACGGGAGTTGCATAATCTCATAGTCATAGGAACATGTATAAGTCATGAAGAAAGCAATAACAACATATTAAACGATCAAGTGCTATGCTAACGGAATGGGTCATGTCAATCACATCATTCTCCTAATGATGTGATCCCGTTAATCAAATGACAACTCTTTTGTCCATGGCTAGGAAACATAACCATCTTTGATAAACGAGCTAGTCAAGTAGAGGCATACTAGTGACACTATGCTTGTCTATGTATTCACTCATGTATTATGTTTCCGGTTAATACAATTCTAGCATGAATAATAAACATTTATCATGATATAAGGAAATAAATAATAACTTTATTATTGCCTCTAGGGCATATTTCCTTCAGTCTCCCACTTGCACTAGAGTCAATAATCTAGTTCACATCACCATGTGATTTAACACCAATAGTTCACATCACCATGTGATTAACACGCATAGTTCACATCGTCATGTGATCAACACCCAAAGGGTTTACTAGAGTCAATAATCTAGTTCACATCGCTATGTGATTAACACCCAAAGAGTACTAAGGTATGATCATGTTTTGCTTGTGAGTGAAGTTTAGTCAACGGTTCTGTCACATTCAGAGCCGTATGTATTTTGCAAATATTCTATGTCTACAATGCTCTGCACGGAGCTACTCTAGCTAATTTCTCCCACTTTCAATATGTATCCAGATTAAGACTTAGAGTCATCTGGATCAGTGCCAAAACTTGTATGGACGTAACCCTTTACGATGACCCTTTTGTCACCTCCATAATCGAGAAACATATCCTTATTCCACTAAGGATAATTTTGACCAATGTCCAGTGATCTACTCCTAGATCACTATTGTACTCCCTTCCCAAATTCAGAGCAAGGTATACAATAGGTCTGGTACACAGCATAGCATACTTTATAGAACCTATGACTGAGGTATAGGGAATGACTTTCATTCTCTTTTCTATTTTCTGCCATGGTCGGGATTTGAGTCTTACTCAATTTCACACCTCTGCAACAAAGGCAAGAACTTTTTCTTTGACTGTTCCATTTTGAACTACTTCAAAATGTTGAGAAGGTATGTACTTATTGAAAAAACTTATCAAGTGTCTTGATCTATCTCAACAGATCTTGATGCTCAATATGTAAGTAGCTCTACTGAGGTCTTTCTTTAAAGAACTCCTTTCAAATACTCCTTTATGCTTTCCAAAAAAATTCTACATCATTTTTGATCAACAATATGTTACTCACATATATTTATCAGAAAGGCGGTAGTGCTCCCACTCACTTTATTGTAAATACAGGCCTTTCCAAAGGTCTGCATAAAACCATATGCTTTGATCAACTCATCAAAGCGTATATTCCAACTCCGAGATGCTTGCACCAGTCCATTGATGGATTGCTGGAGCTTGCACACTTTGTTAGCATCTTTAGGATTGACAAAACCTTCTGGTTGCATCATATACAACTTCTTCTTTAATAAATCCATTAAGGAATGCAGTTTTGACATCCATTTGCCAGATTTCATAAAATGTGGCAATTGCTAACATGATTCGGACAGACTTAAGCATCGCTATAGTTGAGAAAATCTCATTGTAGTCAACACCTTGAACTTGTCAAAAACGACAAGTCGAACTTTGTAGATAGTAACACTACCATCAGTATCTGTCTTCCTCTTGAAGATCCATTTATACAATATGGCTTGCCGATTATCAGGCAACTCCACCAAAGTCCACACTTTGTTCTCATACATGGATCCCATCTCAGATTTTGTGGCCTCAAGCCATTTCGTGGAATCTGGGATCATCGCTTCCTCATAGTTCGTAGGTTCATCATGGTCTAGTAACATGACTTCCAGAACAAGATTACCGTACCACTCTCTGGTGCGGACTGTACTTAGATCTACGAGGTTTTGCAGTAACTTGATCTGAAGTTTCATGATCATCATCATTAGCTTCCTCACTAATTGGTGTAGGAATCACAGGAACTGATTTCTGTGATGAACTAGTTTCCAATTTGGGAGAAGGTACAATTACCTCATCAAGTTCTACTTTCCTCCCACTCACTTCTTTCGAGAGAAACTCCTTCTCTAGAAAGGATCCATTCTTAGCAACGAATGTTTTGCCTTCGGATCTGTGATAGAAGGTGTACCCAACAGTTTCCTTTGGGTATTATATGAAGACGCATTTCTCCGATTTGGGTTCGAGCTTATCAGGTTGAAAACCTTTTTCATATAAGCATCACAACTCCAAACTTTAAGAAACGACAGCTTAGGTTTACTGCTAAACCATAGTTCATATGGTGTCATCTCAACAGATTTAGATGGTGCCCTATTAAACGTGAATGCAGCTGTCTCTAATGCATAACCCCAAAACGATAGTGGTAAACCTATAATTGACATCATAGATCGCACCATATCTAGTAAAGTACGATTACGACGTTCGGACACACCATTACATTGTGGTGTTCCAGGTGGCGTGAGTTGCGAAACTATTTCACATTGTTTCAAATGAAAACCAAACTCGTAACTCAAATATTCGTATACATGATGAGATCGTAGAAACTTTAACTTTCTTGTTATGATGATTTTCCACTTCACTCTGAAATTCTTTGAAATTTTCAAATGTTTCAGACTTATGTTTCATCAAGTAGATATACCCATATCTGCTCAAATCATCTGTGAAAGTCTGAAAATAATGATACATGCCACGAGCCTTAACACTCATCGGATCGCATACATCGGTATGTATTATTTCCAATAAGTCAGTAGCTCGTTCCATTGTTCCGGAGAACGGAGTTTTAGTCATCTTGCCCAAAAAGGCACGGTTCGCAAGCATCAAATGATTCATAACCAAGTGATTCCGAAGATCCATCTTTATGGAGTTTCTTCATGCGCTTTACACCGATATGACCCAAATGACAGTGCCACAAATAAGTTGCACTATCATTATTAACTTTGCATCTTTTGGCATCAATATTATGAATATGTGTATCACTACGATCGAGATCCAACAAACTATTTTCATTGGGTGTATGACCATCGAAGGTTTTATTCATGTAAACAGAACAACAATTATTCTTTGACTTTAAATGAATAACCGTATCACAATAAACATGATCAAATCATATTCATGTTCAACGCAAACGCCAAATAACATTTATTTAGGTTTAACACTAATCCCGAAGGTATAGGGAGTGTGCGATGATGATCATATCAATCTTGGAACCACTTCCAACATTCATCGTCACTTCCCCTTCAACTAGTCTCTGTTTATATAACTCCTATTTCGAGTTACTAATCTTAGCAACTGAACAAGCATCAAATACTCTGTCAGGACCCCGATTCCAAGTCACATCGATCTAGCCGGTAACACCTCATATCAATTTGCGGCCTCACGCACGGTATTCCCACGGGTGTCGCCTTACCATGGCCCGGGACCGTTTGCGCCTTTTGGCTCACGTATATGATAGTGTCGCTAGCATCCATATGACAGAGAACCCGGGCCAACATGGCTAGTCGTGAACCCAAAGCGGCACTAACCCATGGGGACAGGCATACATGAATCACATCGAGCATGTAGGTCATCAACGTATGAATTCGGGCTCTAGCACTGGGCTAACAGGACTCGGTATCCCGGCTGTAGCAGAGCTAGGCAGACTCGAATATCACCGCGTGACATTTCCCGAAGGGATGTACATAGGAACGGTGAAACACATGCCGCCAGTCAAGTGTCCAAAGAAGTAGTCTTTGGGCTAGCAGGACTCCGGTGAACCGGGCAGAAGCGGACTACTATCGCTCAGAAGCACTAGACTACATTTCCCCATATGAGAGGCTGCCAAGGATAAACAACTAGATTGTCGGATCCCACACATACCAAGCATTTCAAACATACACACAATATGCTCAATATGTGTAAATACAACATGGCATCACAACATAACTCTACGACTCAAATATTTATTCATTAGGCTCCGAGGAGCGGGATATTACAAACATGGGTCTCATGACCCAACACTCAGAGCATACAAGTCAAAGCACAAGCGGAAGCTTAAAATGTCTGAGTACAGACATCTACAAATGAAAAAGGCTGAGAAGCCTGACTATCTACCCGATCCGGCCGAGGGCACAAGATCATAGCTGAGGTAACAAGCTAAACGTCGAAGTCCAAGCGGAAATACTAGAGAGACTGACGTCTCTCTGCAAAAACATAAAATAGGCAAACGTGAGTACAATTGTACTGAGCAAGACTTACATCAGAACTAACTACATATGCATCATTATCAAAAGAGGGTGGTGGAGTTTGACTGCAGCAAGCCAGCTTTGACTCGGTGGCTATCCTGAACTACGACTGCAAGTAACTCTTTTGAGGTGGCGCACACGAGTCCACATATTCACCATATCAATACTCCACTATGGACCCGCTCCCGTCTCCCTACGAGAACGCCATCCATAGCACTCACGCTTATCTTGCGTATTTTAGAGTATCCACTTTCACTTGTCTATGAACTGATATAGGCAACCCAGAAGTCCTTTTCCGTGGACACGGCTATTCGAATAGATCATATTAACCTGCAGGTGTACTTCTTCATACGCTCTCACCACTTACCGCCGTTTACACGACATGTACTCGGCAACCTTCAAGCGGAAGCCCAGCGAGGGTGTCGGCCACGACCTACCTAAACATTCAAGTCTCTAGTCCAGGTTTATCGCCTATTCGGGTTCCATCCGCAGGGAGTCCGGCCGAGGTTTCCACTAACGGCCCCGAACGATGTGTGCAGGGTTCCCGAGACACCAAACGGGCGAATCGATACACCGGGCCACGGTGTATCTACCGCAACATAGCCCACCCCTAGGGTCAGTGCTACGCACGGCCCCCAACACATACCCTACAAACACCAGAAACTAGTTGCAACTCCTGGACAGAGAACACGGATGGTTAAGAAGTCGAGAGGGGCACTTAAGTATTCCAATGCGTTGTAGTAACTGGTCATGGATCACAAACACAGAACTCAGTTCCTGAGGACGGCTGCAATGAGACAACCCACCATGTACTCCTACATGGCCTCTCACCGCTACCTTTACCAAATCATGTTCACACACTTAGCTCTCAACAGTAGGACATGTTCACACATCATTCCAATTCATTCCCGATGAATTAGACCTGACTCAACTCTAAGCAGTAGCAGGCATGACAAACAAGCATGAATGAGTAGGCACAACAGGGCTCAAACAACTCCTACTCATGCTAGTGGGTTTCATCTAATTACTGTGGAATGACAGGTCATGCAGAGGATAAAGGGGTTCAGCTACCACAACAAGTAACACATGAGTCATTGTTGTCCTAATGCAGTAAAATAGAGCAGGAGCGAGAGAGTGGGATTATATCGGAATGAACAAGGGGGTTTTGCTTGCCTGGCACTTCTGAAGATAATAAAGTTCTTCATCGGTGTCATCGAACAATCGTCGGAACGTCGTCTACTGAGAGGGGACAAACACCGGCAACTGAGAAAGAACACAATCAATGCAATGCACATTCACATGAATGACATGTCATGTTAAGGTACTGAATTCACCTAATGCAATATCTAGCCAAGTTAATTGAAGTGGAACTCAAACAAGAACAAATTCCAACTCCAAATGTTATTTCATAAATTGCCCTAATCATCATTTGTCCTATTCAGTGAGGTTAACTTGTTCAAACATGCATGATCATGGCATAAACAGATTCTTCATATTTTTCTGATCATTTTTCATATATAACTTATTTCCATTGGAGTTATGGTTGAATTACTATGATTTTTAGAAGTTTTGATTATTTTCTGGAATTTCCTGTATAAGAAAAATTCCAGTAATAAGTTATTGCGTCAGCATGATGTCATGGTGGCGTCAGCAGGTCAAAGGCGCTGGCCCAAGTCAAATCTGACAGTGGGGCCCAGGTCAACGTTGACGTGGCATGGTCAACTGATGTGTGGGGCCGGCCGTGTTAATCTAAACTAAACAGAAAATAATTCTGGGGTTAGTTAAGGCATGGGGCCCACTAGTCAGTGGCTCTAGGGTTGATTAGTTAGGCGCTAATGATGGTGCCATGTCGGCAGTCGCCGGAGTTGCTTCGGCGGTGACCAAAACGCGGTGGAGGCACTCTGGAGGGGCTTGGATTTCGCCTACGGTGCACCATTTTGCTCGGGGTTTGCGGCTACAGCGAGCTGAAAGACTCGCGCATCTAGTGGTGGTGGCGGCAGCAGCTGCGGTGGTCGGGATCGACGGCGGCGACCAAATCGGCGGCGGCCGGAGTTCGGGTGCTCACGGTTTTGGTGCTACGGGGCACGGCGGGGCGAACGGCCTGGTGCTACGGCCTCCTGGGATCTCGGTGAGCACGGAGGCATGCTCAAAAACGGGCGAGGGCGACTGTGGCCACGGCAACGACATGGCACGGCGGCGGCAAGCTCTCGGGTCCGGCGGAAACAACGGCTAGAGCAGCCAATCGACATGGGAAGAAGAGGGGACCGGTTCAGCGGCTCACCGCGAGTCCAACAAGCGCGAGGGCGAGGCCAGGGCGCCGGCTATGGCGGTGAATCGAGCAACGGCGGCCGTGGTCGGGGAAGAAGCAGCGGCATCGTCTTGGGGCATCCGGGCTTGATGGGTCGACGTAGAGGCTTGGGGTCCGGCGGGCTCGGGTCACGGCCACGGTGGAAGGAACAGCGGTGGGCGCGGGCGGCGCGGCGGCGGCGGGCTCCGTTCGGTCACGGGAGGAGAGAGAGCGAGGGGATAGGGACGAAGGAGAAGTGGGCGTGGCGCCGAGGAGGTGCGTGGCATCTCCAAGTGGGGGTCGGGAAGCGAGCGAGAGGCAGGAGGTGGCGCTCGGAGGGCGCGCGTCTGCGGGCAGCACACGCTCGGCGTCCCATCTTGGCGCAAGGTTGAAGACAACCTTGCCCTGGTGGGTTGGCTGGCTTTGCCCAGCCGGGCTGCTCTGAGGTGGGCGGTTGGGGCGCCAGGTAAGTGGCCAGGTACTATCTCTCCCTCTCTCTTTATTTCTATTTTTCTATTTTCTCACATTTGTTTCTGATTTAGTAGAATACTAAACCACTTTATAAAATCCTGAAATAAATTGTGGGCACTGTTGAAATGTTTTTCAACAGCCCTCAACCATCTTCAGAATTATTTGGGCAATTAAAATATTTATAGTAATTAAATGCCCAAATGCAAATACTTTATGGATTAATTCAAAAATCCAGAATGGCCTAGAAAAATGTGCACCATTTTTGGCAGAGGTTCTAGACCAATTCAAAAATGATGAACTTTTCCAAAGGCATTTTGGGTTCATTGAAAATATTTTTAAGTTTGAACCTAGTTGAATTCATTTGGTGCTAGGGTTTCAACATCCCCATTTCAAATTTCTTAGGAATTTAACATGATGACATGAATGCCTTAATGCAACTAATGACAAACTATTCTGGGGCTGTGACAACTCACCCCCACTAAACAAGAATCTCGCCCCGAGATTCAAGACGTGAGGTAAGAGGAAAAGGGAAGTCACAAAACTATCACAATCTTCATGATCCATTTTCCCTTCTCGAAGATGTTGATTTATTCCATCATCTTGGTCTTGACGTCTTTGCTTTCGAGATCTTCACTCGACACGACAACAGAAAGAGGGGGAAACCCTACAGAATTTAATCTTCTTGAAGATCGAGCAACTCAAGATCAGTTCATGGAGTGATTCGTAAGAACATCTCTTGAGTTGAGACACCAAACACACATTAGGAATGATGGTAAAGAAATGGATGACGAAGGTTCAGATTGGTAGGCAACCATTCCACGCTTAGAAAGATGGTGGATGGTGTCAAGGTGGCGAGGAAATATTTACCATGATCCCGTAACGGGGCACCTCGAGAAAGGTGACGCAAAGAGCTATTCCCTTAAGTGGCAAAAAGAATTACTTTTGATTCAGAGATCATTGAAACTCTTTATACCAGCCTAAGGCAATCACAAACGATCGTGTGAACGAATTCGAAAGAATGGCATGCTCATACCATAATAGATGATGTGGACTACCTTGTTGAAGACAACACAATGGATGATTTTTCTTACCATCGGAGGTGGAGGGGACCCATGGTAAGTCCACCTTTGAAGATGAACCTGGATAAGAATTACTAAGAAGGCAGCCCATAGTGAAATGGCACAAGGACGGTGCAAGCTGGGAACGAAATGCAACTGTTGGGAATGTTCCAACCATCATATCTGCCTGAGATTCAGATCCGATTGGTGATAGGATACTTCAGACTCAGCATGTCTGAAAAGAAAGGTTGCAACACAAACCGACGAGATGACGTTGCGAGATTCTCGAGGAGTGAACTATGATAGCAAGCTCCAAGACATGAGCTGGTTCTGCTACAAACCCGTGGACACGCTGTCCAAGACAAGCATGACCACGTAGTAGTCTTATAATAAAACACTACCAAGTTCAGGTTGGGAAACCATCATTGCGGTTAACGAAGTCCTTGCATAAGTCATATGATTAGCTCTTATGAAGGAACTTCCTCTCCTTGAACAAGTCAATCAGTGGCTTGGTGTGCTAGGAACACATATGGAGTGAAGGTTGCGAGCCTGTCAAACCATAGCATACTTCGCACATGCATGACTGACTTGGGACGATTCCAGAGGAAACAAAACAAACTTTCTCGAATTCACGGCGGCAACTTGCATCAAATGCACATGAACTAGAGGAAGTCACTTCTTCCATCCAAGCATAAGCTTCATGAACGGCACACGAAGGCATTGCTTACGAAGTTTCCAACACTAGGTTGATGTTCAACATGAATCATGGGGAGACAAAATGCTCTTGATGGGCTCAACAACAACTCATCGGAATTTCCATATCATCGGACTTCCACCATCATGTGAACACGGTGATAGTATTGGTCAGACCAAAAGATATAATGGTGTATGCTCGAGGGATCAACCACGAGTAAGACAACATTACGAACATCGTTGGTTCTGATTTGACTTGACGATAGCCCATACTCGAGTCAAAGTTTGGAAAAGACAATAGATTCAACAAATGATCACAGGAACCATTCGATGAAGATATCATCTTTCTTCAACACACACTACACAAGAATACCCCTTTGGAACGAACTAAGTTAGGCAAGCTTTTATCTTCCAACTCTCCAAGTTGTTGTCTAGCTTAACCAACTAGCTCAGGGATATCTAACACAGATTCTTGGAGAAGGGGTGATTTACAAGAAACCAACTTGATCACGAGCTCAACATAACAGTCAGGAAACAACCCGGTAACACTTCCAAGAAGATATTTGGAAAGTCACGAACCACCGGTATGTTACTAAGCTCGAGAACAATCTTGCTTTTGAGGGCAAGACGATATGATCAAATGAGTGAGGACTTGACAAGATCCTAACTCATCAATCGAAGTGTGCACCAGAAATAAGGACTAGGTAGCACGATTAATCTTAGGATGATGATTTACCAACACGCTAGGAATGATAATATTGTCCATTTACTACCACGCAACGAGGTTGCTAGGAGTATCAATTTCACACACCACAATTCACTAGTCGGCATTCCGGTTGCGACAACACGGAACCGAGGAATGAACAATGATGGCGGGAAGTATCACTGCATCAAGAATTCCTAAGAGGTTGTGCAATTCCCATGACATTCTTGACATAAGATGGCAATACTCCAAGGTAGAACAGAATCAAAAGCTGGGTTGGCGTTTGATCTGCGGAATACAACTGCTTTGACCCAGTCCTAGATATGGATGAGGCTCTGGAGTTTGTTTCTCCTAGTCATTCCAGAATAGAATGGCTCGACGGACCACAAGAATAATAGGCATCGATGAACACGAATGCACAATTACTCCTGGCTATCAATTAATAGATGAAGGTCAGAAGACAACTAAGAGAACAACTCAAAGAAACATATAACTTTTCGAGTTGTGGAGGCATGGATTAGTATATCGAGAAAAGCTCAACATTTCTCCCGGATAACCCATGCAGAGAAGGTAGCACTGGCAGAGTCACAAAATAGAATGGAGTACTCCTCAAGAGCACCCTGGTTGTGATCTTTTGGCTCGAAAGAACTTCTGCCATAAGCAGTTCATGGTATTTGGAAGAAGGAAATACCACATACCTCGAGGACTATTGCAAGGTTACTAATATCCTAAAGGAGCTAGCAATTACTATCAACATGAAGTAAGTAGGGTGAATCTCGGGTTCAAGAACCCAGGAATAGAATGCCTACTAACTAATAACATCACGGGATGCTTTCAAGAATAATGGCCAGAATCATCACACTGGGGATACAAAAGCATTGCTAAATTGCTAGGTGACTTCCTGAACACCTAGGGTCATAATAATAGCTCCAACATCTATGCCGAGGCAACAAAGTACCTCAACTTACCGAATAGTGTGCTTATTCTGACCAAAAGGACATCGGGAACGGAAGGAAGGGATTTGCAAATGCATCAGACTATTTAGAGACCTGGGATGACTCGGACAGCATAACAGCTGTAAATGCTCAGAATGATTTGAGACATCCTGCAAAAATGGTGGCATAACCACTCAACATCACAATATCAAGGTTCCGAGATCAACAATTATCATACAGAAACAGTACGAACTGAACTGGGGTTTGAAACCAACAACCTTAAAAGTCTATGGATTAGTAACACGTCATCCTGATAGAAAGATGAGAAGCCTAGTTCTTAAACCCCGTAGAAGAGAAGAGGATGACTCAGATCAGAAGGCCATGAGGTATAAGGAGTAAAAAGAGCCTTACGTTCCCTCCCACAATCAATTCCCTTACATAACTAAAGCATTTCTAGACACAACTTCACCAGTTTGGCTTGGTAATCCTCTGAGCATCAGCTCGATACCAACACTATCAGGACCCCGATTCCAAGTCACATCGATCTAGCCGGTAACACCTCATATCACTTTGCGGCCTCACGCACGGTATTCCCACGGATGTCGCCTTACCATGGCCCGGGACCGTTTGCGCCTTTTGGCTCACATATATGATAGTGTCGCTAGCATCCATATGACAGAGAACCCAGGCCGACATGGCTAGTCGTGAACCCAAAGCGGCACTAACCCATGGGGACAAGCATACATGAATCACATCGAGCATGTCGGTCATCAACGTATGAATTCGGGCTGTAGCACTGGGCTAACAGGACTCCGGTATCCCGGGCTGTAGCAGCTAGGCAGGACTCGAATATCACCGTGACATTTCCCGAAGATGACATAGGAACGAAGTGAAACACATGCCGCCAGATCAAGTGTCCAAAGCAGTAGTCTTTGGGCTAGCAGGACTCCGTGAACCGGGCTGTAGCGGACTACTATCGCTCGGAAGCACTAGACTACATTTCCCCATATGAGAGGCTGCCAAGGATAAACAACTAGATTGTCGGATCCCACACATACCAAGCATTTCAAACATACACACAATATGCTCAATATGTGTAAATACAACATGGCATCACAACATAACTCTCGACTCAAATATTTATTCATTAGGCTCCGAGGAGCGAGATATTACAAACATGGGTCTCATGACCCAACACTCGAAAGCATACAAGTCAAAGCACAAGCGAAGCTTAACATGTCTCGAGTACGACATCTACAAATGAAAAAGGCTGAGAAGCTCGACTATCTACCGATCTGCCGAGGGCACAAGATCGTAGCTGAGGTAACAAGCTAAGCGTCAAGTCCAAGCGGAACTACTAGCGAGACCGACGTCTCTCGCAAAAACATAAAATAGGCAAACGTGAGTACAATTGTACTCAGCAAGACTTACATCAAAACTAACTACATATGCATCATTATCAAAAGGGGGTGGTGGAGTTTGACTGCAGCAAGCCAGCTTTGACTCGGTGGCTATCCTGAACTACGACTGCAAGTAACTCTTTTGAGGTGGCGCACACGAGTCCACATATTCACCATATCAATACTCCACTATGGACCCGCTCCCGTCTCCCTACGAGAACGCCATCCATAGCACTCACGCTTATCTTGCGTATTTTAGAGTATCCACTTTCACTTGTCTATGAACTGATATAGGCAACCCAGAAGTCCTTTTCCGTGGACACGGCTATTCGAATAGATCATATTAACCCTGCAGGGGTGTACTTCTTCACACACGCTCTCACCACTTACCGCCGTTTACACGACATGTACTCGGCAACCTTCAAGCGGAAGCCCAGCGAGGGTGTCGGCCACGACCTACCTAAACATTCAAGTCTCTAGTCCAGGTTTATCGCCTATTCGGTTCCATCCGAGGGTGTCCGCCGAGGTTTCCACTAACGCCCCGAACGATGTGTGCAGGGTTCCCGAGACACCAAGCAGGCGAATCGGTACACCGGCCACGGTGTATCTACCGCAACATAGCCCACCCCTAGGGTCAGCGCTTCGCACGCCCCCAACACATATCCTACAAACACGAAACTAGTTGCAACTCACCGGAGAGAGAACAAGGATGGTTAAGAAGTCGAGAGGGAACTTAAGCATTCCAATGCGTGGTAGTAACTGGTCATGGATCACAAACACGTAACTCAGTTCTGAGGGCGGCTGCAATGAGACAACCCACCATGTACTCCTACATGGCCTCTCACCGCTACCTTTACCAAATCGTGTTCACACACTTAGCTCTCAACAGAGGGACATGTTCACACATCATTCCAATTCATTCCCGATGAATCGACCTGACTCAACTCTAAGCGATAGCAGGCATGACAAACAAGCATGAATGAGTAGGCACAACAGGGCTCAAACAACTCCTACTCATGCTAGTGGGTTTCATCTAATTCTTGTGGAATGACAGGTCATCAGAGGATAAAGGGCAGCTACCGCAGCAAGTAACACATGAGTCGTTGTTGTCCTAATGCAGTAAAATAGAGCAGGAGCGAGAGAGTGGGATTATATCGGAATGAACAAGGGGGTTTTGCTTGCCTGGCACTTCTGAAGATAATAAAGTTCTTCATCGGTGTCATCGAACAATCGTCGGAACGTCGTCTACTGAGAGGGGACAAACACCGGCAACTGAGAAAGAACACAATCAATGCAATGCACATTCACATGAATGACATGTCATGTTAAGGTACTGAATTCACCTAATGCAATATCTAGCCAAGTTAATTGAAGTGGAACTCAAACAAGAACAAATTCCAACTCCAAATGTTATTTCATAAATTGCCCTAATCATCATTTGTCCTATTCAGTGAGGTTAACTTGTTCAAACATGCATGATCATGGCATAAACAGATTCTTCATATTTTTCTGATCATTTTTCATATATAACTTATTTCCATTGGAGTTACGGTTGAATTACTATGATTTTTAGAAGTTTTGATTATTTTCTGGAATTTCCTGTATAAGAAAAATTCCAGTAATAAGTTATTGCGTCAGCATGATGTCGTGGTGGCGTCAGCAGGTCAAAGGCGCTGGCCCAAGTCAAATCTGACAGTGGGGCCCAGGTCAACGTTGACGTGGCATGGTCAACTGATGTGTGGGGCCGGCCGTGTTAATCTAAACTAAACAGAAAATAATTTTGGGGTTAGTTAAGGCATGGGGCCCACTATTCAGTGGCTCTAGGGTTGATTAGTTAGGCGCTAATGATGGTGCCACATCGGCAGTCGCCGGAGTTGCGCCGGCGATGACCAAAACGCGGCGGAGGCACTCTGGAGGGGCTCGGATTTCGCCTACGGTGCACCATTTTTCTCGGGGTTTGCGCCTGCAGCGAGCTGGAAGACTCGCGCATCTAGTGGTGGTGGCGGCAGCAGCTGCGGTGGTCGGGATCGACGGCGGCGACCAAATCGGCGGCGGCCGGAGTTCGGGTGCTCATGGTTTTGGTGCTACGGGGCACGGCGGGGCGAACGGCCTGGTGCTACGGCCTCCTGGGATCTCGGTGAGCACGGAGGCATGCTCAAAAACGGGCGAGGGCAACTGTGGCCACGACAACGACATGGCACGGCGGCGGCAAGCTCTCGGGTCCGGCGGAAACAACGGCTAGAGCGGCCAATCGACATGGGAAGAAGAGGGGAACGGTTCAGCGGCTCACCGCGAGTCCAACGAGCGCGAGGGCGAGGCCGGGGACGCTCTGTGGCCGGTGAATCGAGCAACGGCGGCCGTGGTCGGGGAAGAAGCCGCGACATCGTCTTTCGGCATCCGGGCTTCAGTGGGTCGACGTAGAGGGGCTTGGGGTCCGGGCGGATCTCGGGGTCACGGCCACGGTGCAAGGGAACGGCGGTGGCGCGATGGCGATGGCGGCGGCGACGGCTCCGTTCGGTCGCGGAGGGAGAGAGAGCAGAGGGGATAGGGACGGAGGGAGAAGTGGGCGTGGCGCCAGGAGGTGCGTGGCATCTCGGGGGTCGGGAAGCGGCGAGAGAGGCAGGAGGTGGCGCTCGGAGGCGCGTCGGCGAGCACACGCTCGGCGTCCCATCGGCGCAAGGTTGAAGACAACCTTGCCCCTGGTGGGTTGGGCTGGCTTTGCCCAGCCGGGCTGCTACAGAGGTGGGCCGGTTGGGGCGCCAGGTAAGTGGCCAGGTACTATCTCTCCCTCTCTCTTTATTTCTATTTTTCTATTTTCTGACATTTGTTTCTGATTTAGTAAAATGCTAAACCACTTTATAAAATCCTGAAATAAATTGTGGGCACTGTTGAAATGTTTTTCAACAGCCCTCAACCATCTTCAGAATTATTTGGGCAATTAAAATATTTATAGTAATTAAATGCCCAAATGCAAATACTTTATGGATTAATTCAAAAATCCAGAATGGCCTAGAAAAAATTGCACCATTTTTGGCAGAGGTTCTAGACCAATTCAAAAATGATGAACTTTTCCAAAGGCATTTTGGGTTCATTGAAAATATTTTTAAGTTTGAACCTAGTTGAATTCATTTGGTGCTAGGGTTTCAACATCCCCATTTCAAATTTCTTAGGAATTTAACATGATGACATGAATGCCTTAATGCAACTAATGACAAACAATTCTGGGGTTGTGACATACTCAGGGGCTACTATAAACACTAGTAAGGCAGACATCAATAACCTGTATATCAAATATACCCTTGTTCACTTTGCCATCCTTCTTATCCACCAAATATTCAGGGCATTTCCGCTTCCAGTGACCATTTTCTTTGCAGTGTAAGCACTCAGTTTCAGGCTTTGGTCCAGCTTTGATCTTCTTCACGGGAGTGACAACTTGTTTGCCATTCTACTTGAAGTTTCCCTTTGCCCTTTTCATGAAACTAGTGGTCTTGTCAATCATCAACACTTGATGCTCTTTCTTGATTTCTACCTTCGTCGATTTCAACGTCATGAAGAGCTCGGGAATCGTTTTCGTCATCCCTTGCATACTATAGTTCATCATGAAGTTCTAGTAACTTAGTGATGGTGACTAGAGGATTCTGTCAATCACTATCTTATCTGGAAGATTAACTCCCACTTGATTCAAGCGATTGAAGTACCCAGACAATCTGAGCACATGCTCACTTGTTGAGCGGTTCTCCTCCATCTTTTAGCTATAGAACTTGTTGGAGACTTCATATCTCTCAACTCGGGTATTTGCTTGAAATATTTAACTTCAATTCCCGGAACATCTCATATGGTCCATGACGTTCAAAACGTCTTTGAAGTCCCGATTCTAAGCTGTTAAGCATGGTGCACTAAACTATCAAGTAGTCATCATTTTGAGCTAGCCAAACGTTCATAACGTCTACATCTGCTCCGGCAATAGGTCCATCACCTAGCGGTGTATCAAGGACATAATTTTTCTGTGCAACAATGAGGACAATCCTCCGATCACGGATCCAATCCGCATCATTGCTACTAATATTTTTCAACACAGTTTTCTCTAGGAACATATGAAAATAAACATATGAAAGCAACAACGCGAGCTATTGATCTACAACATAATTTGCAAAATACTACCAGGACTAAGTTCATGATAAATTTAAGTTCAATTAATCATATTACTTAAGAACTCCCACTTAGACAGATATCTCTCTAGTCATCTAAGTGATCACGTGATCCAAATCAACTAAACCATATCCGATCATCACGTGAGATGGAGTAGTTTTCAATGGTGAACATCACTATGTTGATCATATATACTATATGATTCACGCTGGACCTTTCGGTCTCCATTTTCCGAGGCCATATCTGCATATGCTAGTCTCATCAAGTTTAACCTGAGTATTCCGCGTGTGCAAAACTGGCTTGCACCCGTTGTAGATGGACGTAGAGCTTATCACACCCGATCATCACATGGTGTCTGGGCATGACGAACTTTGGCAACGGTGCATACTCAGGGAGAACACTTCTTGATAATTAGTGAGGGATCATCTTAAAATGCTACCGTCAATCAAAGCAAGATAAGATGCATAAAGGATAAACATCACATGCAATCAATATAAGTGATATGATATGGCCATCATCATCTTGTGCTTGTGATCTCCATCTCCGAAGCACTGTCATGATCACCATCGTCACCGACGTGACACGTTGATATTCATCGTAGCATCGTTGTCGTCTCGCCAATCTTATGCTTCTACGACTATCGCTACCGCTTAGTGATAAAGTAAAGCATTACAGGGCGTTTGCATTTCATACAATAACGCGACAACCATATGGCTCCTGCCAGTTGCCGATAACTTCGGTTACAAAACATGATCATCTCATACAATAAAATATAGCATCACGTCTTGACCATATCACATCACAACATGCCCTGCAAAAACAAGTTAGACGTCCTCTACTTTGTTGTTGCAAGTTTTACGTGGCTGCTATGGGCTGAGCAAAACCGTTCTTACCTACGCATTAAAACCACAACGATAGTTCGTCAAGTTAGTGTTGTTTTAACCTTCGCAAGGACTGGGCGTAGCCACACTCGGTTCAACTAAAGTTGGAGAAACAGACACCCGCCAGCCACCTGTGTGCAAAGCACGTCGGTAGAACCAGTCTCGCGTAAGCGTCTGGCGTAATGTCGGTCCGGCCGCTTCATCCAACAATACCGCCGAACCAAAGTATGACATGCTGGTAAGCAGTATGAATTGTATCGCCCACAACTCACTTGTGTTCTACTCGTGCATATAACATCAACCCATAAAACCTAGGCTCTGATACCACTGTTGGGGAACGTATTAATTTCAAAAATTTCCTACGCACACGCAAGGATCATGGTGATGCATAGCAACGAGAGGGGAGAGTGTTGTCCACGTACCCTCGTAGACCGTAAGTGGAAGCGTTATGAAAACGCGGTTGATGTAGTCGTACATCTTCGCAGTCCGACCGATCCAAGTACCGAACGTACGGCACCTCCGAGTTCAGCACACGTTCAGCTCGATGACGATCCCCGGACTCCGATCCAGCAGGGTGTCGGGGATGAGTTCCGTCAGCACGACGGCGTGGTGACGATGATGATGTTCTACCGACGCAGGGCTTCGCCTAAGAACCGCAACGATATGACCGAGGTGGAATATGGTGGAGGGGGCACCACACACGGCTAAGGAACGATCACGAAGATCAACTTGTGTGTCTATGGGGTGCCCCCTGCCCCCGTATATAAAGGAGTGGAGGAGGGGAGGGCCAGCCCTCTCTATGGCGCGCCCTAGGGGAGTCCTACTCCCACCGGGAGTAGGATTCCCCCTTTCCTAGTCCAACTAGGAGTCCTTCCAAGTAGTAGGAGTAGGAGACAAAGGAAGGGGAAGAGGGAAGAGAAGGAAGGAGGGGCCGCCACCCCTCCCCCTAGTCTAATTCGGACTAGTCAATGGGGGGGCGCGCGGCCTACCTCTCCCTCTCCCCTAAAGCCCAATAAGGCCCATATACTTCTTCCCCCGTATTCCCGTAACTCTCTGGTACTCCGAAAAATACCCCGAACCACTCGGAACCTTTCCGATGTCCGAATATAGTCGTCCAATATATCGATCTTTACGTCTCGACCATTTCGAGACTCCTCGTCATGTCCGCGATCTCATCCGGGACTCCGAACTCCTTAGGTACATCAAAACTCATAAACTCATAATATAACTGTCATCGAAACCTTAAGCGTGCGGACCCTACGGGTTCGAGAACAATGTAGACATGACCGAGACACGTCTCCGGTCAATAAACAATAGCGGAACCTAGATGCTCATATTGGCTCCTACATATTCTACGAAGATCTTTATCGGTCAGACCGCATAATAACATACATTGTTCCCTTTGTCATCGGTATGTTACTTGCCCGAGATTCGATCGCCGGTATCTTAATACCTAGTTCAATATCGTTACCGGCAAGTCTCTTTACTCGTTATGTAATGCATCATCCCGCAACTAACTCATTAGTCACATTGCTTGCAAGGCTTATAGTGATGTGCATTACCGAGAGGGCCCAGAGATACCTCTCCGACAATCGGAGTGACAAATCCTAATCTCGAAATACGCCAACTCAACAAGTACCTTCGGAGACACCTGTAGAGCTCCTTTTATAATCACCCAGTTACGTTGTGGAGTTTGGTAGCACACAAAGTGTTCCTCCGGTAAACGGGAGTTGCATAATCTCATAGTCATAGGAACATGTATAAGTCATGAAGAAAGCAATAGCAACATACTAAACGATCAAGTGCTAAGCTAACGGAATAGGTCATGTCAATCACATCGTTCTCCTAATGATGTGATCCCGTTAATCAAATGACAACTCTTTTGTCCATGGCTAGGAAACATAACCATCTTTGATAAACGAGCTAGTCAAGTAGAGGCATACTAGTGACACTATGTTTGTCTATGTATTCACACATGTATTATGTTTCCGGTTAATACAATTCTAGCATGAATAATAAACATTTATCATGATATAAGGTAATAAATAATAACTTCATTATTGCCTCTAGGGCATATTTCCTTTAGAATTCTGTCAATGACACTATCATCAGGAAGATTAACTCCTAGTTGAATCAAGTGATTATTATACCCAGACATTTTGAGTATATGTTCACTGACAGAACTATTCTCCTCCATCTTACAGCTATAGAACTTATTGGAGACTTCATATCTCTCAATCCGGGCATTTGCTTGAAATATTAACTTCAACTCCTGGAACATCTCATATGCTCCATGACGTTCAAAACGTCGTTGAAGACCCGGTTCTAAGCCGTAAAGCATGGCACACTGAACTATCGAGTAGTCATCAGCTTTGCTCGGCCAGACGTTCTTAACGTCCTCAGTTGCATCTGCAGCAGGCCTCGCACCCAGCGGTGCTTCCAGGATGTAATTCTTTTGTGCAGCAATGAGGATAATCCTCAAGTTACGGACCCAGTCCGTGTAGTTGCTACCATCATCTTTCAACTTAGCTTTCTCAAGGAACACATTAAAATTCAACGGAACAACAACACGAGCCATCTGTCTACAGCAAACATATACAAGCAAAATACTATCATGTACTAAGTTCATGATAAATTTAAGTTCAATTAATCATATTACTTAAGAACTCGCACTTAGATAGACATCTCTCTAGTCATCTAAGTGATCACGTGATCCAAATCAACTAAACCATGTCCGGTCATCACGTGAGATGGAGTAGTTTCAATGGTGAGCATCACTATGTTGATAATATCTACTATATGATTCACGTTCAACCTTTCGGTCTCCTTGTTCCGAGGCCATATCTGTATATGCTAGGCTCATCAAGTTTAACCTGAGTATTCCGCGTGTGCAACTGTTTTGCACCCGTTGTATTTGAACGTAGAGCCTATCACACCCGATTATCACGTGGTGTCTCAGCACGAAGAACATTTGCAACGGTGCATACTCAGGGAGAACACTTCTTGATAATTAGTCAGAGAGCATCTTAAAATGCTACCGTCAATCAAAGCAAGATAAGATGCATACAGGATAAACATCACATGCAATCAATATAAGTGATATGATATGGCCATCATCATCTTGTGCTTGTGATCTCCATCTCCGAAGCACCGTCGTGATCACCATCATCACCGGCGCGACACCTTTATCTCCATCGTAGCGTCGTTGTCGTCTCTCCAATCTTATGCTTCTACGACTATCGCTACCGCTTAGTGATAAAGTAAAGCATTACAGGGCGATTGCATTGCATACAATAAAGAGACAACCATATGGCTCCTGCGAGTTGCCGATAAGTTGGATACAAAACATGATCATCTCATACAATAAAATATAGCATCACGTCTTGACCATATCACATCACAACATGCCTTGCAAAAACAAGTTAGACGTCCTCTACTTTGTTATTGCAACTTTTACGTGGCTGCTACGGGCTTAGCAAGAACCGTTCTTACCTACGCATCAAACCACAATGATAGCTCGTCAAGTTAGTGTTGTTTTAACCTTCGCAAGGACCGGGCGTAGCCACACTCGATTCAACTAAAGTTGGAGAAACTGACACCCGCTAGACACCTCTGTGCAAAGCACGTCGGGAGAATCGGTCTCGCGTAAGCATACGCGTAATGTCAGTCCGGGCCGTTTTATCCAACAATACCGCCGAACCAAAGTATGACATGCTGGTAAGCAGTATGACTTGTATCACCCACAACTCACTTGTGTTCTATTCGTGCATATAACATCAACGCATAAAACCTAGGCTCGGATGCCACTGTTGGGGAACGTAGTAATTTCAAAAAAATTCCTACACACGCACAAGATCATGGTGATGCATAGAAACGAGAGGGGAGAGTGTTGTCCATGTACCCTCGTAGACCGAAAGCGGAAGCGTTATAACAACGTGGTTGATGTAGTCGTACGTCTTCACGGCCCGACCGATCAAGCACCGAAACTACGGCAGCTCCGAGTTCTAGCACACGTTCAGCTCGATGACGTTCTCCGGACTCCGATCTAGCAAAGTGTCGGGGAAGAGTTCCGTCAGCACGACGGCATGGTGACGATCTTGATGTTCTACCATCGCAGGGCTTCGCCTAAGCACCGCTACAATAATATCGAGGACTATGGTGGAGGGGGCACCGCACACGGCTAAGAGATCTCAAGGATCAATTGTTGTGTCTCTAGGGTGCCCCCCTGCCCCCGTATATAAAGGATCAAGGGGGGAGGCTGGCCGGCCCTTGCTAGGCGCGCCAGGAGGAGGAGTCCTCCTCCTAGTAGGAGTAGGACTCCCCTCTTTCCTACTCCTACTAGGAGGGGGAAAGGAAGGGGGAGAGGGAGAGTGAAAGGGGGCGCCGCCCCCCTCTCCTAGTCCAATTCGGACCAGAGGGGGAGGGGGTGCGCGGCCCACCCTGGCTGCCCCTCTCTCTCTCTCTCCACTAAGGCCCATAGGGCCCATTACTTCTCCCGGGGGGGGGGGGGTTCCGGTAACCCTCCGGCATTCCGGTTTTGTCCGAAATCACCCGGAACACTTCGGTGTCCGAATATAGTCGTCCAATATATCAATATTTATGTATCGACCATTTCGAGACTCCTCGTCATGTCCGTGATCACATCCGGGACTCCGAACAAACTTAGGTACATCAAAACATATAAAATCATAATATAACTATCATCGTAACGTTAAGCGTGTGGACCCTACGGGTTCGAGAACTATGTAGACATGACCTAGAACTGTTTCCGGTCAATAACCAGTAGCAGAACCTAGATGCTCATATTGGCTCCTACATATTCTACGAAGATCTTTATCGGTCAAACTGCATAACAATATACGTTGTTCCCTTTGTCATCGGTATGTTACTTGCCCGAGATTCGATCGTCGGTATCTCAATAGTTCAATCTCGTTACCGGCAAGTCTCTTTACTCATTATGTAATACATCATTCCGTAACTATCTCATTGGTTACATTGCTTGTAAGGCTTATAATGATGTGCATTACCGAGAGGGCACAGAGATACCTCTCCGACAATCGGAGTGACAAAACCTAATCTCGAAATACGCCAACTCAACATGAACATTTGGAGACATCTGTAGAGCTCCTTTATAATCACCCAGTTACGGTGTGACATTTGGTAGCACACAAAGTGTTCCTCCGGTAAACGGGAGTTGCATAATCTCATAGTTATAGGAACTTGTATAAGTCATGAAGAAAGCAGTAGCAATATACTAAACGATCAAGTGCTAAGCATGGGTCAAGTCAATCACATCATTCTCCTAATGAAGTGATCTCGTTAATCAAATGACAACACATGTCTATGGTTAGGAAACATAACCATCTTTGATTAATGAGCTAGTCAAGTAGAGGCATACTAGTGATATTAAGTTTGTCTATGTATTCACACATGTATCATGTTTTCGGTTAATACAATTCTACCATGAATAATAAACATTTATCATGATATGAGGAAATAAATAATAACTTTATTATTGCCTCTAGGGCATATTTTCTTAAGTTTTGTTCAAGAGGAAAACCTAACCCATTGTTCTGAATAACAAAATTATCATTAAGTTCAGAAATCCTATCAACTAGAACATCGGTAGGAACCTTTTTTCTAAGGTTTTCATTATAAGCAACATGATCTAAAGATCGTAAACACATTATGTCTTCTTAATTAAAAAGGATTGCTTCTATGGGAGGACGGCCAGCATCCACCCTATAATGCGCAAAAATTTCATTGGCCTCTTTTATTATAAATCTGAACTCATGTGCTAAAAAGATGGTAGCCGCTCGCTTAACAGAAAAATGCTCAATATTGGAAAATTCTAGAAAAATCCTTTCTATGCAAGGATGCATGTGGATAAATTGTCTTTCAAGTTCAACTACGAGCAAAGATATAGCATCCGCAAGACTACTAGTTCTATGAAGAATAGACCCACCCATAGTGGGCAAAGCACTGATACGTCTCCAACATATCTATAATTTGTGATTGCTCCATGCCTATATTATCTACTGTTTTGGACATTATTGGGCTTTATTTTCCACTTTTATATTACTTTTGGGACTAACCTATTGACCGGTGGCCCAACCCAGAATTGTTGTTTTTTGCCTATTTCAGAGTTTTGAAGAAATGGAATATCAAACGGAGTCCAAACAGGATGAAACCTTCGGGAACGTGATTTTCTCACTGAACAAGATCCAGGAGACTTGCACCCTACATCAAGGAAGCTTCGAGGAGGGCACAAGGTAGGGGAGCGTGCCCCCCCCCCAGGACACGCCCTCCACCCTTGTGGGCCCCATGATGCTCCACCGACGTACTTCTTCCTCATATATATACCTACGTACCCCCAAACGATCAGACACAGAGCCAAAAACCTAATTCTACCACCGCAACCTTCTGTACCCCACGAGATCCCATCTTGGGGCCTGTTCCGGAGCTCCGTCGGAGGGGGCATCCACCACGGAGGACTTCTACATCATCACCATAGCCCCTCCGATGAAGTGTGAGTAGTTTACCTTAGACCTCCGGGTCCAAAGTAGCTAGATGGATTCTTCTCGCCTTTTGGATCTCAGTACAATGTTCTCTCCCTCTCTCGTGGAGATCTATTCGATGTAATCTTCTTTTTGCGGTGTGTTTGTTGAGACCGATGAATTGTGGGTTTATGATCAAGATATTCTATGAACAATATTTGAATCTTCTCTGAATTCTTTTATGTATGATTGGTTATCTTTGCAGGTCTCTTCGAATTATCAGTTTGGTTTGGCCTACTAGATTGATCTTTCTTGCAATGGGAGAAGTGCTTAGCTTTGGGCTCAATCTTGCGGTGTCCTTTCCCAGTGACAGTAGGGGCAGCAAGGCACGCATTGTATTGTTGCCATCGAGGATAACAAGATGTTTTTTTATCGTATTGCATGAATTTATCCCTCTACATCATGTCATCTTGCTTAAGGCGTTACTCTGTTTTCATAAACTTAATACTCTAGATGCATGATGGATAGCGGTCAATGAGTGGAGTAATAGTAGTAGATGAGGCAGGAGTCGGTCTACTTGTCTCGGACGTGATGCCTATATACATGATCATACCTAGATATTCTCATAACTATGCTCAATTCTGTCAATTGCTCAACAGTAATTTGTTCACCCACCGTAAAATACTTATGCTCTTGAGAGAAGCCACTAGTGAAATCTATGGCCCCCGGGTCTATCTTCATCATATTAATCTTCCATCACTTTATTATTGCCTTTGCTTTTTTAGTTTGCTTTTTATTTTACTTTGCATCTTTATCACAAAAATACCAAAAATATTATCTATCAGATCTCACTCTCGTAAGTGACCGTGAAGGGATTGACAACCCCTTATCGCGTTGGTTGCGAGGAGTTATTTTCTTTGTGCAGGTACGAGGGACTCGCGCGTTGCCTCCTACTGGATTGATACCTTGGTTCTCAAAAACTGATGGAAATACTTACGCTACTTTGCTGCATCATCCTTTCCTCTTCAAGGAAATCCAACGCAGTGCTCAAGCGGTAGCAAGAAGAATTTCTGCCACTGTTGCCGGGGAGTCTTACGCAAGGTCAAGTCAAGATTTGGACTCCCGACAACGAGCCATTTCTGGCGCCGTTGCCGGGGAGTTCTACGCAAAAGTCATCATACCAAGTACCCATCACAAACCCTTATCTCCCGCATTACATTATTTGCCATTTGCCTCTCATTTTCCTCTCCCCCACTTCACCCTTGCTGTTTTATTCGCCCTTTATTTGCCTTCTTCCGGTATGTCTTTTTGTTTGCGTTTCCATGTGCCTTCTATTTGCTTGCATCTTTGCTTGCTAAAAATCTATTGATATGGATCCACTTAAAGTGTTCTACTTGTTGGAGATATGCCCTAGAGGCAATCATGTATGATGATATTTCCTAAGTGTTTATGAATAAAGATAGTCCTTGGACATTATCAATGATGTGTATCAGCAAGTACGTGACTTGTTTGTGGGACTATGCAATGTATGATGACTGTCCTAAAAGGTCCCTAGTCGAAAGGGCTGTGTGGACGCCAAGAGTCGACTAGACTAGCATATGACACGGTCGATGGCTCGGTCTCACTAGCCATGGAGCATTGGATGCTAACCGGATAATATGGACTTGGAAAGGTCTGGTCGGATTCGACATAGTCGGATCCGAGTCGAGATAAGGTCCGAGTCGGACAGACCCAACTATGAGACGCAGCGATATGTCATCTGTGAGTCTCTAGTACAACATACGTTCTATGTGCTAAGACCTGAGCTGACGCATGTACTCGGGATGGTGACAGACTTGCTTTGGGCCGACCAAACGCTACTCCGTGACTGGGTAGTTACAAAGGTAGGTTTCGGGTTTGTCCAGTCCCATGCTACGAGACATGGTCGAGCAAGATGGGATTTGCCCCTCCGATCAGGAGAGATATACTCTGGGCCCCTCGTGTGATCTGACCAGGAACAGCATGGCGATGCGACAAGGATTATGAGATAATCCGGATAGTGGTCGGTATCACTGAAACGAGAAAGAGGTCGGGCTAGCACAAGGATGATAGTCTCGCCTTGAGCCCGACAACATATATCGTCGCGCAAAGGAACGAAGTGTGACACGTTATACTGTGTTCGCCTAACCAGCTTCATAGTCTGCTTGGTGGTCGGCACGCCTTGCTAGAGGCCGCTACCAACCGTGCATGTCGGAGGTGATCCGAACTGTGACCAAGCCGACTTGAACCTAAGGGGTCGCGCGCTTAAGGGAAGGAACCTCGAGGTCGGTTCAGTAGGACACTGGTCGGATGTGATCCGGTGGACTAGGAACGTGACCGAATAGACTTTGGGCTTTAGGGTCCGTGGCGAGGCCCAAGTGTTAAGCCCGCGACGGACGCCTATATAAAGTGGAGGTGCGGCACACTCAGCGGTTGATCGCTTGGCGTTGCGGCTAGGGTTTGCATGTGTTGCGAATAGCCACCTCCACTCGCCGCCGATCGTGTGATCGGACCTAGCAGTCCGCCGCACGACGTTCCTCCCAAACGCGGATCTTTGTTAGGGCGGTGCACTTGCGCCGCTCCGCGAACTCGTGACGTGGGATCGGACGACCGGCCGCCGAGGGAGATCGGACGAGAGAAGACGATACACTCGGACGCGCTGCCCCAACTCTTCTTCCGCTGCACGCATCTGCTGCGTCTAGTGGTAACGAACTGTGATCCATCTCCCGTAGCATGTTCCTGGATGTTCTGCGCGTAGGAATTTTTAATTTGCAGTCGACGCACCCTACCTTAGAACCCAACACTACTTGGATCATCTTCGATCCTTATGCGCTCGTGCTGAAACCCCAACTAGCCTAGTTGATGGGAAATCTTTAGATGAGCATGCTCATTTTGTGCGTCACCGTTTATCTGAAAAAGGGAGACTCTTATGGAATCAAATAAACAGATTGTTGTGTTATGCTTGGAATCTTTATGAAATTTATGATTTTACTTGTTGCTCTAAGAACCCTAAAAAACACCTTCCTTACGTATGTGAGTTTAATGAAAATGAAATCTTATCTTCTTATGCAAGGGTGTTTATAGTTACTATGATATCGAACAAATTGAAGAATTTGTTGCTTTTAAGGGTGCTTATGAAGATGCTTCTTTGATTGAAAAGTATGATATTACTCTCTACGAATCTGAAAATTTTGACATACTTGAATATTGCTATGAAAACTATGCTCATAATGTTTATGTCAAAGAATTTATTGAGAGAATGACCGTTGCTTTGGAAGGAAATAATGATATGCATGAATCTATAGATAATGATGATTCCGATGATTTGATTGAAATATCCCTTGATGAACATGATGCTTGCTATTCTTGTGGCCATGATGCCAATATTTATGAAGGTGAATTTGCTATAGTTCCTTATGTTAAACATGAGATTGTTGCTATTGTACCCATACTTGGTAGTTCCTTCGATGAAAAGCATGATTGTAATGATTTTACTATAAATTCTCTTGATGTCAATTGTGCTAATAGTATGCAAAACCCTAAGCTTGGGGATGCTAGTTTTGCTATGTCCTCTATTTGTTGCAATGATCATGATTGGGGTGATTCTTCTTATGATCTTGAAAATTTATTTAAGCCCCATGATGAATATGAGATTGATAATAGTGTTTGCAATAATATTGAAAGTGGGTTTGGAAGAGTGTCAACTTTAGATCCCACATATTTGGAGAATGTTCAATCTTATGGTATTTTTGATAAAAGTGGGTTTGGAGAGGTTTAGTTTATGTTAATCCCACTATTTTGTAAGAGTGTCAAATTTGCATACATGTGGATCGTGTTAAGAATATGTTTTGTGATAGATATATTGTTTAATTTTCTTATGATCCTACATGTAATTATTTTGAGAGAGGAAAATATGGTTCTAGAAATTTTCATGCTACTAAATTACCTCTCGTTATGTTTAGATTGCTATTGTTTCTTTCCGCTTCCTCGCATATGCTAGTTTTTGCTTGCCTTGAAAATTTGTTTGCTTATAATATGCCTATGCATAGGAAGTATGTTAGACTTAGATGTGTTTGTCATGTATTTTATGTTGCTCCCTTTGTGCTTCAATTCTTGTCTCTCATGTGAGCATCATTAAAATTATCAATGCCTAGCTAAAAGGCTTTAAAGAAAAGCGCTTGTTGCGAGGCAACCCAATTTTATTTTTAGTTTTTTTTGCTTTTTGCTTATGTTTAGGAATAAATCTTTGATCTAGCCTCTGGTTAGATTTCTTTTTATGTTTAAATTAGTGTTTGTGCCAAGTTAAACCTATAGGATCTTCTTGGATGATAGTTATTTGATCTTGCTGTAATTTCCAGAAACTTTCTGTTCACGAAAACAACTGTTAAAAATCACCAGAACGTGATAAAATATTGATTCCAATTTACTATGATCAATAAACAAATTTTCTAGGACTTCCTATTTTGGCTGAATTTTTGGAGTTCCAGAAGTTTGCGTTAGTTACATATTACTACAGACTGTTCTGTTTTTGATAGATTCTGTTTTTCGTGTGTTGTTTGCTTATTTTGATGAATCTATGGCTAGTAAAAGAGTTTATAAACTATAGAGAAGTTGGAATACATTAGGTTTAACACAAATATAAATAAATAATGAGTTAATTACAGTACCTTGAAGTGGTCTTTTGTTTTCTTTCGCTAACGGAGCTCACGAGATTTCTGTTGAGTTTTGTGTTGTGAAGTTTTCAAGTTTTGGGTGAAATCTTTTGATGGATTATGGAACAAGGAGTGGAAAGAGCCTAAGCTTGGGGATGCCCATGGAATCCCCAAGATAATCTAAGGACACCAAAAATTCAAATCTTGGGGATGCCCCGGAAGGCATCCCCTCTTTCTTCTACTTCCATCGGTAACTTTACTTGGAGCTATATTTTTATTCACCACATGATATGTGTTTTGCTTGGAGCGTCTTGTATGATTTGAGTCTTTGATTTTTAGTTTACCACAATCATCCTTGTTGTACACACCTTTTTAGAGAGCCATACATGATTTGGAAATTATTAGAATACTCTTTGTGCTTCACTTATATCTTTTGAGTTATATAGTTTTGCTCTAGTACTTCACTTGTATCTTTTAGAGCACGGTGGTGGATTTGTTTTAAAGAAACTATTGATCTCTCATGCTTTACTTAGATTATTTTGAGAGTCTTAAATAGCATGGTAATTTGCTTAAATAATCTTAATATGGTAGGTACTTAAAATAGTAAAAACTTTCTTATGAGTGTGTTGGATACTAAGAAAAGTTTGATGCTTGATGATTGTTTTGAGATATGGAGGTAATAATATCAAAGTCGTGCTAGTTGAGTAGTTGTGAATTTGAGAAATGCTTGTGTTGAAGTTTGCAAGTCCCATAGCATGCACGTATGGTAAATGTTATGTAACAAATTTGAAACATGAGGTGTTCTTTGATTGTCCTCCTTATGAGTGGCGGTCGGGGACGAGCGATGGTCTCTTCCTACCAATCTACCCCCCTAGGAGCATGTGCGTAGTGCTTTGGTTTTTGATGGCTTGTAGATTTTTGCAATAAGTATGTGAGTTCTTTATGACTAATGTTGAGTCCATGGATTATATGCACTCTCACCCTTCCATCATTGCTAGCCTCTTCGGTACCGTGCATTGCCCTTTCTCACCTTGAGAGTTGGTGCAAACTTCGCCGGTGCGTCCAAACCCCGTGATATGATACACTCTTTCACACATAAACCTCCTTATATGTTCCTCAAAACAGCCACCATACCTACCTATTATGGCATTTCCATAGCCATTCCGAGATATATTGCCATGCAACTTTCCACCATTCCGTTCATCATGACACATTCATCATTGTCATATTGCTTAGCATGATCATGTAGTTGACATAGTATTCGTGGCAAAGCCACCATTCATAATTATTTCATACATGTCACTCTTGGTTCATTGCATTTCCCGGTACACCCACTACAAAAAAAAAGACACATCCGTGACATTTTGGACCGAACGAAATTTTTTTCTGTCATACATATGACACTTCTATGACAATAATTTTGACAAAACCCGGTATCATCATAGATGTGGTGGGCTCCTACTTCTATGAAAAAAATCATGACAGAAAATGGGCTTTTCGTCCTGGGCGGGCCAGAGATGCAGCTGCATGACATTCTTTGGGCCGTCCATGATGGAAAAACCCGTGGTAGAAGCGAGGGGGAGGAAAATTTCTAGGAGTTTCCGGTTACGGTGGGAGGTCGGGGCGGCGATCGCTGCTTTCTCTCATACACGTCGCTGCGTGTGTGCGAGGAATTGGCTCTAATCGAACTGAAGCGAGGCGTTGGGCTCTAAGTGAACCCGGCGACAGACTGCAGGCTACGGGTTATCAACCCGAGCCATCGATCGATGGCTGTTAATCGAACCCGATCGAGTGATTCTTCGCTCTCGCTGCTAATCAAGCCGATCGATTGATGAACAAAGTGAGCGTTGCGGGGGTTGGATGAACGAGGAGCGGTGGCGTTGCCTCGGATGAACAGGACCCGTGGTGTGGAGGGCTGGATGAACATAGAAGGTGGAGGGTGCCCGTGGAGGGTGGTTGAACAGACCCGTGGTGCGGATGGCTGGATGAACAGAGACGGTGGAGGGGTGCCCGTGGAGGGTGGTTGAACAAGAGCGGTGGAGTAGCGCGGTGGAGGCTGGATGAACAGGAGCCTATGGAGGCCGGAGGAGGTCGATGGTAGCCCGTGGAGGCCGGAGGAGGTCGACGGTGGAGATGAACAGATCCGTGGAGTCCTGTTTTCGGCACGCCACACCCTCCCGGCGAACAGGACCCCGCTTTGAACGTAGGAGGTCCGTTTAATCCGCTTTTGCGGTACGCCACACCCCTCCTGATCAACAGGACCCCCGTTTCGACCGTAGGAGGTCCATTTCGTCCGTTTTGCGGTATGCCACACCCCTCCCGATCAACAGGACCCCCATTTCGACCGTAGGAGGTCCGTTTCCTCCGTTTTGCGGTACGCCACACCCCTCCCGAACAACAGGACCGCCATTTCGACCGTAGGAGGCCCGTTTCCTCCGTTTTGCGGTACGCGACACTCCTCCTGATCAACAAGACCCCCGTTTCGACCGTAGGAGGTCCATTTCCTCCGTTTTGCGGTACGCCAGACCCCTCCCCATGAACACGAGCATTCCGTTGCGTCCCCATGAAGACGACGCATTCCGTTGCCTCCCCATGAACACGAGGACGACGCTGTTTCTCCGTTCTAACCCAGCCATGTACACGAGCCCTCGCCGTACATATGCGCGAGTAGGCGTTCGAGACCCTGCCCGTATGTACGTACGTGGCCGTATTTTCTTTCTTGCACCCTGGCCAATGTACGTACGTGTACATGCTACGTGCGCGCCTCTACTACGACACGTACGCGCCTCTACTACGACACGTGCGTGCCTCTACATTGACCAGTATATATGTGCGTACACGTTCGCGACCAGAATGACAATGCTACGTACGCTTCGACTAGGTGGGTCCTGACTGTCAGGCACTTCCTTGCCTGCGAAGATGTAGCTGGTGGGTCCCAGCAGTCAGGGGGCGAATCGTTTTGGTTTTTTTTTTGCCCAGACGCACTTCCTTGCGTGCGAAGATGTAGCTGGTGGGTCCCAGCAGTCAGGGGGGCCAATCTTTTTTTTGCCCGGACGCACTTCCTTGCGTGCGAAGGTGTAGCTGGTGGGTCCCCGCAGTCAGGGGGGCAACGTTTTTTTCACGAAATATGGTGGCCCGTCCGATGGGTCCCTGTTGTTAGGTGGAGGAATCATTATTTTCCGCGTAATAAGGAGGCACTTCCTTGCTGCTGCCATGGACCCAGCTGTCAGCCTCTCCAGGTACAGTCCACGTCTGATGGAAGTCGTTCGTTGACCATGTTGACCAAACCGCGCCGAGAGCACTGGAGCGTGGACGACGACGAGGCCTAGGAAGGGGACGACACGGAGCCGGTGAAGACACGACAATGGATGCCCACGTGGAGAGGAGTATGAGGGTTCACTCATTCGGCTGCGGTGTGAGGCTGCCATAGCCGCAGGGCCTGGCCAGCGGTGGGAATAGTAGGGGGCGGTGAGGCCTCCGCAGCAGCACAGCCGGCCACGAGAGGCAGGAGCAGGCGGCACAATCGGCGCTGCTTCGGGCGGCTGGAGCAAGAAGACCAGAGGTTGAAGAAGCACTAAGGCCGTTGGATGGACACCGTACGGTCACTGGAGCTAGAATCGTTCATATTGACTAAGTTGACAAAGCCCTCCGTCCCCGTCAACTTAGTAGGCCCACAAGTCAGCCTCCCACCAAGGTGGGTCCCAGCTAGCAGGGGGAGTATTCATTTTTTTGTGCGCAATAAGGAGGCACTTCCGGTGGGTCCGAGCTGACAGCGGGGGGAACGTTTTGTTTTTCACGAAATGCGGTGTTTTATAAACTAATTTCGTGTTTGGTGAATTTTTTATAGTTATTGCCCAGTTTTTATAATTACATCCCATTTATTATTTTTTAAAGCCCATTTTCCTGTTAAGCCTAATGCATCCCTCCTAGGAAAGATTTGCAGCCAACAAGCGGAGAATAACAAGTTGACCTTGCAGGTATTCCTCAAAAGACGTATAGCTAGGCTAGCCATTTTCATCTTGAAAAATTAGTATCTGGGCTGGATATCTGGCCTGGGCTAGACAGGCCACAGCCCGCCCAGTTAATACCCTGCTCTCCTCTGAACAACAACGAAATCATCGCCAAGAAAAACTCTGCAGTGCTCACGCCTCAAAAACACGAATACTACTCGAGCTGCTTGGTCCCAGCTGTCGGCCGCACCTTGTGCAATTCTCTCGTTTATATTGACTACATAGGTTGAAAATGGTGTGGGACCGTGATGTCAGGAAACCAGGAGAAAGCAAAAAAAATATAGTTGTACATAATAAGGAGGCACTTGCGTACGTACGGCTATGGCCCTAGTGGGTCCCTAGTGTCATCGAGTCAAAATAAAGTCATCTCCTGAATCCTCATGTTCCTTGACGATGTTAACAATGCTCGGCGCCACGGCGAGTGCAACAACTCGAAGGACAACAGAGAGGGCCTCACATGCCCTATGGATGGTCGATCTGGCGCCACGCTCATTCAGAAGCCAGGATCATCGGACACCTATGAGCACCTTTGAGAAACTGAGACGGCATGAAACGGTAAGGCCGCGCTTGGGAGCTCTGGTTTATTTCAAACCTGTATTAACATACAAGTGTAATTTACTCGTCATCGGAAACAATGCGTAAAATACAGGCGTAATGAAACCAAGGGCCCGAGGTTTGTAAGTAAAACCGGTGGGTTACGCGTGTAATTTGAGAGACCAGCGTATATTTTACGAGCACTGCCATATGGACGACATTACCAGACGATACATGCACGACGTGCATATCATGCCATCCATGGGCAAGGCTAAAACAACAGCTAACGGCTGGATTAGCAATCGTCCGAGTGTCGTTCAACGTTTTTATCGTGTATGAAGTACTTCCAATATTTTACTAGTCGAAATCGACCAACCAAGCGCCTTCGCCCGAGACCATCTTATTTAATTTACAAGCGTCAGTTTTAGAAGCGGTTTTGGTTGGAAAACAACAATCCAATCACGGCCTAATATCATGAGTTGGTCGGAAGATCATATGGTTTCACGTCTAACCTACCCGACTTGTCGTATAGGCTATGAATGAAACATCAGACGATGAACTTCTTGAGCACGGAAACAACAGAAGAGGATGATCTTCTTAACAAGCAAATCACTGGCATTAGATCGACATGCAAAACAATATGAAGCATTATTCTCAGGAGGCACGGTGAACAGCTCGTGATGACGCATGCCACAACATTCCAAGCTCAACTTTGCAATCAAACACAAGGCCTGGCATTACATAGACAATATTCAGAACAAACTCTTAACATAGGAATATCTCAACAGAGTAACTATTTACTTCTAAACTGAACACAGGAATAGGAAAAAACACTCGACGCTGCTCACAGCAAGGGTGTCCCACTCAAAAATATCAAATGCATGTCTTCTGGCTAACATCAATGAGCAAATTTTGACAAGGTTTTCCAATTCCAATATATTAAACTAACATCTTCTTGCTAACATCAATGATTAAACTTTGACAAGATTTTCCCATTCAAAATATGTAATGCCTATGGTCGTGGAGTCCTGTCGTAGCTTCTTGTACTTGTTTGGGCAATTTTTGCCCTGGGCACTGATACGTCTCCAACGTATCTATAATTTTTGATTGCTCCATGCTACTTTATCTACTGTTTTGGACTATAATGGGCTTCATTTTCAACTTTTATATTATTTTTGGGACTAACCTATTAACCGGAGGCCCAGCCCAGAATTGCTGTTTTTTGTCTATTTCACTGTTTCGAAGAAACGGAATATCAAACAGAGTCCAAACGGAATGAAACCTTCGGAAACGTGATTTTCTCACCGAACGTGATCCAGGAGACTTGGACCCTACTCCAAGAAGTAAAAGAGGCGGTCACGAGGGTGGGGGGTGCGCCCCTGCCTTGTGGGCCCCTTGTTGTTCCACCGACGTACTCCTTCCTCCTATATATACCTACGTACCCCCAAACGATCAGAACAGGAGCCAAAAACCTAATTCCACCGCCGCAACTTCCTGTATCCACGAGATCCCATCTTGGGGACTGTTCGAGCTCACGGGAGGGCATCCACCACGGAGGGCTTCTACATCATCACCATAGCCCTCCGATGAAGTGTGAGTAGTTTACTTCAGACCTTCGGGTCCATAGCTAGTAGCTAGATGGCTTCTTCTCTCTTTTTGGATCTCAATACAATGTTCTCCCCCTCTCTCGTGGAGATCTATTCGATGTAATCTTCTTTGTTTTTGCGGTGTGTTTGTTGAGACCGATGAATTGTGGGTTTATGATCCAGTTTATCTATGAACAATATTTGAATCTTCTCTGAATTCTTTTATGTATGATTGGTTATCTTTGCAAGTCTCTTCGAAATATCCGTTTGGTTTGGCCAACTAGATTGGTAGTTCTTGCAATGGGAGAAGTGCTTAGCTTTGGGTTCAATCTTGCGGTGTCCTTTCCCAGTGACAGAAGGGGCAGCAAGGCACACATTGTATTGTTGCCATCAAGGATAACAAGATGGGGTTTTTATCATATTGCATGAATTTATCCCTCTACATCATGTCATCTTGCTTAAGGCATTAATCTGTTTTTAACTTAATACTCTAGATGCATGCTGGAGAGCGGTCGATGAGTGGAGTAATAGTAGTAGATGCAGGCAGGAGTCGGTCTACTTGTCTCGGACGTGATGCCTATATACATGATCATACCTAGATATTCTCATAACTATGCTCAATTCTGTAAATTGCTCAACAGTAATTTGTTCACCCACCGTAGAATACTTATGCTCTTGAGAGAAGCCACTAGTGAAACCTATGGCCCCCGGGTCTATTTTCATCATATCAATCTCCATCACTTTAATACTTGCTTTGTATTTACTTTGCCTTTTACTTTTTACTTTGCATCTCTATATCAAAAATACCAAAAATATTATTTATCATCTCTATCAGATGTCACTCTCGTAAGTGACCGTGAAGGGATTGACAACCCCTAATCGCGTTGGTTGCGAGGAGCTATTGTTTTGTGCAGGTACGAGGGACTTGCGCGTAGCCTCCTACTGGATTGATACCTTGGTTCTCAAAAACTGAGGGAAATACTTACGCTACTTTGCTGCATCATCCTCTCCTCTTCGGGGAAATCCAACGCAGTGCTCAAGAGGTAGCAAGAAGAATTTCTGGCACCGTTGCCGGGGAGGCTTATGCAAGAGCACCGTTAAAAATCTACATACCAAGTACCCATCACAATCCCTATCTCCCAAATTACATTATTTGCCATTTGCCTCTCGTTTTCCTCTCCCCCACTTCACCCTTGCCATTTTATTCGCCCTTTCTTTTTTGTTCGCCTTCTTCCCGTATGTATCTTTGTTTTTGTTTACTTGTGCCTTCTATATGCTTGCATCTTCGCTTGCTGAAAATCTATTGATATGTATCCACTTAAAGTGTTCTACTTGGATCATATTCGATCCTTATGCGCTCGTGCTGAAACCCCAGCTAGCCTAGTTGATGGGAAATCTTTAGATGAGCATGCTCATTTTGTGCGTCATCATTTATCTGAAAAGGGGAAGCTCTTATGGTATCATATAAATAGTTTTCTATGCTATGCTTTGAATCTTTGTGAAATGTGTGATTTTACTTGTTGCTCTAAGAACCCTAAAAAACACCTTCCCTACCTATGTGAGTTCAATGATAATGAAATCTTATATTCTTATGCAAAGGGTGTTTATAGTTACTATGATATCGAACAAATTGAAGAATTTGTCGTTTTTAAGGGTGCTCATGAAGTTGCTTCTTTGATTGAAAAGTATGATTTTACTCTCAACAAATCTGAAAATTCCGTCATACTTAAATATTGCAATGAAAACCTTGCTCATAATGTCTATGTCCAAGAATTTATTGAAAGAATGACCGTTGCTTTGGAAGAAAATAATGATACGGATGAATCTATAGATAAAGATGATTCCGATGATTTGGTTGAAATATCCCTTGATGAACACGATGCTTGCTATTCTTGTGGCCATGATGCTAATATTTATGAAGACGAATTTGCTATAGTTCCTTATGTTAAAAATGAGATTGTTGCTATTGCACCCGTGCTTGATAGTTCCCTCGATGAAAATCATGATTTCAATGATTTTACTATAAGTTCTCTTGATGTCAGTTGTGCTAATAATATGCAAAACCCTAAGCTTGGGGATGCTAGTTTTGCTACGTCTACTACTTGTTGCAATGATCATGATTGGGGTGATTCTTCTTATGACCTTGAAAATTTATTTAATCCCCATGATGAATATGAGATTGATAATAGTGTTTGCAATAATATTGAAAGTGTGTTTGGAATAATGTCAAGTTTAGATCCCACATATTTGGATAATATTCAATCTTATGAAATTTTTGATAAAAGTGGGCTTGGAGAAATCATGACTTTAGTTAATCCCACTATATTGGAAGAGTGTCAACTTTGCATGCATGTGGATCGTGTTGAGAATATGTTATGTGATAGCTATATTGTTGAATTTTCTTATGATCCTACATGTAATTATTATAAGAGAGGAAAATATGGTTGTAGAAATTTTAATGTTACTAAATTACCTCTCGTTATGTTGAGATTGCTATTGTTCCTTTCCACTTCCTTGCAGATGCTAGTTTTTGCTTGCGATGATAATTTGTTTGCCTATAATATGGCTATTCATAGGAAGTATGTTAGACTTAAGTGTGTTTTTCACATGTTTTATGATGCTCTCTTTGTGCCTCAATTCTTGTCTTTCTTGTGAGCATCATTGAATCTCAATGCCTAGCTAGGGGCGTTAAACGATAGCGCTTGTTGGGAGGTAACCCAATTTTATTTGTAGTTTTTTTGCTTTTGATTCTGTTTAGGAATAAATAATCCATCTAGCCTCTGTTTAGATGTGGTTTTATGTTTTAATTAGTGTTTGTGCCAAGTTAGACCTATATGATCTTCTTGGATGATAGTTGTTTGATCTTGCTGTGATTTCCAGAATCTTTCGGCTCACGAAAACAATTTTTAAAAATCACCAGAACGTGATAAAATACTGATTCCAATTTATTCTGATCATTAAACAAATTTTCTAGGTTGTCCTAATTTGGTAGAATTTTTAGAGTTCCATAAGTTTGCGTTAGTTACATATTATTACAGACTGTTCTGTTTTTGACAGATTCTGTTTTTCGTGTGTTGTTTGCTTATTTTGATGAATCTATGGCTAGTAAAATAGTTTATAATCCATAGAGAAGTTGGAATACAGTAGGTTTAACACCAACATAAATAAATAAGTAGTTCATTACAGTACCTTAAAGTAGTCTTTTGTTTTCTTTCTCTAACGGAGCTCACGAGATTTCTATTGAGTTTTGTGTTGTGAAGTTTTCAAGTTTTGGGTAAATTCTTTTGATGGATTGTGGAGCAAGGAGTGGCAAGAGCCTAAGCTTGGGGATGCCCATGGCACCCCCAATATAATCCAAGGACACCAAAAAGTCAAAGCTTGGGGATGCCCCGGAAGGCATCCCCTCTTTCGTCTACTTCCATCGGTAATTTACTTGGAGCTATATTTTTATTCACCACATGATATGTGTTTTGCTTGGAGCGTCTTGTATTATTTGCGTCTTTTCTTATTAGTTTACCACAATCATCCTTGCTGTACACACCTTTTCAGAGAGCCATACATAAATTGGAATTTGATAGAATACTCTATGTGCTTCACTTATATCTTTTGAGCTTGATAGTTTTGCTCATAGTGCTTCACTTTTATCTTTTGAGCGTGATAATTTTGCTCTAGTGCTTCACTAAGATCTTTTAGAGCACGGTGGTGGATTTGTTTTAAAGAAACTATTGATCTCTCATGGTTCACTTAGATTATTTTGAGAGTCGTTAATAGCATGGTAATTTGCTTAATATTAATATACTTGGTATTCAAGATATGTGAAACTTTCTTTTGAGTGCGTTGAATACTAAGAAAAGTTTGATGCTTGATAATTGTTTTGAGATATGAAGATGGTGATATTAGAGTCATGCTAGTTGAGTAGTTGTGAATTTAAAGAATACTTGTGTTGAAGTTTGTGATTCCCGTAGCATGCACGTATGGTGAACCGTTATGTGATGAACTCGGAGCATGATATTTTTATTGATTGTCTTCCTTATGAGTGGCGGTCGGGGACGAGCGATGGTCTTTTCCTACCAATCTATCCCCCTAGGAGCATGCGCGTAATACTTTGCTTTGATAACTTCTAGATTTTTGCAATAAGTATATGAGTTCTTTATGACTAATGTTGAGTCCATGGATTATACACACTTTTTCCCATCCTTCCACCATTGCTAGCCTCTCTAATACCGCGCACTTTTCGCCGGTATCATACGCCCACCATATATCTTCCTCAAAACAGCCACCATACCTACCTATCATGGCATTTCCATAGCCATTCCGAGATATATTGCCATGCAACTTTCCACCGTTCCGTTTATTATGACACGCTCCATCATTGTCATACTGCTAGCATGATCATGTAGTTGACATCATATTTGTGGCAAAGCCACCGTTCATAATTCTTTCATACATGTCACTCTTGATTCATTGCATATCCGGTACAATCGGCTGAGGCATTCATATAGAGTCATACTTTGTTCTAAGAATCGAGTTGTAATTGTTGAGTTGTAAGTAAATAAAAGTGTGATGATCATCATTATTAGAGCACTGTCCCAAGTGAGGAAAGGATGATGGAGACCATGATTCCCCCACAAGTCGGGATGAGACTCCGGACGAAAAAAAAGAGAAAAAAAGAGGCCATAAAAAAAGAGAAAAGGCCCAAATAAAAAAATGAGAGAAAAAGAGAGAAGGGACAATGCTACTATCCTTTTACCACACTTGAGCTTCAAAGTAGCACCAAGTTCTTCATGATAGAGAGTCTCTCATTTTGTCACTTTCATATACTAGTGGGAATCTTTCATTATAGAACTTGGCTTGTATATTCCAATGATGGGCTTCCTCAAATGCCCTAGGTCTTCGTGAGCAAGCAAGTTGGATGCACACCCACTTAGTTTCTTTTGTTGAGCTTTCATATACTTATAGCTCTAGTGCATCCGTTGCATGGCAATCCCTACTCACTCACATTGATATCTATTGATGGGCATCTCCATAGCCCGTTGATACGGCTAGTTGATGTGAGACTATCTTCTCCCTTTTCGTCTTCTCCACAACCACCATTCTATTCCACATATAGTGCTATATCCATGGCTCATGCTCATGTATTGCGTGAAGATTGAAAAAGTTTTGAAAATGTTAAAGTATGAAACAATTGCTTGGCTTTTCATCGGGGTTGTGCATGATTTAAATATTTTGTGTGGGGAAGATGGAGCATAGCCAGACTATATGATTTTGTAGGGATAACTTTCTTTGGCCATGTTATTTTGAGAAGGCATAATTGCTTAGTTAGTATGCTTGATTTATTATTATTTTTATGTCAATATGAACTTTTGTCTTGAATCTTTCGGATCTGAATATTCATACCACAATTAAGAAGATTTGCATTGAAATTATGCCAAAGTATCACTCCGCATCAAAAATTCTCTTTTTATCATTTACCTACTCGAGGACGAGCAGGAATTAAGCTTGGGGATGCCAGATATGTCTCCAACGTATCTATAATTTTTGATTGCTCCATGCCACTTTATCTACTGTTTTGGACTATATTGGGCTTTATTTTCAACTTTTATATTATTTTTGGGACTAACCTATTAACCGGAGGCCCAGCCCAGAATTGCTATTGTTTTGCCTATTTCAGTGTTTCGAAGAAACGGAATATCAAACGGAGTCCAAACGGAATGAAACCTTCGGGAACGTGATTTTCTCACCGAACGTGATCCAGGAGACTTGGACCCTACTCCAAGAAGTACCAGAGGCGGTCACGAGGGTGAGGGGCTCCCCCCCTAGGGCGCGCCGCCTTGCCTCGTGGGCCCCCTGTTGCTCCATCGACGTACTCCTTCCTCCTATATATACCTACGTACCGCCAAACGATCAGAACAAGAGCCAAAAACCTAATTCCACCGCCGCAACTTCCTGTATCCACGAGATCCCATCTTGGGGCCTGTTCCGGAGCTCCGCCGGAGGGGGCATCCACCACGGAGGGCTTCTACATCATCACCATAGCCCCTCCGATGAAGTGTGAGTAGTTTACTTCAGACCTTCGGGTCCATAGCTAGTAGCTAGATGGCTTCTTCTCTCTTTTTGGATCTCAATACAATGTTCTCCCCCTCTCTCGTGGAGATCTATTCGATGTAATCTTCTTTGTTTTTGCGGTGTGTTTGTTGAGACCGATGAATTGTGGGTTTATGATCCAGTTTATCTATGAACAATATTTGAATCTTCTCTGAATTCTTTTATGTATGATTGGTTATCTTTGCAAGTCTCTTCGAATTATCCGTTTGGTTTGGCCAACTAGATTGGTAGTTCTTGCAATGGGAGAAGTGCTTAGCTTTGGGTTCAATCTTGCGTGTCCTTTCCCAAAGGATGTGAAGGGCAGCAAGGCACACATTGTATTGTTGCCATCGAGGATAACAAGATTGGGTTTTATCATATTGCATGAATTTATCCTCTACATCATGTCATCTTGCTTAAGGCGTTACTCTGTTTTAACTTAATACTCTAGATGCATCTTTGGATAGCGGTTGATGAGTGGAGTAATAGTAGTAGATGCAGCAGAGTCGGTCTACTTGTCTCGGACGTGATGCCTATATACATGATCGCACCTAGATATTCTCATAACTATGCTCAATTCATCAATTGCTCAACAGTAATTTGTTCACCCACCGTAGAATACTTATGCTCTTGAGAGAAGCCACTAGTGAAACCTATGGCCCCGGGTCTATTTTCATCATATCAATCTCCATCGCTTTAATACTTGCTTTGTTTTTACTTTGCCTTTTACTTTTACTTTGCATCTCTATATCAAAATACCAAAATATTATTTATCATGTCTATCAGATCTCGCTCTCGTAAGTGACCGTGAAGGGATTGACAACCCCTAATCGTGTTGGTTGTGAGGAGCTATTGTTTTGTGCACGTACGAGGGACTTGCGCGTAGCCTCCTACTGGATTGATACCTTGGTTCTCAAAAACTGAGGGAAATACTTACGCTACTTTGCTGCATCATCCTCTCCTCTTCGGGGAAATCCAACGCAGTGCTCAAGAGGTAGCAGGCACTCCACGACTTGTTAAATTGCCAATGGTCTCTGCAGACTAGTCATGTCACCGGTGTCTAATAATACTCTGTAAAGCTTCTGGGTCATTCCTTCTGTAATGTAGCGCAAACAGTGACTACTTCTTTCTGCAAAGTGGAACGACCAACTGGACCCAGTAATGCAGCAGTTTGCCTTGGACACATTGGCTCCTTTTGTGCAGTTCAACTAAAATCGAAGTCGGAATAAAACCGAGCTTTAATTTTGATATCCCTGTAAGAAACAATAGGTATAAGGGAAACAATTACTGAGAAATAACGGTTGATGACTTGTACTCCCAGAAGAAAAGCATCTACTGATCTACTTTATCTTAATGGGAAACAAAGCAGGAGAGTAGCAATTCTCCATCAGTGTGATTCATTCATATTGACCGAGACATTATCTTAACAATGCCTTGTTTCGACATGTATAAAGAACGACAAAGCAGAAAAGTACCATTCCTAAAACAATGCAACTGATTTATTTTAACAGAGACATTATCTTAGCAATACCTTGGTTAAACATGTAGAAAGAACTACAAAGCAGGATAGTACCATTCCTAACAAGTGCTGCAGTTTTGAACTAACATTCAGTAGTTAATTAATTGTGAGAGTGGCATTGCTTAATTTTACCAGCGGCATTAGATTAAAGAAAAGCATAAACAGTTCCATGGGAGAGTGGGTGCAACAATAGTATGTGCTTCCATCTACTTATAAAGGGGGTGATGCAGAGTTTGTTGTAACAAAGCAACAAGCATCATGTCTGGGTTGGTCCCATTTTTGTTCACTACTTAATGGGAAAAGATAGCAATACAATAGCTTCAATTCAACATTTATTTAAAACAGTACCAAAACAAGTAGCACAACATCTCAAAGCACACTGCACATCATGTGGTTGAGATGAAGATTTAAAACAACTCGCCACGAAGACTGGAAACAAATCTCGATCTCCTTTTGTGCAGTTCCACCTAAATTAAGCAAAGTCGCCGGTGTGACATTCAAGTTGAACTGCACAAAACACTCTTAAAACATAAGTGTTTCGAGAAGCGAAGCAAAATGTCGCAATAGCAACAAGTTGAATCGATACCCCTGTTTTAACAGAGGCAAAAAAGGAAACAATTACTTGCCGATAAAGGAGGATGAAACAAACGGTGACAGAAAGAAGCATCTAGCTTATCTTGGATGGAAAACAAAGTAGGACAGTAGCATTTCTAAAACGGTTGCATTGATTCATATTAACAGAGACATTCTCTTGAAACAACATTCGTTAAAAAATGTAATACTTTTAACAGTGGCATTGCTTCAATTTTCTGGCGGCATTCTTAGATTAACAACAGCAAAATAGCTGTATGGGACATGCCAGCACCATGTGCGTCCACACGTATAAATGGGTGATGCAGAGTATGTAGCCAAGCAGCATATATGTGCTGGTCCCATATTTGTTCTCTTTGAACATTCTTCCTATGTGAGGGCAGCAAATCTAGTCCTGCACAAACTACTCGACCCCCAGTTTCTTTCCCTTTTCAACAAAGAGATCGGTTCCTTACAGATGTGTGTACTGGGTTACCCCCTTTTTCCCTTTTCGACCTACAAAGCGGCTGGATAGCCAGTCTATACTACTTTCCGCCCCTCCTTTCCTCATTGAACCACGTCCTAGATTCTTGCTCCAGCCCACCACACTCTTCTTTCCTCTTTGAACCAAGACCTAGATTCGACTACAGATCGAAAAGATCCACATGCAGCTAGAGCAATGACGGATTCAAAGAAACTTATACATTAGGGTCGTCGGGATGTGGCAAGGCGTGCGACGGGAGGCCGGATCTGCCCACACTACGTACGGTAGCGAGGAAGAAGGGGTCGGTGGCCCTCCTGCACAGGCGCTGGGTGAAAGAGAACAGCGCAGCCGGCAGTGGATTGCCTCCCTCGCCGTAGGCGATAGAGTGAATGCTGCACTTCCTCCCCTTCCTGGTGCGACGGGATACGGACGCCTCCTTCACCAGCTGTGAGGGGGGAGAGAGAGACAAGAGGCCAACGCAGTCTTGTTTAGATCTGGTGAAGAGAGGGTGAGAGACTGTGAATATAGCAAACCCTAGCAAATGAACGCTGAGCCTCCAGCGTGTAACATATATGTAGTCTTGGCGTGTGGAGAGTGCAAACCCTAGCGAACAAGCTACTGAGGCTCCCGCTTATATATATACTACTATAGTACGGACTGAGCTCCGGTGCCTTTCTTCGCACCTGCTTTTGGCTGTATGATGTGAGCCAGCCACATTTTGGGCCCACCTGTCATAAACCCAAAGGCAGGTGCACTAAGTCAATGAAGCTGCGTCCATATAGTACTCTCGTGTATACGACTAATATATAGTGGAGTGGTTTTCTTATTCTCTCCATAACAATCATTTTAAATTGTGTAAGTACGAAACGAAACTCTTTATGTAATGTAAAGTGAAGAAAACTAGTACTACTTCCGATGAACTAACGATCCACGCCCACGCGTCCTGGTCGCACTTCCTGTCCTTCACGTGTGGTACACTACCCTCCCTTAAGTGCACAACCACACATGCGCCAAATTATCGGAAACGTGTGAGACTGTGTACAAATAAAGAATTTTAATTTCAATTATCGGAAAGGTTTGAGAGTATTACAAAGTTTGACTTCACCAAATCTAATATGAGTAAATAAAATGGAGGGCTACTACGTCCATCCGGTTTTTAGTCCACACCATTTTTAAATCAAAGTTAATAGCTGGACAAATAAAATTACAGGGAGCTGGAGACAAAGTTGTGAGAAGGCTTAGAAATCAATACAAAACTTATGCTCTGAGTACCAACGTCGATCCTTCTTCGAGGAAACATTTGGTTCATAGCCAATTGTGTGATAAAATTGCACTAACGTGAAAGACGACTGCGTCTCCAACGCAACCAAGGTGAACTGACGAAGGATATCATCTTTGTGCGTAACAAGTAAAGAGCACTGATGGAAGACAACTTGTTTTTTATTGAAAATCGATCAGCTTCACCAGCCGACGCAACCATGAGCATCGATAGGTCATCGTGGTGATGCATCATCCATTTGGCATCAAGTTTGGGTGAGGCACCTATGAAGTTCGACAAATCCTCACTGTGGTCTGTTTCTTCTCAGTAATCAAGCTCAAGGAAGGAACCACGTGGCAGAGGAAAGTTAGGCGGAACAACAATGGCCATCCAATTTTGTGCAGTTCCACTAAAATTGAGGAAGACATGCCCGAGTATGGAGACACGCATCGCTGTTTCCAAAAATATAAAAAAGGGTTAGCAACGACATCTCAATTGTCAATAAGAATTAATGAAAAGTACACCAACAAACAAAAGCATCATAATTATCTTGATGGGAACTAAACCAGGATACCCGAGAAAAAAAGCATTTCTTCATTTAACTAGTGATAGTACTACCACCATATGGACAATGACCGCACAACCACCATGTACTTTTTGTCGAAACAACATGTATACCTCCACCGAGGCATAAATCAGGACAACTTTTCGATTGGCACTTCTTCTATAATAGTACTAGTAGGTGATGTTGGACCAGCCGACGAACCCTAGCTACTATGCATGGGGAGTTGGGGAGTAGTCACATAGAAGAAAACCCGCACGCAGCGACCTGGGGAGCTGGACCAGTACAAGAAGTTATACCTCAGTTGGGCGAGATGTCCTTTAGGCGGGCGGGCGTGATCTGCCCCCACGACGGCAGCGAACAACGGCGCGGAGGATCTTCGTCCACGCTAGCGCCGGCTACGAGAGGACGGTGCACATCGGCTTCCTCCGTCGCCGACGGCGACAATGTCAACGCTGCACCTCCTCACCTCCCGCAGTGGACGGGTTTCGGCCGGATCTGTGACCACCGGTGAGGAGAGAGATAGAGTGGACACTGTCATCTTGTTTTGATATGGAGAGGGTGAGAGAGAGAGATGTGAGAAACTCTATCAAACAAGAGGCTATAATGGAGTAAAAAAATCTCTCCATAGCAGTGGTTTTAAATAGAATACGCGCATTCTCGGAAAAAAGAAACGAAAACTGGCGGACAATTTTTTAAGGGTCTGTCTAGGACACATCTAGATGTGACATAGTTATGTCACATCTAAGTTGATGTCCACTCTGTTTGTGGTCTATTTTTTCCTAGTTTTTTTTGTTTCTTGTTGCTACATTATATACTTGTGGGAGCTTAGATGTGATATCCTTAAATAAAATCTAGATGTGAATTAGACAAACTGATTTTCTAACGTACCAAGAAAGAAAACTCGATCAAAAACACACTCCCTGCTTCCAGGTCGCGAGAGTCATCGCGCGCACACACATAGACATAGACATGCATATCCGTGTTTACGTAAAATTCCATTTCCATCTCCATCTCCAATCATATTTGTCAAACTGGCACATTATTTACGTTGTTAATTATATACGCAGCAATATTAACGTACATCATCTCTTGTTTGCACACGTCCGGACCGCTGCCACGACCGGTCCTGACCAACCCGAACCCTCTTCATCACCCGTGCGTGCTTCCCGCCCAAAACGGTCAGTGTCGCATTCATGCCCGGCCAGAGCGGACGCGACCTCTCACTGGCGCCGACATTGAAGCAGCGCGCCGGCCAAGAGAGCGTCGCCCGCGCTGCTTCCGGGTGCACGCGGCTGCTCCGCGTTCGAAGGTCGCAATAGCCGGCTACAACATGCATGTAAGAAGTTCTTGGGAGTCCGTGCTACAGCTAGTTGTCCTCCCCCAACTCGTCAATCTCTTCCAGTAGTGCTAGTACTCCATGGTGCGATCCATCGACAAGCAGGCGGGAAAGTTATCGTATACTCGGTTTGAGGCAAGTGGCATGCCGAGCGATCGTGTGGGGTCGAGCCGTGGAGGAGGGTGAGACACGAACACGACAGACGTGATTTAAATGTTGGTTTTGCTCGATGGCGCGATCCAACGAAACGAAACGTTGGTTTCTCTCCGTTTCCATTTTTTCTCCGGAAAAACAAAAACTTTCCACTCCATTTTCATTCCTATTCCAAGGTTGCCCCATTACAACATTCCATAAAATACAAAGGAAAACTAACACGCATGCTGATGCATCTCGATGATTCACAAATCATAGCCAATATTTACTTCACAACTAAAGAAAAAAGTTGTGAGAGCGTGTAAGAAAGAAAAACTACCGATGGGGTCACTACGACTTAAACCCTAAACCCTAAAAATGATTTAATTTCCAGGCCAGGTAGAACCTGTCGAAGGAAAGACGGCTGGCACCCTCGGATCATACGATGCTTTTGTGCAGTTCCACTAAAATCGACCTGAGCATCCCTGATGGCAAAGATATTGAAGAAGTGTGATTAGAATAATAGTACTGGCAGTAGTTCATGAGACATAAACTCATCACAAGTAGAAGCCGGTAGAAGTAGAGAAAGATTGACATGGAGATGGAGCTACGGCAGTGGAGCAAGACGGCTCCAAAAGGAAGATGGACTACCTGGGACACCGGGCTGTAGCTAGAAGGGAGGTTGGGACGCGGCATCGGCCCATACCGCGGTGACCCCCGATTGGGACGCACCGACTGTGGGTTTTCTCCTTGCCGATGTCGACCAAGCGTCTCACAGAACATTGTTCCCTTCCCCGCCATGGATCAGGCCCATCGTTTTATGCTTGTGCAGAGAGCAACCTAAGCAAGCAGGCTTGTAGCTTAGGCTCCTGCTACTGTATATATAGTGGTTTTCTTTTTCTCTCCATATCAACCATTTTATATTGCGTACGTGTTATTCAAGAGTGAAATGATGGTTGCTTCTTCCGACTAACTTACTGTGTGATTTGACTGCTCCTTAGTGGCCCCTACACGTACTCCCCCTACGTGTATGCAACAATCACATGTACACATGGACGCAAAACGCGCGCGACGCCCTAATGCATGCATGTCCGAGCACACGATGGAACACACACGGTCACGCCCAAGCGCTCAACCTACACGTGCATGCACACACATACTCAGTCAGGGTGAGCTAGTGACCGTATAAACACCGGAAAAGATATATATTGAGCGCAATGAGCGTATTATGAAGTCCACCGACCGTATTTTTACAAATATACAGGATGAGCATGTGTATTTATCTCGTTTGAAATTAAGCCATATTAACCGGAGAGGAGGCAGTATGGACTAGCATTACTTTGTTGTGTCCCGTCAACTTGCCGAACGAGGAGAAGGTTGCAGGACAGGAGAAGCTTGCGCACGATGGCTCGCAGGACAAGGAGAAAATTTTGAATAATGCAAGCTCTCCCTCGCTCAGGTGGTGGACGTGCAACAATTAATTCGGTGTCAGATTGCCAGAAGCATACACTATACTACTAGTGCTATTATTGTTCGACTTCCCGAATAGGCGAACAACCAAGTGCAAAGTTTACTAGTACTAGTACTACTACTATAGTCTATAAAGGTACGTACTATACTAGTACTAGGAACCGGATGGAGGAGTGTCTGCACTCTTATTATAATTTTAAAATGTGATAAAGCAATCTTCAACACATTTGGTTCTCTTCGAGGGTTCTCACATGTGATAATGGAAGTTGATTGCATGGAACACTTGCCACAATTCTCGCTTAATTCTGGCTCATATCCTGTTACAAATAGTAGTGCTCGGTAATATTTCCTCTTTTTTTCTTATTCAGCATGTAAACAGGTCAGCAAACCTTGCGGCGCATCTTCGTGCGAACCGTGCTTGCTGCACTTTGAATGTGGCCGAGAGCTGGCTTGATGAAACACCTCGCTTCCTACTTCTTTTTTGCGGGGTACCTCGCTTCCTAGTGACCAGTGTCTTGGCTGATCGTCCTAAGAATGCTTATATATATGAATAAAGCTCTCTCATTTCCCCGAAAAAAAGATTAAGCCATATTAACCGGAAAGGAGGGAGTATGGACTAGCACTACTTTTTGCTGTGTCCCATCAACTCGCAGAACGAGGAGAAGCTTGCAGGACAAGGTGAAGCTCGCTTACGCCTTTTGACTAATGCAACCTACCCTCGGTGGACATGCATCAGTCCATTCGGTGTCAGATTGTCAGAGGCATACACTGTAGTACCCAACATGCGGAGTACCATCATTGTTCGACTTCACGAAGAGGCGAAGAGCCAAGCATAGTAGTACGAGTATTACTACTACAAGAACCGCATGGTGGAGCGTTTGTACTCTTATTTTTTTTATCTCTGATAAAGTACATTTTTATTCTGGAGAAGGGCGGAAAATGGCAGCCCAACATGTAATGAATGATATCGATCAACCTACCATGCTCGAATATATCTTGGCCTCCGTGTGAGCCCGTCTTTGTGTTCTCGCTCCTCGTATCTCTCAAGGAACGGCGGGTTGGCTCTTTGCCGTCAATTGAGATCGGTTTGCTCACACTGCTGTCCCACATGTCAGTGATATGCCAAGAGGAGGTGCATTGATTGACTGGCCATACGCGTACTTGGTTTTGCACCTTCATACTACTCCTCCCTCCATCACAGTTTACAAGGCGCGCTTCATTATGATGCATTTCTCTCAATGCATTTCCACCACCAGAGAGACTTTAGACGTGTTTGGTTTAATGCTCAATTAATTAGGGCGTGGTAACCGCAATCAAGTCCACAGTTTTCTCTCCATGTACTGTACTACTACGGAATGGAGTAAGTGCATGCATGTGTGTACCCGGGGTGGAAGCACTGCATGCATGTGTGTACGCATTATTCCCTCTAGTAATAGACACCGTGCTATAACTACCAATGCTATTTTTAGGCCAATCGCTAGTCGCCTTGGTCCCACAGATTTTTTTTCCTTTTTTCTGAAGCGCGCTCTATAAACAGTGACAGATGGAGTAGTATGAGCGGATTCAAAGAAGAGCGTATTGATGGTTGCTTCTTCAAAGCAACTTACAGTGGGAAATGTGGGGCTTATGATTTGACTGCTCATTACTCACTATTAATGTGGCGAACGACCGGGCTGAGTCTCCCATGCGGTTGTGCACTACCCCCTCGGTTCTTAAATATACTCTGGAGTATTTGTCTTTCTAGAGATTTCAACGAGTGACTACTCAAATATTTGTCTTTTTAGAGATTTCAAATGGGCACATATGGATGTATATAGACATATTTTAGAGTGTGGATTCACTCATTTTGCTCCGTATGTAGTCACTTGTTGAAATCTTTACAAAGACGAATAGAATATTTAGGAACGGAGGGAGTACACATACGAAGCAAAATGAGTGAATCTACACTCTAAAATATGCCCGTTTGAAATTTGTAAAGAGACAAATATTTAGGAACGAAGGAGTATAATTTTGTGCATGGCACATGGACCCGGATGATGAAGAGGCTTCTGGAAATGCTATCAAGCTTCCATCATTGGTTTACATAATTGACATACTATGCAAATAATTTTCCAGCGACATGAAATTGTACAATGGTGTGAGCTTTCAGCTTTTGTTGCACGTGTCTTGCCATCGATGCTCTTTCGGAAACAATAAAAAACTAACTTCCTTGCTAATGCATGTCAATTATTAGCGATGAGCTAATAATTACATCACAACCAAGACGAGTTGTGAGAAGGTGTTAAATTAAAATTGATCCATGCTTTCATTGGTAGCAACGTCCCCCCAGCTCTGTCTAAATCAACAAGGCATGTTGGGAAAAAAGTATCTATCTGGAGCATGCAACATTCCGATCATTTTGTGCAGTTCCACTAAAATAGAGCTGAGCGTCCCTGTTCCAAAGATATTAAGTGTGATTACGATAATAGAGGACTGCTGATGAAACAATAAACACACAAATAGAAGCCGGTCACCTTTGCAGTCTCTCTTAAAACTAACTAGTTTGAGAAGATTAGGCTCGGAGTTGGATGAGGAGGATAGAGCAAAACCGATCTCCCTTTGTGCTGTCGCACTGAAATGTAGAGACGTTGCCCGTGTGACATTTTAGTACAACCGCACAAAACACTCTTAAGAAAAAAGTGATTTGTGCAGTTCACCAGAAGGTCGCAATAGCAACGAGGTGAAATGGATAGCCATGTTTGCAAAAAAAGAGGTAGAAAGGAAACAATTACTGGCCAATAACAGTTGATGACACATGCGACGACAAAAAAGAAGCATATTCCTTTTCCTAAGGGAAGATAACAACATGGTTGTGTTTGTCTAAAAGGTGTGAGGACGAGAATGCAATATGGAAAGTACGCTGGCCGAGCTACATTTTGGGGAAAGAACTATGGAAGATCCACATGCAGCGACGTGGGAAGACGAGTAGTGGAGCAAGGCCGGAGGGGATACCTGGAGGTCATCGGGATGTAACTAGGTGAGCGGCGGCGGCCGGAATCTGCGAGCAGGTGGCATAGGCCCTGCCACGTCGGAGCTTGGTCAGAGAGAACGGTGTGTACCGCAGATCAAGACGAGTTGCCTCGGCGCCGTCGAACGGAGAAACGATGCACTTCCTCCCTTTCCCCCGGTGGACGGGATGCGGCCGGATCAGTGACCAACGGTGAGAGAGAGAGAGAGAGGCCACCGCACTCCCTTTCCCCCGGCAGACGGGATGCAGTCGGATCAGTGACCAACGGTGTGTGAGAGAGAGAGAGGCCACCGCAGCCTTGTGTGAGATACTCTGAAGAGCGACAAACCAGGCAGGCAGGCTCCATTGTATATAGTGAGCGGACTACCTTTTTCTCCATAAAATAGTTTTATATTCTGTATGCGTGCCATTGAGCGCTATAACTTTATTTAAAAATAACGCGCAACGCGTCAAGTCGAACTTTGTTTCGGTACGCGTGGTACACGACCTCCCTAGGTAAACAACCGCTTCTGAGCGCTCAAATTAGCACGTGGGCTGCCATTTCAGAAAGAAATGAGCTCCACCGTGTACCAGCTGGTGTGGCTGGGCACGGCGTGAGTACGTGCATGGTGCACCTATTCTTTTCTTGTATACGTACACCACCTCGTGGGGTTGTGTGAGAGAGATACAAACCTAGAGAGATATAGTATGTGGGTTCTTGAGAGTTTTTTTTGGGGGGGGGGGTCAATCAAAAAATGTAACATATGCAATGTGTGTGAAATAGAGTCCTAGATATAACATATATATAGAAAGTGCGATCCACGAGAAGAGAGTGGAGGTATCATCGGCTTGAGGTGTCCATAGAATTGAAGAGAGGGATGATGTGTGTGTGTGTGCGCGCGCGCGACCGATAAAGAGTGCCATCGAATTTGTGTGTGCCCACATCAAAGATATAGAATGGTTGGCCTACTGGAACGTGAGAGGGGACATGTGCAGTTTGCCTCTGTGGCATGGATACCTACCTACAGCGCTCGACTATCGCTGTGTGGTGGGGGAAGAGGGAGGCCCAATTAACTATAGAGGTACAATGGCTGGTATATGTGTGGAGGAGGAGAGAGGCCTACCTCATGTATTAAGGAGATCCATCTGCCTCATGTATTAAGGGAGATCGATCGGCATCCATGCATATGTGCAGGAGAGGAATAAGGTTGGGAGAGAGACATAGCTAGAGTGTTGGAGGGGGTGGTAGTGGAGTTGCTTCTAACAAATGGTGGGATAGGCTTGCTAGACAAACGGAGGGCACGCCCGCAATATCAAGAGAGGAGATGGCTGCTTGTTGTCTGTGCACATGCGTGTGAGAGACGGGTCAGGAGGCATGCACGAATGATGAGGGGGGACGATGTGGCTGTGGTAAGCAGACATAACTACATAGGAAGATCAATCACCCTTTGTTAGAGAAAGGAGAGACATAACTTGTGAGGTACGTCGATCGATGGGGGTGGTAGTTAAAGTCGATCTAGGTATATGTTGGGAGATCAATCAGTATACATGCATGTGTGTGTTAAAAGAAAATGAGGCACGAGGAGAAGGATAGAGAGAGAGAGAGAGGGATGCATGTAGGAGGTGGTATGAGAGGCATACTATATCGAGGGGGGAGGAGTGTGCGAGTACGAGAACGATGAAAAGAGTGGTGGGAGTGAGGCATGGACGGTGACAAGAGAAGAGGGGAAGCTTGTGTTTGTGCTAGGCACACCTGGCTAGAGAGGCATATCGGTCGATGTGTGCCGTAAAGAAGGAGCTGGGGGGCCTACACACACCGTGGGTGAACTACCTAAAGTGAAAAGACAAATTTGCGCGATGGAGCTAGAGAATGCTGAGGGAGGGTGAGAGGGATGCGGGCGTGTGCATGCATAAGAGAAAGTTAGAGCTAGCTACAAAGATAAGATGGTTGTGTGGGTGTAATACACAAACAGAGATCATATATACTTCATTATAAAAAGAGAACTGGATATTTGAGGAATTTATCATAGTGTTTTAAACCGACGCATGTGTGAATATATATAACGGTGATACACATGGTGTGGTTATGAACATGTTATACTACATTTAATATATTTTATCTCTACTCTTATAAAAAACGGAGTTGTTGATGATGGTGTGCCTTCCATCCTGCATTATAGGCCGTCGGATTTATATCTGGCGGATAGCAAGGAAACTATGATGGTTGAAGTTGGCAACAATCATGATTGTAGATTCTTATTGAAATAGAGAAACAAATTCAAATTTAGTTCGAATTGCAACGGTAGTATAGACATTTGGAATGCACTAAAATGTTGGTAAGAGTAGGTTACATGCATTATACAGCAAGCGAAAAAATTTAATCGGACATAACATGGATTCATACTCCCTCCTTCCATCTATATAGGGCGTAATGAGAATTTTAAGACCGCCTTTGATATTGACAAGATTAATAGTACATGACATGCACAATGTGAACATTATATCATTGAAAGAACCTTTCATAGACGAATTTAACGGTGTGCTTTGTGTAAGTTGCATGTCATATATCATTGCTCTAATATTTGGTCAAAGTTAGAACTGAAAAACGCATTAGGCCCTATATAGATGGAAGGAGGGAGTAGCTTTGAATAGCATTTGTATAGTAAAACGGGGCAAGACTCTCTCTTTGTGTGGTGTGAATAGTTTTATTTTTTTCGTTTTCTTTTTGGTTGAGGGAAGTGCGAATTGATTTGGTACGTACAAGTACAATATTACTACTCGTTAGGCTTGTCCCTAAAATTCAACCTGCGTCTTGTTATATCCCAAAAATTCAGATATCGTGCTCCCAAAACTGGCGCCTTCATAACCCGCGCCTTGCTATCCCGAAATTACAACGCGCACGAAAACTCCCTCCAGCTGCCAAATCCCGACACACGAAATCCCCCTTATAACCCTGAGCCGAAAGAGCCGCTAGTTCAAATCGGTGGGGGGTACTTTTGTAACACACCCTACATTTTGGACAAGCGCCCCTAAGTCATGCTTCACCCTCCCATCGCCTTTTTAGCCATTCAAATCCCAGGCCGCCATAACCTCTCCGCTCCAGCCGCGAAACCCCACCCTCCTCTGTCCGCCACGTCACCACTGCCCAGCCGGAGCCTCTTCCCCGACGATGTCGTCCACCGCAATAGCTCGATGTCCCTCGTCCACCTCCCCGGATGAGGATCCTTCGTCCATCTCGTCGTCCCGCCGGTTCAGCCGCCCCGTCCCCCACCTCCAAGGAGCTGCTCCGATGATCGCCTCGTCTATCGCGGCTGCTCCATCCCCACAGCGCCGCCTTAACCTACACCACCGAAACCGCAGCATCCTCACCGACTCCTCGGAAGAAGCCGAGGCCCACTCGGCGCCACCAAAGAGATTGTACACTCATCGCATCACACCTTCTCCTTAACTCGACCTCCCGGCGCCGATGGTGCTCCATCCCGCACCCCCATGGAGCAGCTACCTTGAAGCCGGCGCCGCGGGTGACATCTCCACGGCGGCTCTCCTCGATCTGAGGCCCTTCGGCGGCGGCGTCCATACTAGCCGGATCTGCTGCTGCTGCTCGGCTCTCGCCGATCGCCGCCGCCCAGATTCTCTGCTGCTCTCCCCTCGCTCGTGCTCTTCGCTTCTCTCGATTAAACCATACTTGATTGACTGAATCGACTTTTGGGTCACCGATTTTCAGGGGTTGGGGGCTCGCGGAGTTAAGGAAGAACCACCCGCAGCGGGACGGGGCTCACGGAGAGGTACCCCACTATCTATCTTAGTGTTCGTGGTGGGGCGGGGGGCCTAGAGGGCTGGCAGGCGGGGTGGCGAGTTGTTTGAGGCGGCGGCGGCGCTGGGGGCAGCGGTTCGGCCGGTGGTGGCTGGCGGCTCAGGGGGGTGCACGTTGAAGATGAACTGCAGGCCCTCCCTAAACTACATGTCAAGTGCCTCACTGCTACCATTGCGTTCAGTTTCGACAATAGCATTCAGATTCCACAGTAAATTTCAGTTTCGACAATTAAGTTCAGAGTCAACAATTTTTACCTCATCTGTTGTAGTCAGGTGGTTTTTGGTGATGTTAATTTTACATCCATTTTACATCATCTATTGGAGATGCTATTAGAATCCCACTTGAGATTGACGATGTCTGTCTTGTGCTGCTTCAGCCTTGACGCCTTCGGGCGACTGGAGCTGCTCCAACGACGTAACGATCCATCACAACAGAGCAAAGGCCACTCGACGCTGTCTACTGATTCCTCGATCTTCCTCCACATCTCCGACAGCCACCTCTGCCTCAACTGCTTCAAATGACCAAGCCAATGATGCTGAGGTCGACATGGCAACGACAAAGAGGTTGTACACTTGTTGCATCAGTTATTACTATACATTCACGCCGATCCATTAGGGCTATTTTGGTTCAACGGAAAAACGCCGATCCACCGGTTGTTACCATCACTCTAAATTTCTGCATGCTCTCCTTACATAATCTCACCATATTTTTTTCAGATGCATGTCGATATTGTACACACCATGCTGAACATGTAGAGAAAAAGAGAAGAGTTTTGTGCGGCAATACAATGTCATGCGACATCGCTCCATGGTGGGTTCAATGGCAAACCCTCCCCACCCTCTCCAGTTGTAATCCAGAGGAAGATATCTGTTCGAGGCGGATTCAAACGCCACGACCACTCCTATTTACCCCCAAGGTGTTTGTTCTACCTTGGCATGATGATGTTAGTCATATCATGCATATGTTGCCTTGCAGTGCCTACTTTTGACATCATATATGTCATCTTCTTAGTTTAGACATGTTCTGTAATGCCACCTGTTTGGTTTCTATATCATATATGGGAATTATGCAGTCTCATGTCTTTCAGCCAGCCATAATATATATGAAATGTGCAATGCCATCCTGTTTAACCAGGCATCATATATTTGAATGATATCTTGCCCATCCTTTTCTTCATACATTTCCATTTGTCGACAATGTTTGTACATTAAACTACTCTTCCTGCGAATCAGCCATTTGGGTGGGAGATGGAAAAATCTGGAGTGAAAACAAGGCCTTCAGAGCGCATAGTGCTACCTGTCAAGCAGATCTCTTGTTGGGTCCCGATAGCTCCTCGTAGATGGATTCGAGACAGATGACCAGTCCTATTCCCCTCTTGAGGTGTATGCTCTAACTTGGCACGGTTATACTGCTCATATCATGCATACGGTGTCTTGCATTGCATAGTTTAGACATCATATACACAATATTCAACACCATGTTCTTAGGTCAGACATCATGTCGAATGCCCTCTGTTTAGCATATAAATCACATATGTGAATTAAATGATGCGATCCTGATTACTTAGATAACATGTAGGTGAATTATGTCATGCGATCCTGTTTAGTTATTCATCATATCTTTGAATTATGTTATGCTATGCTCTCCAGTTTAGATAGACATCATATATGTGAAATTATGTCATGCTATCCATTTTAGTTAAACAATATACATGTCAACTATTTCATGCCCTCTTTTTTCCACACTATCTATTTCATCTGTCTCCCATACAATGTTTGTACATTCAACTATGTTTCCTGATTATCAGCCATTTGAATTGGAGCGGGTGATGCCATATTCAGCGTACTAAAACACGGTCTTCAAATAAAACAGTGCTACCTCTTGGTGGAGATAGCACCCCGGTTGTACATGCACAAGAACCAGGCCTACCACACATAACCCAAACCCTCGCAGATTGTACCCCTACTGCGATGGACAGAGAACCAGCTTCACCCAATCTAGCCCCAACCCCAGGCGATAGCACTACAAAAAAAAGACACATCCGTGACATTTTGGGCTGAACGATTTTTTTTCTGTCATACATATGACACTTCTATGATGATAATTGTGACAGAACCTGGTATCATCATAGATGTGGTGGGCTCCTACTTCTATGACAAAAAATCATGACAGAAAATGGGCTTTTCGTCCTGGGCGGGCCGGAGACGCAGCTGCATGACATTCTTTGGGCCGTCCATGACGGAAAAAACCGTGGTAGAAGCGAGAGGTAGGAAAATTTCGGGGAGTTGCCGGTTACGGTGGGAGGTCGGGGGCCGAGCGATGCGCGTTTCTCTCATACACGTGACGCTGCTGCAGCGCGACGCGTTAGCTCTAATCAACCCGAAGCGAGGCGTTAGGCTCTAATCGAACCCGGCGATTGCACTATAGGCTACGCGTTCATCGAACCCGAGCGATCGATCGATGGTGTTAATCGAACCCGGTCGAGCGATTCTTCGCTCTCGCTGCTAATCAAGCCGATCGATTGATGAACAAAGGCGCGTTGCGGGGGTTTGGATGAGCGATGGCGGTGGCGTTATACGGATGAACATGACCCTGTGGTGTGGAGGGCTGGATGAACAGATGAGACGGTGGAGGGTGGCCGTGGAGGGTGGTTGAACAGACCCGTGGTGTGGAGGGCTAGATGAACAGAGACGGTGGAGGGGTGCCCGTGGAGGGTGGTTGAACGAGAGCGGTGGAGTAGCGAAGGTGGAGGCTGGATGAATAGGAGCCCGTGGAGGCCGGAGGAGGTCGACGGTAGCCGTGGAGGCTGGAGGAGGTCGACGGTGGAGATGAACAGATCCGTGGAGTCCTGCTTTGCGATGCGCCACACCTCTCTCGATGAACAGGACCCCGTTTGACCGTGGCGCCCAACACAAGTCCGTTTAGTCCGCTTTTGCGATGCGCCACACCCTCCCGATCAACAGGACCCCGTTTCGACCGTAGGAGGTCCTTTCCTCCGTTTTGCGGTACGTCACACCCCTCCCGATCAACAGGACCCCGTTCCGAATGTAGGAGGTCCGTTTCCTCCGTTCTGCGGTACGCCAGGCCTCGTTTCCATCGCATGTTCCGTCCAAGCCCTCCCGATGAACACGACCACGTGTTCCGTTCCGACCCAGCCGGTTGGCTCCCACGCGTTTCGTTGCCTCCCGATGAACATGATGCATTCCGTTGCCTCCTCATGAACACGAGCATTCTGTTGCTTCCCCATGAACACGACGACGACGCTGTTTCTCCGTTCCGACCCAGCCATGTACACGAGCCCTCGCCGTACGTATGCGCGAGTAGGCGTTCGAGACCCCGCCCGTATGTACACATACGTGGCCGTATTTTCTTTCTTGCACCCTGGCCGTTGTACATACGTGTACATGCTACGTGCGCGCCTCTACTACGACACGTGCACGCCTCTACATCCACCAGTATATATGTACGTACACGTTCGTGACCAGAATGACAACACTACGTACGCTTCGACCAGGTGGGTCCCGACTGTCAGGCACTTCCTTGCCTGCGAAGATGTAGCTGGTGGGTCCCAGCACTCAGGGGGGCGAATCGTTTTTTTTGCCCGGATGCACTTCCTTGCGTGCGAAGATGTAGCTGGTGGGTCCCAGCAGTCAGGGGGGCGAATCATTTTTTTTGCCCGGACACACTTCCTTGCGTTCGAAGGTGTAGCTGGTGGGTCCTAGCAGTCAGGGGGGAAACTTTTTTTCACAAAATACGGTGGCCCGTCCGGTGGGTCCCCGCTGTCAGGTGGAGGAATAATTATTTTGCGCATAATAAGGAGGCACTTCCTTGCTGCGGCCGTGGACCCAGCTGTCAGCCTCTCCACGCACAGTACTCTTCCGATGGAAGTCGGTCGTTGACCACATTGACCACGCCGCGCCGAGAGCACCACGGCGTTGGACGACGACGAGGCCTAGGAAGGGGACGACACGGAGGCAGGGAAGACTCGGCAGTTGTTTCCCACGCGGAGGGGAGTATGACTCTACGAGGGTTTACTGGTTTGTCTGCCGTCGCCGGAAAATAACAACAGGTGTGGGTGAGTAGAGGGATGGCTAGGCCAGCGATGGGAGTACGGTGGGGCAGTGAGGCCTGCGCGGCAGCACGGGGAGGAGGGAGGAGGCAGTCCCGCCGGCGCTTGTTTGAGTGGCTGGAGCAAGAAGAGCAGAGATTGAAGAAGCACGACGGCCGTGGAATGGACATCCAACCGTCACTGCTTGTGCGTCAACCTTTTTTTAGGAAAGCCTCAAATCTGTGGAAAACAACATACATCCCATCTGCCATTATTTCTAATAATTTACAGCCCATTTGCTAATTCTTAAGGTTTTTTTTGGAGCCCATATTCTTTTTGTTAGCATTACAGCCCATATTGTGGCCACGGTTAAAAAATTATACAAAATTTTGCATATTTCAAAAGCGTTCGAACTGTTTTTAATCCCGAAATTTCGACTCACATTCAAACTGATTTTAAAAATAAATGTATATCAATATAAAATCGAACAAATTCTCCACGCATAAAAATTAACGTAATTTAAAATCTTGAAATGAAAAAAAATATATTTGAAACTAATTACCGGTTTGATGTGTTTTAAAAATGTACATCCCATTTCTCATTACTGATGGGCCATTTTCTCGGCCAGCCGAATGAAAGCTCTCCTCGTCTTGAAAGATTTGCAGCCCAACAGGCCTGACAAAGCGACTTACTTGGCAAATCACAAAAAAACTGGGCTGTGGCCGTGGACCCAGCTGTCAACCTCTCCATGTACAGTACTCTTCTGATGGAAGTCGTTCCTTGACCACGTTGACCACGCCACGCGGAAAGCACCACGGCGGTGGACGACGACGAGGCCTAGTAAGGGGACGACGCAGAGCCGGGGAAGACGCGGTAGTGGAAGCCCGTGCGGAGAGGAGTACGAGGGTTCACTGGTTCGGCTGCGTTGTGAGGCTGCCGTCGCCGCAGGGCCTGGCCAGCGGTGGGAATAGTAGGGGGCGGTGAGGCCTCCGCGGAAGCACAGCCGGCCACGGGAGGCAGGAGCATGCGGCATGACCGGCGCTGCTTTGGGCGGCTGGAGCAAGAAGACCAGAGGTTGAGGAAGCACTACGGCCGTTGGATGGATATCGTACGGTCATTGGAGCTAGAATCGTTCATATTGACTAAGTTGAGAAAGTCTTTCGTCCCCGTCAACTTAGTAGGCCCACAAGACAGCCTCCCACAAAGGTGGGTCCCAGCCAGCCGGGGGAGTATTCATTTTTTTGTGCGTAATAAGGAGGCACTTCCGGTGGGTCCGAGCTGACAGTGGGGGGAACTTTTTTTTGCAAAATACGGTGGCCCGTTTGGTGTGTCCCAGCAGTCAGGGGGAAACGATTTTTTTTTTTGCAAAATACTGTTGGCCCGTCCGGTGGGTCCCTGCTGTCAGGTGGAGGAATATTTATTTTCCGCCTAATAAGGAGGCACTTCCTTGCGGCTGCCGTGGACCCAGCTGTCAACCTCTCCACATACAGTACTCTTCCGATGGAAGTCGGTCGTTGACCACATTGACCACGCCGCGCCGAGAGCACCACGGCGGTGGACGACGGCGAGGCCTAGGAAGGGGACGATGCGGAGCCGGGCCACGGGAGGCAGGAGCAGGCGGTAGCACAGCCGGCCACGGGAGGCAGGAGTGGGCGGCACGACCGGCGCTGCTTTGGGCGGCTGGAGCAAGAAGACCAGAGGTTGAAGAAGCACTATGGCCATTGGATGGACATCATACGGTTACTGGAGTATTGACTAAGTTGACAAAGCCTTCCGTCCCCATCAACTTAGTAGGCCCACAAGTCAGCCCATCAATATGGTGGGTCCTAGCTAGCAGGGGGTATTCATTTTTTGGGCGTAATAAGGAGGCACTTCCTTCCGTGCGAAGATATAGCTGGTGGGTCCGACCTGTCAGCGGGGGGAACATTTTTTCGTGAAATACAGAGGCCCTTCCTGTGGGTCCTAGCTGTCAGGTGGAGGAATCATTATTTTACGCGTAATAAGGAGGCATTTCCTTGCGTGCGGCCGTGGACCCAGCTGTCAGCCTCTCCACGTACAGTCCACTTCCGATGGATGTCGTTCATTGACCACGTTGACCAGGCCGCGCCGAGAGCACCAGGGTGGTGGACGACGGCGAGGCCTAGGAAGGGAACGACACGGAGCCAGGGAATACTCGGCAGTTGTTTCCCACGCGGAGGAGTACGAGGGTTTACTGGTTCGTCTGCCGTCGCCGGAGAATAACAACATGTGTGGGTGAGTAGAGGGATGGCTAGGCCAGCGATGGGAGTACGGTGGGGCCGTGAGGCCTGCGCGGCAGCATAGCCGGCCGCGGGAGGAGGGAGCAGGCAGTCCCGCCGGCGCTTGTTTGAGCGGCTGGAGCATGAAGAGCAGAGATTGAAGAAGCACGACAGCCGTTGGATGGACATCCAATAGTCACTGCTCTCGTGTGTTGACTAAGTTGACAGGGCGTTGCGTGTGCGTCAACCTTTTTTTTATGAAAGTATACGCATCAACCTGTAGTAGGCGCACAAGTCAACCTCAAATCTATGGAAAACAGCATACAACCCATCTGCCATTATTTCTAATAATGTACAACCCATTTGCTAATTCTTAAGGTTTTTTTTGGAGCCCATCTTCTTTTTGTTAGCATTACACCCCATATTGTGGCCACGGTTAAAAAGTGTACGAAATTTTGCGTATTTCGGTGCGGTCAACTGTTTTTAATCCAGAAATATCGATTCACATTCAAACTATTTTGAAAAATAATTTATATAAATATAAAATCCAAATAATTGTCCACGCATAAAAATCAATGGAATTTAAGATCTTGTAATGAAAAAAAATTGAAACTAATTCCCGGTTTGATGTGTTTTAAAAAAGTACAGGCCATTTCTCGACAAACCGAATGAAACTCTCATCGTCTTGAAAGATTTGCAGCCCAGCAGGGCCGATAAAGCAAGTAGGCCTTGTTTGGGTATTTCTTTAAAAAAAATAGAACTGGGCTAGCCATTTTAGCAAGAAAAAAACACAACTGGGCTCATGATGTGGTAAACATAAATAAAACCACAGGCTAGACGGGCCACAGCCCCGACAGCCCCGTTGTTACCCTGATCCGTCGCTAAAACTAGTATAAATAACAATTGCTTGTTCCTCAAAAAAACTGCACGACTTGTTTGGGTCCCCGTGTCGGCCGCTCGTAGTGTAATTCTCTTTTATTGACTACGTTGACAATGGCGTGAGCCCCGGATGTCCAACCATTAGGAGGAACCATATTTTTGGGCTTGTACTATAGAGGCACTTGCTTGCGTCTTCGCCATGACGCTGGTGGGTCCCTCTTGTCATCCTCTCCATGTACAAATCATCTCCTTGTTCCTCTCGGTTGTTGACGACATTGACAATGCAAGAGGGCGGCGCATCACAAGGCGAAGCGAACCAAGGCCGCAAAGCGGAGGACGACGGCGAGGCCTCGGGCCGGAACGAACAGAGCCGTTGAAGATGCGCCGTCCAGTCGCAGCGGAGGGGAGTACGAGGTTGACTGGTTCGGGCACGCAGTGCGTGTTGGGGCTGGCGTCGCGGAGAATAACAGGGCGTGTGGGGAATAGAGGAGGGACTGCCAACGTTGGAGGGTGCGTCGCGGTAGGGCGGCGGAGGCGCAGCCAGCCGTGGCAGGCGGAGCCGACGGGGTGGTTTGGTTTGGGCGGCTGCAGGAAGAAGAAGAGAAGAGATAGAAGATACACGACAGATGTTGGATGTCAATCCAACGGCTGGTAGGCAGAATCGTTTGTTGACTGGCTAGTAAGTCGACACCACCTTGGATAGGCTATTTCTTCGCGGGTCCCAAATGTCAGAATCCAAATCTGTCACGGTCATGCAGCCTTTCCTATGAAAATTTACAGCCCATTTGATGTGCTAGTTCGAAATAAGTTTGTGGGTGCTGGTGGGGCTAATCACTTGGCTTCAGAATGCACAAGAGCTCAAGCAGCCGGCGTGAGTGATGTTATTTCCCTTGGTTGTGATTTGTTAAAATATTTCACTCTAAATTAAACGAATGGCAAGCCATTTGCCTTGTTTCAAAGAAAATATGACCGTCACAACCGAGTTGAAAAGGGCAGGAACATCTAAGTCCAACTTACAAACTGTACAAAAGCACGAGGGTTGATTTTTCATCAGGTTTACAAAAAAAACCCAGATTGAAAAGGGCAACAACATCTAACTCCAGCACTATTTTTGGCAGTCACTGTCAAATGGATTGGTCAGGTCCATAGAATGAACATCCTGGGTCGGAAAATTTACTGGATTATGACCACAATATATTGTAAATAGAAGCCCGACACGTTCAGAAGCTCTTTTGCCCACCTGAAACTCCTTTTTTTGCTCTTCGACATACCCATCCGTCAAAACCATGCTGCTGATAAATTTAAGCCTGATGGACAATAGTAACCTCGCATTCAGCAAGAAGAATGTGACAAATCTTGTGTTTGCACGGTTGGCTACATATCGTTCTAGCGTTATTGTCTTCAATCGAATCTCATGAGAAGTGAGAAAATCCCAATGCTTACGAATCCACCGATTGGTTATAACTTTCTTACCCCGTCCTGTTGCCCAAATAGACATGAAGATTGAAAACAGTTAAGGTCTAAAAGAAGAGTGTCGAAAGAGCAACAACTGAACGGTTAATTCTAGTGCACTATATGGGGGCTTCCAATGTGCGTGAAATTATCACCTTTATATACAACTTCTCCAGACATGGAAAGCATTGCAGCAAGCCAATAATCTTGTTCAGATCAAAACTATTCATTTGGATATATAAGATCTTGACAGAATCCAGCATCATTGATAGGCCATCCAAGGAGAAACTCTTCATTGAGCATAGAACATAATATTAGTACAAAATGTGTACTCCAAGATGATATATAAATTATGCGTAGAAATTTAAAATGCAGCTTATGGTTACAAGTGTAGATGATAATATAAAGTACCTGAAGAACTGTGGAGCCAAACACCATATTGAAATGAGCACAGAGATCATGTATTACACCCAAGGTCTCCAGTTTAGGCACAGATAGGACGGTTATTTGCAACGGTGAATAACTAGAATCAAGGATCAACCTTTGAAGTGAAGGGGCATCTTGGATGATGAGCTGCCTTCAGTCAAAAGAAATTCCAATTCTTACAAGGTTAGGCGACTTTATTTGGAGACAATCGATTCTAACTGTGAAAACAAGCACCAAGAACTCCAGCGCAGGGCAACTGGAGTAGATGATGCTGTGCAATGAGGCCTCCGATATACGAACCCGCACAAGTGAAAGTTTCTTGAGAAATGGGAGTCGAAGGTTTAGTACTAGATTGTCTGGTAGGTAGCACAGCGCAAAGGTGGCGGTGTGGAGAGAGGAGGAAAACCACGAGATGGACATCGGTGCTGAGGGCATAAGTTCATGGCATTCGGTATATGGTATGTGATTTCCAGGGGAATAGTAGAACTCAAGCAGCTGTAGTTCTGTGAATTTAGGGGATTTCAGCCAGGCGTCCACCGTGCAGGGCATGGTATGCTTGCTCAGGTAGCATGACGGGATGCAGAGGCTTTGAACGGAGCCCTGGTAGGAGGAGATGATGGCTCTGGGGATTTCAAAATCATTGAAGAGAGATAGCTGACGACAGTCGAGATTAAGGGGCACGCCGCGCCATAGAGTGCGCCACCGAATTGAGAGGACTTGGGTGCGGCAGCAATCCTTGGTGGGGAGAAGCGAGATGATCTCCCCAAGGATGGCGTCCGGGAGATCGCTGATGCGGTCCACCCGAGATTCTACGGGTTCCTGGGATCCGGTGGGGGCGGGGTCGCCGCTTCTCCCCGCGCTGCCGGGTGCGGGATCTACAACAGGCCTCGCCGCTGGCGGGAGCCTCATCTTTTTGACGCTGGGGTCAGCCGACTCCATTTTCCTTGAGGGCGTCGCGTCGCGCTCACGGATTTGAGCAGAGTAACGATTGACGAGCCTAGTTGTAGTCTGAAGCGAAGAAGAAGGGAGCTGGGGTTTTCAGAGGAGTGAGGAAGAAGGGAGCTGGGGTTTTCTGTAGGAGTGAGGTGAGGAATTTGGGGGTACGAGTGGAGCGAGCTGGCGTGAGGTGGGTGGGAGCGAGGAGGAAGAAGAGCACCCAGGTTTTTTTAGGGGGGGGGGGGGGTGGGCGGTGTGCTGGGTGTGGGTAGCGCCTTTTGAATTGATTTTACTATTTACTAGTGTGGATTGGCTGTTTTGTCTTGGGCCCAGAGAAACAATTACTACTACTACTACAGTGGAGACACTCTACAGCTACCCAGAAAAACAATTACTACTAGTACAATGGAGACACTCTACCGCTTCTGGCTCCTCCTAGGTCATTGAAACGTCTCCCTCTACTAAATGTCGTTATACTTTTGTTCACCGACATGCGGGCCATGCAGCGTGCGGGCCCAAATGCCATCCACCAAATTAGAAGGTAGTATGCAGACGGAGAGTCACCCCGGTCGTAGCGCGGCAGTAACGAGCCGTCGTATCACAAAACCCCACCTCCCCGCAGTCTAAGTTTGACGGACGAAGCAACCATCATTTCACTCTTCGCTGAATCCCTTCTCCTCACCGTCTTCAAGAAAGGCAATACTCGATCTGCCACTGTTCTTCTCTCCCAACGAAGGGAAGGTAAGCGGATCCGTGATGTTGGTATATTTTCGTTCAGAGAAAAAAAAGAACTTTTGCAAAGCAGTAACCGATCCTCACTCTCTTTTTTGTTTCATTGTCATTGCGATTGAGTTTTCCTTTCAGTGGCCTCCTAGTATTCGTCAGTTTCATGATGGACCAAGGAGAATGGGGCAAAGATCTCCCGATATTGGAGGAGACGCGGGAGGCTGATCCCCATGAGACAGAGAGCTCCAAGAAGATGGAGGCAACCACCGAGCCGACCCCAGATACACTCACAGCCACTAATGAGATGGTCAACGCCCCGTTTGAGGTTACAGCCCCCGTGGCACTGCAGGAGCAGTTTTCCCCCTTCGAGGATGTGTCCCCCGCTGAGCTGCCCAAGGTGATTTCCTTCTTTGCCGATCTCGATTGTGGTTTTTCATCTAAGTATGTGGTGATTTTTTTTAGAAAAGGAAGTATGTGGTGATTAATAATGTAAAATTTTATTAGCTTCGATGCCATGCTATACATAGTGGTTTAATTAACTTGTGTTTCTTATAATTGAAAAGTAATTCAGAATTTGTTTCGCTTTCATTTAGAGCCCGATGCGCACAAGGATTGTGTGGTTGTGCATGTCACTCGCTATGAGGCGGACGACCTGAATATACGCACTGGGAAAACAAAGTTCTTAGGCTGTTGGATCCTGGAAGCCATTTGCGATTATACCAATGAAGAGGTGTATTCCAGCCTCACTGTTGTCAGGCGTGTTGTCCAGGGTGTACTGAAGCACAAGAAGTTCAAAGCTACTCCTTCATTTGTGAGGCATACTGTTCTTGTCAAGCTTACACAGGAAGATGACATGGCATGCCTCCACAAACAAGTTTATCAGTGGCAAGGCCACAAGGTTGTCTTCATGAAGGTTCACAGGATTGAGCTGCTGCGGGACGTCCTCGATGATGTTCATGGCAAGGTCCGTCTTGTGTCCAGCCCAAATTATACCGAGGCATGAAATAGTTTCCCCAGCTAGTGTTTAATAGTAGTTTGGATTGTGTCTAATTATCCGAACCTTGCCTGTTATCGACCCCTCTGGGGCTAGTACTCTGTTTGAATCCGTTTATGGGAACTGCTGCTACTTTTGTGTGCCCTGAATCATATAAGCAACTATGTATCTTGTTACAGTGGTTCGTGCAGTTAATTGAGGCCACAATGTAATAAATTCCAAACGTTCAACACTAGTCCAGCGCTCATGTGGAACACTCACATTAAACTCGTCTTCATAAAAATCTTGAAAAGCATAAGTTAAGCAGTTTTATACATCTCAATGATTCATAGAACATAACAAACATATACTAGTTCACAACAAAAGACAAAGTTGTGAGAAGGTTTACAAATCAGGAAAAAACAAGCAAGGCTTCTCTGAGCAAAGGGCCTCCCGGCAGGCTTAAATTTCCTGGAGTTCACTCTAGTTTTTTCTTGTTGCCACCGCTATTTGCAGAAATAAGCAGACCACAATGCCTCTTGTCCACGCACCTGTCCAAAAAACCGCCGTGCAGCCGTGCCAGCTAGTCCTCGGTCCATGGATGAACTGGTAGAAAGTGCATTCCGGACTAGGATGCAGTTGTTTTCGCTCATCCCTGCACTGCAATCAGGAACTAAAACGTACGAATCAGCTTCGTTTAGATTGCGTTGGTCATTCTACCTTAGTTACTACCAATGTAGGGATACCTTGAAGACGGGAGGTTAGACGACGACAACGAGGGATAGCCATCTCATTTTGCGCAGTTGTACTAAAACTGAGGTGTGTGCTTTTGATTGCGCGGATAGAAACGATACGGAGACAGACATCCCGAAATGATATGGAGACATACATCCCTGTTTGCGCAAATACGAAATACGGTTATTTAAACAGTGACAGATATTACTTCTTTCCCCCGTTACGTCTGAGAACCAAGTCCTAGATTCATGCTACAGCTTTCCCACTTTCTTCCCTGTTTGAACCAACGCTTTGAGTTGACTGTATGAACTAGCTTTACTTCTAATAATAGTAGAAATCTAGGTGGCTTTGGAACAGCGGACGTAAGTAGAAAAGGATCCACACGAAGGGGGAAGAGCTGGGGCAGTAGAGCAAGGAAGGTTTCGAAGGAATATATACCTGAGGGTCGTCGGCATGTGGCAAAGACAGCGTCGGGAGGCCGCATCTTGGCCACAATACCGCAGGGAGGAAGAAGGGGTCGGAGGCCCTCCCGAGCCGGCGCTCTCTCGGAGAGACCGGCACGGCCGCCGATCGGGACGCGCGAGCAGCCGTTGGTCTCCTCCCTCGCCGCCGATGACAGCATGAACGATGCACCTACACCCCCTGCCCCGGTCGAGGTTGTCCGGCCGGATTTGTGACCAGCCGTGAGCTGAGAGAGAGAGAGCGTGGCCACCTATGTCTTGTTTAGATCTAGAGAGCATGAGAGAGTGAACGAGAGGAATCCTAGTAAAGCACGCGCTAAGGCTCCTGCTTTTATATATAGTGGAGTGATTTTGTTGTACCGGCTTCAAAACAATGCGCTCCTACGTGTACCCGCGAGTGGGTGTGAGAGAACTAGTGCGTGCGTGCATCGCTTCTCTTCGTGAGAGTACAATATATACTATGCCCAAAGAACGTTCTCCACAAGAGTAATAATATAAGTGTGTGACGTGTGAGCTAAAATAAAATGTGTGCACCGTCTTTTGTTTTTTAGAAGTTCTGAGGGTAGGGTGTGAAGAGCACATATGTGCGTGACGTCTACCTGCAGATAGACGATGGGTGCCACATGCGAGTCTGCGAGAGGACTCGGGAGAGTTGTGACTCATGAGGGTGCGTGTGCGTGAGAGAGAGGGGGGCACGTATCAATGCAATGCATGTGCCCGTAAACCATTATCCGACAAAAGTTCGCCACAAGCCTTTTCCTGACGAACGCCGTAAGAACCGTTAGATCAGCACCCGACAGTGTCAGTTTTGCCATGTCATTTAATAGAATAGCCACTCCTCCTACACACAAATCTTCCATGTGAGTGTTAGCAACTGCCGTATGCTCCCTCTGTTCCGAAATGCAGTACATATAGCTTTATTGAAAATTAGAAGCTCGCAAACTTTTACCGAGTTTTCGTGTACCAAATTGCACATGTAGAATACCCTGTATATATCATTTCATTCAACTTCGAGAGGTAACTATAAAGATGGGTGAGGAGTCTACAAATAAAGACCATCGTATCACCCGCAGCAATTTCAACCATCCTTTAATGTCGAGGAATATCATAGGAACTCTATATGATGTGATTTTTATAGGATTTTTTCCTTTATAGCCAATTGGTTCATAGGAATAGATTCATATACTCTACATTTCAAAGGAAATAAACATGATATCATTTATATAGCTTTAGAGCCACTTGGTTCACATGAATGGATTCCTATACTCCCTTAATTTCAAAGGAAAATAAACATTAGTGTATATTCAATAGAAAAGTTCCTATGATATGAACCAAATTACATCTCTTTACTAATCCCTCCTCATAGGACTTGAGATACATGTCATCTCTAGATTCAATAGAAAAGTTCCTATGATGTGAACCAAATGACATCTCTTTTCCAATGCCTACTCATAGGAATTGAGATCCTCCATGTCATCTCTTTCCCTACAACTTCCATGTATACATCTTCTATTCCTAAATAGATAGTACAACCCACTAGTAGCTTTTTTCCAAAACATGCAACTATGGCACAAGAACTATATAGTGTGCCAATAACTTTGAAAGATGGTCGCTAGATGAAGCTAACCCGACAGTGCAGAGATGGGCAAATCCGAGCACTACTGGCCGTTGGATATCATCAACATTCCACCAGATCTGCCACATGTACAATTTAGAAGACTCCATGGTTGAACTTAAGCATAATGCACAAACCTCAAAAGATAAGCACTTCTCCTTTGTTCAAGAATCTTCTGTATCATAATTGATTATTTTTTTTCTAAATGAATTGCCATTATTTGTCTTTTACTTTATGATTTACAATGCACAACCCCATGAATCTTAACATTTTTATAAAAATAATTGATTTTGAATGAGATGAACTATAAGAACTAAACGAACATCTACATCATGCATATATGACTCAAAGCTTTACATGCTATAGTGTGTATTTATTCATAATTTGGTTTCGAAATATCATGCGTTCAATACATGTGTACCTTACTAGTTTTGAGTAGAGTAGCAAATTTCACGCGGCCCCAAGTATATCAAAATGCAGGGCCCATGCATCATTGCCTTTCGGTCAAACCTACGTCCACATTTTTTTGTACGTGCTATATCTCCACTGGTCCCCGAACCCAAAATGCTGCCTCGTTCTCGTAAAACCAAGCGGCCCACACATATTTAAGCACGTCGACTCGAACCCGTTTACTACGACGTGGCCCCGCACGCCGTAGTACTCCTACAAACCCTACCGCCGCACTCATCATCGGTTTTCTTCAAGAGGACGAGGGAGAAGCCGATTTGTAGTGGAGGCGCTTAAAAAAAAGGATCTATAGTGGAGACCCCTACCCTAGGGTGCCCTAGGTAGCTGCCGCACACATCATTGTTTTCTCTTTTCTTTATGCTCTTGCGTGCTAGAGTGAAATGATGGTTGCTTCGTCCGTCCAGCTGTAGCGACCCGACCCGAATGGATCAAGTCTCTGTGCTCCGGTGTCATCCTGGATCGATAATCTTGACACCACACAAGATTTGAAGGATTTATAACAGAGTAGCAATCACACACTTATTACATCGTTTGTCCAGAAGAGGACTTATTACAATAAATATGTCTTAAGGCCATCTAGTAACGATAACAGCGGAAGACTTGGAAGATAAGTGAGTCCATCAACTCCAGCGGCATCACTGAGTATAGAACCACGACCTAAGCACCTTACTCGTCGTCTGAAAAGTCTGCAACATGAAAGTTGCAGCCCGAGAACGGGTCAGCACATGGAATATGCTGGCAATGTAACACATAGAGAATAATGGATGATAAGCCTGTACTACATGCATATGTGGCTGGTGGTAAAGCTCTCTGATTCTGAGTTTTGCATAAAGCCGTTTTCCCTCTGCAAAGGAATAAATTTGTTTAACTATCATGGTGGTTGTTAAACATTGAGAATGGTTGACAAGATCCTCAATCCCAATTAAAAGTACTCATTAAAACCCAACAATATTAATTAGAGTAACATGTTGAGATTCACATGATATTCAAGTACTAGATACTCAAGATGTCCATAACCGGGGACACGGCTAATCATGATTAGTTTATACACTTTGCAGAGGTTTGCGCACTTTTCCCCACAAGACTCGATCGCCTCCGTTGGTTTCTCGCACTACATGGTGTTTGAGAGACGGATGACCGAGACATAGTCTTCGAAGCGTTTGCACCTTACGATGGGTAGACCGTACCACCTACAACCCCTACATCAGCTAGTCTACCACCGTAAGAGTTCACATGACTTAATCAACTATGCCAGAGCCCATAATGGCTTGTGGCTGCACACGAAGTTACTAGTATGAATGATCTTATGATCCCTTTGAGCACAGGTGGCGGTCCGAAGAAAAACAGGCAAGTCCTGATAGAAACCAGGTGCCTCAATCCACCCAGATGTGTGTTTAAGTTGCCACCTTAAATAAACCTTTAATTACAATCTCACATCTGTCATGGATATTCACTCACCCAATCCACGTCTACTAGCATAGCATAGCATAATGAGCAAACGTAGAAGTAACTCCCAAGGTTTCATAAGTAAAACAGGTAATAGGTACTACCTCAATCTACTTCCCATCCCACAATTTAATTAGATCCTAATGATGCAATGTTTGAGGATTGATCTAATGCATAAAAACTGGGTATGAGAAAGTATGATCAAAGTGTTACTTGCCTTGCTGACGATCCGCGAAACCTAGAGACTCGAAGTAACAAGCGGCGCACTCCGGGTGATCTATCGCAGACAAACAACAAGCATACAATAAGTACTCATCTAATGCACAGGTAAATCTCGAATAAAAGATCTAACCAGAAAGTTCAACTTAAGAACCCTGGTGGCAAAAAGAATCGAATCTAATAAAGCAACGAAAGTCAAACGACGAAAGAAAACAACTCGGTTATAGCAAGTTGAAACTAAGTCAAATTTTACAGTAGCAAAACTTTGTTTAAGTTGATTAGTCGGAACGGCGGTTTCAAGAACGAAACTCCAGCGCTTGAATCACCTGATTCCGATAAGCGGCGAGAAGATAGACTAGAAAGAAAATCGGATCTGAAATCGCTATCAGAAAAATAGCGGAATAAATCCGATGAGAAAGAAAACGACGAACGGTTGAACGAATGGACGTTCATTAACCGAAGCAAACCGGTGATCACGTTCGTTAGGACGAACGGTCCGGCGAACGCTTGCTAAACAAAACCAGAAAGAAAAACCGGCGAGAAAAACCGATCTAGGGTTTCGGAAAGAAAACCGAAACGAAAAACCGATCTAGAAAACCGGAACGGAAACCGAACCGAGGAAAAGAAAAGGTGACGCGGCGCGGGCTAGTACCTCGAAGAGGCGAGGGGCTCCGGCGGCGGCGGCGGCGGGTGAGGGGCAGCGGTGTAGGGCGGCGGCGGCGGCACTTGGCGGCGGCGGCGGTGAGGAGAGGAGAGGAGGGGTGTTGGTTTGATGTGTTAGAGGGGGGGTGCTTGGGTATTTATATTGGGTAGGGGAGGGTTTTGCTTGGGGTAGGGGACAATAAATAGACTAGGATTAGGAAACAAGAGGGAAAAGATCTAGAAACAAATACGGAATAAACGGAAATAGGACAAGAGTCGTACTAGGATTGGAAAAAGGAGCGGCGGCTCCCTGTGCGGCGCGTGCGATGGTGTTGGCCTCCTGGCCGGCCGGTGGCTTGGCGGCTTGGGCCTTTGGCCCAAGGCGCTGCGGGTTTTTTTTTTAAATCGGTTTCGCGCGCAGAAAAATTCAAAGAAAAAAATCTAAATGAACTCCAAAATTAATAAAGTAAACTTTCCCCGACTCCTAAAAATGAGTCGAACAAAATGAACTTTACTCGGGCCAAAATGCAATTTTTTGAAAAATCGCATTTTTCCCTAAGGCAAATAAACTCCGAGAAAAATCCAAAATTTGATTTATTTATTAAATCTTCATTTTTCCTAAATTTTGGGAATGTCATATTATTCCCTCTCTTATTTTTGATATTGGAAAAATATTTGAATATAAAATAAATAAATCCAATGATCCTCTTTTCATAGTTTTGAGAGAACTCAAATACAGAAATTTCGAAATCTACAACTCTCTCCGAGGGTCCTTGAGTTGCGTGAATTTCTAGGATCAACAAAATGCAAGAAAATATGATATGCATGATGACTTAATGTATAACATTCCAAATTGAAAATTTGGGATGTTACAAACCTACCCTTTAAGATGAATCTAGCCCTCGAGATTCGGGTTGGCTAGAAAATAGGTGAGGGTGATCCTTGAGCAAATCTTCTTCTCTTTCCCAGGTGGCTTCATCCTCAGAGTGGTGGCTCCACTGAACCTTGCAAAACTTGATAACCTTGCTGCGAGTAACTCTGCTGGCATATTCGAGAATCCTGACTGGTTTCTCCTCATATGTTAAATCTTCCTTCAACTGAATTGCTTCAAGTGGCACTGTACCTCTTAACGGTATCTCTGCTATCTCGGCGTGACATTTCTTCAGCTGAGAAACATGGAACACGTCATGAACTCCTGACAGTCCTTCTGGTAATTCCAGCTTATAAGCGACTTCTCCCATGCGTTGCAAAATCCTATATGGTCCAACGAAACGTGGTGCTAACTTTCCTTTAACTCCAAATCGCTTAACTCCTCGAAGTGGGGATACTCTAAGATAAACTCTGTCTCCAACTTCATATTCCATCGCCTTGCATTTTGAATCCGCATAGCTTTTACATGCGGACTGGGCTACCTTGAGCCTATCGCGAATCAACTTAACCTTCATTCGACTCCTTGATCAAATCTGGTCCAAACAATCGACGGTCTCCAACTTCGTCCCATGATAACGGTGTCCTGCACCTCCTTCCGCACAAAGCCTCGAAGGTGCCATCTTCAAGCTGGTTTGGTAACTGTTGTTATAAGAAAACTCTGCATACGGCAAGTTATCATCCCAACTAGATCCATAATCTAGTGCACAAGCTCTCAGCATATCCTCCAAAATCTGATTGACTCTCTCGGTCTGTGGGTGGAAAGCTGTACTGAATTCCAGCCTGGTTCCCAATGTTTTGTGCAACTGATTCCAAAACTTTGAGGTAAATTGGGTTCCTCTATCTCATACGATACTCCTCGGAACTCCGTGCAAACACACAATTCTGGTCATGTATATCTTTGCCAACTTAGCACTGCTATAGGTAGTCTTGACTGGAATGAAATGAGCTACCTTCGTCAAGCGGTCGACTATAACCCAAATCGAATCATAGCCTGAACGAGTCTTTGGCAAACCCGTGATGAAATCCATGCCTAGTTTATCCCACTTCCATTCGGGTATTGGCAATGGTTGCAACAATCCTGCTGGCTTCTGATGTTCTGCCTTCACTCTCTGACATACATCGCAAACTGCTACATACTCCGCGATATCCTTCTTCATTCCGGTCCACCAGAATGTTTCCTTCAAATCTAAATACATCTTGGTATTTCCTGGGTGAATCGAATAGGGTGAATCATGTGCCTCTTGCAGAATCAACTTCCTGATCTCCGGGTCATTTGGCACGTAAATACGGTCCTCAAACCATAGGGTATCGTGCTCATCCTCACGAAATCCCTTAGCTTTTCCTTCGCTCATTTTCTTCTTTATATCCGCAATCTCTTTGTCCTTTTTCTGAGCTTCCCTGATTTTATCCATCAACGTAGACTGAATCTCCAATGCTGCTACGTAGCCTCTCGGAACTATTTCCAAACATAGCTCTCGAAGGTCTTCGGCTAACTCCTTGGGTATTCCTCCCATCATTAGTGTATTGACGTGGCTCTTACGACTCAATGCGTCTGCTACAACGTTAGCCTTCCTGGGGTGATAATGCAATCTCATATCATAATCCTTAATAAGCTCCAACCATCTCCTCTGTCTGAGATTTAATTCCTTCTGCGTGAAGATGTACTTCAAACTCTTGTGATCCGTGTATACCTCACAATGATTTCCAATGAGGAAATGTCTCCATGTCTTCAATGCATGCACTACGACTGCTAACTCCAAATCATGTGTGGCATAATTCAACTCATGAGGCTTAAGCTGTCGTGAAGCATACGAAACAACTCTTCCTTCCTGCATAAGCACTGCTCCAAGTCCTCGACGTGAAGCGTCGCAATACACCTCATAATCCTTGGTCTGATCTGGCAAAATTAACACTGGTGAGGTAACCAATCTTTTCTTCAACTCCTGAAAACTTGCCTCACAATCCTCAGTCCATATGAACTTGGTATCCTTCTTCAACAACTCTGTCATAGGCTTTGCAATCCTTGAGAAATTCTCAATGAATCTTCGATAGTATCCTGCGAGTCCAAGGAAACTCCGGATCTCTCCAACTGTCGTTGGTGCTTCCCATTTGGTTACGGTCTCAACTTTTGTGGGGTCAACTGCTATCCCTTCTCCGGATATAACATGTCCAAGAAATCCAACTTCCTTTAGCCAAAACTCACATTTGCTGAACTTGGCATATAACTGATGTTCCCTTAGCTTCTCCAAAACCAATCGCAAATGTTCCTTATGTTCCTCTTCATTCTTTGAGAAAACCAAAATATCATCTATGAACACCACGACAAACTTATTCAAAAACTCCATAAACACTTTGTTCATCAGGTTCATGAAATAGGCCGGTGCGTTAGTCAGTCCAAATGACATAACAGTGTACTCATACAGTCCATATCTCGTGGTAAATGCTGTCTTAGGTATGTCCTGCTCCCGAATCTTCAGCGGATGGTACCCTGATCGCAAATCGATCTTGGAAAACACTTTAGCTCCTTGCAAACGATCAAATAGATCATTTATCATTGGTAGTGGGTACTTGTTCTTGATTGTTACTGCATTCAATCCACGATAATCAACAACCATCCTTGACGATCCATCCTTCTTCTCCACTAACAGTACGGGTGATCCCCAAGGCGAAGAACTTGGGCGTATATAACCTTTATCCAATAGCTCCCTAATCTGCTTCTTGATTTCCGCCAAATCCTGTGCGGGCATCCTGTATGGTCGCTTCGATATCGGGCTTGTTCTGATTACTGCATCGGGCTGATCTTCAACCTCCTCCACATCAATGTGGTTCACCTGTCCTCTGTTGAAAGGGTTTGGCTTCTTTCCAGAGCTTCCATTTCCATCTTGGCCTTCGGGACATTCATTTGCATAATGTCCGTTCTTGGAACACTTGTAACAGGTGACATGGCTCAAGTCTTTCTTGGGTGGGGTTGTTGGTGTGGTCCGGTTCTGGCCGTTGCTTCCTCCATTCCCATTACCATTCTTGTGGCCATTATGGTTGTGCGAACTACCTCCTCCATGGGTATGCTGAAACTGAACTCCCTGTTTAGGGGTATAACGGGGCTTCTGCTTGGCTCCGAGTTATACTTCCCCGCCCATACTTCCTCTTGCGGTTCTCAATTTGTGCTGTTTTCCTTCAATCATGAGGGCACGGTCTACCAACTCCTGGTAGTTATTGAAACTTGCTACCATCAACTGCATGCTTAACTCATCATTCAGTCCTTCCAAACTTCTCACGCTTAGCTGCATCCAGTAGCAACGTCATCCGGGCATAACGTGCTAACTTACTAAAATCATCCACATATCGCCAACAGTCCTTCCTCCTTGGCGTAAGTTGCGAAATTCACGCTTCTTCATGGCCATAGCTCCTGCTTTGAGACATGGGCGGTCGGAAAGCTTGTTGAAACTGATCCCATGTGGCGGTGTCTCAGGGGTAAGTGGCTGTAAAATTCTCCCACCATGCTGCTGCGGGTCCTTCAAGCTGGTGTGCAGCAAACTTCACCTTTTCACCATCTGTACATCCTGCAGTGGTCAACTCCCTCCCTATCTTACGGAGCCAATCATCTGCTACAATCGGCTCGGTGCTACTGGAATACACCGGCGGATTCAGCCTTAAGAAACGAGTCAAGTGATCTGTAGGTGGTGGTGGCGGTGGGTTGTTGTTGTTGCCTTGGTTCTGTACCAATGTTTGGATCAAAGTGTTCTGCTGCTGGATCAACTAGGTGATCTCTGGCGGGAAAACAAACCCGGGGTCGCGTCTCAGAGGCATCTGATGGGTTTAGAAAAGATGAGAAATTAAGAAATAGAGTGAGGTCTAAGGAGAAACACTACCCAAATGTATATGAGCAAATGCACACAAAATCACTTCATTCAATTCAAACAAAGGGCTTACAACGATCTAACTATCGCAAAAGTGCGTGTACTATGATGTTACATGGAGGTAATATTACTAATATGTGGGGGTCATCTATTAATTTGAACCGGTGGAAGACTCCATGATGTCTGCTCCAGCTTCGTCTTCAAAGTCGGGTTCACTTGGATCCGAATCGGTGTCGTCGATGATGATGTAGTTGCTCGGGCAGCCGACGTACTTGTCTTCATTCTTGAGTGCCAATTTCTTCTTGAGTTCTTCAATCTCATACTTAAGATCGTTATTGTGTCTTGCTACAGCTACGATCTCGTCCATGTAGTCCTTGCGTGTAGACTTTAGTTCTCCTTCAAGTTCGATGATCCTTCCCTTTGCATTCTTCAACTCTATCATATCATTGCACATCTGGTTCTCCTGGCGTCGAATGTGCTGGTTTAACTCCTGGATGAAAGCTGCAATGGATCTATCCTTCTTGGTGCTGACTATCTCCCATTGTTCATTCCGGCGTCCGCAAATCTGGTAGATGGTGTCCTTGAGGTCCTCTTGGTAAACTTCTCCAATGCGTCCCATGGTGATATGAGCTGCCATGCTCTTTCCCAGACTCGAGTTGGTGCAATCGAAAACACTATCTATAGGCTTGGTGATTGGGGCGAATGTCCTTCCGGAACGTGAGCTTGAATCTTCTAGCGCTCCTCTTGAGCAGAGTGGCGTTGAAAGTCCCGTGAAACTTGGTAGTCCAATGTTCGGTACTTGGTGACTTCCTTCAAGTGAAATCCAAAGGTGTGCCTTCATCTGGTTGGGCGTACTTGATCTTTCGTCCTTCATCCTAAAAGAGTAGAAAAGATGAGGAGTTAGAAAATGGGAAGAGAGTAGTGATCTATGGCTTTAACTTAGTGGTCGTGTCCTACAACAACAGGTGCTCGATACCATCTTTGTAGCGACCCGACCGAATGGATCAAGTCTCGTGCTCGGTGTCATCCTGGATCGAGAATCTTGACACCACACAAGATTTCAAGGATTTATAACAGAGTAGCAATCACACACTTATTACATCGTTTGTCCGTAAGAGGACTTATTACAATAAATATGGCTTAAGGCCATCTAATAACGATAACAGCGGAAGACTTGGAAGATAAGTGAGTCCATCAACTTCAGCCGCATCATCGAGTATAGAACCACGACCTAAGCACCTTACTAAATAAATCGAAAGTCTCAACATGAAAGTTGCAGCCGAGAACGGGTCAAGACATGGAATATCTGGCAATGTAACACATAGAGAATAATGGATGATAAGCCTGTACTACATGCATATGTGGCTGGTGGTAAAGCTCTCTGATTCAGCTTTGCATAAAGCCAGTTTTTCCTATTGCAAAGGAATAAATTTGTTTAACTATCATGGTGGTTGTTAAACATTGATAATGGTTGACAGCATCCTCAATCCCAATTAAAAGTACTCATTAAAAACCCAACAATATTAATTAGAGTAACATGTTGAGATTCACATGATATTCAAGTACTAGATACTCAAGATGTCCATAACCGGGGACACGGCTAATCATGATTAGTTTATACACTCTGCAGAGGTTTGCGCACTTCTCCCCACAAGACTCGATCGCCTCCGTTGGTTTCTCGCACTACATGGTGTTTGAGAGACGGATGACCGAGACATAGTCTTTCAGAAGCGTTTGCACCTTACGATGGGTAGACCGTACCACCTACAACCCCTACATCAGCTAGTCTACCACTGTAAGAGTTCACACGACTTAATCAACTATGCCAGAGCCCATAATGGCTTGTGGCTGCACACGAAGTTACTAGTATGAATGATCTTATGATCCCTTTGAACACAGGGTGGCGGTCCAAGAAAAACAGGCAAGTCTGATAGAAACCAGGTGCCTCAATCCACCCAGATGTGTGTTTAAGTTGCCACCTTAAATAAACCTTTAATTACAATCTCACATCTGTCATGGATATTCACTCACCCAATCCACGTCTACTAGCATAGCATAGCATAATGAGCAAACGTAGAAGTAACTCCCAAGGTTTCATAAGTAAAACAGGTAATAGGTACTACCTCAATCTACTTCCCATCCCACAATTTAATTAGATCCTAATCATGCAATGTTTGAGGATTGATTTAATGCATAAAAACTGGGTATGAGAAAGTATGATCAAAGTGTTACTTGCCTTGCTGACGATCCGCGAAACCTAGAGACTCGAAGTAACAAGCGGCGCACTCCGGGTGATCTATCGCAGACAAACAACAAGCATACAATAAGTACTCATCTAATGCACATGTAAATCTTGAATAAAAGATCTAACCAGAAAGTTCAACTTAAGAACCCTGGTGGCAAAAAGAATCGAATCTAATAAAGCAACGAAAGTCAAACGACGAAAGAAAACAACTCGGTTATAGCAAGTTGAAACTAAGTCAAATTTTATAGTAGCAAAACTTTGTTTAAGTTGATTAGTCGGAACGGCGGTTTCGAAACAAAACTCCAGGCGCTTGAATCACCTGATTCTGATAAACGAGCGAGAAGATAGACTAGAAAGAAAATCGGATCTGAAATCGCTATCAGAAAAATAGCGGAATAAATCCGATGAGAAAGAAAACGACGAACGGTTGAACGAACGGACGTTCATTAACCGAAGCAAACCGGTGATCACGTTCGTTAGGGACGAACGGTCCGCTAACTTGCTAAACAAAACCGGAAAGAAAAACCGGCGAAAAACCGATCTAGGGTTTGGAAAGAAAACCAAACGAAAAACCGATCTAGAAAACCGGACGGAAACCGAATGGAAACCAACCGAGGAAAAGAAAAGGTGGCGAGCGCTGGCTAGTACCTCAAGAGGCGAGGGCTCGGCGGGCGGCGGCGGGGTGGCGGCGACGCGTGGGGGCGGCGGCGGCGGTGGTGAGGGGCGGCGGTGTAGGGCGGCGGCGGTGAGAGAGAGAGAGGAGGGGTGTTGGTTTGATGTGTTAGAGGGGGGGGGTGCTTGGGTATTTATATTGGGGAGGGGAGGGTTTTTCTTGGGGTAGGGGACAAGAAATAGACTAGGATTAGGAAACAAGAGGGAAAAGATCTAGAAACAAATACGGAATAAACGGAAATAGGACAAGAGTCCTACTAGGATTGGAAAAAGGAGCGGCGGCTCCCTGTGCGGCGCGTGCGATGGTGTTGGCCTCCTGGGCGGCCGGTGGCTTGGTGGCTTGGGCGGCCGGTGGCTTGGCCCAAGGCACTGCGGTTTTTTTTTTAAATCGGTTTCGCGCGCAGAAAAATACAGAAAAAAAATCTAAACGAACTCCAAAATTAATAAAGTGAACTTTCCCCGACTCCTAAAAATGAGTCGAACAAAATGAACTTTACTCGGGCCAAAATGCAATTTTTTGAAAACACGCATTTTCCCTAAGGCAAATAAACTCCGAGAAAAATCCAAAATTTGATTTATTTATTAAATCTTCATTTTTCCTAAATTTTGGGAAAGTCATATTATTCCCTCTCTTATTTTTGATATTGGAAAAATATTTGAAGATAAAATAAATAAATCCAATGATCCTCTTTTCATAGTTTTGAGAGAACTCAAATACAAAAATTTCGAAATCTACAACTCTCTCCGAGGGTCCTTGAGTTGCGTGAATTTCTAGGATCAACAAAATGCAAGAAAATATGATATGCATGATGACTTAATGTATAACATTCCAAATTGAAAATTTGGGATGTTACACCAGCTTAATGCGGGAAAGGTGGGGCTTTGTGATTTGACCCCTCATTGCTCATTTTCTACTACTGCGGCGCTACTACCGGGGTGCCTCCAATTCCAACCGCTGCTCCAAACTGTGATTTGGTGCATCACACGTGGAACAAGACGGTGGATGAGCCACATGTCTGCCAAAGGGGTCCTGTTAAGTGTGTAAGCCATTTCGCAAAGCGGATCGACCTGCTTGAGTTGCTACGCCAACACGACAGGAGCAGCCTACCACTTGGTTTTGCTCCTTGGTGAATCCCGACTATATTGATCTAAAAAGATACGTGCTGAACTACCCTCTCCGTCTCGGTTTTTTATTTGAATGCGTCTCGGTTTATAGGGCCTGCACATAGTTCTAGGTCATCCATTTGACTAACTAAATATGAGTTACTATGTCACAAAAAGTGTATCATTGGATTCTTATTCGGTGATATGTGAAGAAACAAGAAACGAGGTAGAAGTTAATGCACCGCGCCTTAGTATTTTGGGATTATTTGGTTTTCGTAAGATGACTTACCCACCTAGACGGAGGGAGTAGTTGTATTTAAAAGTCGAGGGTGGGGCTTTTCCTGCGCGGTAGGAGGGGCAGTTCCGCCTAGTCGGTTCGACGGAGACGCGAGAAGACGAGGGAGTAGGCTGCTGCAAACGTAGGGCTGTGTGATTTGACAACAAGTTACTGCTGGACAGGTGGGGCCCCGTGATTTGACTTGCCATTGTCATTTTAACTGCGGCGCTACGACCGGCATGAGTCTCCCGATTCCCGACCACGTCCATACAGGTGCCTCTCCCAATGCTCCACCATGTAGTAGTAGAGGCTGGCTCTTGCATGAGAGCCCACTTCTCCACTTTTTCCTTGCCTCTCTTTCCTCCACATATGCAAAAATGCCATGTAAAGCGCACTATTGTACTTACTTGCTCCTACAGGTGCTTAAGCTTGCCACATAAGCATAAAGTCTGATCTGGCAAGTTAATCAAGAAGAGAGAGACTAGTTTGGTGACCCAAGGAAGAAACGGTGCTGAGCGCGTGTACCTAGGTGAAAAGAAATTTTTGAGTCTATAGCTAATTAAATGAAGCAAACTTAGCAACACCATTTCATTGGAAGAGGTCACTCCTTGGCAAATGCAATAAATACTAGTACTCCCTGTGTCCCATTATATAAGAACGTTTTTGACACTACACTAGTGTAAAAAAACGTTCTTATATTATGGGGCGGAGGGAGTATGAAGAAAGAGATAGAGAGGAGTAAAAAAAATACACTTATAACCAACCTTGTTGTAGTATGAGTGACTAAGTGATGACTATGTATGACATGCCAACATCAGATAGCCTAACGCACCGTGTTAAATATCCAAGGTCGCGACCGCGCGAGCGACGTGACGGTCGTGGTAGGCGCGACCATGAAACGGGCTGCTGGCAGCCCTTGAATCTGAGATCAAACGGTCGCATGCTAAGTTACTGAAAATTTGCAGAATAACCCTCCAGGATAGGATATTCACCCATAGGTCTAGAATCACGCCATGCGACCGTTCGATCTCAGATCCATGGGCTCTCGGAAGCCCGTGTCATGGGAGAATGGAAAGCCACTACCCTGTCGTTCGCACGCTGGAAGTTCACTCCTACTCGTCCCCGCACGTCCTTTAATACTACGGCGGTTCGCTCCTAGTCGTCCCATCCATTCACATTACGGCAGTTCCACTAATCCTAACCCTCCTCCCAAATCCATGGCGTCCCAAATCTCCCTGATCGGCGGTGAGTACAAGGTTAGAACCATCACCAGCGATGAGTTCGACGTGATCTACACCAGTACTTCCGCGATGGTGAAAGGATGCCTTTCTCGCTTCAGATGCATGTTCGAAAACTCACATGATGAGTGGGTCGCTGGGCTAGATGTTGAGTACACCACAGTCGTGGGACGAGAGAAGGATCTAAAGGACGAAGAGAGGAAGAAGCCCGCCGTGATCCAGGTTTGCGTACATAACGTTTGCTTGGTCTACCACATATGCCATGCCGACGTTGAGTGTCAGGATTTTAAGAACTTCCTCGAGGACAAAACAGTGAAATTCGTTACTGTAGACTTTAAGAACGACAAAGAAGTCCTGCATCGGATAGGCCTCGTTGTAGGCAACCCCTTCGACCTCCAGAAGAATCGGCTGGTGCCCTCTCGTCAGCCTTCAATGCTGACCTTGGCAGGAGCCATGGTTCATCCTTCAGACGGCGATGGCGGAGAAACCTCCATACACGTTTCATCGTCATGCATGGCAGCGGAATGTACTAGATATAGACCACATCCAGTACGCTGCAATGGATGGCTACCTTTGTTTCAATATCTACAAGGGCTGGATGAAGAGCAACAGCCAAGTTGGCGGTTCAAGCAAAGAAGTATCAGCCAAGAGGAAGAGGGACAAGGACGAAGTCGAGGACATCGACGAGGACTCCGAGTAAGGTGGCAGTGTCGTTGCTCATGGTGGTTCTAAGGCTGGTCATAGTGGGGAGTAACTTAGACTAGTGGCATATGCATGACACTAGTCTAAGTTACTACCTTCATAATGCAAATTAACATGATAGTGGTGTCATAGATGGCTTCATTTATTAGCTTGTAGACTCATCTTGTCTTGGGAAGCTCTATGTTACAGTAACATATTATGTTACCACCTCACATTAAATACTTGCCACATAAGCAAAAATTTCTTGGAGTGCGCTATGTTACTAGCTAAGTTACTGCCACTATGACTATCCTAATGCAGTGTCTACCGGATTAGTTGCATAGTTTAATTTCAGGTGTGCTTAGTTTAATTTGAGGGGTATGTTGTGCTGAGCCCCCAGCAGAACTATGTTCTGTTTCTTCTCGTTACTTTAACTCTTCAGTATGTACATACTAGTACTAGTATTTCTTTAATAGAATTTAGCACCCCAATTAAGCACGTACTAGCTTTTTTAATAGTACTATATGCATAATTTGGCGACGAGCGCTCTCTATATGTACCACCTTTTTTAAATTTCAATTTTGCTCCATGGCGCAATCCATCGGTAGTGAGTACTACTGTACAAAAGTATATATTTTTAAAAGGCTAGCGTATTGTTCATCACATATATATATATATATATATATATATATATATATATATATATATATATATATATATATATATATATATATATATATATAGGACAAATGTTTCCTACAAGCAGTGGTAGTTACCACCACTTGCGTTTTGTATGTTGTATGTAGTATCTGTCAAAACCGAGAGTATATACGTGTAGTATGTAGTATATATCAATGATTAGGTAGTATATATACTACTTTTTAGGTAGTATGTATCATGTTTTGAGTATGCTCTTTTTATGTATAAATATGTACGTATTTCACAAATATAATAAAACTATGGACTCATATGCAATTTTTTCATGTAAGTTGCTTTAAAATATCTTAGATATAGTATATGAACATAATTAAAATAATAAAATAGTATATATAGTACCACATGGTAGTATATAAGATATGTGGGGTAACTACCACTGGGTGGTAGGATGGATTTTCCCTATATATATATATATATATATATATATATAGCCAGTTAAATTCTCAACCTAGAACGATGTGCATGCCATGTAGTAAACCGATACGGAGGAAGTATACTAAAAATGAGGTGATTTTACCGAGCGATCGGCAGGGGAGCATGGCCTGTCATGCGGTCCCACATGTCATGATGTACCAAGGAGATGTGCGTGTCCCTCTTGAGGCAGAAGCAATACTAGTACGTGGTTTGAGATGATGTCGAACCGAAGTGTGAAATAATGGTTGCTTCGTCCATCTGGGAAGGTGTGACATTGTGATTTGACGTCTCATTGCTCATTACTACTACTAGGCCGGTACGAGTGGGGTGCGTCCCCCCTGCTGTTCTGCACTGTTATTTGGTGCTTGACACGTCGACCCGGTTGCTATATGTCCCACAGGTCGGCGACAGGAAGTACATAATTCATGAAAGGGAGCATCGACGGAGGAGTATACTACAAAATTCATGAAAGGGGGCGACTTAGTTTTGGAAAAATCTGTTTTTACGGAGTACGTACCCACTAGGGTTTATAGGGCTCATCTAACAAACATTCGTTTTTCCGTTTGATAAGTATCAATTCTACTATACTAGCAGTAGTACCATTACATGTTGGATTTGGAGGTGCGTTAGATCACCCGACGCAAGCAGTGTCAAGAGGAAACTAACCAATGCATGTTCAAGTTCATGGAAATTTAGTGGTCATTCATGCATTCGTTCTAATTAATGCCTCGGTAAACATAACTTCTTGAGAAAAACGAGCATACTATGCAAATTACGACATTAATTCGACCACTCACCGTCTACCTTGGTTGGAGAGATTTTGAAATTGAGCCATAAACTGGAAAGGAGGGAGTAGTAACTTTTGTCTCGATTACTATTTGTGGCCTTGTATAGATGCAACATGTATTTTTTTATAGTGGCCTTGTATAAGTAAATAGAGGGAGTACTACCCAAAGTATGTAGTAGGGACGAGGAGTAAACGGAGGGAGTAGTAAAATTTTCTCCTCGTGCTGCGAGCCACCGCGCGCGTGGTTGAGGGAGCGGGCGTAAAGGCGTACAGTAGTAGTAAGCTTCACCTCATCCTGTGAGCCACCGCGCCCGTGGGCGGGGGAGACGGCGTACTAAGCAAGTTTCTCGTCGTTCTTCGAGATGACGGGACACATCAAAAGTACTCCAGTGTATAGAGCCTTGCCTCTAAGGTAGGCTCCACATGGTTTGCCTCTTTTTTTAGTTTAACATAACGCGTCAAGTCGCAATTTGTTTGTTCACCCGTGGTAGACGATCCTCCCTCCACCAAGTGGACAACCAGTACACGTGCCAAATTACCACGTGGGCTGCCTTTTTCGTACAGAAATGAGCTCCACCGTGTATCCGCGTGGGTGTGGTTGGGAAAGAGACGGGAGTACGTGCGCCGTGCGTGGACCTCTTCTCTTCGTGCACGTCCCCCACCTACGTGGGTGTGTGTGAGAGAGATACAAACCTAGACATAATGCGCTGTCCATCCCCATGCCTCCGCCCAGTCCGACCACCAGTCACCACCACGGCACCACTCCCCACTCCTCCTCACCTTATCTCTCATATTTCTCCCTCCATTTTTATATACAAGGGGCCACTATCAAAATTACAATTTGCATATATACAAGGCCACTAACACTAATCGATGCAATATTAATGGTGTTTGCCTCGTGGTACTAGCAAAGGAGGACATTAATTATCCCTTGCATGCATGCGGGAGTTTGTAAAAAAATGCATCTTGATGTTCCGTGCAATGCATGAGCATCTTGCTAGTCCATGAAAACAACACATGGCAAAATTCCACGGCGAACGAGGGATTTGAATCTGTTGGGAGGGGCTGTTTGGATCTTGCCCGAGGTAGCCAAAATATTGGCGACCCTTTTGTCCACCAGTGCCTTTGCCACCGATGAACGAGGAATGGCTCGGGTGCTCATGCTGTCATGCATCCTCCAGCGTGCACATTGGAGACGAGTTTGCATGAGCTGTGTTTTTGTCCCTAGCGCCGCCCGAGCCGCCCATGATCGACAAAGCGACCGCAAATTACGCCATCCAACCGTAGCCGCACACATTATGACAAAGAACTCAACCAACCGACAAAATTCACGCAAACACGTAGACAAACTGATATTTCATATAAACAACGACATAAATCATATAAAATACCGGATTTTCACACAAACAAGACAGATTTCATTACATTCAAATGAACTACGCGGTACTAGTTCTGGACAGCACAGGTATATAATACCTGGCCTAAATGGTCGCCCGCCGATCGATTTGTGTTCCTCATGTCCGGCAGCACGATCACCGGACTACCGGGAGCCCCGGAGGTATATGCTTCAGCGCAAAGGACGGCTCGCTTCCCCACTGCCCAACTAATATCATTGGCTAGTGCCAAAGATGATGGTGGCCGGCACCGGTTCGAGTTCATCACCGGGCACTACTTCGCCATGGCCGGCACCGGCTCGAGTTCATCCTAACATTGACCTCTTCCGTGGAGCCCATGCAGGGTCGACGAAGGTCCTCGCAACAAAAGGATCCGGTAAGACACCTGCTGTGTACGCCGGCGTCGCCTCCGCGGTGGCCTTCATGGGACCCAAGCGGCGGCGGCCTCCCGTGTTCTACTTCTCCTCGATGATGGCGGCGGACGCGGAGGCGCTGGCCACCGACTCGTCGCTCTCCGTGCACCCGGCTTCTGTCGCTGCTTGCATGGCGCGGCCGCCGGCATGGGAGTCTCGGCAACATAAACGGGAGACGCGGTACGAGGCAGCGGCGTGGACGGCAGCAACGACGCTCGTGCGCTGCTCCTCATCGAGCTGGCCTGGAGCGGCGAGTTGCTGAACCGCGCGCCGGCTTGGGGCGGCAACTGGCTCCATCGGGCGAGGGGAGGGAGGTGGATCAGCGAGCTGCATAGCTCGTATCCGGCGGGCTACCCAGCCAACTTGGATGCGAAATAACTACTCTTCGTAAGCCATTGTAAGAGTGGACAAAATGGTGGAGGAGATAGGGGAGCGGCGGAGGTGTGCGATTCTTGGCCGGCGTTTGGCCTCGTTTAAATAGGAGATTAAATAGACGGCGGACGGGAGGAGCTCGGCCGGTGTTGCGTTTAACGCCGGCTCGGTCATGAACGGACTTGTGTCTAGAGTGGGTTTCTCGGCTTCCACACGGGCGGGTTTCATGGAGGCGTTTGAATGCGGCACGGAGGCGTGTTCAGCCGGGCGTGCCGCGAGTGGTGCCCTCGACTCTGATCTAGGACACCGCGTCGTTCTTCCACTGACGTGTGGGCTCTTTGGGTGCATGGCCTGCATGTCAGTGACCCAACGCAGGCAGCGCACAGCAGGGGAACCTTTGGTGGGCCAGGGCGGTCAGAAGCGGGCATTTCATAAACCGATGATTGTTCATTGAGTGTGACGTCATCTTTTTCATGTAGTTAATCCTACTATGTTGATAGCCCGTTCAATACGTTGTGATTCATAAAGACCGATCCAAACATCAATGTTCTGCTTATCACAGATAAGATTGATTACTACCCGTAACAATCCATGTCCTTAACAAAGGGTGCATGCACGTATAGGTTGAGTGTGTGTCTTGCGTCGTGTGCTGTGTGCATGCAGGTGTGCGAGGGTTGCGTGTGTGCAAGGGTGCGTTTTAGTTTTGCATGCATGGGTGTGTATGTGCATGTGTTCGTGAGTGCATGTGTACGTGTCAGTGTTGCACGCCAGCATGCGTGCGTGTGTACATTATGTGTACGTGTCAGCGTTGCACGCCTACATGCGTGCGTGTCTTGCGTGCATGCATGTGTTCGTGCGGGGTGAGGCTACACGTTAGTCGACTGACTTTTTCATCTACATGATCTTGAGATCTTACGAAGTCACCATAGGTGCCTCGTAGTCGAGTGGAACGTCTCCTCCCACTGAACGTACATCGCCGAAAAATACTGAAATTAACAAAAGATAAATGCGAGCACCGGGACTTTAACCTTGGTGGGCTCGAGAAACCACTGTCCTCTAACCATCCAACCACATGTTGGTTAGCACGACAAAATGTATGTGGTGACTGTGATGAGCTTATTCTGAAGTCCAGTGACCATATCATGCTTTCACTTCAAATACAATGACCGTAAGTGTCATCAACAAAATACAGAGCACGCATCAAATGCGAAGTTCGTCAGTGTCATCAACAAAATATGGAGACGTACCGTGAGCTAGATACCGTTGTACTATTGTATATGCTTATTTTCTTAGTGGCCGATTGCGTGTGTGGTGTGGTGGGCACATCATTTCTAGTTGTGGTGGGTCAACATGAAGACTCATGGGTCGGTTCCATCCTGCGCCACATATAGGTTGGACCGAGACGTGTTATACAGAGACCCATGTGGAGGACTCGGCGTACAACACGAAGCTACCAGAGTCGTGGAGGACTCTATCCCCACTGTTGATAAGCTGACTATATATGATTTGTAACCCTAGGCCCTTAGTATGTTATACAAGATTGGGGGCTAGTTCGTCGATAGTATACACACACGCACAATGCCTGGTATTCACGTGTACTTTGTACACACCCCTATCACTAATATACAGTACCAGGAGTAGGCTCTTTCTTCAACTGCAAGGGTCCGATCCGAACTAGGGTAAAACTTTGCCTCGTATTACCATCCAGCCTAACAGCCAAGGATATCCTACCGAATGATATGATGAAATCATATCTGCCAACTACTATTAGAGAGGTGTGTTGGGGGGGCAATGTGTGCGAGAGAGGCCTAAAGATAATGTGCGTGTGGGAGACACGTAGGCACATATATGTGCATATAGAGGGCTAGTAGAGACCGTGCATGTGTATATATGCATGTGAGAGAAATAGTGTTTTCCAACTAAGATTAGTGAAAAGAGTGGTACATAGTAGTCAGAAAGAGAGAGAGAGAAATAGAGAGAGCATGTGCGTGAGACACCCCGACACCCTGAGAGAGATTGTGAGCACGTGTGAAAGAGAAATGCCAAGGCATATAAAGTGTGTGCACTTATGCGTTAGATAGAGAGATATATAACGCGTTTGTGAGAACGGGGCGAGGCATAGTGCATCTACGTGTAAAAGGCGGTTCTACGCATTAAATTAAAATATAAATGACATTATTATTTTTGGATGAGATCATGAATTTTGCAAAATTGCGTATGGACGAAAATCGGTCTATCAGACACCCATACTCTATTGAATTCTAGCATGTGCATGTGTTTATTTTATATTATCGATCCATAGAGTGAGAGCGGTTTGAAATACAGGCAATGGATGCTTTTGCAATTCATATGTAAATATTAATTAGTGCACTCCATGTTGTTAGTGTGAAGCACTTTATACATTTGTCACTTGCATGGATACATTCCAAATTGCTAGCTACGAAATAAAATACATGTCGAATTCAACATAAAGTGGGTTTCGAAGATTCGAATTCATAGGAAGTGGATTAATCTATTTGAACCCGAGATAATGGCATTTGTAAATCAGATGTAAAAGGGGGCATCAATCTTTGTTGTGAGTTTGAACATGCTATATATATTCATACGCATATCTAACTTTTTTTTTGCAACCAAGGAGATTATACCTGGAACCATAAATGAACTGACGTAAGTTGCATATTTTTTAATATATACTCATGTACAATGTATATTAAAATGTACCCCCTCCATTCCAAAATAATCGTAGCTTTAGGATTTTCAAGTGTAAAGATTTGTGAAGTTTGACAAATCCTGAAAGTTCAATTCAAGAGAACCGAAACGCTAATGCTTCTGCTCCCAAATATTGAACGGCGCCAAATAGGCCTCTGGTCACCCAAACCGCTGTGACTAATGTTTTGGTGTTAGGAAATTACTGTCCTGACTCTGGCCCGTGTAGCCTATCGGCCCGATGTCCAAAGGTCTAAACCGGGGTAGGTTTGTAACTTCACCAAGATGCCAGTCTCAAACGCCTCTGAGTGTCGGATTTCGGGTTCCGGCAGACCCTTGAGGTTCGAACACTGGGGTGCGCGCGGAGATTCGCCCTCTACCTACCTGTACCCCGCCGCCTCGCTAAGATCTAAGCTATGAAAGTAACAACACAAGAGACACAAGGTTTATACTAGTTCGGGCCACCATTGTGGTGTAATACCCTACTCTAGTTTGTGGTGTGGTGGATTGCCTCTTGGGCTGATGGTGATGAACAATATAAGGAAGAACAGCCTCGCGAGGGTCTGTTCTTGGCCAGGGCGATGAACTGCTTGGGGGAGTTCAGTCGCCTTCTCTCTTGCTCTCTCTAGATCGGATCAAGGTCGGAATCCCCTAGCTCTGGGTGTGGCTAGTCCTATTTATAGGCAAAGGCCCTGGGCCTCTTCCCAAATATTGAGCGGGAAGGGCGCCAACAATTGGCCATTTTGAAGGGGAACATCTGGTACACTTATCCTGACTAAAGTTGGTCCTCGCCTGTCAAAGGCTGTGGTGGTGACACCGGCTTGGGCTCCACAATGACTTCCTTCCTGCCGTTGGACTGGTCTTGGTCTTGTTGCACCGAAATGGACGCCTTTGATTGATGCTCTCGCCTGCGCTTGCTCCCTTTGCACCAAAGAGGAAAGGAGGACAATGCATGGGCTGGCCCCCGCCTGGCGCCCTTGGTCGTCATGGCTTGCGTCATGGGAACCTCGTGAGGTACCCCGCCTTGATCTCTCCGCCTCCTCGCGAGCCAGCCTGATGAGGCCGTGCCTGAGCAGCTCCCTGTCGTCCGCCCCGTGAGGCTTGGCCCCTCACGAGGGTCTTGAGCTTGTGTTGATGAAGACGGGCCGTGGTGGGCCCCCCTTTGAGCCACGCCGCAGGCCGCAGGCAGGCAAGTCTGGGGACCCCCGTTCCCAGAACACCGAAACCGAGAAGCATTCATATGCCATGGGCGCCTAAACACCCATGCGCTCGGCTGAAATCTATCCCGCCCACATTTGGGACACCTAACATGACTGTCCTACCCCCAACCCGCAATATGTCCGAAATTTTAGATGGAGGCAAAGTTTGTAACTTTCCCTAAATTTCAAACAAGCGCGTCTCAAACCGAAACATTGTTCCCCCTTAGTTCCCCGCCTCCCTCCGTTTCCCCATTCATACCCCGTGGGCGCGAAAACACCCTCTCCAACAGCCGCGAAACCCCAGCCTCCTCCGTCCTCCACCCCATAGCGGCCAATCCATCGCTGCCCTCCTCCATCACGCCGGAGCCGGTACGCCGACGTCGTCGTCCAACACATCCGCAACCGTAATGCCCTCAAGGACTTAGCAGCTGAAGCCGAGGCAGAGCTGCCTCCACGACGCCGACGCCGACGTGCGCCGTACCAGAACCACTCCGACCACGCCATCCTCCGCCTCACTGCTGCGGCTCCACTGTCGCAACCGTCCACCGCACCAGAGCTGTTCCCGCTACGCCGTCGTTCGCCGCCTCAGATCTGCTTCCCCACCGCCGACAGACGGCCACCGCACCACACTCAACAACTTGGCCATGGGTTCGTCCAAGGCTGCACCGTCCTCCACAACTTCTGGTTTCCGGCGAACAACAAGATCGCCGGAAGAATGTATGAGGACACATCATCGCCAGCGAGAAAGAGGTACTCCTCTTCCCTTATTCGCAAAATCTTACGTCTCCGCTCACACCGTATTCATCCCACGAAAAGAAACTAGTTGAGCGCTTCTTCGCATCTTCTTCGTGATACTAAATGCACAAGGTTTCCTCCTTTACTATTTCACCTTTGCTAGAGGTCAGAGTCTCTTTGGATTTCAATTCAGGGTCAGTCAAACCACAATTAAAAGAAGCAGCGCCCGCTTAGGCGCGCGGAGCACCTAGTCTGCTTGTTCCACGGGGAAGGGGCGCATCGGTGTCTATCATAGGGGTGTGGGGTGCAGGAGCTGCTTGCACCCGATCTACAGGTCGGCGGGGCTTGAATGGATGGCCGGGGGGGTGCCAACCACGGCGGTGCGGTGAGGTCGAGGGGAGGGCGCATGCATGGGAGGAATCTTGGGCGGTGGTCGTGGGCGTTGAGGAAGACCGCCAACACCGACCGGGTTGGAGGTAGATGAAGGCGATCTGCCCGTTCTTTGTACATCGGACGGTGCAGAAAAAATGGACTGAGCTATTTGCTTTCAGTCGACTGTTATTTTCATAGAATCCTATAGTAATTGAGTGTGCCATGCATGTTGTAGAGCTATCATATGTCTCTCGTCATTTATTTCTCACCGACCTGCTATCTGCTACCTTTACACTGTACTAATTGTGCACACACTTCACCCATACTCACACTATTGTTTTTTTATGCATGGGTATTTCAGACTCTGACGCAGTGTTGATGAATGTAGAAAAGAAAAGATAGAAGTCGCTCCAGTGTAATTCGAAGAAAAGAAATAAGCGTTTCAGCGTTCTAATGGGTGCAATATCAGCAGTTGGAGACAAAAAACATAGCTCTGCAGTTGATGATCTCAATTGCCACACACAACCATCCCAGGTGCTTGCTTTAACTTCGCGCTGTCAAATGTGGTTGCATGTTGCATATGGTGTCTAGCTTGTATTGCTTCCAATTTGGTTAAATGGCATCTGCTGAATTTACACATTATATCTTTGATAATGACATGCCTTCCTGTTTTTGATACATACTACATATGTCTATTAACCATGTTCGTACATCAAACTGATTCTCTTTTGTATCCCTCGTCAATCACTTATGATGAGACTGTCACCCGGGTGGGTTACTGTGAGACGCCCTACTCGTTTAAAGAGTGCAGTGTCATCCTCCCCACATAATTCTCAAGAAACAGTAAGGCTAAATGAAGATAGTCAACGTAGCTCTCTAGTTGATCACCGCAATTCCCCCACACCACCATCGCAGGTGCTTGCTCTTACTTGGCAGTGTGATATGTGGTTGCATGTTGCATATGGTGTCTACCTTGTAATGCTTCTAATGAGGGTAAATTGCATCTGCTTAGTTAACACATTATACCTGTGAATATGACATGCCTTCCTGTTTTTGCTACATATTACGTCTTTCTATTAACCATGTTCTTACATCAAACAACTTTTCTTGTGTATCCCTCATCAATGCTCCTAATTTGTTAAATTGCATCTCCTTAGCTTAAACATTATACATGTGAATATGACACGCCTTCCTGTTTTTGGTAGATACTACATCTGCCTATCACACCAGGTTCTTACATCAAACTATTGTTCTTGTGTATTCTGCGTCTATCGCTTATGATGAGACAGTCACGCGCGTGGGTTAATATGATACGCAATACTCTTATAAAGAATGCAATTTCATCCTCTCCACATGATTCTCAAGAAACAACAAGCCTAAATGAAGATATTGAACGTTGCTCTGTACCTGAAGACATCACTTCCCCTACACCACCATCACAGGTGCTTGCTCCAACTTCGCAGTGTGATATGTGGTTGCATGTTGCATACAATGTCTAGCTTGTAATGCTTCTAATTAGGGTAAATTGCATCTGCTTAGTTTACACACTATACCTGTGAATATGACATGCCTTCCTATTTTTGGTACACACTACATCTATGTGTTAACCTTGTTCTTACAAGAAACTACCTCTCTTCTGTATCCTGCATCAATCACTTCCGATGAGTCACCTTTATTCGCTGTATATTGCATATTATTTCTAGCTTTGTTGCCATGTATTGCTTCTAATTTGGTCAAATACATTTGTTAGGGCACCCTTTTAATTTGGTAGAGTGATATTGGTTTCATCTTTCATATGGTTTCTAGCTTGCGTCGATTCTAACAAGTTCAAGCACCTTGTGCTTAGTTTACACTTCATACATCATACATGTCAATATGTCACGCCGTCCTGTTTTTCATACATATTCCATCCTCCTATCATGCGGCTGCCTTACATGAAAGTAGTGTTCTTCAGTATCATGCATCAATAAGTTCTGAAGAGCAAATTTTATTACTTTTTCTTGTGGGTTTGACTTGACAAGGCAAAATCAAGAAAGAGGAAGGAAAAGAGTAAGGAAGGCGATGATGGTGGTCCTCTGCTGAGAACGTAAACGGAGCATCTGTGCGATTCTCCTTGTAATGATAGTGCATTACATGGTCCAAGTCTCCGCTCCCCTACTCCACCATCCAAGGTGCTTGCTCTAACTTGGCAGTGTGATATCTGGTTGCATGTTGCATATGGTGTCTAGCTCGTATTGCTCCTAATTAGTGTAAACTGCATCTACTTAGACACTACAAGAAATATGTCAACTTGTGACCATCACTATTGGTCACATAAAGGTCATGGTTTTTCATTTGCGACCTTTTTGTGACCAAAAATAGAAGGTCAAAAGCTGGCGGTCGTAAACTGACTATAGCGACCTTTCTTCTGGAATGATCGAAGACGTTTATGAACAAAATATGTCCACTGTGGCGTTTTGATCACTAGCAACCTCCCCAGGCCACGTAGGCATCCAGCGTGACAAGCTGATGTGGCACAAGATTCAGCCCGGTCCAATTCGGTTTCCTACATGGGCCTAGCCCAAGAATTCAGCCTTTCTATATTTTTTTTCATGTGAATTTTTTGTCACCTTCATGGACCAAGCCCAACATTGCAGCCTTTTTATTTTTGGCCCATGGCCTTTTTGTCTCAACAGTTTCATTTTTTTTTCTTTTTTTCTAAATTGGGTTCACTAGTCAGGTGGGTCCCCCATTGTCAGGTTCTAGTACTAGGTCCTAGCCATCAGGGCAATATTCTTCATTTTTTTTATTTCACGCAAATAAATACTTGGTATTTAAATTGGCACACAGAAAACACATGAAATACTTCAAATATTATCAACCATCAAAGTGCTACATCATATAACACACATACAAATGTGATCAGCATCAAGTTTACAATCAGATAACAAGCTCCACAATAGGAGCAATTTACATCAAGGTTAATCAGATGAAATCCTATGCACGACTCACTAGGCGACCATAGTCGACTAGGCCACCTTCGCTACACTAGAACAGTAATAGAACTATCATCATGCCTTCGGCCGTCGCCCTGTTACATGAATCAGAAGAGAAGAATTAAAACACTAGAGCCAATATATTATGTACAGACATATTATATAAATATATTATGAGGTTCAAAAAAGTTTTATTGTAAACGCATAGTTCTGGTCAACAACACTAACAATTTCAGATCAGATTCGGAAACTACCACTAGGAATTCAGTAAACTGACAGTTTGAGATCTAGTTCAAAATGTTTTAGATCAGTTTCAAATCAGATTCTGGAACTACCACTAGGAATTTAGTAAACTGTATGGAGGTTCAAAATGTTTTATACTATAATAAAGAGTTTTATTGATAAATGATATTTCTGGTTCAACAAACAGTTTAAGATCTAGTTCTACATAGGGTACTGTGTCAAGATCGCAGCTTCATGTTCATGCTTGCTAGTATGTGTCAAGAGAAACCCTGAACCTGAAAGCTCAGGCTGCTGCTTATTTTGTTACTGTGTGGTAAGTACTACTAAGATCAAAATGCATTCAAGGGAGCATAAAAGCCATCCACATTTGAAGCATGTATAGTCTACAGAGATACTAACAGGTGAACAGACATCCCCTAGAAATTGGCTAACTACTTCTACTGTATAATATGTAGTATATAGAGATATTAACTACTTCTACTGTATAATTATAGTCTGCAGTCACTAAGTGTATGATGGAAATACAGCAAAATAGTCCAGTTAAATTTGTGCTACTGCTGCTGTTATAAAACTACTGAAACTACTCATGCAACAATTAGCATGAGATACAAGCAGCACTAAGCACCAAGATTACTACACCAAGTCAAATTTAAGCTACTGAAAAATGGTGGAAGATTCATGACAAGAATAACAGTAGCAGAAACTTCATGTGCTAAAATACTGAAGCTTCATGTGCAAAATTACTCAAGCTTTATGTGCAAAATTAACTATAGGTGCTGAAGCTATTCCAAAATATCACAAAATTTAAGCTATCATCCTGCTGCAGAAATAGCTACCGTCCAGGCCCCCGTCATCCGCCAGGCTGCCGCCAAGCTCCAGCCCCTCCAGCGGTGACCACAAGGGCCTCCTGTACAACATCATGAGAACAGTCAAGGACTACAGCATCCAGGTAACAACAAAGTTCAGCACAATAGAATAGAGCAACATATCCATGCTATCAGACTGAGAGTCTATCATACTAACAACACATGCTATCTTCATGCCCTATCATAACAGTTCATAATAAGTATGAAATGCAAGAATACATAATATTGCAATTTATTCCGCTATAGCCTATCATGTTCAAACAGTGGCTCCCAAGAGTCCAGGTTCTTAGTTCATTGATTTGATGGGAGGGTAAGATCAATGCCATGTCAGTATGTCACCTTGTCTGCTAAGCAGATATGCATCTCCCTTCAAGGAAATGAAAAAAATTGGCACTGTCCTATGCAAGATTAAGTAATTCTTTGACAAAACAGGTGCAGGTTGAGTAATCCTATCACAAAACAGGATTCAAATCTTCAACAGAGGCACCAGTCGCAACACTTTGAGTGTATTCATTTTGAAAATCAAAACAATATGTGAAGGCAATAACCGAAGCTGGTTAGCGAAAACACATAGATTTGGTTCCAGTTATTGAGAATAAGCTATCGGGCCGGGTACAGACAACTCTAAGAGACAAATAAATACATGATTAACTAGAACACCTAGCTATCAGTACTAACTAGTCAATTAGCAGGAGTATCGCCAGGAACCCCATCAGATTCACCACAGCATACTGCCATTCCTAGCGACCAAACCAATTTACCGAAATGCAAAGTCTTAAACAGAAGGCAACAGATCACCTTATCGGTGGCCAGCAAGAGGGCGCCCATGAAGGCGAGCTGAGCTCTCCCGTGTGTGTGATGGTTGCAGGCAGGAGGTCGTTCATGTGGGGGAGGGGATAGAACGCAAATCCTCCAAACGGGTGCTGGTGGTTGGTGATGGAGGAGGTCGTCAGGTGCCTCGTGCGTCCAGGCGACGACGGCAACCTTGGTGAGCCGCCATCACCAGCGTGCATGGACCTATGCCCATCAGCTGCGCGAGCGCGCTGGAGGTCGCAGCCAGATCGAGGGCTTGACGACGACCTGTGTGAGGAAGAAAAACAAATCGGGCATGTGTGAGCAACATCCAGATCGAATCGAAAGGAGAAGAGAAGAGGGCGAGAGAAGACCTTGTTGACGAGTTCCATGGTGTCGAGCACGCGTGACGAGGGCGCAGATCCGGAAGCAACGTGGCGGATCTGCACCCTTCCCCGGCGAGGCCCTGCACGCGCGCAAAAACAACGAACACCCTGTCGGTGTACTAGAGTAGGGGTACCCTAGTACCCCGAACTCGTGCACGGACAGTTGCATTGCCCCACGACAGGGCTGGCTTGATGGCCACCAAGATCCTCGGCGGCTCCTTTGGAGCCATTCAAGAACAAAGAAGTCAAGACCCGGCAAGAGGAGCTTGCCGGAAGGCCACTCAGTATGCAAAGGAAAACAAGGCCCGGCAAGAGGAGCTTGCCGGGAAGGCTTGGCGTCGCTGAACCCCAAAGCGCGACAAGTTTCCCGCGCGGCAAGGCGCTTGCCGGGCGGGCGACCTCTCTTCATCTCCGCTCCAGCTCACCTGCCAACGTGTCACCACGGGCTCTCCCAAGCACGCTGCGTGTCGACGGGCTGTGCAGCCAGCGGGAGTAGCGACAGACGGCGCCGACAAGCTACCATCATGGCGGACGGAGGCGCACTTAACGTCCTGTTACCGTTGTTCGGGCGATCGAGACGGGCATTGATGACCCTTGTCCCTTGCCGTCGAGTTAGGTATAGATTATCAGACACTGTACAAAGCGGTGTACCAACCCAGGTTTTACCATTGTAACCTTGTCTACTTGCCACATGTGGTAACCCCTTGTGCCTATAAAAGGAGGCCCGAGGGCAACGTAGAAAGGGTTCGCTGGTTTCGTCCAGCTCCAGACTTAGTTCATCACATTCAGGCTAGGTTTTGTAGCCCGCATTGCTCCCTAGCAAGAAGAGAAGATAATCCACAAAGTAGCGGAGGAGTATTATCTCTCGGAGAGCTCCGGCTGGGTAAAACCCTCTCGTGCGCATCGCCTCGATCCGCTCTTTGTGCAATCTCCGCCCCCTCCGAACCACAAAGGGACCCAGGTCCCGTAGGTGCTCGTGGGGCACGATCAGTTCTTCCCCCGACATCTTTGGCGCGCCAGGTAGGGGGCATCGAGGCTGTGTGAACCCGGTCCGGCGGTCGCACTAGCAACTCCATCAACGTCTTCGTCGACATGGCGCCGAAGAAGAAGCCTTCGGCAGCAGCTGAGCCGTCCGCGTCGAACCCACCACCACCGGAGCCGTCAGGTGGTGGGGGAAACGCTGGCGGAGGGACCGGCATCGTCGAGAGAGCCCACGATGCCGCCAGGTCCAAGGACAACGCGGCGCGGGCGTCGGCGTCCGAATCTGCACCGCGTCCATCGCAGGAGGCGCGGGACAGACAGCGTCATGATACCCGCGGCACCATACGATCTTTGGATCAAGGCCAAGCTGGAGGATCCCGAGGCCCTCGAGACCCGCATGCACCTCAGCATGCCGGTACGAGTGGGGTACGGTCGCTGGGGCGGGATGCTGCTCCTCCTAACTTGGTTAGGAGTCCGAGCACATCCCGTTCTTCGCTCCGTACGCCGTTGCTGCCAACCACACCAGCGGAAGCCTTGGTGAGAGCTCAGTTACTACTAGATTACCCTCCGACGGCCGATAAGGTCGACGAGTGGAGGGCCACAATTCAGAGTCTCATCAGCTTCGCCAACGGCGACGTCCCGCGGCAACCGAGCGCTTCGCAACCACGGCGAGGCGACAAGGCGCGAGCCGATGGCGACGAGACTTGCGGGGGTGCACCCACCGTACACTCCCCTTCCCGAAGGCCAAGATCGCCGACTCGCCTGATCCACCTTGATAGCGACTCCACAACATCGTCGGATCCGCGAGCTCGTCGCGACCAGCGCCAAGTTCTTCAGGAACGGCAAGAAGAGGACGCTCGAACCCGTATCGAGCGCCGAAGAGAAGCGCCGTCAATCGACCAGCGCGCCGGCCCATCGTCGATATGCACGCGCCAGGGAACCAGCGACTTGTCGTCGCGGTGGGTTGCCCTGCGTTCACTCGTGAGCTGCGGCAAGTCCGTGGCCCGACAAGAAAAACTTCAAACCTGGCGTGCGGAGAAGTACGACGGCAGGACACACCCATCGGAGTTCCTCAAAGCATCTACACCATCGCGGTGCAAGCTGCGGGGGGCGAGGCGACAAGATCCTCGCCAACTACTTCCCTTGGTGCTCAAGCCAAACATCGATCTTGGCTCATGCACTTGCCGGATGGCTCTATTTCTTCTTGGGCAGATTTGTGCCACCAGTTTGTTGGCGCCTTCACAGTGACCACAAGCCTCATGGCCAGGAGAGTGATCTCCACCTGCTTGCCCGTAAGGAGGGGGAGTCCTGCGCAAATTCATCCGAGATTCAGTCGAGTGCACTACAATATCCCAGACGTCCACCCTCTGCGGTGATCAAGTGCATTCCATCGTAATGTACGAAATCGCAGGATGAGGGAGGAGATGGCGATGTGCAAAGTGAAAGACGTCAACGAGCTATCACGCCTGGCCGACAAGTGTGCACGCTGGCTGAAGAAGGAAGAAGACTCCCAGAGAGAATGTGGGAGCAGAGTCGGCGGTGAGGGATCGCCTGCAAGAAATAGCCGCGGCGGAACAACAGGAGGAAGAAAACCAAGAAGTACTAGTTGTCGAGCAGTCCGGCAAGGATGGTGCCGCCAACCAAGCCAAGGCCGGTGGCTCGGCAAGGAGGTTGTTGTTGACGCCGACCGCCAAGCTGTGGCGGCCCGACAAGCCCGGCAGCTCCAACAAGCGATCTTGAAAATCCACCGCACTAAGGGCCACGATCTCGAGCTGCAAGAAAGTCGAGAAGCTTGTTGAACTCTGACGTAAAGCTGAATACGAGCGAGACAAGGAGAAAGCCCAAGAAGGTGCAGGTGCGGCAAGCAAGAAGAGACCGGTCGGGAGGGCCGCCGCAGCAAGGCCAAGCAGCGGCAAGGAGATGACCTCCCGTGGCGCGACAAGGAAGAAGATGAAGATGAAGATGACGAGGACGATGAGGACGATGAGACTGATGAGCATGAGTTTCAAAAGGCGACAGAGGTCCTTTGCGTCGATGGTGGTGCGTCTCTGCATACCTCGCACCGCCAACTCAAGCAATGGATGCGTGAGGTCAATGCAGCAGAACCGTCCATAGAGTCACGCAAACCTCTGAAGTGGTCCAGCACGCCCATCATTTTTGACATTGAGGATCACCCTGATCGCATCACTGCGGTCGGGTGCTTGCCGATGTTGGTCTCACCAACCATCCGCAACCTCAAGGTCACAAAGATGCTGGTTGACGGCGGGGCCGGCCTGAATTTGATCTCCTCCGCAGTGCTCCAGAAACTTCAAATCCCTGACAGCGAGCTTGAAGAAACTGGTACTTTCCAAGGAATCAACCCAGGAAGGAGCAAGCCCAAAGGGAAGATCACGTTGCCAGTAACATTCGGCAGCGAACTCATTCAGAACTGAGAGGGTCATGTTTGACGTCGCCGATTTCCCATTGCCCTACAATGGCATACTTGGCCGTCCAGCACTCGCCAAGTTCATGGCCGCCTCTCATTATGCATACAACCTACTCAAGATGCCTGCCCGATAAGCGTCATTTCTGTCCATGGCGACAAGAAAGACGCACTTATCTCGCGCCGACAAGATTTACCGGGATGCAGCAGCCGCGACAGATAGCAAACCACTTACCGCTGAAGCTCCCGGGGCGAAGAAGAAGACCACTAGGTCCGGCAAGATCACTGTTGCCCACTCCGGCAAGCGCACCTCTTCGGAGTGCTGCGCTACCGTCGAGGACGCACCATCGAGCTCCACCGGCAAGTGCAACAAGACGATGGCAGCTCCGCCAAAGACCAAGAAGGTGCCCGCCAAGGAGGACGGCACTGGTGGTACCTTCACCATCAGTGCCACGCTTGATCCTAAATAGGAAGGCGAGCTCGTTGCTTTCCTGTGGGCGAATGTCGATGTGTTTGCATGGCAACCATCTGACACCCCCGGCGTTCCCAGGAAAGTAATTGAGCACCACCTAGCTGTCTGCCCTCACGCGCGGCCCGTCAAGCAAAGAGTTAGGAAACAGGCAGTGGAGCGCCAAGAGTTCATAGCAGAAGAAATCAAGAAATTGGAAGCAGCAGGGCTTGTCAGAGGAGTCCTCCACCCCACGTGGTTGGCCAATCCGGTAGTGGTACGCAAGGCTAATGGGAAATGGAGACTTTGTATTGACTTCACAGATGTTAATAAAGCTTGTCCCAAGGACCCATTTCCCTTGCCGCAGACGACCAGATTGTTGACTCCACGGTGGATGCGATCTGCTTTCATTTCTTGATGCATATTCAGGATATCATCAGATCTTCATGGCAGAAGAGGATGAAGAGAAAACCGCATTCATCACACCATGTGGCACGTACTGCTTTATACGGATGCCTTTCGGTTTGAAGAATGCTGGTTCAACCTTTGCACGGGTAGTCCATGATGCTTTTGGACCTCAGATACACCGAAACGTAGAAGCTTACATGGATGACATAGTGGTCAAGAGCAAAGACAGGGCAACCTTGGTTCATGATTTAGATGAGACGTTTGCAAACCTGCGCAAGATCAACCTCAAGCTCAACCCCGAGAAGTGCGTGTTTGGAGTCCCTTCCGCAAGCTTCTCGGTTCTTTGTATCTCAGCGGGAATTGAAGCCAATCCCGACAAGATCAAGGCCATTGAGCAGATCGAAGCACCAAAGCGCCAAGGATGTCGGAAGGCTTGCGGTTGCGTGGCTGCTCTCGGCGAGTTCATCTCTAAATCTGCTAACGCTACCGCCCTTTTCAAGATTTTGAAAAGGCAGGTCCAATGAAATGGACTCGAAGCGGAGGCTGCGCTGCAGACTTGAAGAGATACCTGTCCTCCGCTCCAATACTTGTCGCACCTAAGCCACAAGAGAAGTTGCTGCTGTATATAGTAGCGACCAATCAAGTGGTTAGTGCTGCATTATTAGCGGAGAGGGAGGCAGATGATGAGCCGGCGACCGAGGCAAAGCGATCCAGCGACAAGCAAGATGCCATTGTCAAGCTCGTCCCGATAGGACGGACCAGCGAGGGTTGCGACAAGATACCGAAGAAGATGGTGCAGCGCCCAGTCTACTTTGTCAGTTCCCTTCTGCAGGGGGCTAGATCGAGGTACTCTGGTGTGCAGAAGCTGCTTTTCGGCCTCCTCATGGCCTCGAGAAAGCTGCGCCATTAGTTCCAAGCACATGAGATAACAGTTGTCACTCGCTTTCCGCTGAAGAGGATATTGCAAAATCCAGAAGCAACATGCAAGATTGTTGAGTGGGCGCTGGAACTGTCAAGCTTTGGTCTCAAGTTCGAAAGCACTTCAACTATCCAGAGCAGGGCATTGGCAGAATTCATAGCAGAGTGGACGCCAACGGAGGATGAAGAGATTCCAGAAACGAGCATCCCCGTCAAGGAGGCAAATAAAGAATGGCTGATGTACTTTGACGGTGCCTTCTCGCTGCAAAGGCGCCCGGTGCCCGGCGTCTTGCTTATCGCACCCACCGGGAACACCTCAAATACATAGTCCAAATGCACTTTCCCAAGGAACAAGCAACAAATAATACTGCAGAGTATGAAGGCTTGCTTGCGGTCTTAGGATTGCGGTGGACCTTGGGATTAAGAAGCTCATTGTCAGGGGAGACTCACAGCTTGTCGTCCGCCAAGTAAATAAAGACTACCAGAGTCCGTTGATGGAAGCGTACGTCGATGAAGTGAGGAAGCTGGAAGAGCACTTTGAAGGCTCGCAAATGGAACACGCTCCAAGAGCATGTAATGATATAGCTGATGGCCTCTCCAAATGTGCCGCACTTAAGTTACCTGTGGAACCAGGGATTTTGTGCTCAAGCTGACTCAGCCAACCGTGACACCATCAACGAGACAGAGCAAGAAGAGAAAATTGGTTTCCGCGACTACTTTCCGGCAGAGCTCTCTCAAGCCGCCGCCAAGAAGGTCCCCAAAACCAACGCAAATATCACCGAGGAGCAGTCTGCTTCGACAAACCATGCAGTTTGTATCGTTGAAGCAACGCCCCGACAAGCTTAGCTCCGGCAAGCTTGACGGGATCATCGAGCTCGGCGGACCCACAGTCCTTGCAGAGAAGCTGATGGTCCCGCAGTGATAGATGAGCCTTTAGTCCTTGTTGTCGAGCCACGTGCTCCAACATGGGCACAGCAGATCGTCCATTTCCTTCAGACAGGAGAACTTCCCGAAGAGCAAGAAGAAGCGGAAAAAGTAGCCCGGCAGTCAAATATGTACCAGTTTGTTGACAACATCCTGTACAGAAGAAGACTCAACAGAGTGAAATTGAAGTGTATTTGCCGGGAAGATGGACAGATGCTGTTGGCGGAGATACACGGAGGCATATGTGGTCACCACATTGGCGAAGAGCACTTGCCGGTAAGGCTTTCCGCAAGGTTTCTTCTGGCCGAAGCCTCCAGATGCAATCGCACAAGTAACCAAGTGTGAAGCGTGCGGCCCATTCAAGACAGATACACCAGCCAGCTCAAGCTCTCCAGACGATCCCTTTATCCTGGACCTTCTCGGTCTGGGGGCTCGACATCCTCGGCCCCTTCCCCCGAGCTGTCGGGGGCTTTGAATACTTGTAAGTCGCAATCGACAAGTTCACAAAATGGCCGGAAGTGGAACCAGTGAGGAAGGTGACAGCACAGTCAGCCGTCAAGTTCTTCAGGTCAATTGTTTGCCATTTTGGGATTCCTAACCGGATCATCACCGACAACGGCACACATTTCACGAGTCGCACCTTCATGCAGTACGCCCAAGATCTTGGCGCCAAGATCTGCTTTGCTTCCGTTGCTCATCCGAGAAGCAACGGTCAAGCAGAGAGGGCAAACGCTGAAGTGCTGCGAGGACTCAAGACCAGAACTTTCGACAGGCTGCGCAAGTGCGGAAGAAACTGGATCGAGGAGCTGCCAGTGGTTCTTTGGTCGATCAGGACGACGCCAAATCGAGCCACTGGCCAGACACCCTTTGCTCTAGTCTACGGAGCAGAGGCAGTTCTCCCCACGGAACTCGTATACGGGTCACCTCGAGTGCTCGCTTATGATGAGTTTGAGCAAGAGCAGCTGCGACAAGATGACGCTACGCTCCTCGAGGAAGATCGCCTTCAGGCTCTGTACGAGCTGCTCGTTACAGCAAGCTTTGCGCCGCTACCATAGCCGCAGTTAATGCCAGAAGCTTCGAGGAAGGCGACCTTGTTCTTCGGCGCGTTCAATCCGCCAAGAATTCCAACAAGTTGACGCCGAAGTGGGAAGGCCCTTATCGGGTAAAACGAGTCACTAGGCCCGACGCTGTCCGCCTTGAGACCGAAGATGGCTTTCCGGTGAGCAATTCCTGGAATCTTCGCAAGTTTTACCCATGAGGCGCGGTTGCCGGAACCTGCTCCGCAACCACTCTTTATACAAGTCTTGCCGCTGTTGCATGTAATCCTTTGTACAAAGCCGGGCGCAGACCCCGTGCATCAGTAAAGCCTATGGTTGCGCACATTTTTGTTAATACATGCTTTCATAATCAAATATGCATGTGTTTACTAACATCTTGTGCAGCACCCGCACCCGGTAAGCGATAATAAGCTATTAGGCTCCATAACTTTCTTTTTCTCTTCTTTCTTCTCAAACAAGGAGAAGGTTCATCCACCCACAAGTTAACCGGGGGGAAAGGAGGAAAGAATGGTGTGGGCCGACAAGCGTCGCTCGAGGAACTGTCGCCTTGCCGGAAAATGGACAACAGAAAATCTAAGTTGCTAAGTTTAAACGGCCAGTTTTAAAAACTTTTTAAGTTATCTTCCTCGAACGATAAGTACTTTGTATGGAAAACCTGTGCGCGGAGGAACCAAATCGCGACTGGTCGCGCCCTTACTTTGTTTCGAGTCCGCTCAACAACTTAAGTGAGCTGCGGCTAGTCCATGACGAGGTTGCTTGTCGGTAGCGACCCGCCAAAGAGGCTGAAGTTCCGACTCGGCGCCGCGACAAGGGTGCCTGCACCGGCAAGTTTCCCTGAAAGCGTAGGGTAAAAACATACAAGGGAAGAAATCGAGTAAAGGAAATAACATTGCATTCGATGGCCTAAGATAGTGTATATTACATAATAACTTGTCGCAGATCTAATAGGTTTTCTCCTAAAACATGATCTACAAGCGACAAGAGAAAGATTGACTTGGCGGCCTAGTCCACGCGGTGACCTCGAGCCTCTTAACTCCGCCACCCTGTCCACAATGGGTGCGATAAAGGGTCTTGAGCGCTTCAACATCGGGCGGATGGAGGCAGGGACTTGAGGACCTTGGAGAAGTCGACGCTGGGTTGCGGAAGGCCACTTTCATCAACACCTTCGGAGAGCCTCGGCACAGATTGGCGTGATTCCTCCGCCAGATTGCTTCGAACCTCATCCGGAGCCGCGGATACCCGCCAACACGCCTTTGAAGAATAGACTGAGCTTGACGCTGGGTTGGAGGTTCTCGCCGGTGGAATATCCAAGATCTGTCATCCCCAACTCTATCAGCTCATTATGGATGCCGGGCGGTGTCCACAAGGCCTTCTCGTCCAATGCATTATGCTGTCCTCAAGATTATTTCAGGCGGTCACGGATCCGACAAAGAACTCCTCGGTGGCCTTGATTTTCTCCAAAGAGGCCCGCCTCCGCTCCTGGCGCTGCTCAACATCTCCGTCAAGGTGGTCAACTTCAGCTCCAGATCCGCCTTAGACGCCCTTGGCGGCATCGATCTCCTTGATCTTTTCAGCCAAACGACCACTGCAGCTCGCCGAGGGTGTGTAAGCGTCCTTCTCACGCTCGCGCTTCAACCCGGCGACCTCCTCGGCACTCTTCTCGGAGGGTGGACTCCAGCTGAGCCACCCTCGCCTCCAGCTTCCCTTTGGCGGCCTCGGCAGCCGTGGCAGCATCTTTGCCTCCCTGGCTGCCCGCCGATCGCTTGCTTTCAAGCGAGATCTTCCTCAAAGCTGTCGAGGTTGATCTTCCGCCGTGCCAGCTCACCTTCTCTAGCGGAGAGCTTCTCACCGCAAGCCTCTGCTGCTCCTCAACCTCGCCTTTCTCCAAGATAAAGGCCGTGCGCCTCGAGCAAGCTGCTCCCGAGCCTCTGCTATGTCCCGAGGGTCTCTTTGTTGACGCGTCCGGAGCTCTTCCAAGACGCTTTCTCCAAGTCAGCTCCGCCCCGCGACAAGCGCCTCCACAGACTCCAGTTTGGCTTGTCGAGCGCGGTAGAGCGACAAGAACCTCCTTAGCAGCTGCTCCTCTTCAAGTTCACCATCGCTGCTGCTCGGGGCATCAACCAGCGACACTCGACGGAGGCAAGCAGCTCCGCATCGAAGGTCTCCTTCGGTGGTGCCTGGAGCTTGATGCCCATGGGAGCTTGATGAAGACACCCTCGCCCGGCTTCGGTAGGCGCCGGGCTGGGGCTCCTCGAGTCTGGTGCGACATCGGTGGCGGGGATCGGCGGTCGGCGCAGCGCCGGGCGCCTGCGGCCTCCGGGCGCTGGTCGCGATCGCTGGTTCCTCAGACCTCTGCGCGCCAGCCGCCTCGGCAGCCTCCTCGTCGGCGGGCTCTGTCACGCCATCTTCCTCCTCCTCCATGTTGGCGGCGTCGACATTGTCGCCGGGCGTCTCCTCTCGCCGCAGCCTCGGTTTCCATCAGACCTCCGGCAGACGGATCTGATGGTCAAGGAGGAAGCACGAATCAAACAGATATTCGAAAGAGAGAAACGGAAGAATGAGAACCAAGGGAAACTATCAAGACAAGAAGATTACCTGCAGTAGGGTCTATGGCGCGCCTCCACCACCGGAGGGTCGCTGGCGCCAGTCCTTGTCGGGAAGCTCCCTTGTCGGAGAGGCTTCCTTGCCGAGAGCTCCTTGGCAGGAATTCTCCCTTGGTGGCGAGTTGAAGCAAGCAGAATTTGGAGCGGCCTCCGGGCCTCCTCGATGAGGCTGGACCTCGGGGTAGCTTCCGGTGCTCCATGATGTGGCTGCTCTGCTCCTACAAAATCCAACAAACTAGATATAAGTAACGAAAAGCACCCAAGCGCGCTTAACCACGGAAGCATACCAGATACTTACTGGGGGGGCCAGCTGGGGCTGCTCTGTTGAAGGGTTGCTTGATCCGCAAGGGAGTCCTCGGACGTGCCCCTGTTGCTGTGGGAGTCGTCTCGAGACGCATTTACCACCGCGTCTTGGCCCTCTTCGGCGCCCTCTGAGCTGACGCCCTGAAAAAGAAAGTTCAGAGTGGAACCAGTCAGATATAAGATAAAGCACTAAATTGGAAGACTACAAATAGCAGCGGCAAGATCTTACTCTTCCTCTTCTTCCTCGAGCTGAGAGCGGAGAGATCAAACTCTGCTCCAGCATGACGGATTGGGGAGAAGACTCCTCTGGCGCTTAGCGGTGCAGGGCCACGACCCGTAAGGCCCCGAGCCCGTCGCCGTGGCGAAATGAGACGCTCCTCGGGCAACAGATTTGCCGCGGTGGAGCGCGTCCGGGCGGCGGGCGGTTGTTCGACCATATGCTCCCCACCATTTCTCCGGTCCTTCGAGACGCCTCCTTGGCGGGCGGGCGAGCTCCTCCTGCGGCAAGCTACTTGACGGCGGAGGAGAGGCGCCCCCGGCAGGCTCACTTGGGTCGTTGTCGGGCTCGGTCTGCTCCTCCTCACCGATGAACTCTTCTTGGTCGGCAAGGCTTGCCGCCTCGGCCCTCTCTGCCTCCTCGACTGTGAACCCAAACGCACCGGCGGCAGCGGCCTCTGCAGCCTCCTCCAACCTTGTGGCGTCGCGCGCCATCTCTCGAAAGCAGTGGTGTCGCGGGTGAGCCGCCTCTTCTTGTCGGCGCGGATCGGCACTTCAGACAAGTTGTCGAAGAACTGCTGCACTATGTCATCGGCGGGCTCCTGCCAAGTTGGAACGATCCCATGGGAATCGCACAACGGCATTATCGCGCGGATGCTATCAAGCGACGAGTTGTTGCACAAGGGCACAACTCCCCTCGGCAACATGCACCATCCAGGGTTATCCGCTTCAGGCTTGAACAGCTCCCGCAGCATGCCGTCAAGCTCCAGGGTGGTGAAATTCCAATTCAGGCCTGGACGCAGCCTCATGATATCCGCCGCGTTCTGGAATTCCCAAGCAGGTCTCCCTTTCTCCTGCAAGGGTGCAATGCGGCGGCGAAGGAAGTCCGCGCCAACTGCCCCTACGGTAAGCCCTGCTTGCCGGAGGCGCAAAATCCTAGTCGTGGCAATCTTCAACTTGTCGTCCTCCGGCGCCAAGTTGCTCCAATCGTTGCCGCGAACTATGGGGGTCTTGCGCAGGGTAGTAAAAGGTTGTGGCTCCTCCTCTAAGATCCAGCACCAGTCAACCCTCCACTCCTCCCACTTGCTGCGCAACTCTCCGTCAAGGTATGCTTCCTTCTTGCCGATCCTAGAGGTCCATGCAATTCCTCCGGCAAGTGGCTCTCTCTCTCTCTGCTGGGTGAGAAGTAATGGCGAAGAGGGCGACATTTGGGTGGACCCGACAAAGTTCTCGCAGAGATGTGCAAAACGCCAAGGTGAGGATTTGCGTGGGGGTGAAGTCAAGAAGGCGGAGGCCATAGGTGTTCATGACATCACAGAAAAACTCAGAAAAGGGCGGGCAGAGCCCGCACCAGAAGAAAATCGCAAAGAAGGGGTACCCGATGGAGACCTTAGAAGATGTGGCGGCAGAGATGACCCTCGTGCGCGGATGCGCCGGGTCACCGTCGACTGAAGAGGTAGTACAGCTCCCAGCTCCTTCCGCTGAGCAGGGGTCAAGAGGGCCCGCCTCCTTCCAGCGCCATGAGCCGCTTGGCCAAGGATTTCACGCCTTTCCCTTATCGGCCTTCGGAGCCATAGGGAGTCGTGGTGGAGGAAGCCGACGGGGGTGGCACCGTGGCAATGGAGGGGGGCGGAGCGCCGCTCTTTGTGGGCTCGAGAAGGAAGGGAAAGCGACGGGGTTTTCCGATGTGACAAGCGAGCAAGTGGGCGCCCCGCCCGGTTCCCCTGCTTATAAAGGGGAGAGGGGACGGGCGTTCCGATTTTTCCCATTAAAGAAAGCCCCACGATCTCCTCCACGATGCCACGTTCGACGCGTGCCGGTCGTGGGAGACGTGGTGGGTCCAAGGCAAGTAACGGCGTAATCAAGACCACGCGCGCCCGTGCACTGTTTTGGGCCTGGCCCAACAGAGCTTGGCGCCGTGTGTGGCCCAGTTCGGGGCTCTGTCGGTGTACTAGAGTAGGGTACCCTAGTACCCCGAACTCGTCACGGACGATTGCAGCGCCAAGACGGCAGGGCTGGCTTGATGGCCACCAAGATCTCAGCGGCTCCTTTGGAGCCATTCAAGAACAAAGCAGTCAAGACCCGGCAAGAGGAGCTTGCCGGAAGGCCACCAGGCGCAAGGAAAACAAGGCCCGGCAAGAGGAGATTGCCGGGAAGGCTTGGCGGGCGCTGAACCCCAAAGCGCGACAAGGTTCCCTGCGCCAAAGGCGCTTGCCGGGCGGGCGACCTCTCTTCATCTCCGCCCAGCTCACCCGCCAACGTGTCACCACGGGCTCTCCCAAGCACGCGTGTGTTGACGGGCTGTGCAGCCAGCTGGGAGTAGCGACAGACGCGACGACAAGCTACCATCGTGGCGGACGGAGGCGCACTTAACGGTCCTGTTACACTGTTCGGCGATCGAGACGGGCATTGATGACCCTTGTCCCTTGCCGTCGAGTTAGGTATAGATTATCAGACACCGCATAAAGCGTGTACCAACCCAGGTTTTTACCATTGTAACCTTGTCTACTTGCCACATGTGGTAACCCCTTGTGCCTATAAAAGGAGGCCCGAGGGCAACGTAGAAAGGGTTCGGCTGGTTTCGGTCCAGCTCCACTTAGTTCATCACATTCAAAGCTAGGTTTTGTAGCCCGCATTGCTCCCTAGCAAGAAGAGAAGATAATCCACAAAGCAGCAGAGGAGTATTATCTCTCGAGAGCTCCGGCTGGGTAAAACCCTCTCGTGCGCGCGCCTCGATCCGCTCTTTGTGCAATCTCCACCCCCCTCCGAACCACAAAGGGACCCAGGTCCCGTAGGTGCTCGTGGGGCACGATCAGTTCTTCCCCCGACACACCCGTCAGCCTCCGCCACCATACCGCCGCATGCAGATTCGAGGGGCGTGAGGCGTCGCTCACCTTGGAGAAGGGCGCGGTGTAGAGGAGCGCCGCCGCGAGCGCCGCCGCCACGGCCAGTAGTGGCAGCACCCGGCCAGTCCCAGCCGCCGTCGCTCGTCGACTCCCTCTCCTCCTCTGCGTCTGCGTGCAGCGGCGAGAGTCCAGTCCCCATCCGGGCGGGGCTGGCGACGGGAAGCTATGGCAGCGTTGATCTGGATCGGATCGAGATCTAAGGGAGGGAGAGGGCGGCGACTATGGGTGTACAGAATCCGGGAGAGTGAGTGGAATGGGAGCCAGAGGAGTTGGGGATCCGGCTCATGGAGGAGAGCGAGTGGAGGGGTACGGTGGTGTTGGGCGGAATCGATGGGGGCGACGGCTCATGGAGGAGAGCGAGTGGAGGAGGGCGCGACTAGGGTTTGGACGAGTGGAGAGGGAGCTGCGCTGATTCGGGAGGGGGGATGAGAGGGATGAGGGGTAGAGGGGGTGGGGGAAGAGGGCTGCCGTCGGATCCAGGCCTATCCAATGGTGGTCGGGCATGATCCGCGTGAGGTGCTCGTGGACCAATCAGAATGCAATAAAGGCCTTGATGACTTTATGACCATATAAATAGGTCGTAATTGATTAAAAATAAGTTTTTTTGCAGGAGAAAAGCATTTTTCATTGTTGAGGAATAAAAAATGCTTTTGTTGTGACGAACCTACCAACTCTATGTATTAGACCAAATTTTATGTATAATTGACCAAATGATTTTATGTAAAATGCTTAGTATCCACGAAAAAATCATTTTCCATTTTTTGAGTGCCCAAAATGAGCTTTTTTGTGAACAACCTACCAAATATTTTTTGCAAAATTGTACCAAATCAATTTTGTAAAATACTAGGCCATATTTAATATACAATTGATCAAATGGTTGGGTGTCAAAAATTTTGATCCACCTCTGGTGAAAAAGACAAATTCCCGCCGATTCAGTAGGAAGCGGGTCAAATTTGAACTGGAGTTGTCTCATAGTTTGCTCTTTATTTTTTCCAAAAATCATTTCTAGTTACATAAGTACCTGTTTAATCAGAGAAACATCAAAAGTTTTGCAAGATTCAACCACTATCTAGGAACGGTCATTCCCGTCGTTTTGACCGGATTTTGAAATAGGCATAAAAAATTCAAAAAAAATCAAAAAATTGGGGAACCTTCGCTTTGTGTCATTATATGTGGCCAAGTTCCCAGGAAAATAACAAACTTGTAATACGGCAATTATTTTAAAAAAGTGTTCTCAGAAACGAGCTATCACGTGTGGAGATCAATGGCTTTCAAGCCAAATGATCAATCTTATGGCCATACTAGGCCATATTTAATATACAATTGATCAAATGGTTGGGTGTAAATTTTTTTGATCCACCTCTCGTGAAAAAGACAAATTCCCGCTGATTCAGCTGGAAGCGGGTCAAATTTGAACTGTAGTTGCCTCGTAGTTTGATCTTTATTTTTTCCAAAAATCATTTATAGGTACATAAGTATCTATTTAATGAGAGAAACATAAAAAAAATTCCAAGATTCAACCACTAGCTAGGAACAGTCAAGCCCACCGTTTTGACCGCATTTTGAAACGGGCATAAAAAATTCAAAAAAAATCAAAAAATTGGAAAACCTTTGCATTGCGTCATTATATGTGACCAAGTTTCCAGGAAAAATAATAAACTTGTAATACGGAAATTACTTTAAAAAAGTGTTCTCAGAAACGAGCTATCAAGCGTGAAGATTCATGGCTTTCAAGCCAAATGATCAATCTTATGGCCACATTCATGGCATAGTTTGTTAAAATGATCTCATATTGTGCACAAGGGTGCATATTGGAATGAAAAACAATGTTACTTAAGGAAGTTTTCATTTTGTTTGGACGAAAAATTCATTTTCCATTTTTCGAGTGCCCGAAATGAGGTTTTTTTTTGTGAAGGAACTATCATATATTTGTTGCAAAATTGGAACTAACCAATTTTATAAAATTCTAGGCCATATTTAATGCACAATTGACAAAATAGTTGGGTGTCAAAATTTTTGATCCACCTCTCGTGAAAAAGACAAATTCCCGCCGATTCAGCCGGAAGCGGGCCAAATTTGAACTGTAGCTGCCTCCTAGTTTGATCTTTATTTTTTCCAAAAATCATTTATAGGTACATAAGTATCTATTTAATGAGAGAAACATAAAAAAAATTCCAAGATTCAACCACTAGCTAGGAACGGTCAAGCCCGCCGTTTTGACCGCATTTTGAAACGGGCATAAAAAATTCAAAAAGAATCAAAAAATTGGAAAACCTTCGCATTGCATCATTATATGTGACCAAGTTTTTCAGGAAAAATAATAAACTTGTAATACGGCAATTATTTTATAAAAGTGTTCTCAGAAATGAGCTATCAAGCGTGAAGATGCATGGCTTTCAAGCCAAATGATCAATCTCATGGCCACATTCATGGCATAGTTTGTTCAAATGATCTCATATTGTGCACAAGGGTGCATCTTGGAATTCCAAACAATGTTGCCAAAGGGAGTTTTCATTTTCTTTGCACGGAAAATTCATTTTCCATTTTTGAGTGCCCGAAGACCTACCATATATTTGTTGCAAAATTGTACCAAATAATTTTTATAAAATACTAGGCCATATTTAATGCACAATTGACAAAATGGTTGGGTGTCAAAAGTTTTGATCCACCTCTGGTGAAAAAGACACATTCCTGCCGATTCAGTTGGAAGCGGGTCAAATTTGAACTGCAGCTGCCTCATAGTTTATTATTTATTTTTTCCAAAAATAATTTCTAGTTACATAAGTACCTATTTAATAATAAATACATGGTTTGGTGATGATACGTCGAGGTTTGGGCGGTGGCCGAGGCCCCCAACTCTAGAGCGCCAGAACTCAAGATGCCACCGCATGGTCACCAAGGTGACCGTGGCGTTGCCATGTGTTCTGGGCAGCCTAGGCATGTCTAGTGGGTTGGGCACTCCCCAGGTAGGTGCTAGGAAGAAAATTACAACATAAGATTCTCACGAGGAGACCGATCGATGCTCAAACATGAATTAGCAGCCAAGTGTTTGATTTGCGGTACGGGAAATGTACATGGCTAATGGGCGTGAGTTTTGGCTTAGGATGATCAGTTACTAAGAAGACTGCCTTCACAAATTTTTAGCTCAAAAGGAGGAGCCTAGGTGGTACTTGCTTTGCAAACTACCACACTGGACATAAATACGAATGTTGAAGATCGGCTCAAAATAATGAATGGACTGAGCTGGCATTTGGTGGAGGATGGTTATTTGGGCATAGGAAAGCAATGTAGAAAATGGATACTATTTGGACATGCCAAAGTGGTACTTCCTTCACAAACTGTTGTTCTGAACAGAATAGGAGAAATATTTTTTTTAATTATTTTTGAACTAGGCAAGGAAGGTTTTTACATATTTGACGAAGATATGACCCAAAGAATTTATGAGATTGTTTTGGGAATTTTGGGAATGACAGAAATATAGGTTGCTTCACAACCTAGGGCAAAAACTGCCACATGGACATGACACATAGGAAAAACTGATGAGGTGGCGCCTAGTCATCACAACCCACCACAATCTACAAGGTTATGACCATCTATATTGGTCGTTAACAACTAGAAATAAGGCAGTGGACCAGCACTGTTTGCTTTATGACCATTTCATGTAAGGAAATTATGACCTTTCTGACCAAAATGGTCGCAACGGTTTAGGGTTTGGAGCCCCCCGAATAGCTTTTGACCAATTGGTCTCAAATGGTCATAGATCTATGACCAATTCTTCCAGGGTCACTGACAGAAGGTCACTAGTTTACATATTTCTAGTAGTGAGCTTACACATGATACATGTGAATATGACACGCTTTCCTGTTTTTGGTACATACTATATCTGTCTATCACACCATGTTCTTACATGAAACTACTCTTCTTGTGTATCCTGCATCCGTCACTTATGATTGGACACCTTTAAGCTGGTAGTGTGATATTGGTTTGCGTCTTGAATATGATTTCTAGCATGTATTGCTTCTAGTTTGATGAACGCCACCTATGACGAGACAGTTTTAACTTGGCGAATGATATTGATTGCACCTTCCATATGGTGTCTTGCGTTGTTTCTAATTTTTGAAGTGCCTTCGCTTAGTTACCACATCATAGGTGTGAATATGTCAAGCCGTCCATTTTTTCGTACATATTCCATCCTCGTATCATGACTTCGCCTTTCATCGAGTAGTGTTCACAAGATCATGCATGAATGAGTTCTGAAGAGCGAATGCTATTCCTTTTTCTTGTCGGTATGACCTCACAATGCAAAATCAATAAAGCTGAAGGAAATTGGCAAGGCATTGGATGATGGTGGTCCTTCCGAGCAACTGAAACGTAGGTTCTCTACAGATTCTACTCTTCCATCCTCCCAACAAGATTCGCAAGACAACGCAAGGCTAGATAGTCAACGTAGCTGTGTAGATGATGAGCACATCTCCCCTACTCCACCATCACAGTTGCTTGCTCTAACTTGGCACTATTATATGTGGTTGCATGTTGTGTATGATGTCTAGCTTGTATTGCTTCTAACTTTGTTGAATTGCATCTGCTACCTTTACACATAATGCCTATGAATATGACATGTGTTCCTGTTTCTACATCAGACTACTATTCTTGCATATCCCGCATCAGTCACTTATGATAAGGCACCTTTAAGTCGCCACTGTGATATTGGTTGTTACTTGCATATGATTTCTAGCATATACTGCTTCTAATTTGTTGAAACGCCATACAATTTGAACTTGGCAGAGTGATATTGGTTGCACCTTTCATATGGTGTCTAGCTTGCAGTGCTTCTAATTTGTTGAAATGCCTTCTGCTTAGTTACCACATCATAGGTGTGAATATGTCACACCATCCTGTTTTTCATACATATTCCATCCTCGCATCATGTGTTTGCCTTTCATCCGAGTAGTGTTCACAAGATCATGCATGAATGAGTTAAGAAGCGAATTTTATTCCTTTTTCTTATCGGTTTGACTTCACAATGCAAAATCATTACAGCTGAAGGAAATTAGTCCGGCAGAAGGATGATGGTGGTCCTTGAGCAACTCAAACAGGGGTCTCTCAGATTCTACTCCGCCATCCTCCCAACAAGATTCGCAAGATAACACAAGGCTGGATACCAACGAGCTGTGTAGATGATGATCACATCTCCCCTACTCCACCATCACAGTGCTTGCTCTAACTTGACACTATTATATGTGGTTGCATGTTGCGTATGATGTCCAGCTTGTATTGCTTCTAACTTGAATTGCGTCTACTTACTTTACACATAATGCCTCTGGATATGACATGTGTTCCTGTTTCTAGAACATATGTGTACATGATGAGCACATCTCCCCTACTCCACCATCACAGGTGCTTGCTCTTACTTGGAACTGCTATACGTGGGTGCGTTTTCCGTATGATGTCTAGTTTGTATTGATTCTGATTATGTAGAATTGCATCTGCGTGGCTTACAACTTATACCTGCAACGATCACTTACCCATAAGACACATTTAACTTGGGACTGTGATGTAGGTTGCATCTTGCATTGTCTTCTAGCTTGTACTGCTTCTAATTTCTTGAAATGGCACTTACGATGAGACACTTTTTACCTGATAGAGTGATATTGGTTGCATGTTCATATGGTGCCTAGCTTTCATTTCTTCTAATTTTATTGAAATGCCTTCCGCTTACTATTTTTTCATACATATTCCATCCTCCTATCTTACGTGTGAATATGAAATGCTGTCTTTTTTTGTATATATTCCATCCTCCTATCCTGCGCTTGCCTTACATCAAAGTAGTGTTCGTCTCTATCATGCATCAACTAGTTATGCAGAGCTAATTTTATTCATCTTCTTGTGGTTTTGACTTCATAAGGCAATATCAGAAAATAGGAAGGAAAAGAGTAAGTTATGGGATGTTGGTGGTACTCCGCACCGACGCAAACGGAGACTCTCTAGATTTGCCACTGCTGCTGCTAATGAAGTTGAGGTCCCAAGTCTACATGATGAGTTCATCTCCCGCACTCCACCATCGCAGGTGCTTTCTCTAAGTTGACAGTGTAATAATTGGTTTCATGTTGCATATGTTGTCTAGCCTGTATTTCTTCTATTTTGATTAAATTGCACCTGCTGAGTTTATACGTTATACATGTGCATATGACATGGCTTTCCGTGTCTAGAATACACTGCATCTATCTATCATACCATGTTCTTACATCAAAGTACTGCTGTTGTGTATCCCGCATCAGTAACTCATGATTGGACGCTTTTAACATGGCAGTTTGATAGTGGCTGCATCTTGCATTGATTTCTACGTTGTACTGCTTCTCATTTTTCGAATTGCCACTTATGACAAGACACTTTTAACTTGGTAGAGTAATATTGGTTGCATCTTTCATATGGTGTCTAGCTTGCATTACTTCTATTTTCTTGAAAATCCTTCTGCTTAGTTTGCTCATCGTAGCTGTGAATATGTCATGCCGTCCTGTTTTTCTTACATATTCCATCCTCATACGGTTGTCTTACATCAAAGTATTGCTTGTCTCAGATCATGCATCAATGAGTTCGAAGAGTGATTTTATTATTTTGTGTTGTGGGTACAGCTTGACATGGCAAAGTCAAAAAGAGCAAGGAAAATAATATAGTAGGGAGTCTTGTTACTCGTCGGGTGAAACGGAAAAGGTTCTGCCACAAGATTCTGCTGGTACTTATAGTGCAAGAGAAGGTCCAAGTCCACCGCTAAAGCTACAAACACAAGATCACCTGCTCCACCAGCTGCAGCATCCACTTCAACTGTACTAGCATCTCAACCAGTTACTCGCTCGTTTGCTCCAACTGTCCAGTTCCCAAGCTGCCTTCACACCTAACACTACTTCGCAATCTGCGACATAACAGGACTTGGCAAGATCAGATGAACCTCATGAGCATCAACACCAAGACGGTACTGACCGAGTCAAGTTGCGATTGCATGCTCCTTTATATGTACTCTCACGCTTTGATGTACACTAACACTTTCCATATTCGTTGTTGAACTAGCACCACGGCGCAAGCGGAAACAGACATCAGGGATAATGCTTGACAGATTAACAAAATCTAAAGGAGGAAGAATGGATATCCATTTTGAGGCTGGTTTAAAAGGCCATGTGATGCTCTGAGTCAGCCAAATTAGTATCGAGGCAGCCGCTGCCGTTAGGTGTCATGCGTATCCTCCCAACGTGGATCCATGACAGAATGAGAAAGACAATACCCAGCTTTAACACCTTCCTTGACCATTTATCCGTATGTAATGTTATTCATCGCAATTAGTAATATTGTCTTGCTCGTCCCATACTTTCTAGCTTCCTCCTAATAGGACTCACATTCTTTTTCAACAGATGAGGTTCAAGTTGGATCCGAAAGATGATGCAACTAAACAAGCATGCACTCATGTTTTTCAGTCGCTCATGCGACAAGATCGGTACAACCCTAGAAAATCTCACTTTGAAGGCAAGGCTAACAAGGAAATCGCCCAAACATCTCCAAAGGGAATATATTACAGATGAAGACTGGACAACCCTCGTTAAACACCGGTCTGATCCAAAGTATCGTAGGCTACATGTATTTGATCGCACCACATATTGAACTTGTATTTATGTATGTGCCTTACAAGTGTATCTTCTTCTAGGCTAACTGTTTGAAGAACAAAACCAACCGTTCTAAAGTGAAATTCCAACAGACAATAGGATCTCGTAGCTATATTGCACATTGCGAGGCTTATGTAAATAGCCGCTACTTCCTTCTTTTTTTTTGTGCCATATTATCGTATCTATATTGACTTGTTCCAAATACAGAGGAAAGCCCGTGCGGACCAAAAATAACCTGAACCGAATGCAGTGCAAATCTTCAAGGATTGCCACACCAGCAAGATGAAGGGCATGAGCACACCAGTTCAAGCCGCTGTTGTAAGTCCTTACTCCTCCTGCCTTGAACTGATTGGTACTGTGATGTGTTCATTTAACTACTTGGTTTGCAGCCAATGTCAGTTACTCTGTTCACTTTTATACACAATTGTCTTAACCTATCATTTCACCTTACATGGTTTAAAAGAGATGAAGGATATTCTTTTGGTCTTGATCTGTATTCTAGTTGTTATGTTCACGTGCGCACACAATAATAAAATAGCCTGTTTGTTTTATATCTGTTTGCCCATGATATGAATGATGTCATACTATGTTCATCCTACTTTAAACCATGTCTCTTTATCCTTAGATGTGAAAGGATGTGAGGAAATATACAATACAGTAGGCATGCTACATGGACATATGTTCCGAAATTGATTTTATTATGTAGTTGGCACTACAATACATGCTAATGTATTACAGTAGTTCACAAAAATAAGTTATGTATAATCGTCTAACCTACTTTGTTTATTTTTGTCTCATTAGTAACTTATCCGGTACACTAATCTACAAGTTCAAACTTTCAGGAAACTATGGAACAAATGATTGAACAGCCACAACCACCCGAAGGTGACGAGGCTACTACAGGCACAATGTCACCTCTTGCTGCGAAGGTCAAGATCTCTCCACTAACAGTGCAAAGAGCACCTTCCTGCGTAATTCTGGGTTGGTTGTCAAGGTAACCTCGTCCAAATCGCCTACTGAACAAAATCTTCCTGCTAGACAGAGTGATATATCTGTGCTCTAGACACAAGTCCAATCCCTAATGGACGTTGTTTCGGAAACAAGAATAGTGGTTGAGAAATGTCGTCAAGATATGAATGGTTTTGAAACCACACTATCAGACAATCGCTTCATTGTTGAAGAGCAATGGCGAAAAAAAGGTGGAGATCGTGCTGCTCCATCAGATTCTACAGCCTGAAACATTAGCACTCAGGTCAAATGATCTATGCTTCGATACATCTGATGGTGCTTTTATCTGGAAGGACTATAAACTTTATGCCAACAGGCCTTTTCTTGTACGATTGGAATTTATTTTGTTGTGATACAACATTTATGATCCTGCCACAGGCTGCAGTAATTACGACGCTATTTTTGTATAGTGTAGGTTTATCTTAGTAATGTATTCAGCCGAAAGCTTCGTAGGATCCCAACATGCCAACATTCGTCGGGCCCATTCCAATTGGGCTAAAAACGATTACGGGCCGAAATTGGCATGTAGCCCACCAAAAATATCTGGGCTTAAATTAGCATAAGCTTTCAAAATTTTCTGGTAGGCCTGTGCCCATAGTGGGTCTTTAACATGCCTAAACATAATTTGGGCCCTCAGTAAAAATAGGCCGTTTGCAGGTGTAAATATCTCGAGCCCATAAAAAAACATGGGCCTTTAATAGACCGAAAGTGAGATTGGGCCCTGATTGTGCCAAATAACCCATCGACTTAGCAGGCAAATGGTGGCCCATTTACGATGCGGATATTTGACAGACGAAATTGGACGGGCCAGAATGCGCCGACCTAATACACGGCCTTTAACAGCCGGAACTTCGATCGGGCTAGATTATCATCATTTTTATATGGGCCGTTAATGGGCCAGATATGACGTTGGGCCACATATGGCCCATGGTTTACGTCCGGCGTTAATAGGCCGAAAATGACAACAGGCCGAAAGTGGCCCAAATCTTTAGTGGGCCTCTAACAGGCTGAATGACAGACATGGCCGAATATGACCCAAATCCTTCACGGTCGTTTATGGACCGAAAGTTTTGATGGCCTGTAAATGGGCCCAAATGAAGCCGAACCTTTAACAGGCCAGAAATACACCGGGTTGTAATTCGGCCCAATTACTTAGCGGACTATTAACGGGCCAGAAGTGACCATGGGCCGCATTGATGACAAGTTTAGACCAGGCCGTTGACGGGCCGATTTGACAGAGAATGTTGGGCCTTTAGCTAGGCCGGCCCATTATGGTCTGTAGAATCTTGTGGGCCTTTAGCTAGGCCGGCCCATTGTGGTCCGCAAAATCTTGTGGGCCTTTAGCTGGGCCGGCCCATTATGGTCCGCTAAATTTTGTGGGCCTTTAGCTGGGCCGGCCCATTATGGTCCGCTAAATCTTATGGGCCTTCGGTTGGGCCGGCCCATTTAAACTTTATGGGCCACTTTTGGGCCGGTCCAGCTAAAGGCCCACAAGATTCTGCATACCATAATGGGTCGGCCCAGCTAAAGGCCAATGGGAATTTTACATGTGGAAAATCGGTATTGGTCGTGGCTGTTAACGGGTTATCGGATCCAAAATCTGACCCGATAGCTTAACGGCGTTCCGTTACGGTGGATGCCACGTGTCGGTCACCCTTGACGAAAGCACTTCTGTGATGCGCGATTTATCGTCATGGAAGTGGACACTTCCGTGATGATAATTTTGGTAATGTCATGGAACACTTCTACGACATCACATGTATGACTATCTTGATTCTGTCATAAATTTGTCATGGACGTACATGCATGACAAAAAACGCGACCTACTGTGACAAACACGTATCATCACGGAAGTGTATTTTTTTTGTAGTGTAGTAACCCAGTTCCTGTTGACACAGCACCATCTCCACCATAGAGCTCCCAAACAAGAGCATTTAGTAAGGCAGCTCCAGTGCCCAAAGGGCCAGTACTATCACGGCGAACCCCAACTCCACCAGTTAGTACGCCTATTCCTGTGGAGGAAGCACAACCAACTAGTCGTAGTTTAGCATCTATCGCATTTGATGTTGTTAAATAGTATGTGCGTATCTTCCCATCTTGGAAATATTATACTGAAGATGAAGGAAAATGCCAGTTGCAGGTGTTTGTCCAGGTGTTATGTGTAAGTAATGTTATTCATGGCAATTACTTTGCTTCGTCCCATACATCCTACCTCCATGATGGTTATAATAAAGAAAATTTTCCCATTTTTCTCTATAGAGAAGGACCGATTTGGAAACTTAGGATGAGGTAACCTGTGCTAATACCTCTGCTATCTTGAAGAATGCTTTGTCGCAGTATCGGAATTACCTGAAGAAATCGTACTTCACCGCAAAGAAACTCATCAAATTCCCTTACGCTTCTCCCGAGACACATTTATCGGACGATGACCGGGAACGCTTTGTTCTCAGATCGTCCCTAACCAAGAATATTGTAAGGTCTATGAGCTCATTTTCTATTTTTAAGTATTATATTCTTGCATCTTCTCAGACTGCTCATGTAGAACAAGTGTCTAAAACTCAAGAACAACTATTCTAATTTAAGATTCCATTGCTATCATAGTTCAAAAAGCACTAGGCGTTAATTGTGCGCCTTGCCACCGCCTTTGCGCTTCTTGACCAAAGCACATGCTTATGCGCAGATTATGCATAGATTATGCGTAGTTATGCGCAATGCGTTTTGCCAACGCCTAGAGCCTAGGCGCGCTTAAGCGCTCGCTTAGGTGCGCCTTTTTTAACTATGATTGCTTTGCTCTTGTATCACTGTATTTACTCGTACAAACTTATTTTTAAATTGAAGGATCCAATCGAAACTCCAATGGCACAACAGGTATGTTCACGCATGTTTCTTTAACAGGTTTGCTCTTATCAATGGCTCTGTTGATTTCAATTTCAATTGTGTATACAGTTGACTTTCATATCATGCACATTACTAGCATCACAACAGATCCAATAGTGTTGTTGTACATGTAGACCCGTGGTACCCATCTGAAATCTTGTTGTGCCATGTAATTTCCCACGCTTTGTATTCTTTCACTGCTGCTTTGTCTTGAACTGACATGATTTGAACCGTGTCTCTATTTTGATTTGGCAAGACAATGCAGTCACCATAGGACATAGATATATGTTTGTTTGATGCTTTTATTATGTACTAGTACTTGGCAATAGAAGACTTGGTAGTTTAATCCTGTCCACCTTACTAATGAACTGGTTCACCTAAATGAGTTTCATATACTAGTACATGCTAAACTTGTTATGTGTCTGCTTGTTTCTTCTTTTAGAATACTGACAGAATATTGGGGAAGAGTGCCTTATTAAGCAATGGTAAAGGAAGTAATGCAGATAAGGTTCAGGATAGTGACACATCCTTGTTGGTCTCCAACAAAGCTGATAAAACAGCTAAGGAATACTATCTTGAAGACAGCAAGACAACCCCAAAGTCCTGTCTTGGTTTAGTGTTCGAGTTACTGGCCACTACCGCTTGCACAAGCTATTCAAACTCACTGTCTGAATCAGTTCGATTTCTTGAGTCTCAACTACAAGCTGAAAGACATCGATCAGTTGTGCTGCGACACTAGTGCAGAACCGGGCTTTTGTCCCGGTTCGTAAAGGCCTTTAGTGCCGGTTCCATAACCGGCACTAAAGGGTGGGCACTAAAGGCCTCCCCCCTTTAGTACCGGTTCGTGCCGAACCGGCGCTAAAGTGCCACCACGTGGCACGAGCCAGGCGACAGGTGCGGTAGATCATTAGTACCGGTTGGTAACACCAACCAGTACTAAATGTTTGTGGGTTTTGGTTTTATTTTTTTCCTTTAAATTTGTGTTATCAATTTAATTTAGGATTGTTTTACGTTATAATGAGTTGTTAAATCATTAGGTGAAAGTACTGCAGATTAGTTTCGACTGGATGCATGTGGATCCTATAGTTAGCTGATCGAGGAATCAAGTATATGCCATATATCCACACTACTTGATCACCTAAGCGATCAAGTAATATGGATATGGCATATACTTGATCACTTAGCTAGGATCCATCCAATTCAAACTAATTTGCGGTTTCTTTCATAAATGATATATATAATTACTCATCAGCATCATCATCACCATCATCATATATTAATATATAAACTCCTGCATCATATCATCACCAACAACAGTATACTAGCACTAGTAGAAAAAGGGGCAAATCTGAGACACATTAGTGCCAGTTTGATTTTGAGCCGGCACTAATGTGTCCATTAGTGCCGGTTCCAACGGCTAGCCGGCCGCTCTCATTAGTACCGGTTCATGGCGAACCTTTAGCACCGGTTCGTGCCACGAACCGGTACTAAAGAGAGTGGTGGCAGGATGTTGTCAGTCTGGGGCCCGTCCAGCACCTTTAGTACCGGTTCGTGGCACGAACCAGTACTAAAGGTCGACGTGCATAAACCCTTCGTCCACCCGAGCCGCTCTGTTCTTCCCCTTTCCCCTCACTTCCTCTGTTCTTCCCCTCTTTTCCTCGAGCTCCTCACAAATTTTGCCCAAAATTTGTCAAGATTTGAAGGTCCCCATCCATTCAAATGATCACAAAGGTTAGCAACTTTGTCCTTTCAACTCTCATTGCTAGATTAGCTCTTGCAATGCTTTGTATAGTGATTAATTTGGGAGGAATTATATTTGCTAGTATTTGATTTATATGCAATTTTAGGTCAAAAATAACACTTAGTTTGCATATGTAGGTGTGGTTTACTTAGTGCCTTCTAAATCTCTGTCGAATTCACCGTAGATCGCTCAAGACCGTCTCTGTCATGGCACCACCTTGTGGTGAGGCTCTTGTTCATGAATGTTTTACATTACCAAATTGATGCTTGTGTGATTTGGATATATAGTTACTCATATAATTATCTTACCCATACGTTGTTTGTTATACATAGTTCCATGGTTTTGATATCCGTCCCCGTCGGCCATCATCCTTGTTATGATTCGGATGTGGTATATTCTCTTGTAAAACTAGTTGTTGCATTTCGTGTTTATGACAAATTATGCCCATCAAGTTGACATAGATATTTTTATCTAGGAGGTATGTGAACCGGAAATTCCAACCGACCCTATTGTTGAGAGGTTAAATTTAGTTGAAAGAGAAAACGAGTATTTGAAAGAAAAATTGAAAAGAATTGAGGGGGAGAAGATGGAATTGGAGTTGCATGTTGCCGATGTCGTCGATGATCACAAGATCAAGATGGAGAAAATGAGGTTGAAGATTAGAAAATATGCCATTGATAGTGTGGCTTGGTATCATTATGTTGTTGGATCAATTGTTACCTTAGTTGCGATCTTGATCGCATTTTTTGTTGCATTTAAATTCTTTAGGTAGAGAGTTATTTGTATGTTGCATTTAATTAAGTGTTGTATAGGAACTTTATGTATGAACTTTATGTATGAACTTGTATTAATTTGGTCTATTCGGTGTTGTGTAATGAAGATGAGACGACAATTGATGTATGATGACCGATGCTCTCCGAGTTCATTAATGGCGTGCATACTTTTCGCTTGTCACCGAGGCAAACAAGCGGCGGATGGTTTTATGCCTTGTCCATGTGCTGGCTGTAAGAATGGTCACAGCCACTTCTCGCCAAGAACCATTCACGCCCACCTATTTGAGTCCGGTTTCATGCCCCACTATAATGTTTGGACCAAGCACGGAGAAATAGGGGTTATGATGGAAGACAATGAAGAAGAAGAGGACGACGACGGCTATCCCGCCATGGGTTCCCTGAATACGATGATACAACAATGGGGAAGAAGCTGAGCCGGCAATGCGGGAAGAAGCTTAAGAAGAGGCATCGATGAGCCCGCCGATGATCTAGGTCAGGCCATTGCCGATGCAAAGAGAAACTGCGCAAGTGATCCGAGAGGACGGTTGCAGCGCATGTTAGAGGATCACAAGAAATTGTTGTACCTGAATTGCGGTTGACAAAAAAGTTGGGCACCACAATGGAATTGCTACAATGGAAGGCGAGAATGGTGTATCTGACAAGGGATTTGGAAAGTTGCTGGTAATGATAAAGAATATGCTTCCAAAGGACAACGAATTGCCCGAGAGTACGTATGAAGCAAAGAAGGTTGTCTGCCCTCTAGGGTTAGAGGTGCAGAAGATACATGCATGCCCTAATGACTGCATCCTCTACCGCGGTGAGTACAAGGATTGGAAAGCTTGCCCGGTATGCGGTGCATTGCGTTATAAGATCAGTCGCGATGACCCTGGTGATGTCGAGGGCGAGCGCCCCAGGAAGAAGATTCCTGCCAACGTGATGTGGTATGCTCCTATAATACCACGGTTGAAACATTTGTTCCAAAACAAAGAGCATGCGAAGGCGATGCGGTGGCACGCAGAAGACCGTAAGAAAGAGGGAAAGTTGAGAGTACCCGCTGACGGTTCGCAGTGGAGAAAAATTGAGACAAAGTACAAGGAGGAGTTTGCAGGTGACCCAAGGAACGTATGGTTTGGTCTAAGCGCCGATGGCATTAATCCTTTTGGGGAGCAGAGCAGCAACCATAGCACATGGCCTCCGACTCTATGTTTGTATAATCTTCCTCCTTGGTTGTGCATGAAGCGGAAGTTCATTATGATGCCAGTACTCATCCAAGGCCCCAAGCAACCCGGCAACGACATTGATGTGTACCTAAGGCCGTTAGTTGAAGAACTATTGCAGCTGTGGAATGGAACAGGTGTACGTGCGTGGGATGAGCACAGACAGGAAGAATTTTACCTAAAGGCGTTGCTGTTCGTGACCATCAATGATTGGCCTGCTCTCAGTAAACTTTCAGGACTGACAAACAAGGGATATCGCGGATGCACGCACTGTTTGGATGATACCGACAGTATATATTTGGAGAGTTGTAGGAAGAATGTGTACCTGGGACATCGTCGATTTCTTTCAAGCAGGCATCCCGTAATAAAGAAAGGCACGCATTTCAAAGGTGAGACGGATCACCGGACGAATCCTCGCCACCGTACTGGTGCTGATGTACATGATGTGGTCAAGGATTTGAAGGTAATATTTGGAAAGGGTCCTGGCGGACAACCTGTTCCGAAGGACGCTGACAGACGCACAACCATGTGGAAGAAGAAATCTATATTTTGGGACCTGCCATATTGGAAAGACCTAGAAGTCCGCTCCGCAATCAACGTGATGCACGTGACGAAGAATCTTTGCGTGACCCTGCTTGGCTTTTTGGTCATGTATGGGAAGACAAAAGATACACGAGAGGCACGGGAGGACCAGCAACGTATGCACGGAAAAGACGACATACATCAGGGTCAGGCCAGCTATGCTCTTACCAAAGAAGAGAAGGAAATCTTCTTTGAATGCCTGCACAGCATGAAGGTACCGTCTGGCTTCTCGACGAATATAAAGGGAATAATAAATATGGTAGAAAAAAAGTTCCAGAACCTAAAGTCTCATGAGTGCCACGTGATTATGACGCAACTCCTTCCGGTTGCATTGAGGGGGCTTCTACCGGAAAACGTTCGATTAGCCATTGTGAAGCTATGTGCATTCCTCAATGCAATCTCTCGAAGGTAATCAATCCAGAAATCATACCAAGGTTACGAGAATGATTTGGCGCAATGTCTTGTCGGGCCGAGTTGGAGTTCCCACCATCCTTCTTCAACATCATGACGCACGCCCTAGTTCACCTTCTTGAAGAGATTAACGCTTTGGGTCCTGTATTTCTACACAATATGTTCCCTTTGAGAGGTTAATGGAGTCTTGAAGAAATATGTTCATAACCGTGCAGGCCGTAAGGAAGCATCTCGAAGGGCCATGAAAATGAGGAGGTCATTGAGTTTTGTATTGACTTTATTCCTGACCTCAAGCCGATTGGTGTTCCTGAATTGCGGCATAAGGGCAGACTGGATGGAAAAGGCACGCTAGGAGGGCATCAAATAATATGTATGGATGGGCACTCTCTCACCGGCTAAGCACACACAGCTTCTACAGAATTCCGCCTTGGTGGCTCCGTATATGGAGGAACACAAGAATTTTCTACACTCCAAACACTCGGAGAAGTCTGACGACTGAATTACACGCGAACAAACGAGGACTTCCACCGGTTGGTTGCAGAAACGTGCACTGTATGATGGCGATATTAAAAATGACATGTACTCGATGTCCCAGTTACCATCTTCGAGTATAATGACTTTCAAAGGGTACCAGATAAATGGGAATACATTTTACCCGATCGCCCAAGATAAGAAGAGCACCAACCAAAACAGTGGTGTCCGCTTTGATGCAACAACCAACACGGGAAAGGAAATATATTATGGTTACATAGAGGACATATGGGAACTCAACTAGGGAGGTGATTTGAAGGTCCCTTTGTTTCGGTGCAAATGGGTCAATATGACACGAGGCGTGGTAACGGAAGATCTGCAGTACGGAATGACAACAGTGGATCTCAACAATCTTGCATATGCGGACGAACCATTCGTCCTAGCCAATGATGTGGCACAGGTTTTTTATGTGAAAGACATGTCTACCAGGCCGAGAAAAAGAAAAGATAAGGAAGCGAATGGATCATATGACGAGCCAAAGCGCCACATAGTTCTTTCAGGAAAAAGAAACATCATGGGAGTGGATGACAAGACAGACATGTCAGAAGATGATGAAAAGTTTGATGAAATTGCTCCATTCACAGTGAATATTGACCCGAGCATCCAGTTAAATGATGAAGATTTTCCATGGCTACGGTGCAAAGGGACACACGCGAAGAAAAAGTTTCACACCCAAAGATCTGGGATGTGATCGGCTTTAGTATCATCACTTTCTTCTTTGTTTCACACCCAGGAGGGAATCTCTGTAATAGTTAGGGTAGTTATGTGTTTTGGCATTTGAAACGCGAAGATTTATGTGCAAACAAATTCTTTCATGCATTTACTGATTTTTTCCAGCTAAATGACCCTGAAATTGAAAAGCATTTCAAATGAACTCAGAAAGGGTTGAAAGTTGGCATGGTATCATAATTTCATCCAAATAACATGTGCAAAAAAGTAGAGAGGGTTACGGCAAAAACTGGATGCACTTCATGTACAAAATGGACAATCTCTTTCGAAGTATCACGGTTTCCGACGAAACTCATCTGTTACAAAGGCATTTCATTTTTTAAATAACCTAAGCATTACCAAATTGAATATAATGATAAAACACACTAATATTAAGTACAAGAAAAAAGAATCACTAAAAAATCTTTTTTAAAGTTAAGTTATTCACAAACTAGTGATTCACACAAATTTCAAATAATTCAAAATTCAAACTATTCAAATTTGAAAACTACCGGCACTAAAAGAGAGTTTGTAATTTTTTGTACCTAAAGCAAAAATATTCACAAAGAAACTCTAAATACAGCAAAAAACAACTCAAAAATAAATAAAACAAAAATAAATAAAGCAATAAAAATTAAGACAATAAAAAAGCCCGACTACTGGGCCAAAGCGGCCTGCATACGACTAGAAGCACAACCTTTTGTTGGGCCCGGATGCAGGCCCGCACAGGCCCAGTAGGCCCATAGGGCAGCACAGAATAGGTAGGCCCAGTAGGCCTGCTTAGGAGAGGAACTCGAGAGAGCTACCGCACTGGGGCTTATAAACCAGTGTGGTAGCCCCTCGACTAGCGAGGTGGGACTAAACTTGCCAGACCAAGATCAAGCCAACAAGACCTCCTTTAGTACCGGGTGGTGGCTGCAACCGGTACTAAAGAGGGGGTCTTTAGTACCGGTTAGTGACACCACCCGGTACTAAAGGGGGGCTTCGCCGCTTGGCTGGTTGAACATACCTTTAGTACCGGTTGGTGGCTCCAACCGGTACTAAAGGTCCATCCTATATATAGAACAGTTGAAAAAAATTCACTCTCCCTCTCTGTTTCTTCCCTCCGTCGCGCCGCCCTGCCCCGATCGACGCCGTCCCCGTTGACGTCGCCGCCCCGGCCCCTCGTCGCCGACCCCAGCCGTCCCGCCCTGTCACCACCCCGTCGGCGTCGCCGCCGCTTATCGTCGCCGCCCCCGTCGTCGCTGCCCTTGCCGTCGTCGCTGCCCGTCCGTCGTCGCGCCCGCCGTCGTCGCCGCCGCCCTTGTCGTCACCGCCCGTCCCTGTCGTCGCCGCCCCATCGTCTCCGCCCGTTCCGTCGCCCCGTCGTCGCCGCCCCGTCGTCGCCTCGCCGGTGAGCTCACCCCGGCCGCCATGTCCACACACACACACTACACACACACACACACATACACACACACACACTACACACACACACATTAGTTTGTTTGTTATAAATTTTTCTGTTTTTTAGTTATAGAAATGTTAGAAAATATTCTGTTTTTTAGTTATATAAATATTAGAAATGTTATAAATTTTTTCTGTTTTTAGTGATAGAAATATTTATAGAAATGTTAGAAATTTTTCTGTTTTTTAGTTATATAAATATTAGAATTGTTATAGAAATGTTAGTTATCTAATCAAGAAATTTTAGAATTAGTTTTAGTTAGATGAATTAGATTAATGTCAAATTGTTAGAATTTGCATATATATAGAATTTTAGTTATCACAATCCAATCATTTAAAAAATGTTAATTTTTGTGGGCATATAGTATTTATTCTCGACGATATGCCCGGCCCGCATCCTCGCCGTCGACCCGTTCACGACAACGTCCTGCTTCAGAGGACCCATGTCCGGACTGGCTCCGCTGGCTGGCACCGGGAGGTGCTACTCGAGGGCGCCGCCATCGAGGAACCCGGCCTCGCCCCGCCGTCGACCCCGATGTCCTTTGGTGGCGTTCGCGTGGGCCACATTCGGTGCAGAGGAGCGGCGCCGCCGAGGTGGTGCGCCGCCATGTCGTGGAGGAGGATTTAGCACGCCCATCGCTACATGGCTGCTATGGACGTCGCCAGTTCTCCAATACTTGGCAGGTTCTTTGGGCAGATGACCGGAGATATGATCCCGTGACGGTTCCTTCTCTTTGGGTGTCCACCGCCTGCGTGCCCTGTGGACCGCGAGTGGCCTAGTCTTCTGTAGTACTCGATCTTTATTAGGTACCTAGCTAGTGATGTATTCGATATATAATATTCCGCATTGTATTCGATATTATATATATTAAGACGATGATGTATTCGAGATTATATATTCGATACGATGTATTCGAGATTCAGTTTTTCCTTATTTATTACATCCATGCATTGTAATTTGAATACTAATTAAATTTTTTATATTTCTTCTCAGATTAGTTAAGTAAAAGCTATGGCGGACAATACCGCAGAGAGAGAGGAGGAATTGTTCGACATCATACGCAGCCCTCACAGGCTAGATGATCTGAATGAAGCGGATGACGGCTCCCAATATCTGAACAATACCGGAGAGGGTGATGAAAGATATTCGATCTCGACGATCGAGCTGATGAAGTCATGAACTATGATTATGATTATGATGACACGCATAATGTTTGTGATGACACGTATAATGGTGATCTTCAAATAACAAAGACTACCGTGAGGTATATTTATATAAGCAGGCATCATGGTGATCATCACATGTTTTTTTATTGAATATATATTAACGAATCGATCATTCTTATTTCAACCCTCCGGATCGAGCAAATCGGCTTCTACAGATAGCAGGACAAAGCGAGGCCCGGGCAGATTGTTGAAGGATGGTGTAAAGTACAACATCGAATCCATCAAACCTTGTGGAGAACCCCTCACGCCTAAGAACATTGCGAACAAGTGGACTCGTCAGTGCGGAGTTCTTGTGAAGGACAAACTCCCGATCTCCATTCAAGAATGGAAAGAGCCAAAGACTAAACGTCCAGGTGTTACTTGGGTCGACGACAGAGCCAAAAAAGTCCATTGGGAATCTCTGATGGAACATTTCACCCTACCAGATCATTTCTCTGAAGCAGATGTGGAGAAAGTCAAGGGCGCTGCTCTTAAGAAGATGGCAGTTGCATTCAACACCCACAAGAAAACTGTATGGGCCAACTACCTCGCTGCAGAAAGGAAGACTCCAGAATTCACGGGAACACTGGAGAAGAAAAGAGAACACTGGGACGATTTCGTGACCTTCAAAGATTCAGAATTATCTAAGGAACAGTCTATAAAAAACAAGGCAAATGCCCCAAAAAAGACACAGTTCCATAGGCTGGGTCCAGGTGGCTACGCGGTGGGAATGCCTAAGTGGGATAAGTCTCAGCAAGAGATGGAGGATGCAGGGGTCACTCCGGTTAGTAAGAGCTGGCCCCCCAGGTGCAGAACTGGGTTCTATGCGCATGGGGGGGGGGGCGTTGGAGCCGAAGACAGGCCTGGTTTCGAAGAAGGCAAGTCCAAAAGGAGCCGAACAAAAGATAATTGACGCAATAGAAGAAGCTCAAGGGGGTGTTCATACCAACAGAGAACAACAAGCTTACTCGCTACTGAAATCTGAACACCCGGGAAGAACACGAGGCAAGGGCGTTATTCCCTGGTATGAGGGCTTTTCAGAATGGAACGAGGACTACAGGTCCCGTGCAAGAAGGAAGATGGAGGAGGAGAAGAAAAGGAAGCTGGAGGAGGAGCAGAGGAAGCAGGACATAGAACGCCTTCAAGGCCTAGAAGCAAGGCACGCGGACCTGGCACTCAAATTCCAGCAGCAGCAGCAGCAGCAGATCGACTCACTTAGCCAGGAAAGCGGGTCTCAGCATCGGCAGGAGCGAGCGGATGATCATCCAGCATTGGATAGCACTGTCCCATCCATGCCGAGAAGCAGCGTTGGTTCAGCCCTGGGCGACACACTGCTGGATACATACCCTGTGGATGACATCATAGAGAACACTAACTGTGAGCTACACTTCAAAATGAAGAACATATCCATGAAGGTGGCGGACGGCGTTGCTTTTACAATTACCCCCGAAGCAACCTTCCATTGCATCCCGATTCCAGAGGGCTATGCTCGTGTCATGGTTGATGAAGTGATGGACCCATATTCGTGGCTACAGCTTGACATTCCTGGAGGTGATGACGAGCGCACACCGGGAGAGGCCATACATCGTATCATCCTATGGAGAAAGGATTGCATCATCTTTCTAAGTCCACCGACACCGCGTCGTATGCCGAATCCTCCTCGAAGTCCGCCACCGAGTCAGCAGACTCCCTCCTCCAAGTCCACGAACGCGTGAGCCGACTCCTCCTCGAAGTCCGCCACCTCCTCCAAGTCCCTGAACGCGTGAGATGACTCCTCCGGTTTCAAGTCAGGCACAACGTCATACCACTTCTCCGGTTTCAAGTCCGACACCGTGCAGGCCACACCTCCTGCTTCAAGTCCGGCACATCATCAGGCCACTTCTCCTGCTCCAACTCAGCCACGTCAGCCATCTCCGCCGTCTCAGCAATCGCAGAAGAGACACGCTGCAGCTATGGTGCGTAGCAGTACGATTCGAGGTAGTTCAGGAAGTAGAGGCGGAGACAAAAGATATAAATATGGTCCAAGCCTCGCTCCTCTTCCTCAGAGGCCTTACGACATGACTGAGGAGCAAAACACGGCCATAGTGCAGGCCGAAATGGACGGCCATTTTGGACCGAAACCGGCACCGCCGCCAAAGGAGAAAGTGCCTCAGAAAATGATTGACCACTTCATTCGTATGGCTAGAGAACCAGCTCCCAAGCCTGTTGACTCGGACTATGAGCGCCAAATCAGGAAACTACATCGAGAACGGCTAAAGAAGGAAGCGAGCTCGAGCTCGAGCCAACAAGCAGCGGGAAAAAAATGCGGGAAAACCGCTCCCCGGTGGAGAACAGTAGCGCAATCGATCCCCCACTTGTTGTGCCAACAACACATGAGAGGAGGCCACATACCAATATTATTGTGGGAAAACCATTAAAGTTCCCCAGCTAGGCGATGTGGTAATAATGGAGGAGCATATAATGCAGGCTGAAATGCTCAAGATCTCTGTTGGACAACTCCTTGAAATTGAGCCCATGTCTCCGCTTAGAGAGGAGGAAATAAAACGGAAATATATCCGGGGCCAACCTTTGGTCGAGCCAGACAAGGTCAAGAAACTCCCAACGAGAATGTATGAATTGCATCAATGGTACATGAACATTACCAAGATTTCCAATCGAGAGTCCCTCATGGTGAATGTCAAGAAGGAGCATTACTACCATGAGAAAGCTCTATGCGTTGAGTATTCAGAACTATTTCAGTTATACAATCAAGACTCACTCGACAAATCTCACGTCAGTTTCTATTGTCTGTAAGTGATTTCTTTCTGTAATTGTTACATGTAATTATCCTCACTATATATTCTTTTCTGTGGTATAATATGCAGGATGAAGATGTATGAAATGAAAAAATCTGGACGCTATGGCATTGTGTTCATTGACCCAAATACCATTAATGAGTACACATGGAATCTTGCAACTTCTCAAGCAAGTGTAGAGGAAAGCATGCTACAGTTCTTGAAGCGCCTCAATACCAATGAAGATATACTACTTCCTTACAACTTCCTGTGAGTTAATACAAATTCTGTTTTTGCTTACTAGCTAGCTATATGTTAATAATTAAGCGTATACGGTTTATTTATAGTTGATTAATTTTATGCACATGCCCGCTTAATTAAGACATGCAAACGCAGCGCATGCAATTTCCAATCGGATCTTATTAGACATTAAAGTTGACAAAGCAACAGCTTGAAGTAATCGGACTCGCTACTTAAAGAAGATAAAGACTACACCATCATGAAGGGGATAGTCAACAGGTAATTTCAATCATTATTAACTATATCTCGGCCTATTATTAGTTCTTCATTTCCTGATATGAACTATTTACTAACCCATTTATTAATTTTCTTTGCCGGCGGGCAGGGCTTGGGCAAAGTTCATAAAAGGTGACTCCAGGCAAATGGCCAAAAAAGTTGTTTTGACATCAACCAAAGGTAAGTAATTAAGTAGTACTAGCTAGCTAGCCATCTCTTTAATTCTTGTTTCAATACCATTAATTAATTATCATGCTTGATTAATCATTATCTGATTCAATTCCATTCTCATAAAGGCCTCAAGCAGCGCCGGGAATGATCTGTGTGCATTCTATGTTTATAGAACACTCGCATGATGGCGTCCAAAGGAGCAGATCTCAAAGACAGGACTGGGTACGTTGTCAGTACACTATTCACACCATTATCGATATCTTGTAACACAACTAATACACATGCATATTGATCTCCTTCTTAACAGTTCAGAGAGGTGCGGGATAAGCTCCTACTCGAGGATCGCATACTAGCACTTCAAGCGGAAATAGCCAGATTTTTGCTCGACCAGGTCATAGATCCCAAAGGAGAATACTATTACCCGCTACCGCCCCCATGAACCACTTTTCATCATGCTCCGAAGGCACCAAGGCAACATGTAGGAGAAATTGTATATGTATATACATGTGTATGTGTGAATAGTTAATGGTGTTGGCTATGAGACATTCGATGATATATATATATATATATATATATATATATATATATATATATATATATATATATATATATATATATATATATATATATATATATATATATATATATTCTACGACGAGAAAATCTATTTTATATATGCATAACGTGTACAATTTGTAGTATCGTGAAATACCAGCAAACAAAAAGAATTAAATGGAAAATAAAGCCAAATTGAAAACACAAAATTAAAGAAAAATTAGAAAAACACCCAAACATTTAGTACCGGTTGGTGTTACCAACCGATACTAATGTCCTACACGCTACTGGCTCGGCTCGTGCCACGTGGTGGCTCTTTAGCGCCGGTTCGTGACGAACCGGTACTAAAGGGGGGGGGGACCTTTAGTCCCCACTCTTTAGTGCCGGTTGGCGAACCAGCACTAAAGGCCGGTTCTGCACTAGTGTAGCTAGCTAAAAATCATCGTAGTCGTCATTACCACTATTTAATCATCATAGTCATTACCTCTATTTAATCACCACCAACACTAGCTTAAAGAAGAAACATTCACTTGTACCAGAAGCAAAGATATCATCGAGTTCAACATGGTCATGATATTATAAGCATTCATAACAAGCTAATCACTCTTTGAGGTTAAGTTCAGGACGAAGAATACTGACATGAGAGGACAAGTACTAAGAGCATGAACTAGCTAAATCACTCCTGCTGCTCCCTCTCAGGTAAAATAGAATAGAACATGTATAGCTCTCCTGATTCATCGTACTGGAGCATGCAGATGAATCTGTCTCCTAATCGTGGGATGCGCTTCTCCTTGCTGCCCCCTAGTACTTCTCTGGGATCGTTAACAATTTTGCTCCAATCTTTCACTATTAAGCATTCATCGCTTTCAGAAATCCTGAGTGCACTCATGTGCAATGTAGGATATCTTGGTCGTAAGTTAACCATTGACATGCGACCTTTAGTCTCGATCCACTGAGACACAACTGTCATCGGGAGTCCCTGTTGAAGAACATCGTATAGTAATTAATATACTTAGAAATGAAAGTTTAGCTACAAAAATAATGTATGCAAAAGATGCACTAAGGACAAATAGTAAAAATCTTACCATCTTTCCAGCATAGATGTGACCGTAGTTGAATACGATCACTATTGGTCGCACGTTTTGAGTACTAGCATTTCTAAGTGCAGGAAGAAAATTTGTCTTGACAGTATGAAGATCCTCAAGCCATGAAACATAATGACTTATCTCCTCGCAGTTTAGTTTAGCCCCAGGACAATAGTAGGTCCTCTCTACCAAGCGCCGGACATGTTTGCTTGAACCGAAATAAGCTGAAAATAGAAATTAGTTGTCAACTATTTTTGAATAAACAACATCAAAGACATAAACATGGTTGGGAAAAACTCACATAATGGTAGAACTGGAGGCGTCTACACATCGACCCAGATGTCTCTATTACCTTGAATATCATCTTCCGGACGAATATCAAAGGTGATAACCATATCAGGCTCAAATGCATAAGCCTTGCATAGTGCTTGCCAAGTTTTGCATTCAAAATGGGTGTATGTGTTTGCATTGTATAATTTGACGTTGAAAGTATACCCATGCTCGGTCTTCAAGTAAACTCTCTTTACCTCCATATCATTCATAGCACTGAAACCTATCTTATCCAAGACAAAAATTCTTGCATGGCAGGGGATGCGCTAGTAGAATAGTGAAAATTTAAAATTATAAGTTGAAGCAAATGAAGCATAATTCATGCTTTATTACGAAAAAATACTTGCCGTTGTGACTTACTGTATCCACTTCGAATGTCTCATCCAGCTTGATGCTGAAGCGCCTATTATCAACAAGGAAATTTCTGTCGCACATGCCGCGTTGGTCTTCACAGTGTTCATACATAATGAAATCGTTTTCATCGTCAGACGACATTTCCTATGTTCATATAGGTGAAACATTAAACACTTACTATCTAACATTAATTAATATTTAGCTAATTCTAATATTCATCTAACATTTGACATTAGTATCTAACATATATTTCGATCTAATTCATCTAACATTTGACATTAATCTAACATTTATATAACCTAAATATATATATAATTAAAAAAATAGAAAAATCATTAACAAATAACAGAAAAAATCATTAACATTAACATCTAGCTAGTTAAGTTCTATATATAGGTGAAACATTACTAGTTTTATTATTTGAACTAATTCAACTAGTTCTATTAATTCGACTAGTTCTATTAATTCAACTAAGAATTTACTAAAATAAACTAGTTATATTAATTCAACTAGTTCAAATCTCATATACCTAATTAATATCTAGCTAATCCATCTAACAATTGACATTAATATTTAACTTTTCTATCTAATTCATATCTAACATTTGACATTAATCTAACATTATTATCTAGGTAATTCATCTAATTAACAATTTGATATGCATTAATCTAAAAAACAGAAAACAGAAAATAAGTAAAAAAATTGTGTGTGTGTGTGTGTGCATTACATACGAAAGGCGGCGGCGCGACGGGCGGCGGCGACGCAAACGGCGACGACGGGACGGCGCGATAGAAGCGGCGACATCGACGACGGGACGGCCAGTAGCGCGCGATGATGGGGACGGCCGGGCGCGACGACGGGACGGGACAGCAGGCGACGACGCCGGGACGCCAAGGCGCGATGACGGTGACGGGGACGGGGCGCGATACGGGGCGAGGCGGGGGCGGCGACGGTGGCTGAGCGCGACGAAGACGAACAGGAACTAACTGAAAATTTTCGTAAGTGTTGTATATATAGGAGAGGCCTTTAGTACCGGTTGGAGCCATCAACCGGTACTAAAGGCCAACTTTGGCCAGGACAAGAGGCGGGAAGAGCAGGCTATTACTATCGGTTGGTGGCTCCAACCGGTACTAAAGACCACCCTTTAGTATCGGTTGGAGCCACCAACCGGTACTAAAGGTGGTGCGCTGCCACCCGCCGTGCACAAAGTTTAGTCCCACCTCGCCTAGCGAAGGGTAGCCGCACTGGTTTATAAACCCAGCCACGGCTGCCCTTTTGAACTCCTCTATAAAGCAGGCTTCTGGGCCTAACTAAGGCGCGCTACCCTCTGAGCCTGCTGGGCCTTGTAGGCCTGAAATTGCACACCCGTGGTCTAGCAGGCGCACAGGGCAACGGCCCAAATTTTTTTATATAGTTTTTTTCTTTTCTGCTTTATTTTTTCTTCTATTTATTTCTGAGTAGTTTTTTATATAGTTTTTTCTTTTCTGCTATATTTATTTTCTTCTATTTATTTCTGAGTAGTTTTTTTATATAGTTTTTTTTTCTTTTCTGCTTTATTTATTTTCTTCTATTTATTTCTGAGTAGTTTTTTATATAGTTTTTTTCTTTTCTGCTTTATTTATTTTCTTCTATTTATTTCTGAGTAGTTTTTTTGCAGAGTTTCGGTTTTTTTCTTTTCTGCTTTTTTTCTTTTCTGCTTTATTTATTTTCTTCTATTCATTTATTTTTATATACCATGCCAAGTTTCGACTTTTTCAGAGTTCATTTGTAGTGCTTTTCAATTTCAAGGTCATTTAGCTCTCAAAACTAATCATTAAATGCATGAAAAGTAGCAAATGAAGGCAGAAATGGTTGAAAGTTGATGGCGTGGCTTTGAATGGTGCATACTGAATGCACAAAATGTCTGGAGTTATAATAAGTTTTTGCCGTAACAGAAGAAGTCCGGAGTTGTAATAAGTTATTTAAAATAAAAAAGAGACGCAATGCTCGTTAATTAGCTTCAAGCCTTTCGGAATAGTGTAAACTACACTGCACATAGCTCCGTGCAGTCTACCCTATTCCTCAAGGCTTGAAGCTAAGCAACGTGCAGGTGAACATTGAGCCTCTTCTTCATCGTCTCTGCACTCAGGGCTTATAAACCGCTCCTAGTGCCTCTCTCTTCATGAGGTGGGACTAAAAAACAACTTACTAAGAAACTCTAGTACTGGTTCATGCCATGAACCGGTACTAAAGGTGCTCGTGGGGCCCCAGCCTGACCACGGCCTGACACAACCTCATTAGTACCAGTTCGTGGCACGAACCGGTGCTAAAGGTTCGCCACAAACCGGTACTAAATAGCTCCTCCCGCCTAGCCTGCCGGCTCAAATTCAAACCGGCACTAATGTGTCTCATTTTGTAGTGCTTTTCAATTTCAGGGTCATTTAGCTCAAAACAAATCATTAAATGCACGAAAAATAGCAAATGAAGGCAGAAATGGTTGAAAGTTGATGGCGTCGCTTTGAATGGTGCATACTGAATGCATAAAAAGTCTGGAGTTGTAATAAGTTTAAAAAAATGAAATGCCTTTGTAACAGATGAGTTTTCGTCAGAAACCCGAATACTTCGAAAGAGATTGTCCAGTTTGTAAACGAAGTGCATCTAGTTTTTGCTGTAACCCTCTCTACTTTTTTGCACATGCTATGTGGGTGAAATGATGATACCATGCCAAGTTTCAACTTTTTCAGAGTTCATTTGTAGTGCTTTTCAATTTCAAGGTCATTTAGCTCTCAAAACAAATCATTAAATGCATGAAAAATAGCAAATGAAGGCAGAAATGGTTGAAAGTTGATGGCGTCGCTTTGAATGGTGCATACTGAATACACAAAAAGTCTGGAGTTGTAATAAGTTTTAAAAATGAAATGCCTTTGTAACAGATGAATTTTCGTCAGAAACCCGGATACTTCGAAAGAGATTGTCCAGTTTGTAAACGAAGTGCATCCAGTTTTTTCCGTAACCCTCTGTACTTTTCTGCACATGCTATGTGGGTGAAATGATGATACCATGCCAAGTTTTGACTTTTTCAGAGTTCATTTGTAGTGCTTTTCAATTTCTGGGTCATTTAGCTCTCTAAACAAATCTGTAAATGACTGAAAAATAGCAAATGATGTCAGAAAGGGTTGAAAATTGATGATGTCGCTTTGAATGGTGCATACGGAACGCAAAAAATATAAGAGCATTTAGATCATGATCTTATATTTCTTTACAGTTTGAATTGTCAATATGATCTTATGTATCAAAAATACTTTGATCATCAATGATCTTTTTGTGTACAATCTGAATTGTCAATACGAGTCCTCAACGATTTGTAAACCGGCGAAGAATCATATTGCGGTCACAAATTCTACACATAGAGTTCAATGAAGACCAAGTGCTTGTGATAGTTTGAGAAGTAACATATTTAAGGTGGTAAAAACCTTGTTAGGGGAGCGAGGTGGGACTAAAAATAGCTTGCCATAACCTCATTAGTACCGGTTCGTGGTATGAACCGGCACTAAATGGTGATGGTGGGGCCATAGCCTGACCGCAGGCTGCCACAGCCTCTTTAGTACTGGTTCGTGGCAGGAACCGGTACTAAAGGTTCTCCATGAACCGGTACTATTGATCGTCGCCACGAACCGGTACTATTGATCACATTAGTGCCAGTTCTGTTACAAACCGAGACTAATGTGCTTCATAATTGACCCTTTTTCTACTAGTGCGACAAGAAGCGGAAGGACTGTGGAAGTCCCTGGAGCATTCAGATGCATACTTTCTGGTGCAACAACAAGCGTTGGAGGATTTCAGCGTCAAACAGGACAAAGCTAATCAGCATGCTAAGCCTATTGTCAGCATGGTGGATACCCAGGATAATGTTCCTTGAGCTCTTCTGAAGTTGTTTCAGTTATGCTCTTGTTTTCCTACCGCGTTTATTTGCACTAGTGGCCAATTTTGACGACCAGTGTATGTAATGTGCTGCTTTGTTCCCTATATTTGCACTGGTGGCAAACTTTGATGCCCAGTGGATGTAATATGTGTAATAGCGGTAGTAGGCTAGCGTTAATTGCTTGCTTATTTATTTCCTTATTGTCTTGTTTAGTTGTTTGCTTGTAGTCACTTCAGTTCTTTTTCTATTTTTTCTAGTGGCCACAATAGCCTATTTTTGGTAACTAGGCCAAAATAATCATGGCAACACACGGACTGTTGTAACCATGGGCCTCCTTCAGGCCGTATGATCCATGGGCCTTCGTTCGGCCGTAGGATCCATTGGCCTTCTATATGGACCGTAGGATCCATCGGCCTTCTATACGGGCCTTAGGGTCCATGGGCCTTCTACGGGCCGTAGAGTCCATGTGCCTTCTACGGGCCGTACGATCCATGGGCCTTCTACGGGCCATACTATCCATGGGCCTCATACGAGCCGTAGGATACATGGGCCTTCTACGGGGCGTATCATCATTTTGCCAATCATGGGCCGTACTATTCGTGGACCATAACGCGCCGTTAATAGGCCGTATTTGATAACACTATGAAAACAGCCCAACAGGTTTTTTTACATGAAAACGGCCCAACGTATTAACGGTCCGCAAACGGGCCGACTATAACGACGGGCTGAATTTGGCCCACAGCGAAAAATGACGATGTGGGCCGTATGTAACCGAATGCTGCAAATGAGCCCAAGAATCAATGGGCCCTGAGAAGGCCGAAAGATAACTTGGGCTAGAAATGGCCCAATGGAATAACGTGCCGTTAATGGGTATAAAGTGATACACTGTTCATTACGGGCCAGTTTCACCACGGGCCGCTAATGGGCCAAGAGTTACAAAGGTCCTCATATGGGCCGAAAGAAGTCATGGGCCACACATAGGCCGGAAGTTAAAATGGGATGGATCATATTGGACGGCCCAGATGACGCTACTGGGCCTAATTCGGATAGGGCGTAACGGGCCCTGGGTTAGCGGGCTATAAATGGACTATATGCAAACAAGCCGTTAACAGGCTTTCCGTGGGCCTGCCCGCCACCATTTGACCAAGTCAAACGGGCCAGCCTTTTCACAGGAATGGGCCTCTGTTGGGCCGTTCCATGTGTCGCCGTATCATAGGTGCCTTCGGTCCAATGAGCGGATGACATCTGTCCCAACGGTGAGCCGGCACGTGTTTCCTCCAGCCAATGATGATTTTACACATGGAAAATCCCCATTGGTCGGGGCTGTTAACGGGTTATCGGATCCAAAACCCGACCCGATAGCTTAACGACGTTCCGTTAAAGTGGATGCCACGTGTCGGTCACCCTTGACGAAAGCACTTCTGTGACGCGTGATTTATCTTCATGGAAGTGGACACTTCCGCGATGGTAATTTTGGTAATGTCATGGAACAGTTCTACGACAGCACATGTATGACTATCTTGATTCTGTCATAAAATCGTCATGGATGTACATGCATGACAAAAAACCTGACTACTGTGACAAATACGTATCATCACGAAAGTGTATTTTTTTTGTAATGACCGCCGGAGGCATTCATATAGAGTCATACTTTGTTCTAGTATCGAGTTGTAATCGTTGAGTTGTAAATAAATAGAAGTGTGATGATCATCATTTTCTAGAGCATTGTCCCAAGTGAGGAATATAAAAAAAGCCATATAGAAAAAAGAGAAGGCCCCAAAAAAAAGAAAGGCCATAAAAAAAGAGAAGGCCCAAAAAAATGAGAGAAAAAAAGAGAAGGGACAATGCTACTATCCTTTGCCACACTTGTGCTTCAAACTAGCACCATAATCATCATGATAGAGAGTCTCTTGTTTTGTCACTTTCATATACTAGTGGGAATTTTTCATTATAGAACTTGGCTTGTATATTCCAACAATGGGCCTCCTCAAGTGCCCTAGGTCTTCGTGAGCAAGCAAGTTCGATGCACACCCACTTAGTTCCTTTTGTTGAGCTTTCATACATTTATAGCTCTAGCGCATCCGTTGCATGGCAATCCCTACTCCTTGCATTAACATCAGTCAATGGGCATCTCGATAGCCCATTTATTAGCCTCGTTGATGTGAGATCTTCTCCTTTTCTGTATTCTCCACATAACCCCCATCATCATATTCTATTCCACCCGTAGTGCTATGTCCATGGCTCGCGCTCATATATTGCGTGAAAGTTTATAAGTTTGAGATTACTAAAGTATGAAACAATTGCTTGGCTTGTCATCGGGGTTGTGCATGATGAGAGCATTCTTGTGTGACGAAAATGGAGCATGACTAAACTATATGATTTTGTAGGGATGAACTTTCTTTGGCCATATTATTTTGAGAGGACATAATTTCTTAGTTAGTATGCTAGAAGTATTATTATTTTTATGTCAATATGAACTTTTGTCTTGAATCTTTCAGATCTGAATATTCATACCACAATTAAGAAGAATTACATTAAAATTATGTCAAGTAGCACTCCGCATCAAAAATTCTGTTTTTATCATTTACCTACTCGAGGACGAGCAGGAATTAAGCTTGGGGATGCCTGATACGTCTCGAACGTATCTATAATTTTTTATTGCTCCATGCTATATTATCTACTGTTTTAGACATTGTTGGGCTTTATTTTCCACTTTTATATTATTTTTGGGACTAACCTATTAACTGGAGGCCCAGCCTAGAATTGCTATTTTTTGCCTATTTCAGAGTTTCGAAGAAACGGAATATCAAACGGAGTCCAAACGGAATGAAACCTTCGGGAACGTGATTTTCTCACCGAACATGATCCAGGAGACTTAGACCCTACATCAAGGAAGCATCAAGGAGGGCACGAGGTAGGGGGGCGCGCCCACCCCCCAGGGCACGCCCTCCACCCTCGTGGGCCCCACGATGCTGCGCCGATGTACTTCTTCCTCCTGTATATACCTACGTACCCCCAAACGATCAGATACGGAGCCAAAAACCTAATTCCACCTCTGCAACCTTCTGTACCCACGAGATCCCATCTTGGGGCCTGTTCGGGAGCTCCGCCGGAGGGGGCATCCACCACGGAGGGCTTCTACATCATCACCATAGCCCCTCCGATGAAGTGTGAGTAGTTTACCTCAGACCTTCGGGTCCAAAGTTAGTAGCTAGATGGCTTCTTCTCTCTTTTTGGACCTCAATACAATGTTCTCCCCCTCTCTCGTGGAGTTCTATTCGATGTAATCTTCTTTTTGCGATGTGTTTGTTGAGACCGATGAATTGTGGGTTTATGATCAAGATTATCTATGAACAATATTTGAATCTTCTCTGAATTCTTTTAAGTGTGATTGGTTATCTTTGCAAGTCTCTTCGAATTATCAGTTTGGTTTGGCCTACTAGATTGATCTTTCTTGCAATGGGAGAAGTGCTTAGCTTTGGGTTCAATCTTGCGGTGTCCTTTCCCAGTGACAGTAGGGGCAGCAAGGCAGGTATTGTATTGTTGCCATCGAGGATAACAAGATGGTTTTTTTATCATATTGCATGAATTTATCCCTCTACATCATGTCTTCTTGCTTAAGGCGTTACTCTGTTTTCATAAACTGTGACACTCCAAAAAATATTCTTTTGGTTTTCTTCAAAAAATTTGTTGGACTTGAAGAAGGTCTTCTAAACCCTTCCAAAAATCTCTCTCAAAAACTTTTTCCCTCTAGCTAGGATTTTATTTTGGCATCTCCTTCAACTCTGGTGTTTGGTTTTTAAATCTTTCTTCTGATTGCCGTCTCCTAAAAATTTCAAGAAAAATCTTTGGAGTTTATTTTCTTTCAAAAAGAAACTCTAGGAGTTTTGCATCTTCTCCAATATTGAAATCCACTCATGATTTTACCATGCACCACATGGTAAAATCTTCCGAAAAATCTCTCCTTCCACTTTGGGCAATCCAAACATTCTGTCTCAACAAGTTCAACCCTTTTCTGATTTTTTTTTCATTTATTTCTCCTCCCAAATATTTTCTGTCCATTATTTTGAGCCTAGGAGATTTACAAAGCAAGTACCTAAATGCATTTGAGCTTTGACCTCAAACCAACTCCCCTGGATAGTCCTTGGTACCCACAACCTATAACAATAAAGATCCACTCCTCTCCTTTTAAAAAAATTCAAATTTCAGTCTCTGCAAGTTTGGACCAGATTTGTCAAATTTGGTGAAATTCATATCTTCTCTGCTCCAAAAATTCCACAAAAATTCAGGCAGCCTCTAGATGCAATGAGAGGCCCCTCCAGCAAAAATCAGCTCAAGCAGAGCCTCCCTCATACCAAAATCATTCTGTCGAACACCTGACCTACATTGTTTCATTGCACTTTCAGAGATTCAGAGAAGTTCAGAGATTCAGTGTCGCTTCTCTTTGTCAGATTTCGGTCACGCGGCCACAGTGCGCTCTGGCACGATGCACACGGCCTCTTACCCCTGGCCAGGACCCCGCACGCACGCTTGTCCGATTCCTGGCGCCGGTGGCGACGAGCATCGCCGGCGTTGGAAGCTTTTGCGTAGGCCGCGCCACCCGTGGCGGCCAGAGAGGGCCCGAGCCCGCTCGCCACGCCACCTGGCGCTGCCCATCGCCCCTCGCTCTCCGCGTGTCCCTGCCTTGCCAGCGCACGCCCGTGGCACCGTCACCGTGGCACGGCAAGCACAGAGCGTGCTCCCTGCGCCGCCGACGGGCCAAGCCCCCGTTCGCCGAGCACGCCTAAGCAACCAAACCCGACTCGCTTAGCACCTAAACGGAACCAGTGAACCCCCACGACGGCGCTAAATCCCTGAACCTCCCCGATCAATGCCCTGCGCCGCCGTAAACTTCGCCGGAGAACCCCGTTCTCGGCAACCGCCTCGGCCGGCTATATAGCACCCCGAAGCGCTCGCCCCAAGACACCTCCACCACCTCACTAGTCCTCGCCAAGCCCCTGGAAGGGCCTCGAGGAGCTCTTCTTCCTCAGCCCCGGCCGCCTCGTTCCGCCTCGGCCTCCACCTCGATTCACTCCGGTGAGGTCGTCCCCAGCGCCCAAATCCCGTCAGCTATCCTCTCATGCTACCACAAGTCTAACCCCCTCCTCAATTCCTCCTCCGCAGCACTCTCCGACGAGACCCACGACCACCCGAACCGCCGTCCGCCGGAGCAGGAGCCGCCGTCGACGTGTTGCTCGCCGGCAACCACCACCAACACCCACAGACGCGGAATGACGCCCTGAACATGGAGGTACCCTCCGATCTCCCTGTCTCGCCGTGGATCGCCGCCGGCGACCACCGCGGCTCTCGGGCGCCGACGAGTCCCGTCTCTCTCGTTTGAAAATTCAAACCTGATGGGTGGGACCCGCCAGTCAGCCTATCTATTGTTTTTTTTGAATCGTTTTCCGAAGGCGTACTTTGGCAAATACGCTTTCCACTCTGAACCGTTTTTCTGCGCTTTTCTGTTTAAGCCCCTGAGAGTTTTCAGTTTCATTACAGATGGGTCCTTGGACCAAAACTCTTATAACTTTTTAACAGAAAGGAATTTTTGAGTGATTCTTTTTATGTCCTATTCACATTTTTGTATAGTTTTTTATCATATTTATTTGAAAAATATTTGGCTTAACTTTCTGTACCCCATGGTATTTACGTTACCGCGTGTGTTTTGTGTACCGTAGATACCGAAGGAGGTGACGGAACCGCGAACTTCGCCGAGCTAGACCCTGACTACTCCGAACCAGGCAAGCAATGTTTGAACTTTTGATATGATGAGTGTTTGGGCATGTTTGAATTATTTTTGTATCATGGCACGTTCATGGAGCATTTCGATGATAGTTTATCTCGTAAGAGTTGAGGCAAGTGAGTTCGGAAAACCCATGAGTTGTTGGAAACATGTTGCATGGCCATGAGTTGGCATGAGTATGGGTAAGATGGCAGTGTTGTAGCATGCCAGGCTTATGCCAGATCGTTGACCCTGTGTCAACACAAATCAGTTAGATTCCGGTCCATCTCCCCTTTCGTACTACCACCTATTTCCCGCAAGGGATATGGCTTAGTAAGTTGCAAACCACTTCCTGGTAGACACCAAATCGAGAGGCCAGGATGAAGGTTCCATGGCCCTGGATTAAAGCCTTTCATCCGGTCAGGGGGCATGGGTGTTTCCGGTTGGGACCGAGAGGGGGGCACCCCTTAGAGCGCGCGTAAATAAATTTGATCCCATGCTATTCGAGATTGTGATCTCCCCGTCTCAAAGTTTTTCTTAAACGCTGTCTAGGGTGATTCCTGGCAACGTGAGGTATGATGGGTGTGTACTAGTTAGTTGTGTTTCCTCCGAAATACCGTAATCGGAACTAGTCCTTTGTGACTATGGAAATCCGTTGGCTGTGGACAAATTTTGGTACAAACTCTGCAGAGTCAAAATTCTTGAATTCATCTCTTTCATGTCCGAGTACCGTGTTCACCTTATCTTGTCAAATATCAGTCTCGGTGACAAAGACTCCTGATAACCGTATGAGTGTTATATGTTTATTTTCCTGTGAATGGACTAACCCGCTTATTGCCTTGTGAGGAATATTTTCCGTGAGCACTATATCTTGTCAGTTATGAATAATGAGTTATAAGCCCTTTCTGCGATGTCGCTCAGACGTCCGACTGCGGCATTGTTATTATTTACTTTTATTATAAGCCCTTTCTGCGATGTCGCTCCGACGTTCGACTGCGGCACGCATGTATATTCTCTCAGTAAGCCCTTTTTGAGGTGTCGCTTAGACGCCCGACTGTGGCATGTTTTAATTATTTGTTCACCCTTCGAGGCGTCGCTTCAGACGCCCGATCGGTTTTGAGTTTATTTTCCTTGGGTTTTCGAGCGGACTACCGCCGATTCCCTTTTTAATTACTTGTGTTACTGATTTGATAGCACATTTTTATAAATTAATCATGTCGCATTCATGCATTCATTTGTTATATCTTTTGTCCGAACTGTCTTGGGAGTACTTTCAAAGTACTCACCTGGCTTGTTGATTTGGCCTGATGCTGACGAAGGCGATCTCTTGGATGAAGAGTTCGATAGTGAGTCCGACGCCTAGAGGAATCCCAATCAGTCTCGTGCGACCCCTGGATTAGTCATTGTGATATATCCGCTTCCGCTACCCAAATAAATCCATCGAGCCTCACCTCGACGCTCGATGAGCCGCCAGTGCAGTAGTCTTATTAACCACCCCACTGTGTTATTCCACCAACCACTCATATCTCGAGTCAGTAGTATTTCCACCCCCCACACTATTGTGTCATATCCGCCAACCTGTATAATTATCGGCGTGTTTGTAATATTTGGTTGGGCATCTTCATCCGACCTGTAATATTGTAATGCTACCGGCTTATTGTATCAAAGTTTTGTCTACCGGTATGGAGGATTTTCCTCATATTGGACTTCATAGGTCGGTTGTTCAATAAATATTTTTATTGAAAACCGGTCGTGACAAGCTTGGTACCGAGCCAGCTGATCTGTAGGAAGCCACTAGGTGCGATCGCTAATCGGTTATTAGCAGAATAGAGCTATTTATTAATTTTACAAATGTAGTCAATTTCGATACGATCAGATATTTATGATTTGACTACTCAGGATTTTTGCCTACTTTTGTAGATGGCTGGCAACGACTGCGAGTCGCAGATGTTCGCCAACATGCCCGATGGGTTCGTTAAGCTTCTCTCCTTCATCGTCCAAGTCGCGATAGGGCCAGCTGTGCGCCCAGTCTTCTCACTCTCTCAGCACAAGATCAATGACCGTCTAACCATGCACCAAGCTGCGGTGCAATTCAAGGGAGGGTGAGTTGAGCGTTACCGGTTCTTGGGGAGAGCCATGCCCACAGAGAAGCATGCACTGCAGATGGCAGCCCGTGAGGCGATAGCTCGTCTCAGGGGTATCCTTCCTTCGATGAAGACTCGTCGTTACCGCTACCTGCCATGTCATGTGCCATATACCTGTCACTACGCGTTCTCTTGCCCCAGAGGAGAACGGGACGAAGCTTTTGAGATGCTCATCGAGTATCTCCGGGCTTTGGAGGCAGCCTTCGACAACCTGGTGGACGACTTTGTAGCTGCCCGCATGGACTCAGTCCACGGTTGTGCCGCCAACAGGAGGGAGCTCCTGCGCGCCGCACCGCCACTGACTTTCGTGTCGTCATCAGCATCGTTTACTCCTACTGCTCTCACCACCACTCGTCGCCTGCCTACCACGGAGGAGTTCAACCATATCATTGCGCCTACTCCGGTTCGTTCTGCACCACTCCTCGTGCCCGCTCATGTTCGAGTTGTCCCGCACAGGGCACCTGCTCCACCGACTCAGGCAGCACCTCTCGTCTGGAGCCTATCACCGAAGAGGAGGTTGAGTCCCCAGCCTCACTACGCCTCACCCTTGGCAGGCCAAGGGAAATCCTTACCATCTCCGACTAAGTATGCTTAGCCGCCATGTGATGAACCGACTTGTACGATATGTTTATATGTAAATAGGCTGTGAAAAGTAGCTTGTTTGCGCATCATGTAGGATCTGGAGGAGTGCACTAGACTAAATAACATGTCAGGATTATGTACGCATATCCTGAGTGATGTATTGTATAATTACTGCTTGCGTGTAAGATATGTAATGGACAGTCCTTCTCCGTGCGCAAATGTTTAATCTCTTGAAAAAAAATCTTGGAGCATTTGCGACTTTTTCCATCTTCTTGAATTTATTGATTTTTGTGGCTCAATTTCTTTTCTTATGAGTGTTTCAAAATATATCCCCAGAGTGAACTATGTCTCGTCCTTGGACGCGCTCCATGCCGACTCCGACAGAGGAAAATTTTGGCACACCCCCAGGCAACAATTTCACACAGGAGCAGACAAGTCAACATGATAGTGAAACGACACTTTCCCAAATGTTTCGTCTTTATGAACAAAGTCAGCAGCAACATCAGGAAATAATGAACCAAGTCATCAATATGGGGAATCACCGTGGATAGTATCAGCAGCAATTAAAGTTATCCGAGCTACAAAAGACACGTCCCCAAACATTTTCTCACCCTGACAAACCTCTTGAAGCCGAGGACTGGGTTCGAGACATGGAAAGAAAATTAATCATTGCCCAGTGTTCAGATCTTGAGAAAGTGATTTATGCTCCGCACTATCTCACTGGAGCAGCCGCATCGTGGTGGGAAAATTTCCTACACATGCACCCCAACGAAAATAATATAACATGGGAGGAATTTAAAGAAGATTTTCGTGGGGCACATATTCCTAAGAGTTTTATGAAGATCAAAAAGAGAGAATTTGATGACCTCAAGCAAAGGACAATGACGGTGTCAGAATACAACAGTCAGTTTACTCTATTGTCTCGCTACGCCAACGAGGAGCGTATGTTGGAAAACAAAAAGATGGAGAAATTCCTAGACGGTCTGACACCCGCGCTTAAATGCCAATTGGTCGTACACACCTTTCCAGATTTTAAGACGCTGGTGGATAAGGCCATTACCTTGGAAAATGAGAGAGGCAGCTTAGAAGATTTCCGCAAGCGGAAGAGGGACCAGACTAATCACGCCCGCAACCACCGCAGCAAGACAGATGTTCAGAAAAACTGGACACCCAAACCCACTACAAGCGTCTCACGCCCAATCAAGAATTTCCATGCAAGGGACAAGGAGTTCACATACCACCCAAAGTTACTGTTACGCTTGTGGAGAAGAAGGGCACTATGCCAAGCAGTGCCCCAAGCCAAGGAACTCGACCCCAAAGCCGAACAACGGAGGCAATAATTCGGCGCCAAAGCGCAACAATTTGAACCCAAATAACAACCACCGGAAGGGTCATCTGAACCATGTGACCAAAGAGGAAGCACAAAATGCCCCGAGATATCGTACTCGGTACCTTTCCATCAACACAATACCTGCCATGGTTTTGTTTGATTCGAGCTTCTCACTCATTCGTTTCAAAAGTTTTGCTTTGCAAAATAATTTTTCGATGCTTCCTTGGAAAAATCTATGATCGCCAAGTCCCACGAATTAAGCAAGTTCCCGAATTATTGCGGGGTGTGGTTATCGAGTTTGAAGGGATGAAGTTTCACGCAAATCTTATCGTGTTGGAAAATAAAGGACTGGATGTCATCTTAGGGATGGATTGGTTAACCACCAACAAAAGTTTTATTGACTGCTTCAACAGGACCGTAATTCTCACCGACCACCACGGGAAGACCATAAAGGTTTCAGCCAAGGAAAGAAAAATATCCCGGCAACCGAGATTGAACAAGGTGGATATTTCTGAATTGAGCAAGGTTCCAGTAGTGTGTGAATTTCCAGATGTATTTCCCGAAGAGCTACCAGGCATGCCACCAGCTCGAGAGATAGAATTCAGCATTGAACTAGCACCCGGAACCGCTCCCATATACAAGAAACCATACAGAATGGCACCATCCGAATTGGTAGAACTGAAGAAGCAAATAAAGGAATTATTGGAAAAAGGGTATATACGAGCCAGTTCCTCACCTTGGGGTTCACCAATTTTGTTTGCCAAAAAGAAGGATGGAACACTGAGATTCTGCATAGACTATCGAGCGCTAAACATGGTCACAATCAAGAACAAATATCCGATGCCACGAATAAATGATTTATTCGATCAACTCGCTCAGGCCAAGGTGTTCTCAAAGATTGACTTGAGGTCGGGATACCATCAACTGAAAGTGCGAACCGAAGATATTCCGAAGACAACTTTCACCTCCAGATACGGATTGTATGAGTTCACCGTAATGCCATTCGGACTAACAAACGCCCCCGCATATTTTGTTCACCTCATGAACAAAGTATTCATGAAGTTTATGGACAAGTTTGTTGTGGTATTTATCGATGATATTCTGGTATACTCCAAAACACCAGAAGAGCACGTTGAACATCTCCGAATTGTACTAGGAGAACTCAGGAAACATCAATTGTACGCTAAGTTCAGCAAGTGTGAATTTTGGCTAAAGCAAGTAGGTTTTCTGGGCCACGTACTGACACAAGAAGGTATCGCCGTAGACCCGGAAAAGGTCAAGGCCGTACTTGGCTAGAAGCCACCAGCCAGCGTGACGGATGTACGAAGTTTCCTAGGAATGGCAAGATACTACCGGAGATTTATTGAAGGATTCTCCACCATAACAAAGCCAATGACGCAACTACTCAATAAAGACCGGAAGTTTGAATGGACGGAAGCTTGCGAGAAAAGTTTCCAAGAACTGAAGAGGAAATTGACGACAGCACCAGTACTAATTGTGCCAGATATACACAAACATTTTGAGGTATTTTGTGATGCATCTCGAAAGGGCCTCGGGTGCGTATTGATGCAAGAAGGCAAGGTTGTCGCATATGTTTCCAGACAACTTCGCAAGCATGAGGAAAATTATGCTACTCATGACCTGGAATTAGCAGCAGTTATTCATGCACTCAAGGAATGGAGACACTTCTTACTTGGTAATCGTTGTGAAATATACACGGACCACAAAAGCCTCAAGTATATTTTCACACAACCAAAACTAAATTTACGGCAGCGACGCTGGTTGGAATTAGTAAAGGATTATGATGTTGGAATCCACTACCACCCAGGCAAAGAAAATGTTGTAGCAGATGCTCTGAGTCGGAACCCCAGTCCGGACAACGACAGCATGCCAAACTTAAGACCTGAATTCCAGCAGGAATTCGCAAAGCTCAATCTGATGGTGGTCACCGAAGGCAGTGTGTCGAACTTAGAGCTACAACCTACCCTGATAGAGAAGGTTAAAGAGGCTCAACATGGACACCCCAGCATTGAAGGCATAAAATGGAAGATGAATTTGGCCAAGGCCTCGAAATTAGATTATCGATGAGCAAGGAATATTGTGGTACGGAATAGGCTTTATGCATCAATATCCATGACCTTAAACAGCAAATCCTGGCTGAAGGCCACACCGCTCCGTATTCAATCCATCCCGGAGGAACAAAAATGTACAAAGATCTTCAGGAAACATTTTGGTGGCATGGTATAAAAAGGGACATAGCCACATTTATTGCATGTTGTGACTCTTGTCAACGCATCAAGGCCGAGCACCAGAAACCGGTCGGGCTATTGCAACCAAATAAGATACCCGAGTGGAAACGGGACGAGATTGGAATGGATTTTATTGTTGGACTACCTCGTTCACGACACGGACATGATGCCATATGGGTCATCAATGATAGACTGACTAAAGTAGCACACTTCATCCCCGTGAAGACAACCAACACCACTCAGAAACTTGCTAGGCTCTACCTTTCCCGTATCGTTTGCTTACATGGAGTCCCAAAGAAAATAATCTCGGACAGAGGCACTCAATTCGTCTCCCTATTTTGGGATCACTTACAACAAGCTCTGGGAACTCAGCTGACATTCAGTACCGCATACCATCCCCAGACAGATGGGCAGACTGAGCGAGTAAACCAGATTCTAGAAGATATGCTAAGAGCATGTGTCCTCACCTATGGGACCAGTTGGGAAGAGGGCTTACCATACGCAGAATTCGCATATAACAACAGTTATCAGTCCAGCCTGCAAATGGCACCATTTGAAGCTCTGTACGGGCGAAGATGTCCTACCCCGCTAAATTGGTCGGAAACCGGAGACAGCCATATCTTCGGCCCAGACCTGCTCAAAGAGGCTGAAGATAAGGTCAAGGTAATTAAGGACCGACTCAAGACAGCCCAAAGCCGACAAAAGAGTTATTACGATCAAAAGCATCGAGGAGTCAATTTTGAACCCGGTGAATTTGTGTACCTACGAGTATCCCCTATGAGAGGCCTGCATCGATTCAAGATTAAAGGGAAGCTAGCACCAAGATTCATTGGACCATTCTGCATAGTGGCACGAAGAGGCACGGTGTCCTACCAGCTAGACTTACCCGAAGAATTATCTGACATCCATGACGTATTCCACGTCTCCCAATTGAGGAAGTGCGTAAGCAACCCAGAGAAACAAGTACCCCATAAAAACATTGACGTGCAGCCAGACCTTACATATTGGGAGCATCCGATAAAAATCTTGGAAGAGTCTGAAAGGAGAACCCAACAGAAAACCATCAAGTTCTTCAAAGTTCAGTGGAGCAACCACACCGAAAGTGAAGCCACTTGGGAAAGAGAGGATTTCCTTCGGACAGAGCACCCACAATTATTTGAGGATCAGCTGGAACCTCGGGGACGAGATTTTTCCTAAGGGGGTAGGTGTTGTGACACTCCAAAAAATATTCTTTTGGTTTTCTTCAAAAAAATTGTTGGACTTGAAGAAGGTCTTCTAAACCCTTCCAAAAATCTCTCTCAAAAACTTTTTCCCTCTAGCTAGGATTTTATTTTGGCATCTCCTTCAACTCTGGTGTCTGGTTTTCAAATCTTTCTTCTGATTGCCCTCTCCTAACAATTCCAAGAAAAATCTTTGGAGTTTATTTTCTTTCAAAAAAAACCTCTAGGAGTTTTGCATCTTCTCCAATATTGAAATCCACTCATGATTTTACCATGCACCACATGGTAAAATCTTCCCAAAAATCTCTCCTTCCACTTTGGGCAATCTAAACATTCTGTCTCAACAAGTTCAACCCTTTTCTAAATTTTTTTTCATTTATTTCTCCTCCCAAATCTTTTCTGTCCATTATTTTGAGCCTAGGGGATTTACAAAGCAAGTACCTAAATGCATTTGAGCTTTGACCTCAAACCAACTTCCCTGGATAGTCCTTGGTACCCACAACCTAGAACAATCAAGATCCACTCCTCTCCTTTTCAAAAATTTCAAATTTCAGTCTCTGCAAGTTTGGACCAGATTTGTCAAATTTGGTGAAATTCATATCTTCTCTGCTCCAAAAATTCCACAAAAATTCAGGCAGCCTCTAGATGCAATGAGAGGCCCCTCCACCAAAAATCAGCTCAAGCAGAGCCTCCCTCATACCAAAATCATTCTATCGAACACCTGACCTACACTGTTTCATTGTACTTTCAGAGATTCAGAGAAGTTCAGAGATTCAGTGTCGCTTCTCTTCGTCAGATTTCGGTCACGCGGCCACAGTGCGCTCTGGCACGATGCACACGGCCTCTTCCCCCTGTCCAGCACCCCGCATGCACGCTTGGCCGATTCCTGGCGTCGGTGGCGACGAGCATCGCCGGCGTTGGAAGCTTCTGCGGTGGCCGCACCACCCGTGGCGGCCAGAGAGGGCCCGAGCCCGCTCGCCACGCCACCCGGCGCCGCCCATCGCCCCCTGGCTCTCCGCGTGTCCCTGCCTTGCCAGCGCACGCCCGTGGCACCGTCGCCATGGCACGGCAAGCACAGAGCATGGTCCCTGCCGCCGACGGGCCCGCGCCGCCCCGTTCCGTCGAGCACGCCCTAGGCAACCAAACCCCGACTCGCTTAGCACCTAAACGGAACCAGTGAACCCCCACGACGGCGCTAAACTACTGAACCTCCCCGATCAACGCCCTGCGCCACCGTAAACTCCGCCGGAGAACCCCCTTCTCGGCAACCGCCTCGGGCCGGCTATATATAGCACCCCCGAGCGCGCTCTCGCCCCCGCACACCTCCACCACCTCACTAGTCCTCGCCAAGCCCCTGGAAGGGCCTCGAGGAGCTCTTCTTCCTCGGCTCCAGCCGCCTCGTTCCGCCTCGGCCTCCACCTCGATTCACTCCGGTGAGGTCGTCCCCGGCGCCCAAATCCCCTCAGCTATCCTCTCATGCTACCACAAGTCTAACCCCCTCCTCAATTCCTCCTCCGCAGCACTCTCCGACGAGACCCACGATCACCCGAACCGCCGTCCGCCGGAGCAGGAGCCGCCGTCGACGTGGTGCTCGCCGGCGACCACCACCACCCACCCACAGACGCGGAATGACGCCTTGAACACGGAGGTACCCTCCGATCTCCCTGCCTCGCCGTGGATCGCCGCCGGCGACCACCACGGCTCTCGGGCGCCGACGAGCCCCGTCTCTCTCGTTTGAAAATTCAAACCTGACGGGTGGGACCCGCCCGTCAGCCTCTCTATTGTTTTTTTGAATCGTTTTCCGAAGGCGTACTTTGGCAAATACGCTTTCCACTCTGAACCCTTTTTCTGCGCTTTTCTGTTTAAGCCCCTGAGAGTTTTCAGTTTCATTACAGATGGGTTCTTGGACCAAAACTCTTATTACGTTTTAACAAAAAGGAATTTTTGAGTGATTCTTTTTCCGTCCTCTTCAAATTTTTGTCTAGTTTTTTTATCATATTTATTTGAAAAATATTTGGCTTAACTTTCGGTAGCCCACGGTATTTACGTTAGCGCGTGTGTTTTGTGTACCGTAGATACCGAAAGAGGTGACGGAACCGCGAACTTCGCCGAGCTAGACCCCGACTACTCCGAACCAGGCAAGCAATGTTTGAACTTTTGATATGATGAGTGTTTGGGCATGTTTGCATTATTTTTGTATCATGGCACGTTCATGAGCATTTCGATGATAGTTTATCTCGTAAGTGTTGAGGCAAGTGAGTTCGGAAAACCCATGAGTTGTTGGAAACATGTTGCATGACCATGAGTTGGCATGAGTATGGGTAAGATGGCAGTGTTGTAGCATGCCAGGCTTATTCCAGATCGTTGACCCCGTGTCAACACAAATCAGTCAGATTCCGGTCCATCTCCCCTTTCGTACTACCACCTGTTTCCCGCAAGGGATATGGCTTAGTAAGTTGCAAACCACTTCCTGGTAGACACCAAATCGAGAGGCCGGGATGAAGGTTCCATGGCCCTGGATTAAAGCCTTTCATCCGTCAGGGGCATGGGTGTTTCCGTTGGGACCGAGAGGGGGCACCCTTAGAGCGCCAGTAAATAAATTTGATCCCATGCTATTCGAGATTGTGATCTCCCGCCTCAAAGTTTTTCTTAAACGCTGTCTAGGGTGATTCCTGGCAACGTGAGGTATGATGGGTGTGTACTAGTTAGTTGTGTTTCCTCCGAAATACCGTAAACGGAACTAGTCCTTTGTGACTACGGAAATCCGTTGGCTATGGACAAATTTTGGTACAAACTCTGCAGAGTCAAAATTCTTGAATTCATCTCATTCATCTCCGAGTACCGTGTTCACCTTATCTTGTCAAATATCAGTCTCGGTGACAAAGACTCCTGATAACCGTATGAGTTTTATATGTTTATTTTCCTGTGAATGGACTAACCCGCTTATTTCCTTGTGAGGAATATTTTTCGTGAGCACTATATCTTGCCAGTTATGAATAATGAGTTATAAGCCCTTTCTGCGATGTCGCTCAGATGTTCGACTGCGGCATTGTTATTATTTACTTTTATTATAAGCCCTTTCTGCAATGTCGCTCCGACGTCCGATTGCGGCACGCATGTATTTTCTCTCAGTATAAGCCCTTTTTGAGGTGTCGCTTAGACGCCCGACTGTGGCATGTTTTAATTATTTGTTCACCCTTCGAGGCGTCGCTTCAGACGCCCGATCGGTTTTGAGTTTATTTTCCTTGGGTTTTCGAGCGGACTACCGCCGATTCCCTTATTAATTACTTGTGTTACTGATTTGATAGCACATTGTTATAAATTAATCATGTCGCATTCATGCATTCATTTGTTATATCTTTTGTCCGAACTGTCTTGCGAGTACTTTCAAAGTACTCACATGGCTTGTTGATTTGGCTAGATGCTGACGAAGGCGATCTCATGGATGAAGAGTTCGATAGTGAGTCCGACGCCTAGAGGAATCCCAGTCAGTCTCGTGCGACCGCTGGATTAGTCATTGTGATATATCCGCTTCCGCTACCCAAATAAATCTATCGAGCCTCACCTCGACGCTGGATGAGCCGCCAGTGCAGTAGTCTTATTAACCACCCCACTGTGTTATTCCACCAACCACTCATATCTCGAGTCAGTAATATTTCCACCCCCCCCACACCATTGTGTCATATCCGCCAACCTGTATAATTATCGGCGTGTTTGTAATATTTGGTTGGGCATCTTCAGTCCGACCCTGTAATATTGTAATGCTACTGGCTTATTGTATCAAAGTTTTGTCTACCGGTATGGAGGATTTTCCTCATATTGGACTTCATAGGTCGGTCGTTCAATAAATATTTTTATTGAAAAACCGGTCGTGACATAAACCTAATACTCTAGATGCATGCTGGATAGCGGTCGATGAGTGGAGTAATAGTAGTAGATGCAGGCAGGAGTCGGTCTACGTGTCTCGGACGTGATGCCTATATACATGATCATACCTAGATATTCTCATTACTATGCTCAATTACATCAATTCTTAATAGTAATTTGTTCACCCACCGTAAAATACTTATGCTCTTGAGAGAAGCCACTAGTGAAATCTATGGCCCCCGGGTCTATCTTCATCATATTAATCTTCCATCACTTTATTATTATCTTTTCTTTTTTACTTTGATTTTTATTTTACTTTGCATCTTTATCAAAAAAATACCAAAAAGATTATCTATCATCTCTATCAGATCTCACTCTCGTAAGCGACCGTGAAGGGATTGACAACTCCTTATTGCGTTGGTTGCGAGGAGTTATTTGCTTTGTGCAGGTACGAGGGACTCGCGCGTGGCCTCCTACTGGAGTGATACCTTGGTTCTAAAAAACATAGGGAAATACTTACGCTACTTTGCTGCATCATCCTTTCCTCTTCAAGGAAATCTAACGCACTGCAAAAGAGGTAGCAAGCACCGGCACAAGTAAAGAAATCTTGAATAACTCCTTTTCCAATAATATTACCACTACCAATCCGGAACTTTTTAGTGTGTAAAATAGTAGGTTCTTCATGAGTATTATCAAAAGCATCAAAGTTTCCCCCATCATTACTAATATCTTTTTCAACGATAACCTCCCCAGTTTCAGACATGATGGCAACAAACCGCACTAAGAACAAACACATAAGAGGCAAGCGGAAAGAGGCGAACGGAAGAGAGGCGAAGAAAAAGGCAAAGGTTTTCAAAAATCGTTTTAGAAGTGGGGGATAGGAAAACGAGAAGAGTTTATCATGGGTACTTGGTATGTCTTGACTTGGCGTAGATCTCCCCGGCAATGGCGCCAGAAATCCTTCCTGCTACCTCTTGAGCATGCGTTGGTTTTCCCTTAAAGAGGAAAGGGTGATGCAGCAAAGTAGCGTAAGTATTTCCCTCAGTTTTGAGAACCAAGGTATCAATCTAGTAGGAGATAACTCACAATTCACCTAGTACCTGCACACACAATCAAGAACCTTACAACAAACGCGATAAAAGGGTTGTCAATCCCTTCACGGTCACTCGCAAAAGTGAGATCGAATAGAGATAGTAAAGTAAATATTTTTGGTATTTTTGTTGTATAAATTGGAAAGTAAAGATTGCAAAATAGTAAACGAGATGCAATGTAAATAAAAGAGATGTAATATAATAGGAACGAGACCCGGGGGCCATAGGTTTCACCAGTGGCTTCTCTCAAGATAGCATGTATTACAGTGGGTGAACAAATTGCTGCCGAGCAATTGATCAGAGAAAAGTGGATAGTTATGAAGATATCCAAGGCAATGATCATGAATATAGGCATCACGTCCGTGTTAAGTTGACCGAAACGATTCTGCATCTACTACTATTACTCCACACATCGACCGCTATCCAGCATGCATCTAGAGTACTAAGTTCATAAAAACAAAGTAACACATTAAGCAAGATGACATGATGTAGAGGGATAAACTCAAGCAATATGATATAAACCCCATCTTTTTATCCTTGATGGAAACAATACAATACGTGCCTTGCTGCCCCTACTGTCACTGGGAAAGGACACCGCAAGATTGAACCCAAAGCTAAGCACTTCCCCATTGCAAGAAAGATCAATCTAGTAGGCCAAACTAAACTGATAATTCGAAGAGACTTGCAAAGATATCAAATCATGCATATTAGAATTCAGAGAAGAACCAAATAATATTCATAGATAATCTTGTTCATAAATCCACAATTCATCGGATCTCGGCAAACACACAGCAAAAGAGTATTACATCGAATAGATCTCCAAGAACATCGAGGAGAACTTTGTATTGAGAATCAAAGAGAGAGAATAATCCATCTAGCTAATAACTATGGACCCGAAGGTATGTGGTAAACTACTCACGCTTCATCGGAGAGGCAATGGTGTTGATGTACAAGCCCTCCGTGATCGATTCCCCCTCCGGCAGATCGCCGGAAAAGGCCCCAAGATGGGATGTCACGCGGACAGAAGGTTGCAGCGGTGGAAAAGTTGTTTCGTGGCTCTCCCTGATGTTTCTAGGGTAAAGAGTATATATAGGCGAAAGAAGTACGTCGGCGGAGCTACGAGGGGCCCATGAGGGTGGGGGGCGCGCCCTCCTGCCTCGTGGCCTCCTCGTGGAGTTCCAGACTTCGACTCCAAGTCTTCTGGATTGCTTTCGGTCCAAGAAAGATCCTCGCGAAGTTTTCGTTCCGTTTGGACTCCGTTTGGTATTCCTTTTCTGCAAAACTCTAAAATAGGCAAAAAAAAAATAGAAACTGGAACTGGGCCTCCGGTTAATAGGTTAGTCCCAAAAATAATATAAAAGAGGATATTAAAGCCCATTAAACATCCAAAACAGATAATATAATATCATGGAAAAATTAAAAATTATAGATACGTTGGAGACGTACCAATAGTACGTTGCACAGATGCGAGCCCTAGAACTTCCTTCTTCAATTGACCACACAGCCGAAACTCGGCATCAGAGAGGGCACGACAGTCCATCACGGCATCAAGCAATCTGATAACCTCATTTGTCATCAACAACTACTCCAGGTGTTCCCGATAGTGTGCTGGCTCCATCTTGTCAGTTCTTTCGCAGCGGACTTGAGATTGCAAAACAAATCCATGAAGGGATCATCCTGCGGCAGAGAAGCGTTTCAGCCCATGGTCACGGCATCCTGGAACCACCCGCATTGACGGCCGCTGAGATGAAGGAAATATGTCCAAGAGGCAAAAATAAAGTTGTTATTTTATATTTCCTTATTCATGATAAATGTTTATTATTCATGATAGAATTGTATTGATCGGAAACCTAAATACATGTGTGAATACATAGACAAACACTGTGTCCCTAGTAAGCCTCTACTTGACTAGCTCGTTGACCAAAGATGGTTAAGGTTTCCTGACCATGCACATGAGTTGTAATTTGATAATGGGATCACATCATTAGGAGAAGATGTGATGGACAAGACCCATCCGTTATCTTAGCATATTGATCTTTTAGTTTCATTACTATTGCTTTCTTCATGTCAAATACATATTCCTTCGACTATGAGAATATGCAACTCCCGGATACTGGAGGAATGCCTTGTGAGCTATCGAACGTCACAATGTAACTGGGTGGTCATAACGATGCTCTACAGATATCTCTGAAGGTTTTTGTTGGGTTGGCATAGATCGACATTAGGATTTGTCACAACCAGTATCGGAGAGGTGATACGTCTCCAACGTCTCTACTTTTCCTAACAGTTTTCCTCTTGTTTTGGACTCTAATTTGCATGATTTGAATGAAACTAACCTAGGACTGATGCTGATTTCAGCAGAACTACCATGGTGTTGTTTCTGTGTAGAAATAAAAGTTATCGGAATGGAACGAAACTTCGCGAGGATTTTTTATACAATAAAAGAGAATTTCTAGAGCCAAGAACCACTGGAGGGGGGCACCTAGGTGGGAATAACCCACCAGGGTGCCCCCCCTTCAGGTGCACCCAGGTGGGTTTTCCCCACCTGATGGCCCCGCAGACCTTGAAACGGACGCTATAAAATCCTATTTTTCCAGAAAAATATCGAGGAGAAAGAATTATCGTGTTCCACGAGACGGATCCACTGTCACCTCCTATTCTTCATCGGGAGGCTAGATCTGGAGTCCGTTTGGGGCTCCGGAGAGGGGGGTCTTCGATCTTCATCAGCACCAACCCTTCTCCATCACCAATTCCATGATGCCCCCAACCGGGAGTGAGTAATTCCTTCGTAGGCTCGCTGGTCGGTGAGGAGTTGGATGAGATTCATCATGTAATCTAGTTAGTTTTGTTGGGGCTTGGTCCCTACACTACAAGAATCTTTTTAATCCATGATGGGTTCAGTCTATCATGGAATAGTGCAAAACCGTCAAGGAGGGATGTCCATGAAGGATTTCGAATCCATCATGTATATCGCGTCATAATTTGACAACTTCACCATCATGACGATTCCCTGCCGTCATCGATCAGTCCCAGGCCCGCCCCAGGCCGGTCCTCCATGACGGACTAGTCCGTCATGGATTTACATGACACTGTACCAATATAAGAACCTCACATGACATCTACGTGGCACCAGTGTAGATCTGACGTGGCCTCCTACCCTATTATTTATGACCAGCCATGCCCATTAGCCCACTTTTTTAGTGCGATGGTTTAATGGTTTAGTGCATTTATTTTACTAAATCCCCATGATATTCATTCAACCAACTATAGCAAGACGCATTACACATAATAAATCAAGAATTCACAACACAATTAATTTCCATTCGTCAGGCCATAATTTGGCCCATTCCATAAATTTCTATTCAATTATTTCACAGAGTAAAGGTCTTTTAAATGTGCCCATGAACAAGTCCAGCATCAGTTCACATGCCCTCAATAACCAGGTTACATAACTAATATACAACATTGTACAGGCCCTCTTAATCATCAACATCACCTCTACAGCTCAAACTTCCTTTGCGGCTCTCACCACCAAAGAAACGTGTAAAACAAAATGCTTCTGTTACAAAATGGCAAGTCGATTACAACAACAACAATAGTAGTTATTATCATCTGAACCGTCATTTTTATTTCACATGATTTGGACGTCACTCGTGAGGTATAGGTAAAACTGCCATGGTTATACACCAATCTACATGTGAGAATAGAACTAATAGGTATACTATATTATCAATAGCAGCCAAGTGGACTATTGTTATGAAAATATACTTTTTACAATGAATCTAATGAAATTAGTTCTGTGCTGCAGATGTTGATATAGCTTCCTATAAATTTGGTCTAATTCAATTACTTCGGAAATGAGGAAGCAGATTACAAATAGTAGCATTCAATGAGAAAACAAGAATCAAATGAAATGTTCAAGGTGGACACACTTTCAAAAGTTACACTACGCTTAAAGAGCTATACAACGAACGATGGTTCACTATATTTCAGGGAAGTATATCCAAACTACTATTAAGTAGTTATGACTGTAAGTGCATCTAGTGCCACCCCTCGTTGGTTTTGGAGTATTGACGACAAATTTGGTTGAGGGACTAATGTGCTTGTGAGAATTGCAGGATAACACAGGTAGTGTCCCTCATTGATTCGGTTTACCTACTGGAGATGACCCCTAAAAATGTATGAAGATACTGACGACAATGGTGGTATGTGAAGATATTCATATTGAAGACTATGACATGAGAAGACATTGAGTGAAGACTATGGAGCCTTGAAGACGTGTCGTTTCGTTGTTTCCTTTTTCTTCTTTGTTGAGTCATAGGAACCATTGTCTTTGTTAAGTGGGGTCCAAGTGAACAAAGTTAGAATGATCAAGTGATGCTCAACCCAAATCCTATGTCTTGACGAAGACAATGAGAGCAAATCTTATCCAGAGTTGGATGAGTCAGCTTTGCTTGTAGCCCAAGTAAAGTTGCCGTGTGTGTTTGAAATCGACCGTTGGAACACGTGTCGGTTCCTTAGTGACCCAGATTCATTTCGGACATATCAGGTCGGGTTGCCTAGTGGCTATAAATAGCCCACCCCTACAACATAAGTTGGTGGCTGCTCAGAGTTAGTGCACGGCTTTTGTCGTTCGAGAGCAACCCACCTCGAAGCCTTTGAGAGAGAAATCCTTGCGAGGACAAAGCCCAAACACCGGAGCCAAAGAGTGTTAGGCATCATCAAGTATTTCATCATGTGACTCAAGACTTATTACACTTGAGGACTGTGAATCCTCCAAATTGTTAGGCGTCACTTCGAGCATCCAAGAGTCATTGTGTATCGCCGTGAACGAAGTCTGTGAAGGTTCGAAAGTCTACCTTGAAGACTTACCAGAGTGATTGGGCGAGGACTGTGTCCTTAGCTCAAGGGAATAAGGTGAAGACGCGGTCTTCTCGAGTTGAATCTCAGCCTCCCTAACCAGACGTACAGTTGTCACAGCAACTGGAACTGGTCCAACAAATCATGTGTCTTCAACAAGTGACTGGTTCTATCCTCTCCCTCCCCTTACTTAGAGTTTGTCTTCGTGAAGTCATTGCCTATTTGTCGTACCATGTTTCACTTCATTGCTTGACTACTATCATTGATTGGCTTCATACTATCTTCCATCCTGATCCTTACTACTAAGCTGCCATTAGTCTTTGTACTTTCACATTACTGCACACTTGACTATGGTTTGCTTGTTGTAGTTTATCTTCCGCTGCATATCAATTAGGTCATTTCTATTGTTTGTCTTCAAAACTTTCACGTTTTTAAGACTTTCATAAAAATCGCCTATTCGCCCCCCCTCTAGTCGATAACTAGATCTTTCAATTGGTATCAGAGCAAGGTACTCCCTTGTTCTGTGTGATTCGGTTTAACCACCTGGAGTTTTAGCTATGTCGACTGCAGGGATAATCAAAATCTCCGCTGCTTGCCCCGTGTTCGATGGAACTGAATATCCCTACTGGAAGAATAAGATGCGCATGCATCTTGAAGCCATTGATGTCGACCTCTGGTATGTCGTGAAGAACGACGTTCCCAAAACTAGTGAAGGTGTCACCCCTGCTGATGTCAAGAAGTTCATTCAACTGGACTCTACCGCCAAGAACATCATCTGTGGTCTTCTGAACAAAGGACAGTATGGCCGTGTGAGTGCTCTGGAAACGTCGAAGCTAGTCTGGGACTGGCTATCCAAGGTCAACGAAGGCGTCTCAACCCAGAGAGATCATAGGATCAGTGTTCTTCGCAACCTCTTCAACCGCTTCAAGAGAAATGACAATGAAAATGTCCAGCTCACGTTTGATTGCCTCATCGACATCACAAATGAGCGTCGTGCTCTCGGCACCACTGAGATTACCAAGCATGAAATCGTCAAGACACTACTGAGATCACTTGACAGCTCCTTTGACACCCTTGCCCTCATGATACAAGAACGTCCTGACTTCAAGACACTCAATCCGTTTGATATACTTGAGAGGCTTAACACACAAGAGTTCCTGCTGTCTGAGAAAAGAGATATCTATGGTACCAACTATGGACGAACTCGCGCTTTGAAGGCAAAAGTCGTTTCCTCATCTGAAGAAGAATCTGACTGCAGTTCTGATGATCCTGAAGACATTGGAAAGGAACTTGCTTTGCTTGTGAAGAAGTTCCAGAAGTTCACTAAGAAGAAGGGCTTCAAAAAGTCTTCACGATCTAGCTCAAGAAATGATGAAGCTTCCACTCATGACCACAAGAAGAGAACATGTCACAAGTGCAAGAAACCTGGACACTATATATCTGAGTGTCCACAGTGGGACAATGAGAAGAAGAAGAAGAAGAGCAAGGAATATGATTCTGATGACAAGAAGAAGAAGAAATCTTCAAAGTCTTCTTCCAAGTCCTCCTCAAAGTCTTCATCTCATAAGAAGAGCTCATCTGGCAAGGCTCGTGCTTTTGTTGGCAAGGAAATGGATTCAGAGGAGGAGTCTGCTTCTGAGGAGGCGGAGGTGGAGTCTGAAGAGGAGTCCGACCCTGGCGTTGCAAGTCTGGCTCTAGCCACAGCCTATGTTGCCAAGTCCATTTTCAACACTGAAGACAATGACTTCCACACCAACGCTGAAGTTGATGACAAGGACGACCCTGCTCCCACCTACTGCTTCATGGCACGTGGTGCAAGGTAAAATCACGTGATGCTTACTTTCAAACATCAAGTGAAGATGACTCTGATTGTGAATCCAAGCCAAGCTACAAAACACTTGCTAAAATTGCAACTGAACAACAAAAAGCTATGGAACATCCTCAAAAACTTGATTGACAAAAGCGATGACCTGTTGGACGCGGAAATGACACGTTCACGGTCCTTAGTTGAAGACATAAAAAATCTTCATTCTAAGTACCAAGAACTTGAAAGTCGTAATGAAACGCTCTCAACCACTCATGAAAAGCTCTCCTATGATTATCTTCAAAGGAAGCAAGATCTTGAGAAATTGAGAGCGGCTCATGAAGATCTTCAAAAAGAGAATGAGTCACTTCGCGCTCAACAGATCAGTCCCGCTTAGGATGGATTTGAACCACCATGTCTAAAATGCCTTGAGCGTGATAACGCTACCTCTGTTGCTGAATGTTCCACTGCTGCTACTGTTGCCTTGTCTTCAACTACTGATGTGGTAACTAACCCCTCTATGGAGGATATGTAGCGAACCGACCTCAGACGGTCAAGTCTCTGTGCTTAAGTGTCATCCTTGGATCGGTATGATGACACACACAGTACTCGAGGATTTATAACAGAGGTAAATCACATGTATAAAGTAACGTAAATACTATTACCTCAATCCAAAATAGCGGAAGTAACAAGGTCGTGGATTCCCATCAACACCAACGGCAAAGTTGAGTGTAGAAATCGTAACCCTAACGTATCACTTACTCGTCGTAAGATCCTGCAACATGAGACGTTGCAGCCACAAAGGGTCAGTACATTGAATGTACTGGCAAATTCACACCATAGGATAATGATGAATAATAACTATCACTACATGCATATTTGGCTGGTGGAAAAGCTCTATGGTTATAATGTTTTTGCGAAAAGCCAATTTTTCCCTACTGCAAAGGAATAGATTTCAATTTAACGATCATGGTGGTTGAAACATTGAGAAGGTATAACCCCAACTCAATCCCAATTAAAGTAGTTAACAACCCAACAATATTAATTAAGAGTGATGAGATACATGTGATAACTCAAGTACTAGATACTCAGAATTGTCCATAACCGGGGACACGGCTAACCATGATTATATTGTACACTCTGCAGAGGTTTGCGCACTTTTCCCCACAAGACTCGATCGCCTCCGTTGATTTCTCGCACTGCATGGTGTTTGAGAAGCGGATGACCGAGACACAGTCTTTCAGAAACATTAACTCTCTACTCAGGGTAGACCATACCGAACCTACAAAACCCACTACCTGCTGATCTACCTCTCCAAGAGCTTCACGTAACTTACTCAACTATGCTAGAGCCCATAATAGCTCGTGGCTGCACACGGAAGTTTCTAGCATGAGTCATCTCAGTTCCCTTTGAGTCTGGGTGGCGGTCCATAGGAAGATCACACGGGTACCCCGGGATTTCCAAAAAAAAAAACCAGACAACACCGGGTTCACCAGGTGCCTCAATCCACCCAGATGTGTATTAAAGTTGCCACCTTAAGTTGAACCATTAATTAACAATCTCGCATCTGTCATGGATTCACTCAAACCCAACCACGTCTACGAGCATAGCATAGCAGTATAAGCAAAGCGTAGAAGTAACTCCAAAGGGTTTGATATAACAGGGCAATAGGTTCTACCTCAACAACTACTTCCCAATACACACATGTTATCAATCCTACTCATGCAATGTTTGAGGGTGAAACTAATGCATAAAAACTGGGTATGAAAGGGATATGATCAAAGTGTGAACTTGCCTGCAATGTTGATGAAGATGATTCGTACTCAAAACTCTTGATAGTTCTACTCGTCACACTCCGGTCAATCTATCGTAAGCAATCAATAGTAACCACACATAAGCAATCACTCAAAAGATCGGGAAGAACGAAGAAGACAGTTCGGAAAACATCAAACCAAGCAAATAACTCTTGCAACATAAAACAATTTCTAACAGTACCAAAATTATGTGAATTTGGCCTTATCAGAAAGTTTAGGTCAAGAGCTTTAATTTGCAAAAAGAATCAACTAAATCGGAGTTATAAAACTCAAGTTATGATCAAAAGAAGTTTGAATATAAATCTGAACAAAATTCGAAATTTGAAAATTTCAAAAAGTTGATGTGACAGGTTCATCTAATTTGAATAAATGAGTGAAAAGTTATGGCTATTTGAAAAATTAGGTCCAAGCTGTTTTACGGAAGAAAAATAGCTACGGCTAAGGTCTAATGTATACATACGGAGATAAATCGGGAATCTAATTATATTATCGTACTAGTATAGAAAAAATATAAACTACGGAAGTATAAGGCAGAGAAAAGACAGCTTCGGAGAGAGAAGACAATTTCCAGAAGTCGCGCCGGAGAGGAGAAAAATATATTTCTTAAATGAACCTAGTCAAACCAAAATATTGATTTAACCCGAATCGGATGATTTTTGGAGGCTCTATGTGTCTATATTTATAGGTGAAAAAGAGGTTTGGAGGTCAAAGGCATAGACGAAAAGAAAAGAAAAGGAGAGGCGCCTTGCATGGGCCTAAAGGCCTTAGGCGGTTCGGCCGGCCGCGCGCAAAGCATTTTTTTCGAGCTATTGAAAAGAAAGAAAAGAAAAAAAAATATGGAAAAAAATATGGGGATGAATAGGGCCGGCTGGGCCTGGCCCATGTAGGAGAAAACAAATAAAATAAAATGATGGGGCGTCAGATGCCACTATGCAGCGGACATGAGCGACAAATAATTAAGGGCCGCATGTACAATTTTTAAAAAAATAAGAAACAGAAGGAAAACCGAATAAAGAAAAAAATAAAGTATAATATTATATAGGCATATTATATATCAAAATTTTCAGAAAAAGATTACCTACAAGCTGAACATTTTTCTAGAGTCAAATCTGGTACACACAAATCCAAATAAAGCAAAGTGTGCTTCTACTCTAGTAAAATCCAGTAAAAATCATTTTAAAAATACCAAAATTAAATCAAATTTATTTCTCTCCAATTTTCTGATGTAGGGAATCATGTTACCCTATTTTCCATATATTTTATTTTTGGAGAAAAATAATTTGAATAAAACTCAAATAACTTCAAATTGAAAATAAATTCAAAAGAACTTTGAATTTAATTCTTTGAAACTCCCAACTCATATTTCATATGTTTTGAAGAAGTCATTTTATCTTCTCTCATGAAAATCATTGAGTAGCATGAAGTTTATGAATTGGAAGCAACTTCAAATGAAATTCAAATATTTTCAACACCCCTTGTCATTTAAATAAATGGAAGAAGTCATGTCATCTTCTCTCCAGGGTTTTGTGGTGAAAATAATTTGAATTCATGGAGATCATAACATGCAAAATGAAAGTTTGGGAAAGTCCTTTTATTCCCTCTCATTTAACTTTCAAAGAGTTTCGAATTTCACTCAATTCACTCAATCAATCAAACAATCAATCAAATCTATCTATTTATTATAACATTCCAAAATTTAGAATTTTGGGATGTTACAAACCTACCACTCTTAAAATGAATCTCGTCCTCGAGATTCGGAGAGGCTAGAAAGAAATAGGTTAGGTTTGGGGTCTTCTCAAAAATCCGTCGATCGTCTCCGGGGGTCTCGGTGCTACCACTCTTAGAAGCATGGTTACGGTTCCATCAAAACTCATATACGCCATCCTTATTGTGGACAGTGTCGGCCTTCTCAGATTGTAAGCATAATTCCTTCTCTGGGCTCTTCCGGTAGTGGCATAACCTTTTCCTCAATTCTTTTGTCCTTTACTCTTGGTAAGGTTATTCCGAGACTGGGTCTTCTTAGCTGACAGGTGCGCCAATACTAATCAGCTATCGATATCTCATGGCGGTCAACAATTTATGGTTTCTCCTGCAGAAAACGGGTCTGGGTTGAACCTCACCGTATAACCTACGGTTGGCAAAAGCCGCCTTGTACAAGAGGAAAAATTCTTATACCATTCTAAGGTTTAAACAGGGTTTTGATCGTCGTCTCTCTACTATAGGTAAGTCACTCAGATTTACCATCCCATATAGCAACGCGAATAATAAGAGTAATTCGGTATGGTGATCAATCCATCCCGCACCCAAATCATTACCTTGTACATGGTTTAGCGAATCTCGCATTCTAACACTCGGTCATCCTCATGAGCATTGCAGAATTTTCTCTTGTCGACGAACCAAGTTCGGATATATCCATTGATTCTGCAAGCCAAACAAACATCTATCGGTCCTTCACAACTCTCAGGTTTTGCGTTTCTCCTATAAATTCGTCTGTGGGTAAGGTCGTAATCTCTTCCACGGTTTTTCCTTCAGCAAGAGTGTGCTTGCTTCTTGGCAGGTCCTGGGGCCTGTGGGTTATGGCCCATCTCATCACTTGTAGTCCTTGAACTCATCCTCGGGCAACTGATCGTTATTCCAACATTCAACTTCCATCTTCCTAGCATACTCAAAATCCATCCAATTGTATTGTCTTCCTTCCTTCTATTGGCACCAAACTAAAACGTGATTACTCAGATTCATCATGGAGTTACAGTTGCTCCATAATCAACATTCTACCTCCTTTATATCCAATAGTAATTCATCTCTTCATCCTCGTGGGATATCCCACCTACCGAGATAAAACTTATACTTATGAAGTCCATACTCCACTTCGTGGAACATCATTATCCTTTCCAGGGTCAAGCGTCCTTACTCGGGAATATTGGCCATTTCTGCATGGAATTTCTTCAACTGGAATACGTGAAACACATCATGAACTCCTGACAGTCCTTTGGGTGACTCCAATTTGTTGGCCACTTCTCCCATACGCTCCAAAACTCGGTATGGTCCTACAAATCTCGGGGCTAACTTTCCCTTAACTCCAAATCGTTTAACTCCTCGTAGAGGGGACACATGAAGACATGCTCTGTCTCCAATTTCATGGACTACCTCCTTGCGTTTTTGAGTCTGCATAACACTTCTGTCAGGACTGAGCTACCTTCAGTGTATCTCGAAGCAACTTAACATTCTCTTCTGAATCCTTGATCACATTTGATCCAACCAACTGACGGTCTCCAACTTCATCCCACATCAACGGCGTCTGGCTCCTTCTCCCATACAAAGCTTTAAAAGGGCCATCTTCAAACTGGCTTGGTAACTGTTGTTGTATGAGAACTCCGCGTAAGGTAGATTATCATCCCCACCAGATGCATAATCTAGCGCACAAGCTCTCAACATGTCCTCCTACTCTCTCAATCTGTCCATCTGTCTGCGGGTAAAAAGCTGTACTGAACTCTAGCCTGGTTCCCAAAATTTCACGCAACTGATTCCAAAACTTGAAGTAAACTGGGTTCCTCTATCTGATACAATGGTCCTCGGAACTCCATGCAGACATATGATCCTGGTCAAATATATCTTGGCCAACTTCGCACTTGTATAGGTGGTTTTCACTGCGATAAAGTGAGCTACTTTGGTCAAGCAAATCAACTACTACCCAGATAGAATCATATCCCGGTCAGGTTTTAGGAAATCCGGCAACGAAATCCATGCCAAGCTTATCCTGCTTCCATTCGGGTATCGGCATAGGCTGTAGTAATCCGACTGGCTTCTGATGCTCTGCCTTTACTCTCTGGCATACATCACCTACGACTACATACTCTGCAATATCCTTCTTCATACCAGTCCACCAGAAACGCTCCTTCAAATCCAAATACATCTTGGTGTTTCCAGGGTGAATCGAGTATGGTGAGTCATGAGCCTCCTGAAGTATTAACTTCCTGATCTTTGCGTTATTAGGCACATATACACGATCCTCGAACCATAAGGTGTCGTGCTCATCCTTACGAAAACCTTCGGCCTTTCCTTTGCTCATCCTCTCTTTTACCTCAGCAATCTCCTTGTCATCCTTCTGAGCTTCACGGATCTTTCCCAACAATGTAGACTAAACTTCCATTACTGCAACAAAACCTTTGGGAACAATCTCCAACCGAAGTTCCCTGAGATCCTCGGCTAACTCCTTTGGTAATCCTCCGCTTGTGAGGGTATTCGTCCTTGTTTTCTTTATGGTTGTGTCCTATTTCTCCACAAAGCTTGTATGCACAAGGTTTCTTCATATCCTTTCCATAAGGCCTCAACTTCTGGGACACAAGCCGAGACTTTGGCAAAGTCAACTTAAATTCTTCCAAGTGGTTACTCCTTGCCATCCATTGATGGTTTGGTACATCCTCCACCAAGTAGCAGCACCTCTTTCAAAGCACTGAAGAGCATGCTGGGTCATATACTTTCCAGCTATAGTGTTATTCTTCATATGATCTTCCATGTTCTAAATCCATCGGTCTGTCTCCAATTGACTCATTGGTCCAGAGAATATAGGCTCATCTCCATTCATCCTCTATTGGGTCCATGGGTTTGGGGTGGGATAAGAGAGATCGAGAGGGATGCACACAGTACAAACAAAAGTTTTGAAAGACAGATTTTATTGTGGCTGTCGGAAAAACATCAAACAAATGACAGCTCACAATCATCGCATCAAACGTAGGTATGTAACAGGGGTTTGGTCTTCTAAAGGTCAATAAATCTTCAAAGTCATCAAACTCTTCGATTTTTGTTCATGTCTCCGATGGCTTCTTCCGATCATGCTTGTCCTACTCAAGTTCTTTTGCCAGATCATCTCTGTTGTCGCAAAGTCTCTCGTGGCGTCCTTCAATATTTCTGGAGTTGCGTTCCAAACTTCTGGGTTTCAACATTATTGACATGAACCATGTACTTCTATCCTTCATCTTTTGACGAATCCCCAGTATCTCGAGATTTTGGCTCCTCCAGCTTGGCTACTTTCAGCTTCTGGGTCCTGAGTTGTTCAAGAACTGCTTCCTTATCAAATACAGTTTCCCGAAGGTCCATCTTAAACTTCCTGATGTAATACTCCAGATCCCGGTGATACACCAGCTAAGGTTAAAACTTCATCTTTTGCTGATAGGTGCACCATTAGCCTTCTACCATCCAATCCTTCCAAAAAATGCATGCTTAACTCAGCACGGTGACAATAGCATAAGCGGGTGATAACATCATGGAATGTCCATGTTTCTGCTCTTGTCATTTCCATGAGCTATCATTCCATAGTTGATATCTCCTGCTTTAGGGTTTCTTGACAAAACTTTGAGTTCTATGCTCCATGTTCCGGTCTTTCTCCGATACACCTTGATCTCGGGTATTGACAGCTTCCATAGTCTGCCAAGTTCCATAAGGGTAGCCTTCCTAGGTCATACAAATCTGGAAATTCTACAGAACCTTCAAATTCTTCTAGTTTTCAGATTCTTCAACCGTTGTAGTTTCCATTATTATAAAAGCACGGTAAAATCCTCTTCATTCCAAATTGGTCTTAGTTGTCCTGATATCTTGTACTCCTTGGAGTGGTCTCATCAGTCGAATCCTTGAGGGGTCAAAAGAGGAAAAGGGGTATAGTCTCACTAAAGGGAATATTTGAATAAGCTCGGAAGAGAAGAGAGATAAAAGATCTTTTGAAAATGAAAGTTGTAGAGAAAATCTTCCTATGGGCTTGCCATTTCTAGGTCACGTCCTACACCAACATGTGCTCGATACCATCTTGTAGCGACCCGACCTCGAGACGGTCAAGTCTCGTGGCTTAAGTGTCATCCTGGATCGGTATGCTAACACACACAAGACTCGAGGATTTATAACAGAGGTAAATCACATGTATAAAGTAACGTAAATACTATTACCTCAATCCAAAATAGCGGAAGTAACAAGGTTGTGGATTCCCATCAACAGCAACGGCAAAGTTGAGTGTAGAAATCGTAACCCTAACGTATCATACTCGTCGTAAGATCCTGCAACATGAGACGTTGCAGCCACAAAGGGTCAATACATTGAATGTACTGGCAAATTCACACCATAGGATAATGATGAATAATAACTATCACTACATGCATATTTGGCTGGTGGAAAAGCTCTATGGTTATAATGTTTTTGCGAAAAGCCAATTTTTCCCTACTGCAAAGGAATAAATTTTAATTTAACTATCATGGTGGTTGAAACATTGAGAAGGTATAACCCCAACTCAATCCCAATTAAAGTAGTTAACAACCCAACAATATTAATTAAGATTGATGAGATACATGTGATAACTCAAGTACTAGATACTCAGAATTGTCCATAACCGGGGACACGGCTAACCATTATTAGATTGTACACTCTGCAGAGGTTTGCGCACTTTTCCCCACAAGACTCGATCGCCTCCGTTGATTTCTCGCACTGCATGGTGTTTGAGAAGCGGATGACCGAGACACAGTCTTTCAGAAACATTAACTCTCTACTCAGGGTAGACCATACCAAACCTACAAATCCCACTACCTGCTGATCTACCTCTTCAAGAGCTTCATGTAACTTACTCAACTATGCTAGAGCCCATAATAGCTTGTGGCTGCACACGGAAGTTTCTAGCATGAGTCATCTCAGTTCCCTTTGAGTCTAGGTGGCGGTCCATAGGAAGATCACACGGGTACCCCGGGATTTCAAAAAAAAAACAGACAACACTGGGTTCACCAGGTGCCTCAATCCACCCAGATGTGTATTAAAGTTGCCACCTTAAGTTGAACCATTAATTAACAATCTCACATCTGTCATGGATTCACTCCAACCCAATCACGTCTACGAGCATAGCATAGCAGTATAAGCAAAGCGTAGAAGTAACTCCCAAGGGTTTGATATAACAGGGCAATAGGTTCTACCTCAACAACTACTTCCCAATACCCACATGTTACCAATCCTACTCATGCAACGTTTGAGGGTGAAACTAATGCATAAAAACTGGGTATGAAAGGGATATGATCAAAGTGTGAACTTGCCTGCAATGTTGATGAAGATGATTCGCACTCAAAACGCTTGATAGTTCTACTCGTCACACTCCGGTCAATCTATCGTAAGCAATCAATAGTAACCACACATAAGCAATCATTCAAAAGATTGGGAAGAACGAAGAAGACAGTTAGGAAAACATAAAACCAAGCAAATAACTCTTGCAACATAAAACAATTTCTAACAGTACCAAAATTATGTGAATTTGGCCTTATCAGAAAGTTTATGTCAAGAGCTTTAATTTGCAAAAAGAATCAACTAAATCGGAGTTATAAAACTCAAGTTATGATAAAAAGAATTTTGAATATAAATCTAAACAAAATTCGAACATTGAAAATTTCAAAAAGTTGATGTGACACGTTCACTGGATAGGTGAAAACAAGACGAAGCTATAGGCGCTGGTTTCATCTAATTTGAATAAACGAGTGAAAAGTTATGGTTATTTGAAAAATCAGGGCCAAGCTGTTTTACGGAAGAAAAAAAGCTACGGCTAAGGTCTAATGTATACATACGGAGACAAATTGGGAATCTAATTATATTATTGTACTAGTATAGAAAAAATATAAACTACGGAAGTATAAAAAGAAAAAAAAACGAAGAAAGGTACCTTTATAAAGCAGAGAAAAGACAGCTTCGGAGAGAGAAGACAATTTCTAGAAGTCGCGCTGGAGAGGAGAAAAATATTTTTCTTAAATGAATCTAGTCAAATCAGAATATTGATTTAACCCGCATCGGATGATTTTTGAAGGCTCTATGGGTCTATATTTATAGGTGAAAAAGAGGTTTGGAGGTCAAAGGCTAGGCAATGTGGGACTAAACGTAGACGAAAAGAAAAGAAAAGGAGAGGCGCCTTGCATGGGCCTAAAGGCCTTAGGCGGTTCGGCTGGCCGCGCGCAAAGCATTTTTTTTTGAGCTATTGAAAAGAAAGAAAAGAAAAAAAACTATGGAAAAAAATATGGGGAGGAATAGGGCCAGCTGGGCCTGGCCCATGTAGGAGAGAAACAAATAAAATAAAATTATGGGGCGTCAGATGCCACTATGCAGCGCACGTGAGCGACAAATAATTAAGGGCCGCATGTACAATTTTTTTTAAAAAAAAGAAACAGAAGGAAAACCGAATAAATAAAAAAAATAAAGTATAATATTATATAGGCATATTATATATCAAAATTTTCAGAAAAAGATTTGCTACAAGCTGAACATTTTTCTAGAGTCAAATCTAGTACACACAAATTCAATTAAAGCAAAGTGTGCTTCTACTCTAGTAAAATCTAGTAAAAATTATTTTAAAAATACCAAAATTAAATCAAATTTATTTCTCTCCAATTTTCTGATGTAGGAATCATGTTACCCTATTTTCCATATATTTTATTTTGGAGAAAATAATTTGAATAAAACTCAAATAACTCCAAATTGAAAATAAATTCAAAAGAACTTTGAATTTAATTCTTTGAAACTCCCAACTCATATTTCATATGTTTTGAAGAAGTCATTTTATCTTCTCTCATGAAAATCATTGAGTTGCATGAAGTTTATGAATTGGAAGCAACTTCAAATGAAATTCAAATATTTTCAACACCCCTTGTCATTTAAATAAATGGAAGAAGTTATGTCATCTTCTCTCCAGAGTTTTGTGGTGAAAATAATTTGAATTCATGGAGATCATAACATGCAAAATGAAAGTTTGGGAAAGTACTTTTATTCCCTCTCATTTAACTTTCAAAGAGTTTCATATGTCACTCAATGCACTCAATCAATCAAACAATCAATCAAATCTATCTATTTATTATAACATTCCAAAATTTAGAATTTTGGGATGTTACAGGATACCACTACTATTGCTGATGAAAATGCTAGGTTGAAGACATTGCTTGAAACAGGGATGTATAAAAGTCTGAAAGGACATCAGACACTTTGCGATGTCCTCAAAAAGCAGATTCTGAACCGAAACCCTAGGAAAGAGGGTGTTGGGTTCGAGAGGAAAATGAATGTTGATGGTTCCTACTGGAAGCCTGAGCAGTATCCCAAAACCACATGAGTTGCTGCAAAGGGACCTTCAGTGGATCCATCCACCTTATCTGGCTTTACCTTTGCTAATACTATTATCATTGATGAATCCCTTGATGCAAACTATAAGCTGTTCAAGAATCAGAATGGTGAAGTGTTTGCCAGGTATATTGGTACTAACTGCAGGAATGGACCGCCTATGAAGAAGATCTGGGTTCCCAAAAGTTGTCTTGAGTATCTTCCAGTGAACTTGATCATGACACCACCTGGGATGAAGACAAACCCCAGACCTAAGGCATCATATGGTCCAAAGGCTTCAAACAGACAGAGGACTCACCTGAGTCACCCTAACGCCAATGTTTTGCAGGGAAACCATACTCAAATTTATGAATATGAGTGTGTGTCTTCAAACCGCTATGTTCATAGAACTAAGAACTTTTCTGCTTATTCATATGAGTATCATACATCTCCTGCAAGGCTATTTGCTAGGGCTCCAAAGCCGAAGTTATCAGATGCTGCACTTAGACTCGTTGCTTCTAAGCCACCCCTGAAGATGTGGGTGATTAAGAAGAATTAATTTCCTTTTGCAGGGAAGGGTCTCCAGCCAAAAATCAAAGGCGTCTGATGCTATTGCTGGGGACCTAAAACATCTTGAAGGGCGCAAGATCAAATGCCCAAATGGTCTCACTATGTATTTTGTTCCTGAATTGTTTGCCATTCATCCTACTAGTCCTAATCTTGATCTGAGCTTCAATAATCCTCTTGCCCGTAAAATGTTTATGCTTCACAATACTCTTGGTGAAGCCTATCCCCCTAACTGTACTGTAGGGTATGACACCTCATGCTTCAGAATGGATTATGGACAGCGGTTGCACTAATCATATGACCGGTGATCGAAGTCTTCTCATGGACTCAACCTTACGTCCATCAGACAAGAGTCACATCACATTTGCTGATACTGGTAAAAGCAAGGTATTGGGTCTAGGTAGAGTTGCAATCTCAAAGGATCAACACATGGATAAAGTGATGCTTGTTGAATCCCTTGGGTTCAACTTAATGTCTGTCTCGATGCTTTGTGACTTAAACATGATTGTGCTATTCGGAAAATATCGTTGCCTTGTCCTAATGGAATCTGACAAGTCTCTAGTCTTTGAAGGGTATCGGAAAGATGATCTATACATGGTAGATTTCTCAGCAGGTCCACAGCTTGCCGTATGTCTTCTTGCAAAAGCTTGAATCTTGGCTCGCATCGGAGGCTGGGGCATCTTGGCATGAGGAACTTACACACACTCGCCAAGAAGAAGCATGTCATAGGCATCGAGGGTGTCAAGTTCAAGAAGGATCATTTGTGTGGTGCTGCGAAGATGGAAAGATGACTAGGGCAAAGCACCCCTCGAAAACAATCATGACGACATCTCAACCCTTCGAGCTGTTACACATGGACTTATTTGGCCCTACTCACTACTCTACCCTCACAACAACTGCTTGTCTCTATGGCTTCGTCATTGTTGATGACTAGTCAAGATATACATGGGTGCACATAATTCTCTACAAGACTGAAGTGCAAGATGTCTTCAGACACTTCGCCAATCGAGCCATGAACAATTACGGCGTCAAGATCAAGCATATCAGAAGTGACAACGGCACTGAGTTCAAGAACACCGGACTTGATCTCTATCTGGATACAACGGGAATCACTCATGAGTTTTCTGCTCCATACACACCTCAGCAAAATGGCATCGTATGGCGCAAGAACAGAACCCTCATTGAGATGGCTCGAACAATGCTCGACGAGTACAAGACACCAAGAAAGTTCTGGCGTGAAGCTATTGATATAGCATGTCACGTCATCAATCGTGTTTACATCCATAAGCTTCTGAACAAAACATCCTATGAGCTCCTTACTGGCAAGAAGCCAAATGTCAGGTACTTCAGAGTATTTCGAGCCAGGTGCTGGATCAAGGATCCCCATCACAAGTCAAAATTTGCACCTAAAGCTCACGAAGGCTTCATGCTCGGTTACGGAAAGGACTCGCACACTTACATAGTTTTCAACCTCTATCTCTACAAAATCGTTGAAACTGTGGACGTGCGATTTGATGAAACCAATGGTTCACAAAGAGAGCTCCTGCCAAGTACACTAGACGAAGCTCCGCCCAGCGAATCTATCAAGCTGATGGGAACTGGTGAAATCATGCCTTCTGAAGAACATCCTGAAGAGGAACTTATCATTTCTGCACCTCACCAACCTGAAGACAATGCTCGGACTGAAGACAATCCTCCCAATGATGACTATGATCAGCAAGAGCAAGGTCTTCGTCCAGTTCATCCTCGAGTTGCAAATGAAGTACAGATTGAGAAGATAATTGATAGCATTAATGCACCTGGTCCACTTACTCTCTCAAGAGCAACACAGTTAGCAAATTTCTGTGGGCACTTTTCTTTTGTGTCAATATCAGAACCCAAGAAAGTAGCTGAAGCCTTTATGGAACCTGAATGGATACAAGCTATGCAAGAACAACTTCAACAGTTCAAGCTGAACAATGTGTGGGAACTTGTCAAGCGTCCTGACCCTCGCAAGCACAACATTATTGGCACAAAATGGATATATCAAAACAAGCAAGATGAGCATGGTCAAGTCGTCAGAAACAAAGCACGTCTTGTGGCTCAAGGATATACTCAAGTTGAAGGAATTGACTTCGATGAAACATTTGCTCCTGTGGCTAGGCTTGAAGCTATTCGTGATCTCGCTAGCCTATGCTAACCACCACAACATCTTGCTATATCAAATGGATGTGAAGAGTGCATTTCTCAACGGCAAAATTGAAGAAGAAGTATACGTCGCTCAACCACCTGGCTTTAAAGATCCAAAACATCCAGATATGGTGTACAAGCTTAACAAAGCACTGTATGGCCTCAAACAAGCTCCTCGCGCTTGGTATGATACGATCAAAGACTTCCTGAAGAGCAAAGGCTTCAAACCTGGATCCCTCGATCCCACACTCTTCACGAAGACATATGATGGTGAACTGTTTGTGTGCCAAATATATGTGGATGACATTATCTTGGCTGCACCAACCGAAGTATAGTGATGAGTTTGGATACATGATGCAAGAGCAATATCAGATGTCCATGATGGGTGAGCTGAAGTTCTTCCTTGGTCTTCAAATTTGTCAGCAAAGGAATGGCATCTTCATATCTCAAGAAAAATACCTCAAAGCTTGTCTGAAGAAGTTTGGAATGCAAGATTGCAAAGGTTACACGACGCCAATGCCAGCCAAACACCATCTGGGTCCCGACGACAATGGTAAAGAATTTGATCAAAAGGTATACCGCTCCATGATTGGTTCCTTACTTTTACCTATGTGCATCTAGGCCAGATATTATGCTTAGTGTTTGCATGTGTGCTCGATTCCAAGTGGCACCAAAGGAATCGCATCACTTAGTTGTGAAGCGAATTCTTCGATATTTGGCTCACACCGCAACACTCAGATTATGGTATCCAAAGGGCTCAGAATTTGATCTGGTTGGATTCTCGGATGCTGATTATGCTGGTGACAAGGTGGATCGCACGTCTACATCAGGCACATGTCACTTTCTGGCACGATCACTTGTCTGTTGGTCTTCAAAGAAGCAGAACTGTGTATCACTCTCAACTGTTGAATCTGAATACATTGCTGCTGGATCTTGCTGCGCTCAGCTTCGATGGATGAAGCAAACTCTCAAGGACTATGACATCAATCTGAAACAAGTACCTCTCTTCTGCGACAACGAAAGCGCCATCAAGATTGCCAACAATCCAGTCCAGCACTCGAAGACAAAGCACATTGAAATTCGTCATCACTTTATCAGAGATCATGTTATGAAGAAAGATATTAACATCATTCACGTCAACACTGAAGAGCAACTGGCAGATATCTTCACAAAGCCCTTGGATGAGAAAAGGTTTTGCAAATTATGGTGTGAGGTAAATATCTTGGAATCCTCAAATGTCTTGTGATCAGGCACACATCCTAACACTTATGCATGTTGATGACTTAGATGTGCAACACACGAAGTAAAGTATATCTTCAATCAATGAAGACTTACATTCTGAGTGTGAATACATTAACGTGGAATTTGACTTCGGAGCGCCACGATAATTGTGCGCCGTGTCTGGGTCTAATACTTCCTATACGGTGGATAACGCCACCACCAAATTTCTCTGTTTAAAGTATTTCACTCATGGCGTTATTTTTGCTATGTCTTCGCATTTGGTTTGTCTTCAAATTTCAACTTATCTTCATGATTTTCTTCACTATGTTGATTTGATTGCTTTCGATATATATATATATATATATATATATATATATATATATATATATATATATATATATATATATATATATATATATATATATATATATATATATATATATACTAGTGTTCATCTCTATAGCATTCACTTATAGCTATGTCTTCCTAGGTGAATCTTTTGAACTAAGTGAATGTGATCGGACCCTAATCTCTCTATGCTTTCTATCTCAAACTCTATCTGTCCAAATCATATGCATTCTATTGAAACTGTCGAATGTCTTCTCTGCGTCCTTGTCAGCAGAAGACACAGAGACAAACATTAAGTCTATTTTAAATGATTCATCCTTATTGCTTGAAATCCGGAGAAGCCGGAACGACCATCCGACAAACCTGGCGGGCGTGGGAACGTGGGGCAACTCTGAGTATGTTGCATGCTTGCCACGTACCCCTCAGATATGAACCGCCAGGGGCACCTGAGTAATTGCGCTGTGCTGCACACCTCCTTATAAATACATGTCCCCTGCGGTAAAGAAAACCTTCTTCCACCTCTCCACCTCGTCAAAACCCTAGCGCCACCGCTAGCTCTCGACGACGCCGGTGACGAAGCGCTTAGCTGCCATAACTTCTCCTACGCCGTCCTCATGCCGGCCGCGGACATCGTCCTCTCCGCCGTCACTGTAGGTGTCCTCGGTCGCCAAGTTAGGGCACGGTGGATTGAACTGCTCGGTCTCCTACTCATCCCATCTAGCAGTTCTTCGTGTGGTAAATATAACTCTATTTTTACCATCTTTTTGATCCTCGAAGATTCATCCTGTTTACCAAAATTGGTTTCGCCTATACAATGTTAGATCTATTCTGTGCAAGATCTCATACTGCCTAGTATATTCACTTAAGCTTCATATCTAGTTAGATTCCTCACTTGTACTTATTCACGGATTCGTACAAATCGGAACCAACTCTCAACGTATAAGTGAATGTCTTAGCATCATGAGGTCAATGTCTTCAAACTGATTTATCTTCAAAATCTTACGAGAATGCATATGACCTCTTCCCTCCCTCACATCTCTAATGCTGTCACAGGTACATGTCCGTGGGAGAATCCTTGGTTCTCATAGTCCGCATTCGTTTGCGTAATTCTTAAAGCATCACATTAACTCTCCGGCCGTTCTGTTTGTCCAGCAAGCGAAAGCTTTTGAAGCCTTTGAACGTGTTGAAGCCATTCAGTTTGATGTTCATGGATGCAGAGAAATCTGTAAGGAAGGGTGGCAGACAGCGTCGTGGGGGAACATCAAAAGATTTGCCTGATGACCTCGCAGAGCTTTACAAAACAGATCCTGAAGAGAATTATAATCAGCGCAAGACACGAATCCAATGGATTCGTCGATATTGGGCTGAACAATGGTTCAAATACAAGTTCGTGACCCAGGAATACGCTGAGAAGAATGCAATCAAAAGTCAGTCCTTGGGGTGATATTCTCTTTCGAGGCCTTCCACCCAAGAACAGAGCTGAAGCTATTTCACAAGATTTCTATCCTTGTATGGTCCGTGGACCTCAGCCTGAAAATGCCGACCCATCGTCATTGCTCTAGTGTCGTGACGATAATCTCTTCAAGCGAAACTTCCAGCACGCAAAGGCATCGGCCAAGGAAAACAAGAAGTCATTGGGATTAGACTTCAACCCTGGTCCCTCTGCTCCCCGTGCTGACGGCTCACGTGATGTAGAACCAAATATCATCGGTCTGTTCTACAACCTTGATGGCCTCATCACTCACATCTCAGTCCAAGGTGCCAAAGTGGATCATTCTGATGATGATGATACTGACACTGATGAAGCCCCAGCTCCTACTCCAAAGCCGTAGAAGCCAAAGAAGGCTAAGGCTTCAAGATCAGCTGCTCCTCCAAAATCTTGACGTGCGAAGCCACTGGCCACTGCACCTCCTGAAGACAGTGTGCAGTCTGAAGATCAATCACGTATCTCCAAGAAGACGGAGAAGAAAAAGAAAATCGTCAAAAATACTGATCAGTCATTGACTCCTGCTGCCATTCTGCGAGAAGAGCACATTGATCTATCCAGCGATGAAGATCTTGCAGATGATGCTCTTGAGAAACTGATCAAGAGCAAGGAAGAAGCAGAGATCTTCAATGATTTGCCTCTCTTTGACGTGGCAATCATCCATAACTTCATTGATGAGTGGTTTGACACCCCAAATCTCAGCTTTGAAGATCTGCAACTTCCCATTGGCCTCAGCGTCTCCTTCAATGGCGCCATTGCTTCTGAGCTAGCTCTTACTCAGTGCATCGTTGAACTAAAGCACAAGATCGAATATGAGAAAGCTCAGTTCAAGAAGCATGTCACAAAGCTCAGCGTGCAAGATGTCAAAAACTTCAAGATCATGCTGCACGAGCTCAAAGAAGCCTTTCTTAAGAAGCGCGAAGAAGCTAAAGGCTCTCGTGAGCGCATGAAGAGTATGGCTGACAAGTGTGTGCTAGCCTACAATGAGGCTGAGAAGCGCAAGGCTCTTGGTCGTCCTGGCATTGACCCCAGAATGGCTGCAAAGAAGTTGGAGCCATCAACTGATCAAGCTGCACCTTCAAGGCAGGAAGAACCTCGCATAGTCTTCCCAAGCAGCATGACTGGCTCGAAGCCAAACGTCAGGTCAACCGCTTATGAACTGAAGAAGACGAGGACTGCCGAGGCAGAGGCCAAAAAAAGGAAAAATCCTGAAGCCTCTGATGTTGCTCCCTCCAAGAAGAAGCGTAAAACCAAGAAGAATCGGGCTGCTCCCACAGAGCCCTTAGTTGTTGAACATATCTCAATGGTTCGCCCTGCATATGAACTCCAAGAACGATGGATGATAGTTCATGAGTCTGCTTCCACAGAGGCTCATGAAGCTGAAGACATTCCAGCAGTTGATCCCATCGCTGCTGAAGACATTGGTCACAATGACAATGTTGAAGATGATGTAGTTCTTCCTCAGATCGAACACAACTTGGTATCATCGCCTGTTCCCACGAACAGCGAACTCATCAGCATTGGTCGTCCTCTGACGCCAATTGCTCAGGATGCATCATGGGCTGATCACCCACAACTACAAGACTCCCCGAGTACTCCTCGACAACAACAAGTCACACCACCTGTGCAAGAAGAAGAGGAAGACTTTGAGGCCCAGCCAACTCCATCTCCAAAGGCGTCGCCAGCATTCCGCAGGCTTCGCAAAGGACCAAGACCTCAAGTCCCTCTTTTGAGCGTTCCAGAAGGAGAAGTGCACCACCAATCTGTTGCATGTCAAGTGTTTCCAGAAGCCACTCCGACTGTGAATGTCTCCATGCCTGAAGCCAAAGCTGCTGAAGACAATCCGGCTGCATCAGCCGATGAAAACCCAGAAGAAGAACGTGTCCCTACTCTCCCCATTACTGAAGAAGCTGTTCCTGAAGTAAACGTGCCAGTGCCCGTTCCTCCAGCTCATCAAGTGGAGGTTGAAAATCTTGAGGCTGCCACCACCAACACAAATGAAGCCAATGACGTAGTCATGGCTGAAGCTAATGTGGAGCCTGCACCAACCAATGTGCCAGAAGCCAATGATGCAATTGCTCCTGAAGCATCTATTGTGCAACCTGAAGCCTCTGTTGTTGCCATTGCTCCTGTTCCGCCACCAAGGCCCTATACAATTGAGCAAGCTTACAACTATGGTCAACTAATCATTGTGAGATGGCCCATTCTGGTCCCTCCGCCTAATGCCTCTGGTCCTCAGTTTGATTATCATGTTGAGCATAGGCCTCTGGTCCAGAAACAAAAGCCAAGACTGCCAAGGTTCCCAGGTACTGCCACCTCTACAGGGTCCTTCAATGCAAATGGCTTCAAAGCCCACAACACCTTCTTTGACAGAGCAAAGAACCCCTACTCAAGGCTAAGAATATCATCAGATCGTTTCTTGAGCTATCAGCAGCGAAGCTATTACTGCTGCGTTCTGTATGATCAAGGGCGCATTTTCCCTCATATGCGCCTCGACACTGAAGCCATTGCTGGACTGCCATGCTTAGAAGAAGCACTTGATCGCTTTAAATGCAGGTGCGCTCAGCTTTGTGACAGATAAAAAACATTGGAATGAGGAACTTTTGCTTCAATTCTATGCTACCCTCCACATTCACGGCTACAACAGAGATACAAAGACATGGGTTCTCGAGTGGATCACAGGAAATGTTCATCATGAAGCCAAAGCTCTTGACGTCATTGAGCTTACATGCCTACCCACTCCCGGAGAGCTGTTCGAACCTGATTGTCAACTCCACCGCAATGCACTGGAGAGCATCTTCCATAAGCCAGAGCCCAACATGAGCGGATGTTGAGCATGATGAAGCCTTTGCCACGGACGCTGAATACCCAAAGGAGTTCTTTGTTGATGACCTTGAGTATCTGCCTCGCACAATATATCACATCATCAGGCGAACTCTATGGCCTATCAAAGGGCATTAATCAGCTGCAAAACTTGAATGAGCCATGAAGACATTGCTCTTTTACATCCTCAATGGCATCAGCTTCAATACACAAGAATTCCTCATCCGGCAACTGGCTGCGTCTGGTTCTGACCTTTTTGGCCTGAAATTCTATGCTCCATCGGTCATGCGCCTCATCAAGCTACACTCTGCTATAAACTATCAGCCCTCTGCTCGCAATCATCTGATCGTTCTACCAGAGGTTGATATGTTAGTTGAAGCCATATACCCTGAGCCTGCCAAGAAGCCTCTTTGTCTTCAAAATGCTGATCACCAAAGCTTCACTCAACCCATGGAAGGAGTCCAAGCAGTAACTCGTGTCTATCCAATGGCTGGGAGCACTCGTCTGCCTCACCGTGTGCAAACTGAAGCTACTGAAAGTACAATTGCCCAAAGGCCTAGGAAGCGCTCTCGTGTCCTAAATGACCGAGAACTTCTTGTGGCACTGCATCAGAAACAAGACAAGCATCACTACTGGCTCAAGCGACAGACGCAAAGCCTCTTGGTGGACGTCAATCGCATTCGAAATCTTGCCACCAAGAATGCTTTTGTCACTCACGAGACCTGTCGGCGATCATGGAAGAGTTTGACACTGCTCAGTACTGAAGCAGATCTTCAAGACGATGGCTTCACTGAAAGATTCAAGTTTGACTCCACTCCTCCACGGAATGTTGTCCTACGTCAAACTCCATCCCTTGAAGACTCTGACTATTCTTCCGCCGCGGCAACTGTGAATGCCAGAGTGATCGATGATGAAGACGATGCTACTTCACCGCCCCTACTTCTACACGCCGACCTTTGCACCAAGTTCGTGCATGCGCCAAACAACAACGACAACCCTGCTGCTTCACCTACTCCTCATGGGAACGAGTAGAAGCTCTATGTCTTCAAACCTTTTTGGTCCTTAATGACAAAAGGGGGAGAAGCGTATGAGTTTGATAGTCTTCAAGCGGGTTCATATGGGCGGTTGCTTCATATTTTGCCTAGTGTCTACAACTCTCGCTTTTGATACATTTGGTTCTTTGAGTTGTAACACTTAAACTCGATGGTTGTCTGCTACTTATTTGCTTTTCTGTGATAAATTTCGCATGTGTGATGATAACTTCCGTACTTAGATCATTCTGCAGACGTCCATTTTTCATTATGCATGTCATTCTCTTAGTTATATCAGTTCATGCATGATGAATTATCGTCATAAGTTGAAGAGGATCTCCACAAGTATAACCTGCCATGTGCATTTGCATTCCAAAAGCAAATTACTTATATGCACATCTTCAGGGGGAGCCTTTGCCACTTATGAAGACAATACCCTATCCTTTACAATTTCACATACTTTATCCCCGTTGAAAACTTCAACCAGTTTGTCATCAATCACCAAAAAGGGGGAGACTGTAAGTGCATCTAGTGCCACCCCTAGTTGGTTTTGGAGTATTGACGACAAATTTGGTTGAGGGACTAATGTGCTTGTGAGAATTCCAGGACAACACAGGTAGTGTCCCTCATTGATTCGGTTTACCTACCGGAGATGACCCCTAAAAATATATGAAGACATTGACTACAATGGTGGTATGTGAAGATATTCATATTGAAGACTATGACATGAGAAGACATTGAGTGAAGACTATGGAGCGCGAAGACTGTGTCGTTTCGTTGTTTCCTTTTTCTTCTTTGTTGAGTCATAGGAACCACCGTACTGTTAAGTGGGGTCCAAGTGAACAAAGTCAGAATGACTGAAGTGATGCTCAACCCAAATCCTATGTCTTCGAGCGAAGATAATGAGAGAAAATCTTATCCAGAGTTGGATGAGTCAACTTTGCTTGTAGCCCAAGTAAAGTTGCCGTGTGTGTTTGAAGTCTGACCATTGGAACACGTGTCAGTTCCTTAGTGACCCAGGGTCATTTCGGAAATATCAGGTCGGGTTGCCTAGTGGCTATAAATAGCCCACCCCCTACACCATAAATTGGTGGCTGCTCAGAGTTAGTCTTGCGGCTTTTGTCGTTTGAGAGCAACCCACCTCGAAGCCTTTGAGAGAGAAAAACTTGCGAGGACAAAGCCCAAACACCCAGAGCCAAAGAGTGTTAGGCATCATCAAGTCTTTACATGCATGTGACTCAAGACTTATTACACTTGAGGACTGTGAATCCTCCAGCCGGTTAGGCGTCGCGTTATGAGCATCCAAGAGTCATTGTGGATCGCCAGTGAACGAAGTCTGTGAAGGTTCGGAAGTCTACCTTGAAGACTTACCAGAGTGATTGGGCGAGGACTGTGTTTCCTTAGCTCAAGGGGAATAAGGTGAAGACGCGGTCTTCTGAGTTGAATCTCAGCCTCCCTAACCAGACGTACAGTTGTCACAACAACTGGAACTGGTCCAACAAATCATGTGTCTTCAACAAGTGACTGGTTCTATCCTCTCCCTCCCCTTACTTAGAGTTTGTCTTCGTGAAGTCATTGCCTATTTGTCGTACCATGTTTGACTTCATTGCTTGACTACTATCGTTGGTTGGCTTCATACTATCTTCCATCCTGATCCTTACTACTAAGCTGCCATTAGTCTTTGTACTTTCACATTACTGCATACTTGACTATGGTTTGCTTGTTGTAGTTTATCTTCCGCTGCATATCAATTAGGTCATTTCTATTGTTTGTCTTCAAAACTTTCACGTTTTGAAGACTTTCATAAAAATCGCCTATTCACCCCCCCTCTAGTCGATAACTAGCAATTTCAATGACTGAATACATACTGTAGTGTGAGCATGCAGCGGCATGATGAAGGCCTTGAAGAATTGACACACCAAGTTCATTTGTCTCCAACATAGTTTAGATCAGTGGACACCTGAGCCACGAAATAATCCCCAAATACATCATGAGTACTAGAAATAGCAAACATCGAGAACTCACTGCTTAAGAAATCAGAACAAAAAATATAGTACTGCATTAGTATATACACTTCACATCACTAGAGAAATATGTCAGGCAAGGAACATTCCCTTTTATTAGGCGGTAAGAAGAGGTACAATTATACTGTTATGTTTTGGTTCTTGAAAGATACAAAAATGCATAGCAGAATAGCAGATACAATTTTGTCTAAGTTCTGAAGTCTTTCTGTACGCAGAAACGAGAATAACAAAGTATATAGACCAAAAACAATGGCATCACTAACAAAATATATACATGACGCAGAGAAGTATAGATTTAATATACATGTGCAAGGAAAGAATAATATACATGTGTAAGGAAATTAAGCCCGCAAGTACTCAACTGGTTTGTGCATGATTTTATTTGAGTGACATCCAGCAAGTCCTACTATCTTTGGGTTATTCATACACATTTTAGTAACTTAGCATAAACAATTAGACATGGTAAATAATACATGCCTGATCATGTTAGGTGGACATAATAGAAATACCTAAAGATATGTAAATTAATAGAATGTATTGATGCCACAGGAGCAAACACAACCTTAATTAGGTGCATGCTTTGCATTATAAGAGACAAAGATCTTCACTTGAATAATTGTGATGCTCTTATCTTCGAAAACATGTGGTTCTGTCATATTTTCAACATGCTCATAGTGAATACGCAGAGATAATGTTCATTGAAAGCCTGATGTATAATGAATCGTGTTATATTATGGAGTTTCCTTAGTCTACACACACGGTTGCGTTTTTTTACCATATGATAATATTTATGTCTTACAAAATCAAAGATGCCACACCAAAACTGAGATAAGATGGTTACCTTCGAAGATGCCACACCAAAACTGAGATAAGCTGGTTACCTTTGAAACATTTGTCACTCAACAACTGGCACTGTTCTAAAAGTCGTTAAAAGAATTAGGATTAGAAATACATATATTGGCACTGTTACTTGCAACAACAAATTTGTTGGTCGCATAATTAATAATCGGTCCAACCTATATTTGAAGGTTGTGTATTTAGTGAATTATGCAAATAAAAACTTCTGCATTCCTTTAGAGAGAACTTGATGCCACACAAACATTGAAAATTATTGCATCTATACTGTGAGGCGACGCTCACTAAAATCTATGAGGCCTTGAATCAAGCCCTAAACAAAAGTCCATGTTGAAAAAAATGGAGACTAGAGTTGGCAAAAAGCACATCCAGCCTCTAAAATTTCTTCAATGAAACTATCTGTAATGAAATAAAAGGCATTGTAATACCACACAAAAATATTATACAATATTAAAAGACAAATTGGGTGTGAGGCTAATCTGATAAACACATCCTCTTAACTATTATTCAATGCTAATTTCAACACTGAGTCTTCCCATCCAGTAATACAAACCACTGCCTTATGAAGTTCAGTACAGAATGAAATAACAGAGATTGAAGAATAAAAAGAAACACACACATCATGCACCATACAAAAATTATGAATCAACCATTCATTAGTGGACCAACATAATTTTACAAGTTCTCAAAATAACTCAGAATAGTTTCCACTTGAGATTCATCAATACCAACGGTAGTCAACTAAAACTACAACTACCTGATTGTCACTGTAAGGTCATGTTGCTCACTGGAGAGGATTGTAAGCAAGGCAGCAGTTGCAGTGTAGGTCAGACACCGTTGTGTCGCGACAGAGGAGGTCGCCACAGGAAGCACGGCCGCGCCGGCGACGCGGCAGAGGGGGTTGGGGTCGTGGCCGTCCAGCCCAACACGCGCAAGCAAACCGAGGTAAGGGGTGCCAACCAGGAGGGGGAGAGGGCGCGAGGGGGCGCGATGTACAACGAAGAGGAGTCGCTGGATACGCGCCGACAACGGACGTGATGCCGCAGTTGAAACCCTAGCCATGGGCTAGGGGTCGTGGATGAGCGTCGGAGGCCGGGAGTGGCGGATGCAGCCTTAATTGAGGACGGATGGGTTGGAGACGAGCTCCTGAGCGTGCTACGTGGTGGTGGACATCGCCGGAATTGACTGGCGTTTGTGGCGGAGCGAGGGTTCGTATGAGGGAGGGAGAGATGGGTCACGATAGGGACGGATCGGTGGGTGTTGTGGCCGATCTAGCAGTCGCCGGATCTGCGAGGTGAGAGGAGGGAGGGCCAGCGGCAAGCTGTGGGGGGTGTGTGGCGGCGAGGTGGGGTGGGGTGAGGTGTGGGAGACGATGGGGAATGGGAGGCGGCTGCAGATGAGGGAGAAGGGCCGAAGAGGAGGGAGTTAGGGTTAGGTTTTTATACATGGAACATTTAGTCGGGCTTTAGCGGGCTTGCGGGGCTATACCAGCCCATCCATGTCAGTTCTTGAAATCGTCATTCGAAACCCGTCATGGATTAACAGATGTTTTGTAGTGCTAGTATCCACTATGTTCTGAGAATGATGTTGCTATGACTTTGCTATGCTTAATGCTTGTCACTTTGGGCCCGGGTGCCATGATTTCAGATCTGAACCGTTTATGTTATCACCATTATATCTATGTTCTAGATCCGATCTTGCAAGTTATAGTCACCTACTACGTGTTATGATCCGGTAACCTCGGAGTGACAATAGTCGGGACCACTCCCGGTGATGACCATAGTTTCAGGAGTTCATGTATTCACCGTGTGTTAATGCTTTATTCCAGTTCTCTATTAAAAGGAGGCCTTAATATCCCTTAGTTTCCAATTGGACCCCGCTGCCACAGGAGGGCAGGACAAAAGATGTCATGCAAGTTCTTTCCATAAGCACGCATGACTATTTACGGAATACATGCCTACATTATATTTATGAACTGGAGCTAGTGCCGTATCGCCCTAGGTTATGACTGTCACATGATGAATATCATCCAACAAATCACTGATCCAATGCCTACGAATTTCTATTATATTGTTCTTGCTAAGTTACTACTGTTATTGTTATTGTTGCACTTGCTACAAAATTACTGCTATCACTGTTACCGTTGCTATTGCTATTAGTACTACTATCAAAACTATCATATTACTGTGCTACTGATCACTTTGTTGTAGATAATTAATCTCCAGGTGTGACTGAATTGGCAACTCAGTTGCTAATACTTGCAAATATTCTTTGGCTCCCTTGCGTCAAATCTATAAATTTGGGTTGAATACTCTACCCTCGAAAACTGTTGCGATCCCCTATACTTGTGGGTTATCAAGAGGTATCTCTGGGACCTCTCGGTAATACATATCATAAGCTTACAAGCAAATTACTAAGAAGTTGGTCATGAGGTGATGTATTACGGAACGAGTAAAGAGACTTGCCAGTTACGAGATTGAATTAGGTATGAAGATACCGACGATCGAATTTCAGACAAGTAACATACCGATGGACAAAGGGAATAACAAATGTAGGAGCCAATATGAGCATCCAGGTTCCGCTATTGGTTATTGACCGGAGAGGTGTCTCGTTCATGTCTACATAGTTCTCGAACCCGTAGGGTCCGCATGCTTAACGTTTGATGACGATATTGTATTATATGAGTTATGTGATTTGGTGACCTAATGTTGTTTTGAGTACTGAATGAGATCATGGACATGACAAGGAGTCTGGAAATGGTCGAGAGGTAAAGATTAATATATAGGACAATTGTATCCGAACACCAGAAGTGTTCCGGAATGTATCAGGTATTTATCGGCTTATCGGGGGTCGGTGTCAAAACCGCGGATCTCGGTAGGGGTCCCGAACTGTGCGTCTAGGCGGATGGTAACAGGGACAAGGGACACGATGTTTTTACCCAGGTTCGGGCCCTCTCGATGGAGGTAATACCCTACTCCTGCTTGATTAATATTGATCATATGGGTAGTACAAGAGTAGATCTACCACGAGATCAAGGAGGCTAAACCTAGAAGCTAGCCTATGGTATGATTGTTGTTAGTCCTACGGACTAAAACCCTCCGGTTTATATAGACACCGGATAGGTTAGGGTTACACAGAGTCGGTTACAATGGTAGGAGATCTACATATCCGTATCGCCAAGCTTGCCTTCCACGCCAAGGAAATTCCCATCCGGACACGGGACGAAGTCTTCAATCTTGTATCTTCATAGTCTTGGAGTCCGGCCGTGACGACAGTCCGGCTATCTGGACACCCCCTAGTCCGGGACTCCCTCAGTAGCCCCCGAACCAGGCTTCAATGACGATGAGTCCGGCGCGTTGATTGTCTTAGGCATTGCGAGGCGGGTTCTTCTCCGAATTCCATATACTTGTCGAATAGTGTCCGGCTTCTGATAAATGTTGTGCTCCTTGGCTTCTGCGCCCAATAATGGCCATCTTCCACGTGTTTGAATGAATGCGAAAGGCCAGGCTATTTTTACAATTACCCCCTTAGCTGCGCAAATGAGCTGCCTATAAAAGGGGCGAGGATCTAGATCTGAGTCACATCATCCCTCCTTCGAGCTTTCATCGCAGCGCCTGACCAAAGCCCATTCCATCATGGACGGTCGACGCTGCTCCTCCTCGCGCTCCCAGCCCTCAGCTCGAAATTGGGAGAGATGCTCAGTCCCGATAGCGAGCTAGTTATACTCCAAACCAAGGGATTTCTTGCCCGGCCTTCATGGTTCCGGTTCGAGCCGGACTCGCCACCTACAAGGGCGGAAAGCAAGCGGAGGCGTCCCGATCCCTCTAAAGGAGGCGGGTGTGCTTCATCTCTTATCTAGTAAGAGGACTCAGATTTCCAATCCATCCGTTTCTCAGGGGCTCTTGGAGTTCTCGGCCTCAATTGCACCACCTTACTCCTGCCTCCATCCTGCACATCGCGGGCTTCGTGGCCCTTTGCGAACTATTCTTGGGCATCGAGGCTCATTTCGGGATGTGGAAGAGAATATTCTGCCTAGTACCCCGTTCTCATGAGGGGTCAATATATCAAGTGGGCGGAGCCGAGCTATGGCGCATCGCTGGGACCGGATACCTATACGGAACCCCAAAGAAGGCGTCCGAAGACTGGCCCTTGGAATGGTTTTATATGGAGGACGTCCCGCTGCCGGATCCTGTTCGGATCGGCCTTGCGGAGTTCAGCAATGCTCCTCTGAAGAATCGCCTAAGCTGGCGCCCTCGAAGCCCCCAGAGGGAAGATGACAAGGACGTCCTCTATCTAATTAGCCGAATAAGGTTACTGGCTCATGCCGGATTAACCATGATTGGAGTCATGGCAATCTGTATTATGAGAGGGGTGCAGCCGCTACAATATAGGGGCCACCCCATGTGGGACTTCAACGGGGAGGACGACGCCACCCGCCATGGCCGCAAAGGGCCGGGATCGGTCATCGAAATGGTGAAGATCTTGTCTGCTATGTACAAAGGGGAGGAGGAGGATTTCCTCCGTGTCAATCCATTGAAGGAGTTTTCTTAGAATAATCCTCGAAGCTGGGTAAGCAAACATCTTTATGACCTGTCCAATCCATGTACCCATGGTTAAATATCTCATTTCGTGGTTTCTGCGCAGGAACTGCGCCAGACTGTGGAGAAGATACACAGCCCGCCCCCACAACCCGAGGATCCGGAATGGTCCCTCAATCCGACCTCCGAAGAGGATCCGGAGATAAAGGCGGAGTTGATCGATGGGGTGTTTTATCAACTTAGCATCGATAATGCTTTGGTTGCCATTACGGCTGATTACCCCGGAATACTTCCAGCCTCACAGGTAAATGAGACCGAAATCCCAAAACCCTGATAATGACCCATCCGTGCTTATTTTTGATCACCGTATACCAATGGTGTTTCGCAGGGGGTGCCTTCGAGGCAGGAAGCCGAGCCCGCGGCGGCTGGCCAACAGAGGGCAGTGCGGCCCTGCAGGCTAAAAAGAAGTGCGGTTCGGATCGAAACTCCACCACAACGGTATGGCGTGTCACCATACTTCCAGGATTGATTCTTGGAAGGCGTACTAACGCTGGTGCTCTTTTCAGGAAAAAGAGCGCTCGCCGGACTGAGTCCGAGGAGGTTGCCAATCGAACCTTCACTGGCCAGGCTTCAAAGCCGGGTCCGGTGGCTGAGGCGAGCACGAGACGTGCGTCGGATGCTCCTCCGACAGAGGATGCCGACAGGTTGTCCGCCACCAACTCCGAGGTGGAGAGCGCCTTGAATCACAGGCGCCGCCGGATAGTTCTTCGCGACGCGTGTTTCTCCCAAGAGGCCTTGAATGCCTTCGATTCGGGAGATGCGCACCTCCGTGCCGCTCGAGATGGTCTAGCCAGAGGCACGGAGCAGTATGTAAAGGACATACGGGTAAGAAAATTTGACAATTTATATATGCCAGTAGCCCCCGAGACTTAAAGTAGTTAGAATAACTGATTTAAGGATCATTTGTTGTGCAGGATCTTACAGAAAACAATACACGACTGTCCCAGGAGCTTGAGGAGTGCAAGGCCCAACTTGAGGCCGCACTAGCCGCTACAGGGGAGCTACAGAGACCCCCTCTAGTAATATATGTTTTTTTAAATAGTTTATAATGTGCGGCGGGTGTGTAAATCTGACAAAAACATTGCAGATGGCGCCGGGCTAGATCCGGACAAGCAACAGCTCTTACGCCATCTAAAGGCCGGCGAGAGCGTGCTTACAAGGGTGCGGCAGGAGAAGAATAACCTCCAAGACGCCAACACTAAGCTGGGTGAGGAACTAAAAGATGTTCGTGCCCAGTTGTCTGACTCCGTAAAGGAGAATCGGCGGCTTCGTCGCGGCATTTTCAGTAAGTGCTTGAGAGAACTTTGAAAAGAGTTCGGCGAGGAAGGACACTAGCATAAACATGTATGTAGGTTTGCTCACAGGTCGTCTTGAGGAGGAGATGCCCAGTTCTTCGGGTGATCTTCTTCCCGAATTGCGTCAGCTACACAAACGAGTCCGGCAGGTGATGAAAGGCATCGGCCGAGCCTTGTGGCCATCTATCTCCCTACCCGAAGGCATTGGGGAGCTGGCGGAGCGGCTTCAAGGAGCACGGCGGCGCTTCCGGCTATGTAAGATATCGGCCTGCCGTCAAGGCGCCAGGGAGGCCTGGGCCATGGTGAAGACGCGGTACACGAAGGCTGACCCAAACCACATGGCCGAGGTCGGACCTGTGGGGCTAGATGGGATGGAGATCCCTGTGAGCTTAGTGTACGGCCAAGTAGAATTGGCCGCCAAGTATTCCCAGCAAGATTGTAAATTAGATAGCCTATTAGATGGCATTGAGGAGGAATACAATGAGTCGAGTTGACTATGTAAAAATATGACATGAAAGAATGTATTCTAGCCGGATTGTAGATCGTTTGTCATAGCGGAACTTTTCGCTTCGACCTCCGGACCCAATAGTCCGGAGTGTGTCTGAATACCTTCGTGGTTATATAAGAACCGTGGTATGCATGGAGACAAGGCGTAGGGGTCATTGTTGTTGTATCAGACAAGTGCCCAACTAGTTATGTTATATTACATGGGTAGTAAGAAACATCTTCCAGGGAGAATAGTTTCGTTAAGGGTTCCTTTCGCTGGGATGCATGCCCTAAAGTGCATGTCAAAACTGCTATGAAAGCAGAAAATCATCTGGGGGCAGATGGGTAAATAGTTAAAAATCATCTTTCAGTTCACCGACCGAATATTCCCTTAAGAACGCTCGCTTTCGGCTTGACCCGATCGAGGTACACATCCGGTGACCCAGCAAGAACAATCGCAGAGGTGCTCCTTTACCACCTAGCGAACAATCGGGAGCGTAGGGGTAGCGGAGGAGCCAGCAACACAGCTTGGCCAAAACTTAAGTCATATCGATGCATATAATGGTGAATAAAAGGTACATGCGGAAGTTTAACGCGTGTGTTGGGCATGAAGCCCATATAAATAAGCTTATGTTAAAGAAGCCCTCAGGTATAATGAGCACGGACAGCGCGTCAAGTGTGTGCGAAAAAAGAGCAAACGAGCCTCTAGAGGCTACAAGAAGAAGGAGGAGGAAGGAGAGAAATAAAAGACAGCACAAAAGTAAAAATAAAGAATACGGACGGATGTCACAGCCCCAGAATTGGTTGTAATTAGTGGCATCTGCATCCATGCATCATGTTTGATTTCAAAGGAATTTTGAGATGGGGATTGCCTAAACCCTAGCATTAAAGGAATTCAAATAGGTTCAACTCAAAATATTTTTCAGTGAATCCAAATGGCTTTAGAAAATGTTCATCATTTCTGAAAAAATGCTATAAACCATAACCAGAGGTGCTGCACATTTTTCATGACATATTTGGTCACTGGTTTAATTCATAAAGTATTTGCATTTGGGCATTTAATGCTAATAAATAGTTTAAATGCTCAAATAATCATAAACTAAAATGGTTGCTGTTTGTTATATTCCAAACAGTGGCATTGAGCAGTTTTATGATTTTTGGATCTGTTTTAGTATTTTTAGTAAAGCCACAAAGTTTACAGAAAATTTTAAAACAAAAACAATTAAAGAGAGAGAGAGAGAAGAGGCCCCAGGCCACTTACCTGGACTGGGCCGGCCCACCTGGCACATGCCATTCACCACCTACCTTTGCCAGTAGGCAGAGGAGGGGGACAGCGCACCGCCACCGAGCACGTGCGAGTCCACCTCCTGCTTCGCGCTGTCGACGCCTCCTACGCCTCATCTTGCGCCGTGGATCCGCTTGAGACGCCCCGTGACCCCTCTCTCTCGCCTCCCTCACTCGCTGCTCTCTCTCCCCGAGCTTCTCCCCCTCCCTGGCTCTCCTCTCGCGCGCACCCGAGAGCCACCGTCGCCGCCGCTCGCCGCTGCCATCCCCCAGCGCCACTGCCTCGCCTCCCCGCTGTGTCCATCGGCCCTGCCACATCTCCCTGGAGCTCCAACCCAACGGAGGCAAGCCCGGAAGCCTTGGAACGTCGGCAGCATCATCGTCTTCACCGTCGGGCACCGGAGATCGTCGCCGCCGATTAGTTGTCCACAAGGCCTCCCCGAGCTCGCTGAGCTACTCATCGACCTCCCCGTGAGCTTCTCCGCCTTTCCCCTCCTCCCCGAGCTCGCTCCTGTACTCTAGCTATGCCCGCCGCCGTACCCGAGCGCCGCCGTCCGCCATGGTCGTTGCTCTCGCAGCCACCGTGCGTCTCCACTCGAGCTTGAGCCTCCGGCGTGCTCCTGAAGCAACGACGAGTCCAACGCAGGCCCTAGCTAGCTCCCCCATGCACTGGAACCGTGCGGCCGCCCATGCCCGAACTCCGGTCGCCGCCTTTGAGCTCGTCGTCGTCGATATAGGTCGCCCCCGGTAAAACTGACTGCACCACTCGACACGCGGGATCTCTAGCGTCGCGTAGATGCCCTCCGCCGGCCATTTGGTCGCCGGAGGAGGAATTCCGACCCCCTCCGCCGTCTCGGGCTTCACCGGCGACGAGCCGTTGACCTGGTCCGGCGGGTTTGAGCCGTTTGACCCCGCTTGACTTTTCCACTCACTCACTGACAGGTGGGGCCCGGCCCTGTTAATTAGTTAGGATTAGTACTAATTGTTTTTAGCTAATCTAATTACACTGACACGCAGGGCACATAGGTCAGTTTGACCTGGACCGTGCCCGTTGACCGCTGACATCACAATGACGTCATGTTGATGCAGTAACTCTTTTCTGGGTTTATTCTTTTACAGGAAATTCCAGAAAATAGTGCTAACTTCTAAAATTCATAGAAAATAATCTATAACTCCAATTGAAATAAGTTATATATGAAAAATGATCAAAAAAATATGAAGAATCTGTTTATGCCATGATCATGCATGTTTGAACAAGTTAACCTCACTGAATATGACAAATGATGATTACGGCAATTTATGAAATAACATTTGGAGTTGGAATTTGTTCTTGTTCGAGTTCCACTTCAATTAACTTGGCTAGATATTGCATTAGGTGAATTCAGTACCTTAACATGACATGGCATTCATGTGAATGTGCATTGCATTGATTGTGTTCTTCCTTGTTTGCGGTGTTTGTCCCTTCTAAGTAGACGACGTACCGACGATGAGTTCGATGACGCCGATGAAGAACTATATTATCTTCAGAAGTGCCAGGCAAGCAAAACCCCCTTGTTCATTCCGATATAATCCCACTCTCTCGCTCCTGCTCTATTTTACTGCATTAGGACAACAACGACTCATGTGTTACTTGCTGCGGAAGCTGAACCCCTTTATGCTCTGCATGACCTGTCATTCCACAGTAATTAGATGAAACCCACTAGCATGAGTAGGAGTTGTTTGAGCCCTGATGTGCCTACTCATTCATGCTTGTTTGTCATGCCTGCTATTGCTTAGAGTTGTGTCAGGTCTGATTCATCGGGAATGAATTGGAAAGTGGTGAACATGTCCTACTGTGTGTGAGCTAAGTGTGTGAACACGATTTGGTAAAGGTAGCGGTGAGAGGCCATGTAGGAGTACATGGTGGGTTGTCTCATGGCAGCCGTCCTTAGGAACTGAGTTCTGTGTTTGTGATCCATGAACAGTTACTACCACACATTGGGTTCCGGTAACTCGACCCCTCTCGACTTATTAATCAACTTGATCTCTGTCCAGGAGTTGCAACTAGTTTCTGGTGTTTGTAGGTAGTGTTAGTAGTCTACCAAGTGGCACCCGATCTGGTGGGCTTGGGACAGACTAAACCTGATGTACGGTGTACCAAGTGGCACCGGTTGGTGGGCTTGGGAACCTGCTCACATCGTTTGGGGCCGTGGCGACACCCGACCAGATCTCCTTGCGGATGGAACCCGAATAGGCGATAAACCTGAGCGAGAGACTTGTGTGGTTAGTCGGTCGTGGCCGACTCCTCGCCCGGCTTCCGCTTGAAGGTTGCCGAGGTACATGACGTGTCTGAGGCGATAAGTGGCGAGGCGTGTGTGAAGAAGTACACCCTGCGGGGTCATCATTATCTATTCGAATAGCGGATTCCTCGGATATGGAAACTTGGACCCCTTGCATAGTTCATAGACAAGTGAAAGTGGATACTCTAAAACTCGCAAAATAAGCGTGAGTGCTATGGATGGCGTTCTCGGAGGTAGACGGGAGCGGATCCATAGTGGTGTATTGATATGGTGAATATGTGGACTCGTGTGCGCCACCTCAGAAGAGTTACTTGCAGTCGTAGTTCAGGATATCCACTGAGTCAAAGCTGGCTTGCTGCAGTCAAACTCCACCACCCTCCTTTGTTGATACTGATGCATATGTAGTTAGTTCTGATGTAAGTCTTGCTGAGTACATTTGTACTCACCTTTGCCTATTTTATGTTTTTGCAGAGAGACTTCAGTCTCGCTAGTAGTTCCACGTGGACTTCGATGTTTAGCTTGTTACCTCAGCTACGATCTTGTGCCCTCGGCGAGATCTAGTAGATAGTCGAGCTTCTAAGTCTTTTCATTTGTAGATGTACGTACTCAGACATGTTAAGCTTCCGCTTGTGCTTGACTTGTATGCTCTGAATTTTGGGTCGTGAGACCCATGTTTGTAATATCTCGCTCCTCGGAGCCTAATGAATAAATATTTGAGTCGTAAGTTATGTTGTGATGCCATGTTGTATCTACACATATTGAGCATATTGTGTGTATGTTTGAAATGCTTGGTATGTGTGGGATCCGACAATCTAGTTGTTTATCCTTGGCAGCCTCTCATATGGGGAAATGTACTCTAGTGCTTCTGGCGATAGTAGTCCGCTACAGCCCGGTTCTCGAGTCCTGCTAGCCCAGCACTCTGCTTTGGACACTTGATGGCGGCATGTGTTTCACTTCGTTCCTATATACGTCCCTTGGAAATGTCACGCGGTGATATCCGAGTCCTGCCTAGCTGCTACAGCCGGGATACGGAGTCTGTTAGCCAGTGCTACAGCCAGTTCTGCGTTGATGACCGACATGCTCGATGTGATTCATGTATGCCTGTTCCCATGGGTTAGTGCCGCTTTGGGTTCATGACTAGCCATGTCGGCCCGAGTTCTCTGTCATATGGATGCTAGCGACACTATCAGATACGTGAGCCGAAAGGCACAAACGGTCCCGGGCCATGGTAAGGCGACACCCATGGGAATGCCGTGCGTGAGGCCGCAAAGTGATATGAGGTGTTACCGGCTATGTCGATGTGACTTGGAATCGGGGTCCTGACAGCGTTGGTATCAGAGCCTGACTGCCTGTAGGATTACCAAGCCAAACTGGTCGAAGTTGTGTCTGAAATGCTTTAGTTATATAAGGGAATTGATTGTGGAAGGGAACGTAAGGCTCTTTTTACTCCTTATACCTCATGGCCTTCTGATCTGAGTCAACCTCTTCTCTTCTACGGGGATTAAGAACTAGGCTTCTCATCCATCTATTAGGATGATGTGTTACTAATCCGTAGACCTTTAAGATTGTTGGATTTAAGCCCCAATTCAGTTCCTACTATTTCTGTATGTTAACTGTTGATCTCAGAATCTTGTTATGTTGTTGTAGAGTGGTTATGCCACCATCTTGCATGATGTCTCAAATCTTTTTGAGCATTTACAGCCGTTATGGTGTCCGAGTCATCCCAGGTTTCTAAACTATCTGATGCATTTGCAAATTCTTCCTTCCTGTTTACGGTGTCCTTTTGGTCAGAATAAGCACACTAATCGTCTATTGAGGTACTCCTTGCCTTGACATATATGTTGGACTAGTATTATGACCCTAGGCATTTTAGAGGATCACCTGGTAATATGGCCATGTTTTCGTGTTCCCAGTGTGATGATTCTGGCCATCATTCTCGAAAGCATCCCGTGATGCCATTTAGTAGTAGGTATTCTACTCCTGGGTTCTTGACCCAAGATTCACTCTACTTACCTCGTGTTGATAGCGTTTGCTAGTTCCTTTAGGTTATTATTAACTTTGCGATAGTCCTCGAGGTCCGTGGTATTTCCTTCTTCCAAATACCATGAACTATTTAAGGCAGAAGTTATTTGAACCAAAAGATCACAATCAGAGTACTCTTGAGGAGTTCTCCATCCATAATTGTGACTCTGCCAGTCCTACCTATCTGCATGGGATATCCGGAAGAAACATGTTGAACTTGGTTCGACATACTAATCCATGCATCCACAACTCCGAAAAACATGTGTTCCTTGAGTTGTCCCTCTTTAGTTGTTTTCTGGCCCTCGTCTATCGATTGATAGTCAGGAGTAGTTGTGCATTCATGTTATCGATGCCTATTACTCATGCGGTCCGTCAAGCCATTCTATTCCGGAATGACTAGGAGAAACAAACTCCAGTACCTTGTCCATTTCTAGGGTTGGGTCAAAGCGGTTGTATTCCGCAGGTCAAATGCCAATCTAGCTTTTGATTCTGTTCTACCCTGAAGTATTACCGTCTTATGTCAAGAATGTCATGAGAATTGCACCAACTCTTATGAATTCTTGTTGTAGTGATACCTCTCGCCATCATTGCTCATTCCCCATTTCCGTGTTGTCATAACCGGAATGCTGGCAAGTGAGTCGTGATGTGTGAAATCAATACTCCTAGCAACTCCGTTGCCTGGTAGTTAATGGACAATACTCTCATTCTTAGCGTGCGGGTTGTTGAATTATCATTCTAAGTCTGATCGCGCTACCTAGTCCTTATTTCTGGTGCACCCTTCGATCAATGAGTTAGGATTATTCAATCCCTTGCTTATTTGATCATATCGTCTTGCCCTGAAAAGCAAGATTGTTCTCGAGCTTAATAACATATCGGTGGTTCGTGACTTTCCAAATATCTTCTTGGAAGTGCTACCAGGTTGTCGCCTGACTGCTATGTTAAGTTCGTGATCAAGTTGGTTTCTTGTAAACCACCCCTTCTCCAAGAATATGTGTTGGAAACCCTTGAGCTAGTTGGTTAAGCTAAACAACAACTTGGAGAGTTGGAAGATAAAAGCTTGGCCGACTTAGCTCATCACTAAGGGATATCCTTGAGTTTGTGTGTGTGTGTGTTGAAGAGAGATGATATCTCCATCGATTGGTCCTCGTGATCAGGTGTTGGACCTATTGTCTTATCAATCCTTTGATTTGAGTGCGGGCTATCGTCAAATCAAATCAGTACCAACGATGCTCGTAATGTTGTCTTACTCATGGTTGATCCCTCGAGCATACACCATTACATCTTTTGGTCTGACCAGTACTATCACCGTGTTCACATGATGGTGGAAGTCCAGTGATATGGAAATTCCGATGAATTGTTGTTGAGCCCGTCAGCAGCATTTTTTCTCCCCCATGATTCATGTTGAACATCAACCTAGTGTTGGAAACTTTGTAAGCAATGCCTTCGTGTTCCGTTCGTGAAGCTTATGCTTGGATGGAAGAAGTGACTTCCTCGAATTCATGTGCTTTAGGTGTAAGTTGCCGTCATGAGTTCGAGAAAGATTGTTTTTGTTTCCACTAGAACCATCCCAAGTCAGTCATGCATACGTGCGAAATATTCTATGGTTTGGAGACTTGCAACCTTCATTCTATATGTATCCCTAGCACACCAAGCCACTGATTGATTTTTTCAAGGAGAAGGAGTTCCTTCATAAGAGCTAATCATGACTTATGCTAGGACTTCGATATCCTCGATGATGGTTCCCCCACCTGAACTTGGTAGTGTTTCATTATAAGACTACCACGTGATCATGCTTGTCTTGGACAGTGTGTTCACAGGTGTGTAGCAGAACCAACTCATGTTTTGGAACTTGCTATCGTAGTTCATTTCCCGAGAATCTTGCAATGCCATCTCGTCGAATCATGTTGCAAACGTTCTTTCAGACATGCTGAGTCTGAAGTATCCTGACACCAACCAGTTCTGAATCTCAGGCAGATATGATGGTTGGAACATCCCCAGCATTAGCACCTTGTCCCTAGCTTGCACCGCCATTGTGCCATCCAACCATGGGCTACCCTTCTCGGTAATTTCTGGTCAGGATCGCCCTCAACAGTGGTCCTACCATGGGTCCCATCCATTTCCGATGATAAGCAAAATCATCCAATGCGTTGTCTTCAACAAGGTAGTCCATATCATCCATTCTAGTCCGAGTATGTCATTCTTTCGAACTCCTTCAAATGATCGATTGTGAATGCCTTAGGCTGGTTTAAAGAGTTTCAATGATCTCTGAATCAAAAGTAATTCTTTTTGCCACCTAAGGGCACAACTCTACGAGTCACCTTTCCTAAGGTGTCCCATTATGGAATCATGGAAATCATCTCCTTGTTACTTTGAAACCATGGACCATTTTACTTAAGTGTGGAACGGTCGCTTACCAATTTGAATCTTCGTCATCCATTTCTTTTCCATCATTCCTAATGTGTGTTTGGTGTCTCAACACAAGAGATGTTCTTACGTCTCACTCCATGAACTGATCTTGAGTTGCTCGATCTTCAAGAAGATTAAATCCTGTAGGGTTTCCCCCTCTTTCTGTTGTCGTGTCGAGTGAAGATCTCGAAAACAAAGATGTCAAGACCAAGATGATGGAATGAATCAACATCTTCGAGAAGGGCAATTGGATCGAGAAGATTGTGATAGTTTTGTGCCCTCTGTCTTCTTACCTCACGTCCTGAATCTCGGGACGAGATTCTTGTTTAGTGGGGGCGAGTTGTCACAGCCCCAGAATTGGTTGTAATTAGTGGCATCTGCATCCATGCATCATGTTTGATTTCAAAGGAATTTTGAGATGGGGATTGCCTAAAGCCTAGCATTAAAGGAATTCAAATAGGTTCAACTAAAAATATTTTTCAGTGAATCCAAATGGCTTTAGAAAATGTTCATCATTTCTGGAAAAATGCTATAAACCATAACCAGAGGTGCTGCACATTTTTCATGACATATTTGGTCACTGGATTAATTCATAAAGTATTTGCGTTTGGGCATTTAATGCTAATAAATAGTTTAATTGCTCAAATAATCATAAACTAAAATGGTTGCTGTTTGTTATATTCCAAACAGTGGCATTGAGCAGTTTTATGATTTTTGGATCTGTTTTAGTATTTTTAGTAAAGCCGCAAAGTTTACAGAAAATTAAAAAACAAAAACAATTAAAGAGAGAGAGAGAAGAGGCCCCAGGCCACTTACAGGACTGGGCGGCCCACCTGGCCCATGCCGGTCACCACCTACCTTTGCCAAGAGGGCGAGGAGGGGACAGCCTTGCCGCCCGAGCACGCCATGAGGCCACCTCCTGCCAGCCATTGTCGACGCCTCCTGCGCCTCATCTTGCGCCGTGGATCCGCTTGAGATGCCCCGTGACCCCTCTCTCGCCTCCCTCACTCGCTGCTCTCTCTCCCCGAGCTTCTCCCCTCCTCAGCTCTCCTCTCTCGCTTTTGAGAGAGCCACCGTCGCCGTCGCTCGCCGCTGCCATCCCCCAGCGCCACTGCCTCGCCTCCCCGCTGTGTCCATCGGCCCCGCCACATCTCCTTGGAGCTCCAACCCAACGGAGGCAAGCCCGGAAGCCCTGGAACGTCGGCAGCATCATCGTCTTCACCGTCGGGCACCGGAGATCGTCGCCGCCGATTCGTTGTCCACAAGGCCTCCCCGAGCTCGCTGAGCTACTCATCGACCTCCCCGTGAGCTTCTCCGCCTTTCCCCCTCCTCCCCGAGCTCGCTCCTGTACTATAGCTATGCCCGCCGCCGTACCCGAGCGCCGTCGTCCGCCATGGTCATTGCTCTCGCAGCCACCATGCGTCTCCACTTGAGCTTGAGCCTCCGGCGTGCTCCTGAAGCAACGATGAGTCCAACGCAGGCCCTAGCTAGCTCCCCCATGCACTGGAACCACGCGGCCGCCCATGCCCGAACTCCGGTCGCCGCCTTTGAGCTCGCCGCCGTCGATATAGGTCGCCCCCGGTAAAACTGACTGCACCACTCGACGCGCGGGATCTCCAGCGTCGCGTAGATGCCCTCCGCCGGCCATTTGGTCGCCGAAGGAGGAATTCCGACCCCCTCCGCCGTCTCGGGCTTCACCGGTGACGAGCCGTTGACCTGGTCCGGCGGGTTTGAGCCGTTTGACCCCAGTTGACTTTTCCACTGACTCACTGACAGGTGGGACCCGGCCCTGTTAATTAGTTAGGATTAGTACTAATTGTTTTTAGCTAATCTAATTACACTGACACGCAGGTCCCACATGTCAGTTTGACCTGGACCGCGCCCGTTGACCGCTGACATCACAGTGATGTCATGCTGATGCAATAACTCTTTTCTGGGTTTATTCTTTTACAGGAAATTCCAGAAAATAGTGCTAACTTCTAAAATTCATAGGAAATAATCTATAACTCCAATGGAAATAAGTTATATATGAAAAATGATCAGAAAAATATGAAGAATCTGTTTATGCAATGATCATGCATGTTTGAACAAGTTAACCTCACTGAATATGACAAATGATGATTAGGGCAATTTATGAACTAACATTTGGAGGTTGAATTAGTTCTTGTTCGAGTTCCACTTCAATTAACTTGGCTAGATATTGCATTAGGTGAATACAGTACCTTAACATAACATGTCATTCATGTGAATGTGCATTGCATTGATTGTGTTCTTCCTTGTTTGCCGATGTTTGTCCCTCTCGATGAGCGGCGTCTGCAAGCGATGAGTTCGATGACACCGATGAAGAACTATATTATCTTCAGAAGTGCCAGGCAAGCAAAACCCCCTTGTTCATTCCGATATAATCCCACTCTCTCGCTCCTGCTCTATTTTACTGCATTAGGACAACAACGACTCATGTGTTACTTGCTGCGGTAGCTGAACCCCTTTATCCTCTGCATGACCTGTCATTTCACATTAATTAGATGAAACCCACTAGCATGAGTAGGAGTTGTTTGAGCCCTGATGTGCCTACTCATTCATGCTTGTTTGTCATGCCTGCTATTGCTTAGAGTTGTGTCAGGTCTGATTCATCGGGAATGAATTGGAAAGTGGTGAACATGTCCTACTGTGTGTGAGCTAAGTGTGTGAACACGATTTGGTAAAGGTAGCGGTGAGAGGCCATGTAGGAGTACATGGTGGGTTGTCTCATTGCAGCCGTCCTTAGGAATTGAGTTCTGTGTTTGTGATCCATGAACAGTTACTACCACACATTGGGTTCCGGTAACTCGACCCCTCTCGACTTATTAATCAACTTGATCTCTGTCCAGGAGTTGCAACTAGTTTACGGTGTTTGTAGGTAGTGTTAGTAGTCTACCAAGTGGCACCCGTGCAGGTGGGCTTGGGACAGACTAGGCACTGATGTACGGTGTACCAAGTGGCACCGGTTGGTGGGCTTGGGAACCCTCCTCACATCGTTTGGGGCCGTGAGAGACACCCCGGCCGGATCTCCTTGCGGATGGAACCCGAATAGGCGATAAACTTGGACGAGAGACTTGTGTGGTTAGTCAGGTCGTGGACGACTCCCTCGCCTGGCTTCCGCTTGAAGGTTGCCGGGGTACATGACGTGTAAAGGGCGATAAGTGGCGAGAGCGTGTGTGAAGAAGTACACCCCTGTAGGGTCATCATTATCTATTCGAATAACCGGATTCCTTGGATATGGAAACTTGGACCCCTTGCATAGTTCATAGACAAGTGAAAGTGGATACTCTAAAAATCGCAAGATAAGCGTGAGTGCTATGGATGGCGTTCTCGGAGGTAGACGGGAGCGGATCCATAGTGGTGTATTGATACGGTGAATATGTGGACTAGTGTGCGCCACCTCAAAAGAGTTACTTGCAGTCGTAGTTCAGGATAGCCACCGAGTCAAAGCTGGCTTGCTGTAGTCAAACTCCACCACCCCCCTTTGTTGATACTGATGCATATGTAGTTAGTTCTGATGTAAGTCGTGCTGAGTACATTTGTACTCATGTTTGCCTATTTTATGTTTTTGCAGAGAGACTTCAGTCTCGCTAGTAGTTCCGCGTGGACTTCGACGTTTAGCTTGTTACCTCAGCTACGATCTTGTGCCCTCGGCAGGATCTAGTAGATAGTCAGGCTTCTAAGTCTTTTTCATTTGTAGATGTCTGTACTCAGACATGTTAAGCTTCCGCTTGTGCTTGACTTGTATGCTCTGAATGTTGGGTCGTGAGACCCATGTTTGTAATATCTCGCTCCTCGGAGCCTAATGAATAAATATTTGGGTCGTAGAGTTATGTTGTGATGCCATGTTGTATCTACACATATTGAGCATATTGTGTGTATGTTTGAAATGCTTGGTATGTGTGGGATCCGACAATCTAGTTGTTTATCCTTGGCAGCCTCTCATATGGGGAAATGTACTCTAGTGCTTCCTGAGCGATAGTAGTCCGCTACAGCCCGGTTCACCGGAGTCCTGCTAGCCCAGCACTACTGCTTTGGACACTTGACTGGCCGGCATGTGTTTCACTTTGGGTTCACGACTAGCCATGTCGGCCCGGGTTCTCTGTCATATGGATGCTAGCGACACGATCATATACGTGAGCCAAAAGGCGCAAACGGTCCCGGGCCATGGTAAGGCGACACCCGTGGGAATACCGTGCGTGAGGCCGCAAAGTGATATGAGGTGTTACCGGCTAGGTTGATGTGACTTGGAATCGGAGTCCTGACAACGGAGGAAGGAGACGAACTTGGAGTCCGGCACTTAGGCATAGAATCTTCGTAGACGGGCTGCGTTCCATGGGTTCGGCTCGTGTCGGTTATCCGATGCGTTTCGCAGACGGTAGGCTCCGCCAGTCAGGACCTGGTCAATGATGAAGGGACCTTCCCATTTGGGCTTGAGTTTGTCCTTTTTCTTGTCCGGCAGGCGTAGAACTAGTGCGCCAACGTTGTAAGTGTCGGTGTACTAGAGTAGGGGTTCCCTAGTATCCCGAACTCGTGCACGGGCAGTTGCAGCACCCCGCGGCAAGGCTTGCCTGGTGACCGCCAAGTTCCTCCGTGGTTCCTTTGGAGCCATTCAAGAACAAAGTATTTAAGCCAAGGAGACAAGGCCCCGGCAAGAGGAGCTTGCCGGGAAGGCCACCCAAGGCACCTAGAAGACGAGACCCCAGCAAGAGGAGCTTGCCGGGAAGGCCCGGTGAGCCACAAGCTTCCGGACGCGACAAGGCAACAACCGCGGCAAGGTGCTTGCCGCGGCAGATTACCACTCCGTTCCTCCGCTCCAGCTCATCCACCAACGTGTCGCCATGGGACCTTTCTAGGCGCGCGTGGCGAGAGGCTGTGCAGCCAGCAGGGCGCGGTGGCAAGCGGTGCTGACAAGATGGCCATCGTGGCGAACGATGGCGCCCCTGACGGTCCTTTTCTGCACTGTTTAGTCTACTTAGACGGGCATTTAATGCCTTTGTCCCCTGCCGTCAGGGTTAGGTAGGATGCACTGTACAAGTAGCTGTACCAACCGCAACTCATTTTCCCTTTTTGCCCTTGTCTACGTTGCCACCCGTCGGTGACCCCTTGAGCATATAAAAGGAGGCCCATGCGCAACGTAGAGAGGGGTTCGGTTCATTCGAAACCAGAGTACACTCAAGCTAGGTCTTGTAGCTCTCAGCGCTCCCTAGCAAGAACACAATACAATCAGACAAGCAGCAGTAGGAGTATTATCTCTCCGGAGAGCTCCGAAGCTGGGTAAACTTCTCGTGTGCTTCGCCTCGATCTTCTCTTCGTGCGACCTCCGCCCCCCACCGAACCGAAAGGGGCTCGGTCCGCCGGTCCCATAGGTGTTCGTGGGTCCAATCAGCCTCCCCGACATCTTTGGCGCGCCAGGTAGGGGGCGTCGAGGCTGTGTGAACCTGATCCGGCGTTCACACGAGCAACATCTTCATCATCTTCATCGACATGCCACCGAAGAAGAAGGCTTCGACGGCAGCGGAGCCGTCCACGTCGATCCTGCCACCACCGGAGCAAATGGGTGGCGGGGTACACGCCGGCGGAGGAACGGGCATCGGCGAGGGAGCTCATGATGCTGCCAAGTCCAAGACAAGGCCGCGCAGACCTCGGCGTCCGTACACGCACCGCGCCCATCTCAGGAGGCGCGGGACCGACAGCGTCATGGTATTCATAGTACTATACGCTCGTTCGATCAAGATCGAGCTGGTGGATTCCGAGGCCCTCAAGACCAGCATGCACGCCAACATGCTGGCACGAGCGAGGCACGGTCGCCTGGACGGGATACTGCTCCTTCTAACATAGTTAGAAGTCCGAGCATATCCCGCTCCTCGCGCCGTTCGCCACTGCCACCCACCACTCCAGCAGAAGCTTTGGCGAGAGCTCAACTGCTCCTAGATTACCCTCCAACGGCCGACAAAATCGATGAATGGAGGGCCACCATCCAGTCTCGCCGGCTTTGCCAGCGGCGACACCCAGCGGCAACCAACTACATCGCTGCGCGGCAGGCGACAAGGCATGAGCTGGTGGCGGCGAAACCTGTGGGGTGCAACCACCATGCACTCTCCACCCTGAAGGCCAAGATCGCCGACTCGCGGATCCACCTCGACAGCGGCTCCACGCGTCATCAGATCCGCGAGCTCGTCGCGATCAACGCCAAGTTCTTCAAAACGACAGCAAGAAGACGCTCGAACTCGCGCCGGCGCCAAGAAAGCGGCGTCAATCCGGCGAGCGTCTGGGCCCTCTGTCGATATGCATGCGCCAGGGGAACCAGGCGACTTGCCGTACGCGGTAGGTTGCCCTGCGTTCACTCGTGAGCTGCGGCAAGTCCAGTGGCCCAGCAAGAAGAATTTCAAGCCAGACGTGCCAGAGAAGTACGATGGCAAGACGCATCCGTCGGAGTTCCTCAGCATCTACACCATTGCCGTGCAAGCTGTCGGGGGGCGAGACGACAAGATTCTGGCCAACTACTTCCCGTTGGTACTCAAGCCCAATGTCAGATCTTGGCTCATGCACTTGCCGGACAACTCCATATCCTCTTGGGCGGATCTATGCCATCAGTTTGTTGGCGCCTTCACAGGCGGCCACAAGCCCCATGGCCAAGAGAGCGACCTTCATCTGCTCGCCCAGAAGGAAGGAGAGCCCCTGTGCAAGTTCATTCAGAGATTCAGCCGTGTACAGCACAACATCCCAAATGTCCACCCTGCCGCGGTAATCAGCGCGTTCCATCAGAACGTACGGAACCGCAGGATGCGGGAGGAGATGGCGATGTACAAGATCAAAGACGTCAGTGAGCTATATGCCCTGGCCGACAAGTGTGCGCGTGCTGAAGAAGGGAGGAGACTCCCCGGAGAGAATATGGAGGCAGCAGGATCTGACAGTGAGGGGTCCGCTCCGGCAAAGAAAAGCCGGCGGCGGAGCAACAGAAAGAAGAAAGGTAGAGATGTGCTAGTTGTCGAGCAGTCCGGCAACGGAGGTGGCGCCAAGAAAGCCAAAGTCGGTAGCTCCAACAAGGAGGATGCCGCGGACACCAATTGCCAGGCTGTGGCGGTCGCCGACAAGCAGGACGGCTCCAACAAGCAGTATTGCAAGATCCACCGTACCAAGGGCCATGACCTCCAGAGCTGCAAGAAGGTCGAGCAGCTTGTTGAGCAGCAGAAGGCTGAATATGAGTGGCGAGACAAGGAGAAGGCTCAGGAAGGTGCTGGAGGACCTAGCAAGAAACGCCCCGGCCGGGGAGGACGCCGTGGCAAAGCCAAGCAGTGGCAAGGAGACAGACCTCCCTGTGGCCGCGACAAAGATGAAGATGACGACGACGATGAAGACATGGAAGATGATGAGACCGATGAGCAGGAGTTCCAGAAAGCCACAGAGATCTTGTGCGTTGACGGTGGTGCATCTCTGCATACTTCACACTGCCAACTCAAGCAGTGGATGCGGGAAGTCAATGCGGCAGAACCATCCATCGAGTCACGCAAGCCTCTGAAATGGTCCAGCACGCCTATCATCTTTGATATTGAGGACCACCCTGATCGCATCACTGCGGTCGGGTGCTTGCCGATGTTGGTTTCACCAACTATCCGCAACCTCAAGGTCACCAAGATGCTAGTTGACGGCGGGGCCGGCTTAAACCTGATCTCCTCCGCGGTACTCCAGAAGCTTCAGATCCCTGACGGCGAGCTCGAAGAGACCGGCACATTCCAAGGAATCAATCCGGGAAGGAGCAAGCCGAAGGGAAAGATCACGTTGCCGGTGACGTTTGGCAGCGAGTTAAACTTCAGGACTGAGAGGGTCACTTTTGATGTTGCTGATTTTCCATTGCCTTACAATGGGATACTTGGCCGTCCAGCACTCGCCAAGTTCATGGAAGCCTCTCATTATGCATACAACTTGCTGAAGATGCCAGGCCCAATAAGTGTCATCTCTGTCCCTGGCGACAAGAAGGATGCTCTTATCTGCGCCGACAAGATCTACCGAGAAGCAACAGCCGCAGCAGATCACAAGTCACTTGCCGCTGAAGCTCCCGGGGGGAAGAAGAAGACCAAGTCCGGCAAGAGCTCTGATGCCCACTCCGGCAAGCGCACTTCTTCGGAGTGCTGCGCTACCGTTGAGGACGCACCATCGAGCTCCACCGGCAAGTGCAAGAAGACGATGGCAGCTCCACCAAAGACCAAGAAGGTGTCCGCCAAGGAGGACGGCACTGGTGGTACCTTCACCATCAGTGCCACTCTCAACCCTAAATAGGAAGGTGCGCTCGTTGCTTTCCTGCGGGCGAACGTTGACGTGTTTGCATGGCAACCGTCTGACATCCCCGGTGTTCCCAGGAAAGTAATTGAGCACCATCTTGCCGTCTGTCCTTACTGCGCCCGTCAAGCGTAAAGTCGAAAGCAAGCGGTGGGCGCCAAGAGTTCATCGCGAAGAGATCAAGAAATTGGAAGCAGCAGGCCTTGTCGGAGGAGTGCTCCATCCCACGTGGTTGGCCAATCCTGTAGTCGCGTAAGGCAAACGGAAAATGGAGGCTTTGTATCGACTTTACAGATGTTAATAAAGCTTGTCCCAAAGACCCATTTCCCTTGCCGCGCATCGATCAGATTGTTGACTCCACGGTCGGATGTGATTTGCTTTCATTTCTTGATGCGTACTCAGGATATCATTAGATCTTCATGGCAGAAGAGGATAAGGAGAAAACCGCATTCATCACCCCATGTGGCACATACTGTTTCATACGGATGCCTTTCGGTTTAAAGAATGATGGTTCAACATTTGCAAGAGTAGTCCATGACGCTTTTGCGCCGCAAATGCACAGAAATGTAGAAGCCTACATGGATGACATAGTGGTCAAAAGCAAGGACAGGGCAACTCTGGTTCAAGATTTAGACGAGACCTTTGCAAATCTGCACAAGATCAACCTCAAGCTCAACCCCGAGAAGTGTGTGTTCGGAGTCCCCTCCGGCAAGCTTCTCGGGTTCTTCGTGTCTCAGCGGGGAATTGAAGCCAATCCCGACAAGATCAAGGCCATTGAGCAGATTGAAGCACCAAAGCGCCAAGGATGTACAAAGACTTGCGGTTGCGTGGCTGCTCTCGGCAGGTTTATCTCTAGGTCTGCTGAGCGCGCATCTGCCATTTTCAAAATATTGAAAAGGCAGGTCCAATGAAATGGACTCCCGAAGCGGAGGCTGCGCTGCAGGACTTAAAGAGATACCTGTCCTCCACTCCAACACTTGTCGCACCTAGGCCACAAGAGAAGTTGCTGCTATATATAGCGGCAACCAATCAAGTGGTTAGTGCTGCGTTAGTAGCGGAGAGGAGGCGGATGATGAGCTGGCAACCATGGCGGATACATCCAATGACAAGCGAGGGGCTTCACCGGCAAGCTCTGGTCCCGACAAGGATGGATCTGCAAGAAAGCGTGCGAGAAGATGCGAGAAAAGGATGGTGCAGCGCCCGGTTTACTTTGTCGGTTCCCTTCGCGGGGGCTAGGTCAAGGTAGTCTGGTGTGCAGAAATTGCTTTTCGCCTCCTCATGGCCTCGAGAAAGCTGCGCCATTACTTCCAAGCACATGAGATAACAGTCGTTACTCGCTTTCCGCTGAAGAGGATATTGCAAAATCCAGAGGCAACAGGCAGGATTGTCGAGTGGGCACTGGAACTGTCAAGCTTTGGCCTCAAGTTTGAAAGCACTTCACTTATCAAAAGCGAGCATTGGCAGAGTTCATAGCAGAATGGACGCCAACATAAGATGAAGAAAATCGAAGCGAGCATCCCGTCAAGGAAGCAAGCAAAGAGTGGCTGATGTACTTTGATGGTGCCTTCTCGCTGCAAAGCGCCCGGTCTTGGCGTGCTGCTTGTAGCGCCCACGGAGAGCACCTCAAGTACATAGTCCAGATGCACTTTCCCAAGGAGCAAGCAACAAACAATACTGCAGAGTATGAGGGTTTGCTTGCCGGTCTCAGGATCGCAGTAGACATTGGGATAAAGAAGCTCATTGTCAGGGGTGACTCGCAGCTTGTCGTCCGCCAAGTGAACAAGGATTATCAGAGTCCGTTGGTGGAAGCCTATGTTGATGAAGTGAGAAAGCTAGAAGAGCACATTGACGGCCTACAAATGGAACATGTTCCAAGAGCTCAGAACGATATTGCTGATGGCCTGTCAAAGTGCGCCGCACTCAAGTTACCTGTGGAACCAGGGATTTTTGTGCTCAAGCTGACTCAACCGGTATAGAACGCCATCAACTGGACAGAACAAGAAGAGGAAGTTGATTTCTGGTGACTATTTTCCCGCAGAGCTTCCCGAAGCCGCCGCCAAGAAGGTCCCCAAGATCAACACCAAGAATGCTGAGGAGCAGTCTCCTCCGACAAGCCCTAGGGTTTGTTTCGTTGAAGCAGACGCTCCTGACAAGTTTTGCTCCAGCAAGCTTGCCGAGGAACATCAAGCTCCGGCTGAGCAGTAGGTTCTTGCCGTAGAAGCGGATGTTCCTGCAGCAGCAGATGTACCTTTGGTCCTTGTTGTCGAGCCGCAAGCTCCAGCATGGGCACAGCAGATTGTCCATTTCCTTCAGACATGAGAACTTCCCGAAGAGCAAGAAGAAGCGGAAAAAGTAGTCCGGCAGTCAAGTATGTACCAGTTTGTCGACAGCACACTGTATAGAAGAAGACTCAACGGTGTGAAATTGAAGTGTATTCACCGGGAAGATGGACAGAAGCTGTTGCAGAGATACATGGAAGTATATGTGGTCACCACATAGGCGCAAGAGCAATTGCCGGCAAAGCATTCCGGCAAGGTTTCTTTTGGCCAACAGCCCTCCAGGATGCAACTGCACAAGTAACCAAGTGTGAAGCGTGCCAGTTCCATTCCAAGCAGATACACAAACCAGCTCAAGCTCTCCAGACGATCCCTTTATCCTGGCCATTTTCAGTCTGGGGGCTCGACATCCTCGGCCCCTTCCCCGAGCTGTAGGGGCTTTGAGTACTTGTGCGTTGTAATCGACAAGTTCACAAAGTGGCGGAAGTGGAAGCGATGAGGAAGGTGACAACACAATCGCGATCAAGTTCTTGGTCGGTTGTTTGCCGTTTCGGGATTCCTAACAGGATCATCACCGAGAACGGCACGCAATTCACGAGTCGCACCTTCATGCAATACGTCCAAGATCTTGGCGCCAAGGTCTACTTTGCTTCTGTTGCTCATCCAAGGAGTAACGGTCAAGTGGAGAGGGCAAATGCTGAAGTGCTGCGTGGGCTCAAGACCAGAACTTTCGACAAGCTGCACAAGTGCGGAAGAAACTGGATTGAGGAGCTGCCGGTGGTTCTTTGGTCGATCAGGACGACGCCAAATCGAGCCACTGGCCAGACACCTTTCGCACTAGTCTATGGAGCAGAGGCAGTTCTCCCCACGGAACTCATATTCGGATCACCTCGAGTGCTCGCTTATGATGAGCTTGAGCAAGAGTAGCTGCGACAAGATGACGCGCTGCTCCTTGAGGGGGACCGTCTTCAGGCCACTGTATGAGCTACTCGATATCAGCAAGCTTTGCGCCGCTACCATAGCCGCAAAGTTAATGCCAGAAGTCTCGAGGAAGGCGACCTTGTTCTTCGGCGCGTTCAGTCCGCCAAGAATTCCAACAAGTTGACGCCAAAGTGGAAAGGCCCTTATCGGGTGAAACGAGTCACTAGGCCTTGCGTTGTCCGCCTTGAGACCGAAGATGGCGTTCCGGTGAGCTACTCCTGGAACATCGAACATCTTCGTAAGTTTTACCCGTAGGGCGCGGTTGTCGGAACCTATTCCGGCAACCACCTTTTATACAAGTCTTGCCGATGTTGCATGTAATCCTTTGTACAAAGCCGGGCGCAGATCCCGTGCATAAGTAAAACTCATGTGTTTCGCACAACTTGTCAATTTCATGCTTTCATCATTTTATTGCATATGTTATCTGACGCTTTGTGCAGCACCTACGCCCGGTAAGCAATAACGAGCCGCAAGGCTCCATGACTTTATTTTCTCTTCTTTCTCTTTCTCAAAGAAAGGAAGGTTCCCTCGCACACAAGTTAGCCAGGGGGGAAGGAGAAGATAATGGTCTGGACCAAGCGTCGCTCGAGGAAATTTCGCCTTACCGGGAGGCAAACGACAGAAAAGCTAAGTTGCCAAAGTTTGAGCAATCAGTTTTTAAATTTTCAAGTTATCTTCCTCGAACGACCGTACTTTGTATGGACAACCTGTGCACGGAGGAACCAACTCGTAGCTAGTTGTGCCCTTACTTTGTTTCGAGTCCGCTCAACAACTTAAGTGAGTTGCAACTAGTTGCGACAAGGTTTCTTGTCGGAAGCGGCACCACCAGCAGGCTGTCGACGTTCCTTTTCGGCGCCATGCAAAGGTGCCTGCGCCGACAAGTTCCCTAAAAGCGTAGGGCAAAAACATACAAAGGAAGGAATCAAGTAAAGGAAATAACATTGTAATCATTGCACGAGATAGAGTTATATTACAAAATAGCTTGTCGCGGCTCTAATAGATTGTTCTCCTAACATGACCAGCAGCGACAAGGAAAAGATAAAATTGGCGGCCTAATCTACGCGGTCGCCATCAACCCTCTTGATCTTGCCCACCTTGTCCACAATGGGTGCGATAAGGGCCTTGAGTGCCTCCACATCGGCATCCGGCGGCAAGGACTTGAGGACGCCGGTGAGGTTGAGGCCTGGATTGCGGAAGGCCACCTTCATCAACACCTTCTGGAGAGCTGCCGCGCAGATCTGGCGCGATTCCTCGGCCAGCTGCTTTGGGATCTCTTCCCGGAGTCGCTGGAGAGCCGTCACCACGCCCTTGAAGAACAAGCTGAGCTTGGCGCTGGGTTGGAGGTGCTCGTCGGAGGAGTACCCGAGATCCACCATCCCCAGCTCCGTTAGCTCCTTGTCGATGGCTGCGGCAACGTTCACGAGACCCTCGGTCCAGTGCTCCACATTCTCTCTGAAGGTGTTCTGGGCGGCAACAACACTCGCCAGCAGCGCCTCGTCGTTTTTGATCTTCTCCAACAAGGCCACCTCCCGCTCCATGGCGCCTTCCAGCGTCTGAGTCAAGGTGGTCAGCTTCAACTTGAGATCTGCTTTGGAGTCCTTGGCGGCGCTGAGCTCTTTGCTCCTCTCAGCGAGACGGCCCTGCAGCTCACCAAGAGTGTAGGCGTCCTTCTCTCGCTCATGCTTGAGTGCAGCAAGCTCTTCACCGCCCTTCTTCAGACTGGCCTCCAGCTGCGTCACCTTCGTCTCCAACTCCTTCTTGGCGGCCTCGGCAGCTGCGGCGGCGTCCTTTGCTTCCTTGAGGGCTCCGTCAAGTGTTTCCTCACGCGCGGCAAGCTCCTCCTCATTGCTGTCAAGATTGATCTTCCGCTGCGCCAGCTCGCCTTCCTGCGCAGACAGCTTCTCGGCAGCAAGCCGCTGTTGCTCTTCAACCTCAGGCTTCTCGAGGATGAAGGCTTTGCGCGCCTCAACAATTTGCTCCCGCTCCTCTGCCAAGGACCGGAGAGATTCCTGATTGATGCCCCGGAGCACCTCCGTGCGCTTCTCGATATCTGCTCCCGCCTTCGCGACAAGCGCTTCCCGGGATTCCATCTTGGCTTGTCGGGTGCGGTAGAGCGACAGCAGCTTCCGAAACAGCTGCTCCTCCTCAGACTCGCCGCTGCTGCTGCTTGGCGCATCGACCAGCGTCAGCCCAGCGGAGGCGAGCAGCTCTTCGTCAAAGGTCTCTCCTTCGACCGGTGCCCTGGAGCTCGACGCCCAGGGAAGCTTGATGAAGACGCCATCGCCGGTCTTCAGATAGGCGCCGGGCTGGGGATCTTCGGAGCCCGACGCTGCAGCGGTGGCGGAGGGATCGGCGGTCGGCGTAGCGCCTGGCGCTCCTGCGGCCTCAGGGCCGTCAGTGCGATCGCCGGACTCCTCGCCAGCCTCTGCAGCAGCAGCCTTGGCGGCCCCTTCGCCGGCGGACTCATCGGCGCCAGCCTCTTCCTCAATGGCGGCGGCCTCGTTAGTATTGCCGCGCACGTTTTCCTCGCCGGCGACCTCAATCTCCATCGGCTCTGCGGCGGAAGGATCTTACGACCAGACAAAGAAAGAACAGTCAAGCAAATGTTCAAAAAGAAAATCAGGAGAAGAAGAACACAAGGGAAGTTTTTAAGCGAGAGGATTACCTGTACTAGGATCTGCAGTCGTGGTCTCAACCACCGGAGAGTCGCTGGTGCTATCCCTTGCCGGAAAAATATCCCTTGCCGGAGAAGTCTCCCTTGACGGAGAACGCTCCCTTGCCAGGGAATCCTCCCTTGGCGGTGTAGTCGAAGCAGATGACATTTCGGGAGCGGCTTCCGGGCACTCCTGGTGAGGCTGCTTTGCTCCTACACAAACCAACAGTCAGATATCAGCAAAGAAAGAGCACCCATGCACGCCTAACAGCAAGAAGTAAACCATATACTTACGATGGGGGCTGCGCTGGGGGCTGCTTTGAGGAAGGGTTGCCGGGTCCGGCAAGGGGGTCTCGGACGCGCCTCCTGTTGCCACGGGGGGATCGTCCTCGATGACAACCACCGAGGTCTTGGCTCTCTTTGACGCTCTCTGGGCCAGCATCCTGAAAAGGAAAGAGTTCAGAATGAAGCAAATCAGATACAAGACAAAGCAACAAAATTGAAGAAATACAAGTACAACACGGAAGCTTACTCTTCTTCTTCCTCGTCGGAGCTGAGCGCGGAGAGATCAAATTCTGGCTCGCCTCCGGTGCGACGAGGCGGAGGAGTGGGTTCCCTTGACCGCTTGGCGGGGGTGGCAGCGGTGGCCTGGGAGGGCCCCGCCCCAGTTGTTGTAGCGGCGTGAAGTGCTCCCAGCAACAAGATGCTTGCCCTTGATGGAGGCGCGTCCTTGTGCGCCTGCGGCTGTTGGCCTGTCTGCTGCCCCGTTTCTTCTCCAGCCTTGCGAAGACGCCTTCTTGGTGGGGCTAGGGGCTCCGTTTGCGGCAAGCTACTAGATGGTGGGGAGGAGGCGCCCTCGGTGGGTTCGCTCGACTCGGCTTCAGGTTCGGCAAGCTCCTCCTCGCCGGCAAACACCCTTCGCTCGACAAGGCTTGCCGCCTCTGCTGCCTCTGTCTCCTCCACGGTGAATCCACCGCCCGGTAATGCAGCTGCTGCCGCCTCTTCCAGCCTGGTGGTGATACGCTGCATCTCGTCGTCAGTGGTGTCGCGGGTGAGGCCCTTCTGCTCATCGGGGCGGATCGACACTTCATCCAAGCTGTCGAAGAACACCCGCACGACGTCATCTGCAGGCTCTTGCCAGGTTGGAACAATTCCATGCGAGTCGCACAACGGCATCATTGCACGGATGCGGTTGATCGAGGAATTGTTGCACAATGGAACGACTCCCCTCGGCAACCTAAACCATTCGGGATGATCAGGGTCGTGCTTTAACAGCTCCAGGAGCATCGCATCCAACTCCAAGATGGTGAAATTGAAGTTGAGGCCCGTGCGCAGCCTCATGATATCCGCTGCATTCTGGAACTCCCAAGCAGGTCTCCTCCTCTCCGGCAAGAGCGTCGGGCGGCGAAGGAAATCTCGCCAACGGCGCCTCAAATGAGTCCGGCAAGCACGAGGCACGAGATCCGGTGGCGTCAATCTTCAATCTAGCATCTTCTGGCGCCAAGTTGCTCCAATCGTTGCCGCACTATTGGGGTTTGGCGCTGGGCGATAAAGGGCTGCGGGTTCTCGCTACAATCCAACACCAATCTGCCCTCCACTCCTCCCACTTGCTGCGGAGCTCTCCTTCCAGATAGGCTTCCTTCTTGCCGATCCTTGAGATCCAAGCGATTCCTCCGGCAAGTGGCTCTCCTCTCTCGACTCGGGGCATGAAGAAGTGGCGGAAGAGGGCTACGTTTGGGTGGACTCCGACAAAGTTTTCGCAAAGATGTGCGAAAACTGCCATGGTTAGGACAACATTGGGGGTGAAGTCAAGGAGGCAAAACCCGTAGGTGTTCATGATATCGCAGAAAAATTCAGAGAAGGGCGGGCAGAGCCCGCAATAGAAGAACAGTGCGAAGAAAGGGTACCCAGTTGGGGCTAGTTCCGAAGCAGCGGCTGGGAGTACCTTCGTGCGCGGATGCGCTCGCGTCTCCGTCGACCAAAAGAGGTAGTAGTTCTCCCTCAGCTCCCTTGCGGCGAGCTGGGGGAGATGGCCGCTCTGTCAGTGGCCCCATGAGCAGCTGCGCCTCGGCCGACTTCACGCCCTTCCCCTTGTCGGCTTTCGGAGCCATGGCGGAGGCGGTGGGGGAGACCGACGGCGTTGGTGGCGCTGGTGGCGATGGGGGGCGGAGCGCTGCTCTCTTCAGACTTGGGAAGAAGGGGGGAGCAGCGGTGGTTTTCGAGATTAGACAGCAAATGGCGAGGTGGGCGAACTGCCCCTGTTTCCCCTGTTTATAAGGAGGGAGAGGGGGCGGACGTTCGCTTTCGAATAAAAAACCCCCACGATCTCTCCCACGACGCCACGTTAAATACGCGTCTGTGTTAAGTGGGGGCGTGGTGGGTCCGGAGCAAGTTACGGCGTGACCTAGGCCGCGCGTGCCCGTGCGCTGTTTTGGGCCTGGCCCAACAGCGCTCGGCACCGTGTGTGGCCCAGGCCCGGGGGCTCCTGTCGGTGTACTAGAGTAGGGGTTCCCTAGTATCCCGAACTCGTGCACGGGCAGTTGCAGCACCCCGCGGCAAGGCTTGCCTGGTGACCGCCAAGGTCCTCCGTGGTTCCTTTGGAGCCATTCAAGAACAAAGTATTTAAGCCAAGGAGACAAGGCCCCGGCAAGAGGAGCTTGCCGGGAAGGCCACTCAAGGCACCTAGAAGACGAGACCCCGGCAAGAGGAGCTTGCCGGGAAGGCCCGGTGAGCGACAAGCTTCCGGACGCGACAAGGCAACAACCGCGGCAAGGTGCTTGCCGCGGCAGATTACCACTCCGTTCCTCCGCTCCAGCTCATCCACCAACGTGTTGCCATGGGACCTTTCCAGGCACGCGTGGCGAGAGGCTGTGCAGCCAGCGGGGCGCGGTGGCAAGCGGTGCTGACAAGATGGCCATCGTGGCGAATGGTGGCGCCCCTGACGGTCCTTTTCTGCACTGTTTAGTCGACTTAGTCGGGCATTTAATGCCTTTGTCCCCTGCTGTCAGGGTTAGGTAGGATGCACTGTACAAGTAGCTGTACCAACCACAACTCATTTTCCCTTTTTGCCCTTGTCTACGTTGCCACCTGTCGGTGACCCCTTGAGCATATAAAAGGAGGCCCATGCGCAACGTAGAGAGGGGTTCGGTTCATTCGAAACCAGAGTACACTCAAGCTAGGTCTTGTAGCTCTCAGCGCTCCCTAGCAAGAACACAATACAATCAGACAAGCAGCAGTGGGAGTATTATCTCTCCATGAGCTCGAAGCTGGGTAAACTGCTCGTGTGCTTCGCCTCGATATGCTCTTCGTGCGACCTCCGCCCCCCACCGAACCGAAAGGGGCTCGGTCCGCCGGTCCCATAGGTGTTCGTGGGTCCGATCAGCCTCCCCGACAGTAAGCCTTGGCCCATACTTCTCTGCTTTGATATCTTCGAGCCTGCTGTTGATAGAATGCGGAACGAGCTTTTGCCATGTCGCGCTCCTCCTCCAATGCGTCCAAACTGTCCTGCCGATCGAGCTCGGCTTCTCTTTCTTCATACATGCGCACGCGAGGTGAGTCATGTATTATGTCGCACGGCAAGACTGCCTCTGTGCTGTACACCATGAAGAATGGTGTGAATCCGGTAGTACGATTCGGCGTGGTCCGCAACCCCCAGAGTACGGAGTCGAGCTCCTCGACCCAGTGCGTGTTAGATTCCTTGAGGGACCGCACTAGTCTGGGTTTAATGCCGCTCATGATTAGACCGTTTGCCCGTTCGACTTGGCCGTTGGTTTGAGGGTGATAGACTGAGGCGTACTCGAGCTTGATGCCCATGTTTTTGCACCATGATTTGACCTCATCGGCCGTGAAGTTACTGCCATTGTCAGTCATGATACTGTGGGGGACACCGTAACGGTGCACTACCCCTGATATGAAGTCTATCACTGGTCCGGATTCGGCTGTTTTAACTGGTTTGGCCTGTATCCATTTGGTGAATTTGTCCACCATGACCAATAGGTATTTTTGCTTGTGGGTTCCTCCCTTGAGGGGTCCAACCATGTCAAGCCCCCAGACCACGAACGGCCAGGTGATGGGTATAGTTTTAAGGGCGGTGGGTGGCATGTGGCTTTGGTTAGCAAAATGCTGGCAACCGACGCATCGTTGGACTAAGTCCTGCGCATCTGCCCGGGCCGTCGGCCAATAAAATCCTGTACGGAAGGCCTTGCCTACAAGGGCCCGGGCTGCGGCGTGGTGCCCACCTAGTCCAGCATGAATTTCAGCCAGGAGGTTTCGCCCTTCCTCTTCGGAGATGCACCATTGAAGGACTCCGGTAGTGCTTTTCTTATAAACCTCTCCCTCATGGACTTTATAGGCTTTAGAGCGCCGTACTATGCAGCGAGCCTCATTTTGGTCTTCGGGGAGTTCCTGCCTCGTTAGGTAGGCTAGGAATGGTTCCGTCCGCGGGCGATAACCGCCATTATTTACGTGAGCGAGAGGTGTTATCTCGGGGCGGAGCCTCGGTTGTGTGAGGGTGTTCGGTGTCAGGCGGTGCGGTTGGGTTCGGATTGTTATTGCCGGACTCCCCTTCCCATAGTACGGATGGCTTGAACAGCCGTTCCAAAAAGATATTGGGTGGGACGGCATCGCGTCTTGCACCGATGTCGGCCAATATATCCGCCGCCTGGTTGTTATCCCGGGCTATGTGATGAAATTCGAGCCCTTCGAACCGTGCTGACATTTTTAGGACCGCATTGCGGTATGCTGCCATTTTCGGATCTTTGGCATCAAAGTCCCTATTTATTTGAGATATTGGGAGGTTTGAATCCCCGCGCACCTCTAGGCGTTGAATGCCCATGGAGACTGCCATCCGGAGGCCGTGCAGAAGGGCCTCGTATTCGGCTGCATTGTTGGAGTCCGTATACATTATCTCAAGGACGTATTGACTGTGTCCCCGGTTGGATGCGTCAGACGACGCCAGCCCCTGTGCCAGCCAACATTTTGGAGCCGTTGAAGTGCATGATCCAATTGGAGTATCGCCATACTCTTTAGGGAGTTCGGCGGTCCATTCGCCACGGTCGGCCAAAACCTCGCGACTTAATAGCTCGTCGTGGCTTATAAGTTATGTCGAATGGGAGGAGCTCTATGGCCCATTTAGCAATCCGGCCCGTCGCGTCGCAGTTGTTTATAATGTCATTAAGAGGTACTTCGGAGGCTACCGTTATCGAACACTCTTGAAAGTAGTGTCGAAGCTTCCGGGATGCCATGAACACCGCGTATGCTATCTTTTGATAGTGTGGGTACCGGGACTTGCATGGGGTTAGGACAGTGGACACATAATAAAACGGTTTTTGAACAGGGAACCGGTGTCCGTCCGTTTCTCGTTCGACAACGAGCACGGCGCTGACAACTTGATGTGTTGCGGTTATATATAATAACATTGGTTCGCCCACATTGGGCGCGGCCAGGACCGGATTTGTTGCCAAAATGGCCTTTATTTCTTCGAGTCCGGCCGTGGCTGCATCCGTCCACTCGAAGTGTTCGGTGCGGCGGAGGAGGCGGTAAAGGGGTAACGCTTTTTCCCCCAATCGGGAAATAAAGCGGCTTAGAGCCGCTACGCATCTCGTCAATTTTTGTATTTGTTTGAGGTCTTTTGGAATATCCAATTGTGACAGAGCTCGAATCTTGGCTGGGTTTGCTTCAATTCCTCTACCGGACAAAATGAAGCCCAGGAGCTTTCCGGCTGGAACGCCGAAGACACATTTTTCCGGATTGAGCTTGATGTCATTTTTCCGGATTCGCATTTTTCGGACGATTGTTCGATAGCTTGTTCGCCGTCCGCCGGTTCGCCCTGCTCTATGGCTGGGTCTTTGTTGAGGCGGGACTTGGTTCGGCGTTTACGTTGCCGTTTTGATTGTTTTTCGAGGGATTTATCCTTCGTAGCGTCCCGTTGTTCCTTGTCTTCGTTTCCTTTAGGTGTATCCACCATGTATACATCATGGTATGAGGTGGTTGTCCGGCATCCTACATGTGCTGGCTCATTGTTGTCTCCTACATCGTCGTCCATACCGTCGATGTCTTCGGAGTCGAAATCGAGCACGTCGTGTAAGCTTTCGACAGTGGCTACGAAGTGGGTGGTGGGTGGGCGTTGAGTTTCTTCATCGTCCGCATCTAGTCCGGCCAGGGCTCTCCGGATAAAGAGAGAGACTATAGTGAATTCAGGATGTCGCCAAAGGGCGAGTGCTGAAAGATGTCTGCGGCCGTGAACTCCATGATAGGTGCCCAATCGGATTCGATTGGCAGGGGCACGGAGGGTTCGTAGTCCGGAGAGGAGTCCGGCACCCTGGGGTCGAGGTCTTCGCAAAGTACAGGGATGGAGTTCGGCTCAATTGCCGTAGAGATTGTAGCCCCCGAGGCGGCGTCCAACCACTCGTCCTCGATCGGGGAATCCGGCTCTGAACTAAGGATCGGAGCAGATACTGGTGCAGCCTTCAGGACGCTGTTCGGCTGCAGAGTTAAATCATGCCCATCGAAACAGTGCGGCGCGCTTGGCTGCTACTCGAATCCGTCGAAGATCAAGTCCCCGCGGATATCGGCCGTATAGTTCAAACTTCCAAATCTGACCTGATGGCCAGGGGTGTAGCTTTCGATCTGCTCCAGATGGCTAAGCGAATTGGCTCGGAGTGCAAAAGCCGCCGAACACGAAGATCGGTCCGGGGAGAAAACTCTCACCCTGGACCGCGTCGTTGTTGATGATCGAAGGAGCCATCGGGCCTATCGGTGACGACACAGAGGAACTCCCAATGAAAGCACCAATGTCGGTGTCAAATCCGGCGGATCTCGGGTAGGGGGTCCCGAACTGTGCGTCTAGGCGGATGGTAACAGGAGACAAGGGATACGATGTTTTTACCCTGGTTCGGGCCCTCTCGATGGAGGTAATACCCTAGTCCTGCTTGATTAATATTGATGATATGGGTAGTACAAGAGTAGATCTACCACGAGATCAAGGAGGCTAAACCCTAGAAGCTAGCCTATGGTATGATTGTTGTTCGTCCTACGGACTAAAACCCTTCGGTTTATATAGACACCTGATAGGTTAGGGTTACACAGAGTCGGTTACAATGGTAGGAGATCTACATATCCCTATCGCCAAGCTTGCCTTCCACGCCAAGGAAAGTCCCATCCGGACATGGGACGAAGTCTTCAATCTTGTATCTTTATAGTCTTGGAGTCCGGCCGTGACGATAGTTCGGCTATCCGGACACCCCCTAGTCCGGGACTCCCTCAGGGGGTGTTACCGGAACCCCCGTGGGAAATAGATGGGCCATATGGGCCATGAGAAGGGAGCACACCAGCCCACAATGGGTGGCCCACCCTATGGCAGGTGGCCGAATAGGAGAAGGAGAAGAGGGGGTTCGGCCCCCCTTCCTTTCTTCTTTGGTGGAAAAAGGAAATGGGGGGCGCCACCTGGGGAAATCCCAAGTAGGAATCGGATCCTACTTGGGGTGCCCCCTGGCTGCCTCTCCTCCCCTCCCACCTATATATATGTGGGGAGGGGGCGCGCCTAGAACACACAACATCAATTGTTAGCCGTGTGCGGCGCCCCCTCCACAGTTTACACCCCCAGACATATTTTCTTGGTGCTTAGGCGAAGCCCTGCGAGAATCACTACACCATCACCACGCTGTCGTGCTGACAGAACTCATCTACTTCCTCAACGTCTTTCTGGATCAACAAGGCGAGGGACGTCACCGAGCTGAACGTGTGCAGAACTCAGAGGTGACATACATTCGGTACTTGATCGGTCGGATCTAGAAGAAGTTCGACTACATCAACCATGTTGTCAAACGCTTACGCTTTCGGTCTCCAAGGGTACATAGACACACTCTCCCCCTCGTTGCTATGCATCTCCATGGATAGATCATTGCGTGTGTGTAGAATTTTTTTTGTTTTCCATGCAATGTTTCCCAATAGTGGCATTATGAGCCAGGTCTATGCATAGATGATATGCACGAGTAGAACACAAAGAGTTGTGGGCGGTGATAGTCATACTGCTTACCACCAATGTCTTATTTTGATTCGGCGGTATTGTGCGATGAAGTGGCGCAGACCAACCTTACATGTCCACACACATGAGACAGGTTCCACCAACAGACATGCAACTAGTTTTGCATAAAGGTGGCTGGCGGGTGTCAGTTTCTCCTATTTTAGTTGAATCGAATTTGACTGTAGCCGGTCCTTTAAGAAGGTTAAAACAACAAACTTGACAAAACCCCATTGTGGTTTTAATGCATAGGTAAGAACGTTTCATGCTAGAAGCCCGTAGCAGCCATGTAAAACTTGCAACAACAAAGTAGAGGACGTCTAACTTGTTTTTGCAAGGCATGTTGTGATGTGATATGGTCAAGACATGATGTGATAAACATTATTGTATGAGATGATCATGTTCTATAAGATATCTAACAACCGGCAGGAGCCTTATGGTTGTCTCTTTATTGTATGAAATGCAAATGCCATGTAATTTTTTTACTTTACCACTATGCGTTAGCGATAATTGTAGAAGCAATAGTTGGCGAGACACCACGACGCTACGATGGAGATCAAGGTGTCGAGTCGGTGACGATGGAGATCATGACGATCCTTTGAAGATGGAGATCAAAAGCACAAGATGATGATGGTCATATCATATCACATATTTTGATTGCATGTGATGTTTATCTTTTATGCATCTTATTTTGCTTACTACAGCGGTAGCATTATAAGATGGTCCCTTAACTATTCAAGGTATAAGTGTTCTCCCTGAGTATGCACCGTTGCGACAGTTCGTCGTGTTGAGACATCACGTGATGATCGGGTGTGATAGACTCTACATTCACATAAAACGGGTGCAAGACAGTTTTGCACATGCGTAATACTCGGGTTAAACTTGAAGAGCCTAGCATGTACAGACATGGCCTCGGAACACTCAAGACCAAAAGGTCGAATGTGAATAATAGAGTAGATATGATCACCGTAGAGATGTTCACCGTTGAAGACTACTACCTATCACATGATCATTTAGATGACTCAAGGGATGTCTATCTAAGTGGGAGTTCTTAAGTAATATGATTAATTGAACTTAATTTATCATGAACTTAGTGTTGATAGTTTTTGCATATCTATGTTGTAGATCAATGGCCCATGCCACCGTTCCCTTGAATTTTAATGCGTTCCTAGAGAAAGCTAAATTGAAAGATGATGGTAGCAACTACACGGACTGGGTCCATAACTTTAGGATTATCCTCATTGCTGCACAGAAGAATTATGTCCTCGATGGACCGCTAGGTGAAAGGCCTGCTGCAGGAGCAGATGCTGATATTTTGAACGTCTGGCAAGCTCGGTCTGATGACTACTTGATAGTTCAGTCTGCCATGCTTTACGTGTTAGAATCGGGACTTCAAAGACGTTTTGAACGTAGCATATGAGATGTTCCAGGAGTTGAAGTTAATATTTCAAGCAAATGCCTGAGTTGAGAGATATGAAGTCTCCAACAAGTTCTATAGCTACAAGATGGAGGAGAACAGTTCTGTCAGTGAACACATACTTAGAATGTCTAGATATCATAATGTAACATCCCAAATTTTCAATTTGGAATGTTATACATAGGTCATCATATGCATATCATATTTTAATTGCATTTTCGATGCGATCCTAGAAATCCTAAGCAACTCAAGGACCCATGCAGAGAGAGTTAGGGATTTTCTTTATTTCCGTATTTGAATTTTCTCAAATATTGAAAATAGGATCACTTTGGTTTTAATATTTTATCTCTTCGAAATATTTCAATATAAAACAATAAAGAGAGGAGATAAAATGACTTCTCCAAAATAAAAGAAATATTGAGGAAAATGTTAAAATCAAATAAATATTTTATTGGATTTTATTGGTTTTTATTCGGAGCTATTTTAATTAAATTAGGAAAAAAATTGCATTTTTGAAAATTGCATTAGGTCCGGGAAAATTGTTCACTTTCTCCTAAATTTTATTAGAGGACCGTGAAAATTTATTTCGGAATTTTTGGACTCTGTTTGATATTTATTTTTATTTATTTATTCTGTCCGTTTAAAAAAACGTGCGAACCGCCTTTGGGCCGTGCCCGAGCCGGACTTCTTCCGCCCAACCTTTATAAGGCGAGGCCCGAGGCCGCCTAAGCCCCAAGCCGCCAGCCACCCGAGCCCCGAAACCCAAGCGCCGCCGCGCCTCGAGCCCCGAAACCCTAAGCGCCGCCGCGCCTCGGCCAAGGCCGCCACTTCCTGCCGCCCGCCGCCGCCGGAGTTCGCCGCCGACCGACCGTCTGTCCGGCTTTTCGCCGGTTTACTCCCGTAAACCCTAGATCCATTTTGGTTTTTTATTAGATCGGTTTTTTTCGGTTTAGTGTTATTTTACGAACGTTCGTTCGTTTAGATCTATCAACGAACGAATTCATTTGCTTGTCTCTGTTAGCGGACGTTCGTCCAACATATTTTTCTTTTTATTTTATTTTTACTCCAGGGACCTATCCATTATTATTTTCATCGCAGATTAGCCCCTGATCTTCAAACCCTCGCAACATTTTAACCGTTCGTCCAAATCAAGTGAAACCAATGCCAAAATCTTCGTCTCAAACCCCTCTTTCCGGTTAATCAACTTGAACATGTTTTTCACAATCTGAAATTTGTTTTCAAGCAGATTTGAATTCGAAGTTCTTTTGATCGTAGTTTCAGTTTCGTAGCTCCGATTGGGTTGATTCTTTTTGCAAATCGAAGCTCTTCAGTTGAACTTTCAGATTTGATCTTTCTCATCTGAGTTTTGCCATTGCATAAATGCTTGGGGTGCTTATGTATGCTATTGTTTGTTTGCGATAAAATACCGGGGGTGCGAAGCGTGCTACTACGAGTCTCTAGGGTTTGCAGAACGTCAGCAAGGCAAGTAACAATTTGATCATGCCTTTTATTACCCAGTTTTTATGCGTTAGTCCAATCCTCAAACATTGCTTGAGTACGATCTGATTAACATGTGGGTATAGGGAAGTAGTTGATGAGGTAGAAGCTATTGTGTTATATTCAAACCCAGGGTGTTACTACGTTATGCTTATCCTGCTATGCTATGCTCGTAGATGTGGTTTGGTTTGAGTGATCCATGACAGATGTGAGAGATGTTAATTAATGGTTAACTTAAGGTGGCTACTTCAATACACATCAGGGTGGATTGGTTGCGGGCACCTGGAGAATCCAGTGTTGTCCTAGGATATCCCGGAGTACCCTTGTGATCATCCTACGGTTCGCCACCCAGGCTCAAAGGGATCATAAGATTATTCATGCTAGAAACTTCCGTGTGCAATCACAAGCCATTATGGGTTATGGCATAGTTGAGTATGTTGTGTGACCTCTTTTAGTGGTTGGCTAGCAGATGTAGGGGAAAGTAGCTGTAACTCTCTACCCAGAGTAAAGAGTTAATGCTTCTGAATGACTGTGTCTCGGTCATCCGTTTCTCAAACACCGTTTAGTGCGACAAATCCAACGGAGGAGATCAAGTCTTGTGGGGAAAAGTGTGCAAACCTCTGAAGAGTGTACAAACTAATCATGGTTAGCCGTGTCCCCGGTTATGGAAATCTTGAGTATCTGGTTCTTGGATTATCATTTTGATCTCATCACTCTAAATTAATTTGTTGGGTTTTTAATACTGCTTAATTGGGATTGAGTTGGAGGAACCTTCTCAATGTTTCAACTACTATGATCACTACTAGGGAAAACCTTATAAACAGAACTTTAGCAGGAGCTCTTGTTAAAAAAGGGCGCTACTGCTAAATAGTAGTAGCGCGTGCAGTATAAATGCGCTGCAGACACAAACGTAGCAGTAGCGCGTCTACTTTTAAAAGCGCTACTACTAAAATTCTCACTATTAAGCCGATAGGCTACATATAGCAGTAGCGGTCTTCTAGAAAGAGCGCTACCGCTAAGTTTATTTTAGTAGCGCGTTTACGCAAACATGCTACTGCTAATGCAAATAAAATTAAATGAAAAACAAATAGAAAAGTAAATGAAAATGAAAGAAATAAAAAAGGGAGAAAGGAGAAATAATAAAATGTAAAGAAAAATAAATGAAAAAGGGAAAAAGGAGAAAGGAATAGCACTAGCGTCTGTTCATCAGTGGCGCTATAGATAACGTAGCAAGCAGTAGCGCTTGTTTAGACCCCTGTTATAGAAAGAGAAAAGGAAATAAGAAAAGAAAAGGAAAATACATAGCTATATCAGTAGGGTGTTTACTGAAAAGCGCTATAGCTAACTTAGCTATAGCGCTTTTATGGAAACGTGCTACTGCTAAGTTTGACTTAACCCAAAAGCGGTTCCCGCCCACCACTTCTCCCCCAAATCTCTCGCCCCGCTTTGCCGTCGTCTCCCCAATTCGTCGTCGCCCTACTTCGCTGTCGTCTCCTGCCGCCGTCAACGCCCCCGGAGCCACCGGAGCCGCGCGCCGTCGACACCACCGGAGCCGCGCGGCCTCATCAACGCCACCGGAGCCACCCTTGGCGCCAGGGGAGCCACCCCCGATGCCCTGCGTCCCTCGCCACAACTGCCTCCCTCGCCATCACTGGAGGCGCCCCTGCCTCCCAAGCCACCACTGCGTCCTTCGCCACGACCGGAGCCATCCTCTATAAGCCCCCACCCCTCCTCTCTCTCATGCATAGCACAAACATTGGACAGAGAACTAGCTAGCTAGGTTAATTAGTTTAATTAGGTTAATTATCTAGGTTAGTGCAAAAATTTAGTTAGGTCTTTGACAGAGAACTAGTTAGGTTAACTAGTTTAATTAGGTTAGTTATCTAGGTTAGTGCAAAAAATTAGTTAGGGCTTGGACAGAGAAATAGCTAGGTTAACTACTTTAATTAGGTTAATTATCTAGGTAAACTAGCTAGGTTAACTAACTAGGTTAAATTGCTAGGTTAATTAGGTTTGTTAGGTTAACAAGCTAGGTTAACTAACTAGGTTAAATAGCTAGGTTAATTAGGTTTGTTAGGTTAACAAGCTAGGTTAACTAGGTTCACTAGGTTAGAGGAAAAATTTATTTTAGAGTATTAGGTGAGAAGGGTTAGAGAAATGGAGTTCCTTTGCAATTCAATTGGGTTCTGTCCTAGGCAGAGAAGCATTAGAGAAAATAATGTGTGTGTGTGTGTGTGAGAGAGAGAGAGAGAGAGAGAGGAATAGCTAGAATAGAATTTGGGTTTTGTCCTAGGTAGAGAAGTGTTTAGTGAGGTCATTTTGCAAAGGTTTTTGATTTTTGAAGAGACCACTATTTTTCTAGGAAAAGACCACTATTGTTGATTTCATCTTTTCATTGAAGTGGTCATGTTACATCTTTTCATTGAAGTGGTTCGATTGTGCCCATGTGGCCTTTTGTTGTTTCCAGGGAATGAAGCGCGGGTGCCCTATGTTTTGCCGGAATGTTGATTCATTTCCGTTCCGGCAAATTTCAGGTGCTCGACTTGTCCACTTTTTAGCAAAGGTCATTCCAAAAAATTTCGTGAATTTCGGCATGACTTCTGCTACAAACTAGGACATATCGAGTGCCCGCGATTTGCCGCACCGGGAAGGATTCAGTGTTCCAGCAAAGCATAGGCCTTTTTTGTCATTATTCATTTTATTAGGTCTAGAATTAATTGACTAGATTTAATCATAGGAAACATGGCTAGCAACGATGAAGGACATGGTTCTGGTGACTGCGACAATGTCAACCTGGCGGCAGAAGAATTTTTGAGGGAAGCCGACAATTAAGAATTGATGTTGCTGGGTCCACCTGTCACATCGGAGATTGAGACCGACATCGAGACCGGCGCTGAGACTGAGACCGGCATTGAGACCGGTGCTCAGACTGAGACCGGTGCGGAGACTAGCGGAGCCGGTATAGAACCCAAAGCAAAGAGGCAACTGCTTCCTAACAAGGTCAGGACTACTAGACTACTGGTCACGGAGGTGGATGACGACAACTTCCTTGGTTCCGGTCGTTTTCAGATGGAGCTGGCAAAATCCAGAAAAATGCAGCGGACTTTCCCCTTGTTGACTTCTTGAGGAGCAGCTCGACTAGCGTTGCACCAGCACTTGCAGCTGCACCTGCTCCCGCACCGGCTCCTGCACCTGCTCCCGCACCGGCTCCCGCACCTACTTTGGCATCGGCTCCGGCACCGGTCGTGCTCGGCGGTGCTTCGTCTTTGGCTGAGCTCGACGCCTCACGGTATCTGTCACACCGGCCCCCTTCAATAAATGTATAATCTCACGTTTTCGTTGCCTTTTGGATGTCTCACGTCGCAGACTTTTCTTTGCAGGCCGACGAAACCCCGTGCACCATATTTTACACCATCGGCGACTAGAAGGTGGACGTGGGGGAAGGCGACGATAATGGAGCCGCAGGAACCATTGTTCCACAGTCGGCCGATCCCCCCGGACGTCTTCAAGGTTTCCGTGGCCAGTGTGAAACCAGGCCACGAGAATTTGGCTTCTCTGGTACTAGCGGGGATGACGACGAGACCCCGCGGCGGCTTGGTGATTGTTGCAATGGGTGGGTCATGTTGCGGCCAAAGAGTCTGCTTTGTCTGGAGGCGGCCGGGAGCACACCCACAAGCACACAATTAGGTATTTACATCAACACCTCACATACCCAATTAGCGTCGGCTGTCGTGCTGGGTGATAGCGAAGGGGGTGAGGAAAAGTCTCCATTAGTCGCTGGTGACGTCGCCATAGATGAGGATGAGGATGACGATGGCACTCAACAGTATGTCAATACTGGCGCCTACTTAGGGTTTGAGCGTCATGATTCCGTGCCTGAATTGCCGTCTTAGGAGGATGAACATATTATGGACGACCTTCCGATAGTAAAGAAGTCTAGGAAGAGATCGAGGAATGGCAAAAAAGCTGCTTCTATGAACCAGCTGCCTCAGCAGCCTCAGGTTCAAGACCGTATAGATATCGCCGGTGCGGAAAAATGGCATATCCCCGGTCAACCAATCCTACCTGAAGCATCGATAGGGGCCAGATTCGGCGATCTAAGGAGACTTCATGATGATGTGTTGCGGATAGAGAAAGGCCTCATCGCGTCGAAAGGTCCAGGATACCCACTCTACATGGTTAACGTTCCGCGGAAATTGTCGTACGTTGACTCATTCCCCGCGGAGAAGTTCTTCCTTCGATTCGATTACATATTCGACATGTTTCATGTGAAGAAGTTGGATTTTACGTTTGTTCGCCTTTATGCCTTGCACATGAACTACATCATCGGGGTTGAGCAGATACTTCATATCTGTGTCGCTGACCCGTACTTCATGCACGAGAGCTTCTTGGGAGTCTACGCAAAGCATCGTGAATACGCAAGGGGATACATCGTCAATTTCATGCTAGCCAATAAGGACAAGGAGGCGATTCTCGTGCCTTATCATCCCATGTAAGTCATCCGCGCGGATATCCTTCCTTCGATTTCAATCATTCATTTGCACGGTGGAGGCTAATTAATCTGAGGTGTACTTATTTTGCGCAGCGGCGGGCGCGCCGTCCTCATCATCCTCTGCCCCCGATACTACCATGCTCTTTACTTGGACTCGTCGAAGAACATTAACAAAAAGGATTACACCCACACCAAGTCTGTTCTCGACAGTGTTATGTTTTACTATGACGCACAGGGTGGAGAGGTCAAGGAAAAGAAGAGAAGGGACGGCAGGCCCGCCTTCGGCCATAAGACCGACTTCTGTTGCATCCATCAACTGAGTGATTCTCTTAATGATGGATTCTATGTCCTACACCACATGCTGGAGTACAGACGGGATCACCAGAACCTTCGCATGTCACCTACATCCGACGATGCCCATATTCTGCCATGGGCAAAGAACGTAGGAGATATCAAGGATCATCGACTTTGAGCTGAGTTCTATCACATCCGAACAGGGATGTTCTACGAAGAAGGACACATGTCGCAGGAAGACGCCCGAACACGGGTAGCCGCTCAGCGTCTCGACCTAAAGCCTTTCACTAGGCTTGGGGACTATCTCCCTGACTTGGATGGATGGCACTACATGTTGGAGTGATTGTCGATATATGACAATGTGTCCGTTTAGTCCATACTTTCTGTATGACAAAACTTTGAGTTATGCACGATGAAACTTTATTTGTGATGTAATTAAACCGTCCTCCTCGACTAGCGACGATCACTCTAGTTAGGGCATTTTGGGTACGATCAACTTTGTTATTTATGCTTATGATATGCTGCTTCTATTTTTGCCAAGCCTGTCTCTTTCTATTGCTCAACTATATATGTTGCATATCATCGACTCATGTGACGATGCAGGTGCATAGATCATCGATGGCAAAGAAGTGCTACGTCTGGAGTATATATACGACGAGTGGCTGGAGTGTCAGGCCCAGGTGTACCGGTTTCCGGTTTTCGAGCGACAGGCAGTAGTTAGTTTAGGTTCACGCTAATGCGAGAGAGGGATACGAAATCATGTACTACATAGTTCCGCTCTCACTCAAAGTGATAGCTCTTCTCGCGTATATCATTGTTTAGATGGATGACGATGTAGTTGAAAGTAATCGAGGCTTGTATCGCTATTTTCGAGATAATGACGAGAGACCACTTTGTGTTGGATGATGATTATGATGATGACGTGATTTGATGAGACTATTTGTATGTATATGCTATGATTACATTTGTATGTGTATGATATGCTAAAGATTATTGTATCAAGCCTATTCAAATACAAAACAAATATGCAGAAAAAACAGAAACTAATAAAACTAGCGATGCGAGGGAACAAAGTTAGCGATGGCGCTGCCTTACCAATAGCGATTCCTGCTAAAAGCGCTGCAGATATTAGCGGAAGCGCTCTGCATTAAAGCGCGCTACTGCCACCCATGTATAGCAGTAGAGTGGGACGACAGGCGCTACTGCTACACGTTAGCTGTAGCGCCTTATCAGTAGTGTGTCGATCCGCGCTATTGATAGGCAAATTAAATACCCGCGCTACTGCTAGGGTTTTCCCTAGTAGTGGATAGTTAAATAAAATCTTTTCCTTTGTTGTAGGGACAAACTAGCTTTATGCAAAAATAAACCATAGAGCCTCCACTAGCCATATAAGCATGTAGTGATAGCCTTTATTCTGTTCATTGCTCTATAGTGTTATATTGTCAGCATATTCCATGTGCAAACCCGTTTCGGGCTGCAACATATCATGTTGCAGACTTTTCAGATGAAGAGTAAGGTGCGCTAGGTTGTTGTCGTGCACTCAGCTATACCGTTGGAGTTGATAGACTCATTTACGGTCAATGCTTCCACAGTTATCTTATTTAGATGGCCTTAAGCCATATTATTGTAACAAGTACTCTTTGAAACATTCGATGTAATAAATGTGTGATTGCACTCCCTTATAAATCCTTCAAGTACTGTGTGTGTGGATACGTCTCCAACGTATCTATAATTTTTGATTGTTCCATGCTATTATATTATCTGTTTTGGATGTTTATGGGCTTTATTATACACTTTTATATTGTTTTTGGGACTAACCTATTAACCGGAGGCCCAACCCAAATTGTTGTTTTCTTGCCTATTTCAGTGTTTTGATGAAAAGGAATATCAAATGGAGTCCAAAAGGAATGAAACCTTCAGGAGAGTTATTTTTGGAACGAAAGCAATCCAGGAGACTTGAAGTAGATGTCAGGGAAGCTTCAAGGTGGCCACGAGGCAGGGAGGCGCGCTTGCCCCCCTGGGCGCGCCCCCACCCTCGTGGGCCCCTCGTGGCTACCCTGACCGACTTCTTTCGCCTATATATGTCAATATACCCTACAAACATCGAGGAGCACAATAGATCGGGAGTTCCGCCGCCGCAAGCCTCTGTTGCCACCAAAAACCAATCGGGACCCTGTTCCGGCACCCTGCGGAGGGGGGGGGGATCCCTCACCAGTGGCAATCTTCATCATCCCGACGCTCTCCATGATGAGGAGGGATTAGTTCACCCTCGTAGCTTAGGGTATGTACCAGTAGCTATGTGTTTGATCTCTCTCTCTCTCTCTCTCTCTCTCTCTCGTGTTCTTGAGGTGGTACGATCTTGATGTATCACGAGCTTTGCTATTATAGTTGGATCGTATGATGTTTCTCCCCCTCTACTCTCTTGTATCGGATTGAGTTTTTAAGGATTTAAGAACACTTGATGTATGTCTTGCATGTGCTTATCTGTGATGACAATGGGATATTCACGTGATCCACTTGATGTATGGTTTGGTGATCAACTTGTGAGTTCCATGACCTCGTGAACTTATGCATAGGGGTTGGCACACGTTTTCGTCTTGACACTCCGGTAGAAACTTTGGGGAACTCTTTGAAGTACTTTGTGTTGGTTTGATTAGATGAATATGAGATTGTGTGATGCATATCGTATAATCATACCCACAAATAATTGAGGTGACATTGGAATATCTAGGTGACATTAGGGTTTTGGTTGATTTGTGTCTTAAGGTGTTATTCTAGTACGAACTCTATGATAGCTCGAACGGAAATAATAGCTTCGTGTTATTTTACTACGGACTCTTGAATAGATCGATCAGAAAGAATAACTTTGAGGTGGTTTCGTACCCTACCATAATACCTTCGTTTGTTCTCCGCTATTAGTGACTTTGGAGTGACTCTTTGTTGCATGTTGAGGGATATTTATATGATCCAATTATGTAATTATTGTTGAGAGAACTTGAACTAGTGAAAGTATGAACCCTAGGCCTTGTTTCCTAGGATTGTAGTACCGTTTGTGCTCACTTTTATCATTAGTTACCTTGCTGTTTTTATATTTTCAGATTACAAAAACCCATATCTACAATCCATATTGCACTTGTATCAGCATCTCTCCGCCGAACTAGTGCACCTTTAAAATTTACCATTGTATTCTCTTTGTTATTTGGTCGCAGGGTTGTTTGAGAGAGACCATCTTCAACATACGCCTCCCACTGATTGATAAACCTTAGGTCATCCACTTGAGGGAAATTTGCTACCGTCCTACAAACCTCTGCACTTGGAGGCCCAACAACGTCTACAAGAAGAAGGTTGTGTAGTAGACATCAAGCTCTTTTCTGGCGTCGTTGCCGGGGAGGTGAGTGCTTGAAGGTATATCATTAGATCTTGCAATCGAATATTCGAGTTTCTTGTTTTATCACTAGTTTAGTTTATGAAAGAAAACTACAAAAAATATAATTGAGGGTGCCTCATATGCTTCATCTTTTTAATGTCTTCTATGAAAATAAGGATTCCGATATTTGTGCCCAATTTCTAGAGTAAGAATGCATTAAAATGTTTGGCACTAAATCTTTGAATGATGAGCATGATTGCAATGTTGTTAGTATGAATTCTTTGAATACCCATGATGCTAATGATATGCAAAGCCACAAGCTCGGGGAAGCTATGTTTGATGAAGATGATATTTTCTGTCCCCCATGTTTTGATGAGAAAATTTGTTATGATGAAAGCATGCCTCCTATTTATGACGATTATATTGAAGAAAGTGGACTTGGAGAGGTTATGACTTTATTTAGTGATGATTCCTCTATTTCGGAAGAGGTTCCAATTGATTATGAGAACAAAGTTGCTATATATGATGATTATTGTGTTGAATTGTATGCTATTAAGAATAATGATAACCATGAAACTTGTCCTCATGATTTTAATTTTCAATTGGATTATGCCTCACATGATAGTTATTTTGTTGAGTTTGCTACCACTACTATTCATGAGAAGAAATTTACTTATGTGGAGAGTAGTAAAATTTCTATGCAAGTATATCATGAAAAGAATGCTTTATGTTATGGTTATATTGTTGAATTCATTCATGATGCTACTAAAATTATTTTGAGAGAGGATCATATGCTTCTACATATTGCAATAATATCAAGTTTCCTGTCTATGTGTTGAAAATCTTGAAGATTTGCTTGTTTTAGCTTCCTATGCTAGTTGTTTCATGTTCCCGTAAATTGTTTTCTCACAAAATCCCTATGCATAGGAAGTGGGTTAGACTTAAATGTGCTAGTCATATTCTTCACGATGCTCTCTTTAAGTTTCAGTTCTTATCATTTATGCGATCATCATTGGAATCATCAAGCCTAGCTAAAAGGCATTAAAGAAAAGAACTTGTTGGGAGACAACCCAATATTTATCCCTACTGTTTTTCTGTGCTCACATGATTAAGCTACTGTATTAATCATGTTTTATAGATTTTGTTTCAATAAAGTGCCAAGTAGAACCTTTGGGAAGACTTGGGTGGAAGTTAATGTGATCTTGCTGTAAAAAACAGAAACTTTGCGCTCACGAGTTTAGCTGTCATTTTTTTTACGGAAGAGTGATTTTAAGTTAATTATTTTTGAAGAAGATTAATAGACAAATTCCTCAGGTCCACCAATTTATTTCAGAATTTTTGGATTTCCAGAAGTATACGTTTGATACAGATTACTACAGACTGTTCTGTTTTTGACAGATCCTGTTTTCATTATGTTGTTTGCTTATTTTGATGAATCTATGAGTAGTATCGGAGGGTATGAACCATAGAGAAGTTGGAATACAGTAGATGTTACACCAATATGAATTTAGAATGAGTTCACAACAGTACCTAAGTGGCGATTTATTTTCTTACACTAGCGGAGCTTACGAGTTTTCTGTTGAGTTTTGTGTTGTGAAGTTTTCAAGTTTTGGGTAAAGATTCGATGGAATTTGGAATAAGGAGCGGCAAGAGCCTAAGCTTGGGGATGCCCAAGGCACCCCATGGTAATATTCAAGGACAACCAAGAGCCTAAGCTTGGGGATGCCCCGGATGGCATCCCCTCTTTCGTCTTCGTTCATCGGTAACTTTATTTGGAGCTATATTTTTATTCACCACATGAGATGTGTTTTGCTTGGAGCGTCATTTTATTTTATTTTGTTTTGCTTGATGTTTGAATAATATCCCAAGATCTGAAATTATTAAATGTTAGATAGTCTTCACATAGTTACATAATTATTCGACTACTCATTGATCTTCACTTATATCTTCGGAGTAGTTTGTCGTTTGCTCTAGTGCTTCACTAATATCCTTTTAGAGCACAGCGGTGGTTTTATTTTGAAGAAATAGATTAACTCTCATTCTTCACTTATATTATTTTTAGAGTCTTTAGAACAGCATGGTAATTTGCTTTGGTTATGAAACTAGTCCTAATATGATGGGCATCCAAGAGGGATATAATAAGAACTTTCATATAAAGTGCATTGAATACTATGTGAAGTTTGATTCCTTACGATTGTTTTGAGATATGAGGATGGTAATATTAGAGTCATGATAGTTGAGTAGTTGTGAATTTGAGAGATACTTGTGTTAAAGTTTGCGATTCCCGTAGCATGCACATATAGTGAACCATTATGCGATGAAGTCGGAGCATGATTTATTTATTGATTGTCTTCTTTATCAGTGGCGGTCGGGGACGAGCGATGGTCTTTTCCTACCAATCTATCCCCCTAGGAGCATGCGCGTAGTACTTAGTTTCGATAACTAATAGATTTTTGCAATAAGTATGTGAGTTCTTTATGACTAATGTTGAGTCCATGGATTATACGCACTCTCATCCTTCCACCATTGCTAGCCTCTCTAATACCGCGCACCTTTCGCCGGTATCATACGCCCACCATATACCTTCCTCAAAACAGCCACCATACCTACCTATCATGGCATTTCCGTAGCCATTCTGATATATATTGCCATGAAACTTACCACCGTTCCGTTTATTATGACACGCTTCATCATTGTCATATTGCTTTGCATGATCATGTAGTTGACATCGTATTTGTGGCAAAGCCACCTTTCATAATATTTTATACATGTCACTCATGAGTCACTGGATATCCCAGTACTCCGCGGGAGGCATTCACCTAGAGTCATAATTTTGTTCTAAGTATTGATTTTTAATTATTGAGTTTCAAGTAAATGAAAGTGTGATGATCATCATTATTGCAGCATTGTTCCAGTGAGGAAAGGATGATGGAGACTATTGTCGGTGTCAAAACCGGCGGATCTCGGGTAGGGGGTCCCGAACTGTGCGTCTAGGTGGATGGTAACAGGAGACAAGGGGCATGATGTTTTTACCCAGGTTCGGGCCCTCTCGATGGAGGTAATACCCTACTCCTGCTTGATTAATATTGATGATATGGGTAGTACAAGAGTGGATCTACTACGAGATCAGAGAGGCTAAACCCTAGAAGCTAGCCTATGGTATGATTGTTCTTCGTCCTACGGACTAAAACCCTCTGGTTTATATAGACACCGGATAGGGTTAGGGTTACACAGAGTCGGTTACAATGTAGGAGATCTACATATCCGTATCGCCAAGCTTGACTTCCATGCTAAGGAAAGTCCCATCCGGACACGGGACGAAGTCTTCAATCTTGTATCTTCATAGTCCAGGAGTCCGGCCAACAGTGATAGTTCAGCTATCCGGACACCCCATAATCCAGGACTCCCTCAGTAGCCCCCGAACCAGGCTTCAATGGAGATGAGTCCGGCGCGTTGATTGTCTTCGGCGTTGCGAGGCGGGTTCTTCTCCAAATTCCGTATACTTGTCGAATAGTGTCCGGCTTCTGATAAATGTTGCGCTCCTTGGCTTCCACGCCCAATAATGGCCATCTTCCACGTGTTTGAATGAATCGAAAAGCCAGGGTATTTTACACTTATCCCCTAGCTGCGCAAATGAGCCGCCTATAAAAGGGACGAGGATCTAGATCTGAGTCACACCATCCTCCTCCATGAAGCTTTCATCGGGCGCCTTTGACAAAAATCCATTCCATGATGGATACCGACGCTGGCTCCTCCTCTCGCTCCCAGCCCTCAGCCACAGAAATTGGGAGAGATGCTCAGTCCGCATAGTGAGCTAGTGGCGCTCCAAACCAAGGGATTTCTTCCCGGCCTTCATGGTTCGGTTCGAGCCGGACTTGCCACCTAGAAGGGCGGAAAGCAAGCGAGAGTGTCCCGATCCCTCTAAAGGAGGCGGGTATGCTTTGCCTCTTATCTAGTAAGAGGACTCGGATTTCAATTCATCCGTTTCTCCGGGGCTCTTGGAGTTCTCTGACCTCCAGTTGCACCACCTTCGCCTGCCTCCATTTTGCACATCGCGGGCGTCGTGGCCCTTTGCGAACTATTCTTGGGCGTTGAGGCTCATTTTGCGCTGTGGAAGAGATTATTCTGGCTTGTACCTCGTTCTCATGAGGCATCAATATATCAAGTGGGCGGAGCCGAGCTGTGGTGCATCGCCGGGACCGGATATCTATCCGGAACCTCGAAGAAGGCATCCAAAGACTGGCCTTCGGAATGGTTTTATATAGAGGACGTCCCACTGCCGGATCCTGTTCGGATCGGTCTCATGGAGTTCAGCAATGCTCCTTTGAAGAAACACCTGAGTTGGCGCCCGAAGAGCTCCCCGAGGGAAGACGACAGGGATGTCCTGTACCTGATGAGCCGAATAAGATTATTAGCTCATTCCGGACTGACCATGATCGGTGTCATGGCCACATGCATTATCTTGAAGTGTAGCCGCTACAATATAGGGGCCACCCCATGTGGGATTTCAACGGGGAGGACGATGCCACCCGTCATGGCCGTAAGGGGCCGGGATCGGTCACCGATCTGGTGAAGATCTTGTCCGCGTTGTACAAGGGAGAAGAAGAAGGTTTTCTCCGCGTCAGTCCATTGAACGGATTTTCTATGAACAAACCTCGAAGCTGGGTAAGCGGACATTTCTTTTTTGCATATCCGATCCGCATTCCCATGGTTAGGTATCTCATTGTGTGATTTTGACGCAGGAACTGCGCTAAGCCGTAAAAGACATAAATGGTCCGCCTCCACAACCCGAGGATCCGGAAAGGCTCCTCGATTCGGCCTCCCAAGAGGATCCGGACATATTGGTGGAGCTGATTGATGGGGTATTTCACCATCTGAGCATCGATAATGCTTTGGTGGCCATTACGGCCGATTTCCCCAGAATACTTCCAGCCTCACAGGTAACTGAGAACGAGGTCCCAATACTCTGATGATGACCCATCCGTGCTTATTTTTGATCACCGTATACTCATGGTGTTGCGCAGGGGGTGCCTTCGAGGCAGGAGGCGGGTCATGGCTAGCCAACAAGGGCAGTCTGCCCCAGAGCTAAAAAGTGCGGTTCGGGTCCAAAATTTGATTTCGGTTTTCCAGGCGCTCTTCTTCGCACAGTACTTTCGTACTATGGACGCTAAGTCAGCGAAGCGTGTAATTTCACGACTACTTATGGCGTTTAGGATTCCCTTGTCCGTGCAATTATTGCTGAAGAATGAGATTGCGTCCTCCCCGCGGCAGTCCTTTATCCTGTCCATAACCAGGAGGAATCTGGCCCAGTAATGATGTACTGTTTCGTCATGCTCTTGCCGGATTTGGGATAGATCGCTTGTGTTTGGGTGGGCGGGTGGAATTAAATTCCGAACCCCGTCCGATCTAAGATTCAGGGGCCAAGAAGTTTCCGAATTTGGAAGCTTTTGTTCTTGGAGGTTGCCCAATGAATCTAGCCCGCGGCCTGACTTTAAGTTCTGGGCTTGAGTTGTGTCCTCCCCTCCGCGGGAATCCGGCATGGAGGGGTCAGGAATCCGGACATAGCTAGTCCTTAAGGTAGGAGAAGAGTCGCTGTATTGTCCCTCTACCAAAGCAACGTGGTGGGTAGCCTGGGGAGAGTTGATCTCTCTCAGATCGGTTTTAGGTCCAATCGATCGTAGATGCATGGCGACTCCCGATGCGGCGCGATCAAGAGCTCGTTTAAGGAAGAGAGCTCCATCGGATCTAACTGCTCGGCGAGTTCGAGTTAACGTGAAGATTGCTTTCATTGACTCGAGAGGTCATCGTCGGTAGCGGTGGCGAGCAGTGATCATAAGAAAACCGCCTAGCCGGAGAGTTTGGCCAGTGGCCAAAGCTCCTTTAGCAATGGTGCCATCTTTAAAGACGGGATGAGGCATCCTTCCTGACAGTGACGACACAGAGGAACTCTCGATGAAAGCACCAATGTCGGTGTCAAAACCGGCGGATCTCGGGTAGGGGGTCCCGAACTGTGCGTTTAGGCGGATGGTAACAGGAGACAAGGGACACGATGTTTTTACCCAGGTTCGGGCCCTCTCGATGGAGGTAATACCCTACTCCTGCTTGATTAATATTGATGATATGGGTAGTACAAGAGTGGATCTACCACGAGATCGAGAGGCTAAACCCTAGAAGCTAGCCTATGGTATGATTGTTCTTAGTCCTCACGGACTAAAACCCTCCGGTTTATATAGACACGGATAGGGTTAGGGTTACATGAGTCGAGTTACAATGTAGGAGATCTACAGATCCGTATCGCCAAGCTTGCCTTCCACGCCAAGGAAAGTCCCATCCGGACACGGGACGAAGTCTTCAATCTTGTATCTTCATAGTCCAGGAGTCCGGCCAACGGTGATAGCTCGGCTATCCGAACACCTCCTAATCCAGGACTCCCTCAACTATGATTGCCCCATAAGTCGGGATGAGACTCCGGACAAAAAATAAAAAATAAAAAAAGAGGCCATAAAAAGAGAAGAGGCCCAACAAAATAAAAAATGAGAGAAAAAGAGAGAAGGGACAATGCTACTATCCTTTTACCACACTTGTGCTTCAAAGTAGCACCATGAAATCATGATAGAGAGTCTCCTATGTTGTCACTTTCATATACTAGTGGGAGTTTTACATTATAGAACTTGGCTTGTATATTCCAACGATGGGCTTCCTCCAAATGTCCTTGGTCTTCGTGAGCAAGCAAGTTGGATGCACACCCACTTAGTTTCCTTTTGAGCTTTCATACACTTATAGCTCTAGTGCACCCGTTGCATGGCAATCCCTACTCACTCACATTGATATCTATTGATGGGCATCTCCATAGCCCGTTGATACGCCTAGTTGATGTGAGACTATCTTCTCCTTTTTGTCTTCTCCACAACCACCATTCTAGTCCACCTATAGTGCTATGTCCATGGCTCATGCTCATGTATTGCGTGAAGATTGAAAAAGTTTTAGAACGTCAAAAGTATGAAACAATTGCTTGGCTTGTCATCGGGGTTGTGCATGATTTAAATATTTTGTGTGATGAAGATAGAGCATAGCCAGACTGTATGATTTTGTAGGGATAGCTCGCTTTGGCCATGTTATTTTGAGAAGACATGATTGCTTTGTTAGTATGCTTCAAGTATTATTGTTTTCATGTCAATATTAATTATTTTTCTTGAATCTTATGGACCTGAATATTCTTGCCACACTAAGAAAGATTACACTGAAAATTATGTTAGATAGCATTCCACATCAAAAATTCTTTTATTATCATTTACCTACTCGAAGACAAGCAGGAATTAAGCTTGGGGATGCTGATATGTCTCCAACATATCTATAATTTTTTATTGTTCCATGCTATTATATTATCTGTTTTGGATGTTTATGGGCTTTATTATACACTTTTATTATTATTTTTGGGACTAACCTATTAACCGGAGGCCTAGCCCAAATTGTTGTTTTCTTGCCTATTTCAGTGTTTTGAAGAAAATGAATATCAAACGGAGTCCAAACAGAATGAAACCTTCAGGAGAGTTACTTTTGGAATGGAAGCAATCCAGGAGACTTGGAGTAGACGTCAGGGAATCTTCGAGGTGTCCACGAGGCAGGGAGGCATGCCTGCCCCCCGGGCACGCCCCCACCATCATGGGCCCCTCGTGGCTCCCCTGGCCGACTTCTTTCGCCTATATATGTCCATATACCCTAAAAACATCGAGGGGCACGGCGCTCTCCATAACGAGGAGGGAGTAGTTCATCCTCGGGGCTGAGGGTATGTACCAGTAGCTATGTGTTTGATCTCTCTCTCTCATGTTCTTGAGGTGGTACGATCTTGATGTATCGCGAGCTTTGCTATTATAGTTGGATCTTATGATGTTTCTCCCCCTCTACTCTCTTGTAATGGATTGAGTTTTCCCTTTGAAGTTATGTTATCGGATTGAGTCTTTAAGGATTTGAGAACACTTGATGTATGTCTTGCATGTGCTTATCTGTGCTGACAATGGGATATTCACGTGATCCACTTGATGTATGTTTTGGTGATCAACTTGCGAGTTCTGTGACCTAGTGAACTTATGCATAGGGGTTGGCACACGTTTTCGTCTTGACTCTCCGGTAGAAACTTTGGGGCACTCTTTGAAGTACTTTGTGTTAGTTTGAATAGATGAATCTAAGATTGTGTGATGCATATCGTATAATCATACCCACGGATACTTGAGGTGACACTGGAATATCTAGGTGATATTAGGGTTTTGGTTGATTTTTGTCTTAAGGTGTTATTCTAGTATGAACTCTATGATAGATCAAACGGAAAGAATAGCTTCGTTTTATTTTACTACAGACTCTTGAATAGATCGATCAGAAAGAATAACTTTGAGGTGGTTTCATACCCTACCATAATCCCTTCGTTTGTTCTCCGCTATTAGTGATTTTGGAGTGACTCTTTGTTGCATGTTGAGGGATAGTTATATGATCCAATTATGTTATTATTGTTGTGAGAACTTGCACTAGTGAAAGTATGAACCCTAGGCCTTGTTTCCTAGCATTGCAATACCGTTTTTGCTCACTTTTATCATTAGTTACCTTGCTGTTTTTATATTTTTAGATTACAAAAACCCATATCTACCATCCATATTGCACTTGTATCACCATCTCTTCGCCGAGCTAGTGCACCTTTACAATTTACCATTGTATTGGGTGTGTTGGGGACACAAGAGACTCTTTGTTATTTGATTGCAGGGTTGTTTGAGAGAGACCATCTTCAACCTAAGCCTCCCACGGATTGATAAACCTTAGGTCATCCACTTGAGGGAAATTTGCTACTGTCCTACAAACCTCTGCACTTGGAGGCCCAACAACGTCTACAAGAAGAAGGTTGTGTAGTAGACATCATGTGTCAGCATTACCAATCCAGGGATGACACTTAAGCACAGAGATTCGACCGTTTGAGGTTGGCTCGCTACAAGATGGTAGCTGAGCACATGTTGATTGTAGGACACGACCACTAAGATAAATCATAGGTCACTCTTCTCTACTCATTTCTGACTCCTCTCCATTTTCCACACTATAGGATGGCGGACTCAAGGAACAAGTTTTCTCAACCGGATGAAGACACACCTTTTGGATGACACTTGAAGGAAGTCACTAGGTACCTAAACATTGGAATACCAAGCTTCACTGCCACTTTACCAGAAGAGGAGCGTTGGACGATTCGAGTTCAAGTTCCAGGAAGGACGTTCACGCCAGTTACTGAGCCCATAGAGTTTTCCTTTAATGCACCAACCTGGAGTCTAGGAAAGAGCATGGCAGCCCACATCGCCATGGGACGCATCGGCAAAGTTTATCACAAGGATCTTAAGGACACTATCTACCAGATATGTGGGCGTCGAGATGAGCAATGGGAGATGATCAGCACCAGGAGGGACTGGTCCATTGCAGCTTTCATCCACGAGTTAAACCAGCACATTCGTCGCCAGGAGAACTAAATGTGCGCAAGCATGATAGATCTAAAGAAGGTGATGACCAGGAACATGGAGCTTGAAGAGGAACTCAAGTCCACACGTGACGGATATGAGGAGGAAATCACAATATTACTAGAAAAGAAGGACAACCTGAAAAGGAAGCTAGGAGTATTCATGGGAGATCCCGCGCCAGGAGGAGATGACGACCATCCCGAGGACTGCATCATCATCGACGACACCGACTCCGACCCCGACAGTAGTGATGATGATTATGAAGACGAAGCTAGAGCGGATATCATGGAGTCTTCCATCGATCAAAACTTCTATATGACCACCATATTATCAGTAGTAGTATTTCCCCATGTATATAGTAATAGCCCGAGTATTTCGTAACGTTAGCTAGATCGTTTGTATGCGCTTGTTTGAATTGATTGGTGTGATATGAATGTGTTTGTCTCATGTGCATATGGGTAGTGCTTTCTCACTAGACCTCACTCTATTCTAATCTCTCCCCTCTAAACCCATCAGATGCCTCCGAGACGTGACCTCGGATTTGTCTTCCCACCGGAGCTCACTCAGTTGATCCAACAGCAGAATTCCTTGATGCATCTAATAGTCCAGAACCAAGGCAACAACAACAACAACAACCCACCGCCACCACCTCCAGTTGACAACATAGTCTGTTTTCTGAGGTTGAATCCGCCGGTGTTTTCCAGTAGCATCGAGCCGATTGTTGTTGATGACTGGCTACGCAGGATTGGCAGGGAGTTGACCACCGCAGGTTGCACAGATGCTGAGAAGGTGCATTTTGCCGCACATCAATTGGATGGACCCGCAGCCTCATGGTAGGAAAATTACACAACCACTTTCCCTATAGCCAATGTCACTTGGGATCAGTTTCAGCAAGCATTCCGCACTGCACATGTCTCAACTGGAGCTATGAGTATGAAAAAGCGTGAGTTTCACAACTTACACCAGGGAAATCGTACTGTGGGGCAGTATGTGGATGAGTTCAGCAAGTTAGCTCCCTATGCCCCGGATGATGTGGCCACAGACGCCGCGAAGCAGGTGAAGTTTATGGAAGGGCTGAATGATGAGATGAGTATGCTATTTATGGTAGCGACATTCGCTAACTACCAGGAGTTGGTAGACAGGACTCTTATGATTGAAGGGAAGCAGCAGCAGATAGAGAGACACAAAAGGAAGTATGGAAAAGGGAGGTACAATTCTGGAGCCTCGGGAGGATATACCCATAACCATGGAGGCCACAATCACAATGGAGAATGTTTGCATAACCAAAGTGGCCCCAATAATGGAAATGGAAATGGAGCAAGCAGCAATCAGAACTGTTCCAACCTAGCAATGCCCGCCAAGAAGGATCTAAGTCACATTACTTGTTTCAAGTGCGGGAATACTGGACACTACGCCACCGAGTGTTCTGAAGCCAAGAATGGGAATGGTAATAGAAGCGCCGGGAAGAAGCCCAACCCTTTCACCAGAGGTCAGGTGAACCACGTTAACGTGGAGGAGGTTGAAGAGCAGCCAAATGCAGTTATAGATAAGTTTTTGGTTAAGTCATTTACTACAATCATTCTTTTTGATACTGGTGCATCGCATTCATACATATGGAAGGGATTTGTGGATAAGTATAAGTTACCCACTAAAGTTCTTAGGACACCTATGTTAGTAAGCTCGCTAGGAGCGGAGCATATGGCAACTCAAGGATGTTTTCAGATGCCATTGACCATAGGTAGGCACGTGTTCCCCTCAAACCTGATAATTTTGGAGTCACAAGGATTGGATGTGACACTAGGCATTGATTGGCTATCGATGTATGGAGGAAACATGGACTGCGCGAGTAAGTCTATTCTTCTCACCACCCCCGAGGGAAAGAGGATCAAGTATGTATCTCGGCATGCGCCAAGGAGAAACCAAGTAAATTCCCTCTCAGGAGTTTTTCAGGAGGAAGTGCCTGTAGTGAAGGATTTCCCAGATGTATTTCCATAGGAATTACCAGGCATGCTGCCAGATCGAGACATTGAGTTTTTGATAGAGCTGTTGCCAGGCACCGGACCGATATCAAAAAGGCCATACCGGATGCCCGCAAATGATCTGGAGGAAATTAAGAAGCAGATTAAGGAGTTATTTGAGAAAGGTTACATTCGACGAAGCTCATCACCATGTGGAGCTCCAGTGCTCTTAGTTAAGAAGAAGGATGGATCTTTGAGAATGGTTGTCGATTATCGTGTGTTGAATGAAGTGACGATAAAGAACAAGTGCCCACTACCGATGATCAATGATTTGTTTGACCGGTTGCAAGGAGCTAAAGTATTCTCCAAGACCGATCTGCGATCAGGATACCACCAGCTGAAGATTCGAGAACAGGATATACCTAAGACAACCTTAACCATAAGGTACGGGCTATATGAGTACATGGTTATGTCATTTGGATTGACTAATGCCCCTGCCTATTTCATGATTATGATGAACAAGGTGTTCATGGAGTTCTTGGATAAGTTCGTTGTGGTGTTCATTGATGACATTTTGGTATATTCGAAGAATGAAGAGGAACTCAAGGAGCATTTGCGATTAGTTCTCGAGAAGCCCAGGGAACATCGGCTATATGCCATGTTCAACAAGTGTGAGTTTTGGTTGAAGGAAGTTGGATTCCTTGTACATGTTATATCAGGTGAAGATATAGTAGTAGACCCGACCAAGGTCCAGTCAGTCACTGAATGGTTGGCACCCACCTCAGTAGGAGAGATCAACAGTTTTCTTGAACTGGGGGATATTATCGGAAATTCATTGAAAATTTCTCCAAGATCGCGAAGCCTATGATGGAGTTGTTGAAGAAGGACACTAAGTTCAAATGGACAGATGAATGTGAGGCAAGTTTTCAGGAACCGAAGAAACGTTCAGCCCCAATGCTGATTCTGCTGGATATACGCAAGGATTTCCAAGTGTATTGCGACGCTTCTCGCTTTGGACTTGGAGGTGTACTTACGCAAGACGGAAGAGTTGTTTCATATGCCTCACGTTAGCTTCGACCGCATGAGTTGAATTATGCCACGCATGATTTGGAGTTAGCGGCTGTAGTTCATGCACTCAAGACCTGGAGACATTTTCTTATTGGAAGTTGTGATGTGCACACGGATCACAAGAGTTTGAAGTACATTTTCACTCAGAAGGAGCTGAATCTCAGGCAGAGGAGATGGTCGGAGCTTAAAAAATATTATGATATGAAGTTGCATTATCACGCAGGAAAGGCAAATGTCGTAGAAGACGCTTTGAGCCGAAAGAGCTATGCCAATACCCTCGTCAGCGGAGGATTACCAAAGGAGTTAGCCGAAGATCTCAGGGAGCTATGTTTGGAGATAGTCCCTAGAGGTTTTGTCGCAACAATGGAGGTACAGTCAACATTATTGGGAAAGGTTCGAGAAACTCAGAAGGATGACAAAGAGATTGCTGAGATAAAGGAGAAGATGAGTGAAGGAAAAGCCAAAGGTTTTCGTGAGGATGAGCACGACACCTTATGGTTTGCGGACCATGTTTATGTACCCAATAATGCAGAGATTAGGAAGTTAATACTTCAGGAGGCTCATGATTCGCCATACACGATACACCCCGGAAACACCAAGATGTATTTGGGTTTGAAGGTGCATTTCTGGTGGACAGGTATGAAGAAGGATATTGCAGAGTATGTCGCCGTATGTGATGTATGCGAGAGAGTGAAGGCAGAACATCAGAAGCCAGTAGGATTGCTGCAGCCTATGCTGATACCCGAATGGAAGTGGGACAAGCTTGGCATGGATTTTATCACCGGATTACCCAGGACCCGATTGGGATATGATTCTGTATGGGTAGTGGTGGATCGTTTGACCAAAGTGGCTCACTTTATCCCAGTGAAAACCACCTATATGAGTGCGAAATTGGCCAAGATATATATGACCAGGATCGTATGTCTGCATGGAGTTCTGAGGACCATCGTATCAGATAGAGGAACACATTTCACTTCAAAGTTTTGGCATCAGTTGCATCAGACTTTGGGTACCAGGCTAGAGTTCAGTACAGCCTTTCATCCACAGACCGATGGACATACTAAGAGAGTAAATCAGATTCTGGAGGACATGTTGAGAGCCTGTGCGCTATATTATGGATCTAGTTGGGATGATAATTTTCCGTACACGGAGTTCTCATACAACAACAATTACCAAGCCAGTTTGAAGATGGCCCCTTTGGAAGCCTTGTATGGAAGGAGGTGCAGAACATCGTTGATGTGGGATGAAGTTGGAGACCGCCAATTGTTTGGACCAGATTTGATCAAGGAGTCCGAAGAGAAGGTTAAGTTGATTCGAGACAGACTGAAGGTAGCTTAGTCTAGGCAGAAGAGTTATGCAGACTCAAAACGCAAGGAGGTAGTCTATGAAATCGGAGACAGGGCATATCTTCGTGTATCACCCCTGCGAGGAGTTAAACGATTTGGAGTTAAGGGAAATTTAGCCACGAGATTTGTAGGACCATACCGAGTTCTGGAACGTATGGGAGAAGTGGCCTACAAGTTGGAGTTACCTGAAGGACTGTCAGGAGTTCACGATGTGTTTCCGTTTCCTAGTTGAAGAAGAGTCATGCTTTGAGATGGCGATATCCCTCACGAGAGATCTGGTGCCTGGAAGCAATTCAGTTGGATAGTGATTTGACCTATGAGGAGAAACCCATCAAGATTCTCGAGTTTGCCAGCCGAGTTACGCGCAACAAGGTTATCAAGTTTTGCAAAGTTCAGTGGAGCCACCATACCGAGGATGAAGCCACCTGGGAGCGAGAGGAAAACCTACGGGAAGACCACCCGCACCTATTTTCTAGCCAACCCGAATCTCGAGGGCGATATTCATCCTAAGGGGGGTAGGTTTGTAACATCCCAAATTTTCAATTTGGAATGTTATACATAGGTCATCATATGCATATCATATTTTAATTGCATAGGATCGCAATGAAAATGCAATTAAAATATGATATGCATATGATGAACTATTCCGCCTATAACATTCCAAGTGAAAATTAATTTGAAATTTGAGATATCCCGCAAATCATCAGAGGGCTGTAACCAAACGTTTCTTCGGTTCCTGAAAACTTGCCTCACATTCATCTATCCATTTGAACTTAGTGTCCTTCTTCAACAACTCCGTCATAGGCTTCGCGATCTTGGTGAAATTTTCGATGAATTTCCGATAATATCCCCCGAGTCCAAGAAAACTGCGGATCTCTCCTACTGAGGTGGGTACCAACCATTCAGTGACTGACTAGACCTTGGTGGGGTCTACTACTATACACTACAAAAAAAAGACACATCCGTGACATTTTGGGCCGAACGAAATTTTTTCTGTCATACATATGACACTTCTATGATGATAATTGTGACAAAACCGGTATCATCATAGATGTGGTGGGCTCTACTTCTATGACAAAAATCATGACAGAAAATGGGCTTTTCGTCACAGGGCGGGCGAGAGCGCAGCTGCATGACATTCTTTGGGCCGTCCATGACGGAAAAATCAGCGATAGAAGCAAGGCGAGAAAATTTCGGGAGTTCCGGTTCACGGTGGGTGGTCGGGAGCGGCGATGCGCGTTTATCTCGTACTGCGTATCTTGGCGTGTATGCGGCGTTAGCTCTAATGAACCGAGTGGGGCGTTGGGCTCTAACCGAACCCGGCGATTGCCTTTGCGAGCTACGCGTTCTTGAACCCGGCGATCGATCGATGGCTGTTAATCGAACCCGATCGAGCAATGCCTTCGCTCTGCTGCTAAGCGAAGCCGATCGATGCTGCCTCAGGATGAGCGATGGCGTTGCGAGGGGGTTGGATGAGCAGTGAGAAGTGGCGTTGCCTCGGATGAACAGGACCACGTGGTGTGGAGGCTGGATGAGCGATGAGCGGTGGAGGGTGCCCGTGGAGGGTGGTTGAGCAGTGGCGGTGGAGTAGCGCACGGTGGGCGCTGGATGAATAGGAGCCCGTGGATGAGCGATCGCGGTGGAGGTGGAGGAGGTCGACGGTGGATGAGCGGTAGCCCATGGAGGCTGGAGGAGGTCGGCGGTGGAGATGGGCGGTATCCCATGGAGTCCGTTTTGTGATGCGCCACACCCCTCCCGATGAACATGACCCCGTTTACGTCCGTTTTGCGATCGCCCACACCTCCCGGTCAGCGGGACCCCCGTTTCGACCGTAGGAGGTCCGTTTCCTCCGCTTTGCACTACACCACACCCCTCTCGATCAACAGGACCCCCGTTTCGGCCGTAGGAGGTCTGTTTCCTCCGTTCTGTGGTACGCCACACCCCTCCTGATCAACAGGACCCCCGTTTCGACCGTAGGAGGTCCGTTTCCTCCGTTCTGCGGTACGCCAGGCCTTGTTTCCATTGCTTGTTCCGTCCAAGCCCTCCCGATGAACACGACCACGCATTCCGTTCCGACCCAGCCGGTTGGCTCCCACACATTCCGTTGCCTCCAGATGAACATGACGCATTTCGTTGCCTCCCCATGAACACAACGACGACGCTGTTACTCCGTTCTGACCCAGCCATGTACCGCAGCATACAGGCGTGCGTGTCTTGTGATGGCGTTGAGACCCGCCCGTATGTACACATATGTGGTCGTATTTTCTTTCTTGCACACTGGCCGCTGTATGTACGTGTACATGGTACGTGGCCGCCTCTACTATGACGCATGCGCGCCTCTACATCGACCAGTATATATGTATGTACACGTTCGCGACTAGAATGACAACGCTACGTACGCTTTGACCAGGTGGGTCCCGACTGTCAGGCTCTTCCATGACTGCGAAGATGTAGCCGGTGGGTCCCAGCAGTCAGGGGGCGAATCGTTTTGGTTTTTTTTTGCCCGGACGCACTTCCTTGCGTGCGAAGGTGTAGCTGGTGGGTCCCAGCAGTCAGGTGGGAAACGTTTTTTTTTCGCGAAATACGGTGGCCCGTCCGGTGTGTCCCTGCTATCAGGTGGAGGAATAATTATTTTGCGCGTAATAAGGAGGCACTTCCTTGCGGCTGCCGTGGACCCAGCTGTCAGCCTCTCCATGTATTGTCCATGTCCGATGGAAGCCATTCCTTGACCACGTTTACCACGCCGCGCCGAGAGGACCAGGGCTGTGGACGATGGCAAGGCCTAGGAAGGGGACGACGCGGAGCCGGGGAAGACGCGACAGTGGATGGCCATGCGTAGAGGAGTACGAGGGTTCACTGGTTCGCTGCGGTGTGAGGCTGCTGTCGCCGCAGAATAACAGGGGGTGTGGGTGAGTAGAGGGATGGTCTGGCCAGAGTTGGGAGTAGTAGGGGGCGGTGAGGCATCCGCCGCATCGCAGCCAGCCACGGGAGGCAAGATCACGAGGCACGACCAACGCTGGTTTGGGCGGTTGGAGCAAGAAGACCAGAGGTTGAAGAAGCACTACGGCCGTTGGATGGACATCGTACGGTCAGTAGAGCTAGAATCATGCATATTGACTAAGTTGACAAAGCCCTCCGTCCCCGTCAACTTAGTAGGCCCACAAGTCAGCCTGCCACTATACTCGGTCCCAGCTAACAGGGGGAGTATTCATTTTTTTTGTGCGTAATAAAGAGGCACTTCCTTGCGTGCGAAGATATAGCTGGTGGGTCCGAGCTGTCAGTGGTGGTAACGTTTTTTTCACGAAATACAGAGGCCATTTGGTGGGTCCCGATGTCGGTGGAGGAATCATTATTTTGCGCGTAATAAGGAGGCATTTCCTTGCGTGCGGCCGTGGACCAGCTATCGGCCTCTCCACGTCTGATCCGCCAGATGCATGTCGATCGTTGACCACGTTGACCAGGCAGCGCCGAAACACCGAGGCGATGGGCGGCAGCGAGGCCTAGGAAGGAGCGACACGGAGGCGAGGAAGACTTGGCGATTGTTTCCCGCGGAGGAATCTGTTGTATGAGGTTTCTTGGTTTGTCTACCGTCGCGGAGAATAACAACAAGTGTGGGTGAGTAGTGGGATGGCTAGGCCAGCGATGGGAATCTGGTGGGGCGGTGAGGCTGCTGGCAGCACAGGTGGCAGCGGGAGGAAGGCGAGCAGTCCACGGTGCTTGTTTGGCGGTGGGAGCGGGAAGAGCAGAGATAGAAGACACACGACAGCCGTTGGATGGACATCCAACAATCACTGCTTGTGCGTCAACCTTTTTTTTAGGAAAGCCTCAAATCTGTGGAAAACAGCATACAACCCATCTGCCATTATTTCTAATAATTTACAGCCCATTTGCTAATTCTTAAGGATTTTTAGCCCATATTCTTTTTGTTAGCATTACAGCCCATATTGTGGCCACGGTTAAAAAATTATACAAAATTTTGCATATTTTGGTGCGGTCCGAACTGTTTTTAATCTTGAAATTTCGACTCACAGTCAAAATGATTTTAAAAATAAATGTATATCAATATAAAATGCAACAAATTCTCCATGCATAAAAATTAATGTAATTTAAAATCTCAAAATGAAAAAAATGATATTTGAAACTAATTGTCGGTTTGATGTGTTTTAAAATGTACAACCCATTTCTCATTACTGATGGGCCATTTTCTCGGCCAGCCGAATGAAAGCTCTCCTCATCTTGAAAGATTTGCAGCCCACCAGGCCTGACAAAGCGACTTACTTGGCAAATCATAAAAAAACTGGGTTGTGGCCGTGGACCCAGTGTCGGCCTCTCCACGTCTGATACTCTTCCGATGGAATGTCGTTGACCACATTGACCACGCCGCTCAAGAGCACCAAAGGCGGTGGACGGCGCGAGCCTAAGAAGGGGCGGCCGAGTCGGGAAAGGCAGCGGCGGTGGATGCCTGTGAGAGAATCTGAGGTTCACTGGTTCGGCTGCGGTGTGAGGCTCCCGTCGCCCGCGAGGCACAACTAGCGGTGGGAGTAGTAGGGGATGAGGCCTCATGACAACACAGCCCGGCACCGAGGCGAGGAGCAAGCGGTCTCACGGCGCTGGTTTGGGCGGTGGTGCAAGAAGAGCAGCATGACCGTTCGATTCAAATCCAGCGTTCTTGCTGCTAGAATTTTTGTTGACTAAGTTGACAAGCCCTGCGTCTGCGTCAACTTAGTAGGCCTGACGAGCCTCCCAACGGGCGCCCGGATGTCGATGGGAGGAATCATTTTTTCGTAATATTTTTTGAGAGCGAGTTGATTGCGTGCGGCCGAGCCGGCGGAGGGAGTAGGGTGGGCTGGGGAAGCTGCTGTGACATCACTGGCCAGCCACAAGAGGAGGAGCAGGCAGTCCCTTGGCGCTAGTTTAAGCGGCTGGAGCGGGAAGATCGAGAGATTGAAGAAGCACGTGGGCGTTGGATGGACATCCAACGATCCTTCTTTGCTAGAATCGTGTGTTCATTGACAAAGCCTTGCGTAAACAAGTCAACCTCGAAATCATGGCGTGTACAGCCCATTTGCTATTATTTTTATAATTTTGCTCATTTTCTAATTCATATGGAATTTATTGCAGCCCGTTTTCCATTTTAGAATTGCGGCCATTTTACATTCGAGTACCGAGGTCAAAATTTAGCTGAATATTTGGGAAATTTTGAAAATTATAAATTTTTCCTTGGGAGCGAAATATTCTTAATCCAAAATTAATAGACATACTAAAACAAATTTAAAATAAATAGTACTATGTCATATTAAATCCAATGAAATCATACAAGATATCAGTGAAGAACAAAAACAAAAAATGAAACTAATATCCCATTTGCTATATTTATTTTCGAATTTTGAACCCCTTTTGATATTACTTTTAACAGACATTGACCATACTCTTTGGCCAGGACGGAATGCATCCCTCCTCGTCTTGAAAGATTTGCAGCCCAGTGGTCGGAGAAAGCAAATAGGCCTAGCTTGGGTATTCTTCAAAAGAAATCTTGGGCAACCTATTTTCCCAAATAAGCTGGTGCATGAGCATTTAGCTTTATTTATTTATTTACTTATTTATGTTTAGGGACCATGAGCATGTACAGGCGGATTCATGTGAGCCTCCCTTCCGATTAATTATGGGCTTCTCTATTGGGCCTTCATCAGTGGGCTGCATGTTATCAACAAGTGGAAAATGTGTTCCGTACGAAAAATAGTATGAGCTACGTACGGTTCGGGGACTAAAGGATCGAACCGTGGAACGACTTCCAAAACATTGTGTTTGTCGTTCTAACAACACATTTGTTCAACCAACAGATGAAATATACTACTGATTGGACATTGAAAACAGCAGCAGCAACCAGGGTTGGGGGTGCAACAGAAGCAGTAAGCAGGCCAGAAGAGTGAAGACGCAGCTCTCTCTTCCAAACCAAACATCAGCCATCATTACAAAAGGGCTACCAAAAAATAACAAGTGTATGCATCAAACTAAATAAAGATCCTACTACACCAAGTGTACGCATCTAACTAACTAGCTCAGTTAGACATTACTATTTGTTAAGCTATGGAGATTGGTGAGGCTTGAACGGATGGGTGCTGACGGAAACTCCGGCCAGCGGTCGAAGTCGATACTTGCGACCCTCTCTCCTACTTTGGGCTGCGAGCGTGGCGGCACATATCGGGTATGGTGCATGCGAGAGGCGCATGGTGCGCTGTGTACACACAGTTTTGCCTGATGAACGAAACTGTGCTGCCATCATGATCCTTGCCGTCGGTTATCTCCTGGTTAATCGGATAATTCAGTTTGACAAACAGAGAGCGTGTACCAAGGCTACTTACCAGCATCCATTCAAAAATTCCTGAAGGCCCAGAGAAGCTGGGATCCTGCTCAAAGACCTTGCAGTGACTGTGATTGTATTCCACGAAACAACACGTCCGGTACGTGCAAACGATCATCAATCTTCCGCCGTCGTCTGATAGAGCCAGGAACCACCTGCAACTGCCATGCCGCTTTTCTTTGAAAGGTTCTGGGATTAGGAAGGGTAGGGACACCAGGCGACCTACGACATCATATCAAGTTGGAGTCAAATAAAAAAGGGCTCTTGATTTAGTCAATCATAAGAACAACATGTTATGAGCATGAATATTTTTTCAGTAAATGATGCGATAATATAAGCAAGCCATCATGATATCATAGGAAAGTAACATACTGCTGTAACAGCCGTTTGTAGCGATATTTGGAGTAGGCCAGAATACGTCCGGACATAGAAGAGTCGACAGCATAAATGAAGCCCTTGTGTTCAATGGCATCGAGAGAACCATGGAGGATGTATGATCCTGCGATGGGCGTGCAGATTTATCCACTTACGCGATGACACATCGGATAAGCGAGACCGCGGTTGAAGAATGCAATTAGCTTTGAAGTCTTTATAATTCGTAGATCTTGTGAGCCCTTGGCGATTACAACCTTGAGCAAATCAAACTTGGTATCATGTTGGCTCTTGTAAGATTACGAGTATTACGGGCGTGGTGCCAAAGCAGTGCAGTGTTAATCGAAGGAAGGGGGATCAATCGCCGGGTGTAGACCTCCACGAGCATGCAGCTGCCGCGACCGTCGACGAGCACCATCCAAGCCGTGTTCATGCCGACCCTGTACATACCGTTAATGTAGTTGAGGCTGACGGGGATTGGATCGAAGTCAAGGTGGTTGATGCTCGCCACCCTACGATCGTTATGTTGTGTGACACGTCATTTCTGAAGATCAGGCGGCATCAGCAAGCAAGGAACTGGCTTAAAAAGATCCGGCCTGAGGGCTTTGAGTAAACGGTAGATCCCCGACGAGCACACGGCGAGCGGCATGGTACTAAGATTGTCCACACGCGAAACAGTGAGCTTGATTACCTCTGTGAGCACTACAAGAAATATGTCAACTTGCGACCACCACTATTGGTCACTGAAAGGTCATTGATTTTCATTTGTGACCTTTTTTTGAGCAAAAACAGAAGGTCAAAAGCTGGCGGTCATAAACTGAAATTAACGGCCTTCACTGTGAGAAGGTCGTGGAATTCCACGACCAAAACAAAAGTTCACTAGTTCAACGAACTTCTGTTTTGGTCGCTAGCTCTCTGGCCAGGCCACGTCGGATCCGACGTGGCAAGCTGACGTGGCAAAATTGCGACCAAATGAAAAGGTCGTTGAGAAGATTTAGCCCGGTCCAGTTCGGTGTTTTACACGGGCCGAGCCCATTAATTCAGCCAACTTGTTGTTTTTTATGGTCAACTAAATGGGCCAAGCCCAATTTTACATCCCTTTTCTTTTTTGGGCCCTTTTCTTTTTCTAGTAAATTTCTTTTTTTGTGGGCCTTTTCATTTTTTTGCTGGCCTTTACATTTTGTTTTTTATAACTTTAGGCAGAATTATTATTATTTTCGCTATTTTAAATAAAATAAACAATTCCACAACAACATCATCAATTAGGTTGTAGCCTTTTTAGGTGTAGTACAAATTTAGGCATAGAAAATTGGAAAATAGATATTTAACCAATATATATTGTAGAGAATTTTTCATAATTTTGTGTCAAATCAGGATGTACACAGGAATACAATTTTGCTGTCAAAGCAGCATTTCAAACGTACATGTTCATGACATCATACATAAAAACAACAATAAAATGTTTACAATATAACATATGGCTCAGATCACATGACAAATGACATCCAGGTTCAAATGATCCCAGCAACGAAAAAACATCACCAGCACAGCATATTATCTACACATTCAAAGAGAACAAACTATATGTCAAAAGAGAACTGATCAGAAAATAGTATATTCAATAATTACTATAGATTTTCTCACTGGATACACACACACTTTGCATATACTTTTGAAAGGAACTGCAGATTCAAGTAAACTGCAGAGTTATATCAAGACTAAGATAGAAGGAGAAATAGTGAAGATAGTTCTTGAAGTTCCACCTTCTATGTGTACAGTACACATGACACCAGCAGGTCAGAAGATAATACATCAAATGTGCATGAAAGACAATACAGTAAACACCATCTTGTTTATAGCAAGGCAATATAGTAGCATGCCTCTAGCACATCATCTCATTTAAAGAATGCATTCAGGCAAGAAATGGACAGCTGGTCTAATTTTCTCACACTTGGCATCTTCACAGTTAACACCATCATGTACAACAGCAAGCTACTATAGGCTGGCCAATTGACTGATACTACTGGATAAGCAAAGCAAACTACTACCAAAACAACAAAAAGACATGGCAAGCAAAGTACCAGCATTTTACTCATAGCAAAGCAAACTACTACCAAAACAAGAATCCACAAGCAAACCCATCTCGCAGCACCACCAGTTCGAACGAACAGACAGAGGATGATGGGGGACGGAGCTGAATCGAGACGATTACCACAGAGACCTGCTTGACAGAGCCCTTTGCCCCAGTGCTTGAATGGAGCTGGAGCATCACACACATGATAGTAGCACTGCATATGACAAAGAGAACAACAACGAGGCCGCATTACAAACGCTCTGTTGTCAACTCTGCTATTGTAATCATATTACAAACACATGTACATGGGGTGACAATGCTTGTGACTTGCCATTCCGCAATGCTTCGGGTGAGCAGTGGTGCTGAAGGGCAATTCGGAACATAAATGCCGCGAGTGAGGGAAATTCTTGCACGCTATCTGCAAAAAAAAGGAAATCATCTTCTTTAGTTCATCACAGAATGTAGTAGAACGACTCAATTAGTAATCCGAGGCATGGAATTAAACACAGAGTTGCAGCTGAAGCGAGTATAGATGGGTTCAATGATAGGTAAGGTGCTTCCCTATCCTTCACAATCCTGTCTAAAGAACAATTCTGTAAGTGACTTGACTCTTAAGAAACAACAAGAAGGGCAAGGTAATTGGCTCCTTCACAAGCCTATCTAAAGAACACTTCTGCAAGTGACCCAACTCTTAAAAACAACAAGAAGGGCAAGGTAATTGGCTTGAGATTCGTTACTTATGACAAATATCATATTTGATACTAGATGTACTGAAATGTAAACCAACTCTATGGACTCCAGTAGCACTCATGTTAGCATTATGCAGAAAATGACAAGCATTCACCCTTGAAGCAAGAATTCCATCTTAGGTGACGCTACTTGCTACTATTCTCAGCACCAAAAAGTGAAAACACCTCTGAATTAAAAAAGGATAACATACTCCTGACCAAGTGTTTTACTGATCTGTGCTGTACTACGAGTGCATATCCAGTGATACACACATCTGAATTAAAAAAAACGTGTATGCAACTTTCAAGAAAAGTGAGTACTGCAAAAACAGGGACTACTTCTGCTTGTAATCATCGAGTATTAGTGTTTTAGAAAGTTATGACGGACTAGTTCATTTGGAAATGATCAGTCGTTGTATATCAGGGTATGTAGCAGGTTCATCAGCTCGTCAAGTAGTACATGGGAGTTGAGCTGGTAACCAATTCATACCGACATGGTTAGTTGCAAACTGCATCTCGATGCCATCCTTTGAGAGGGAGAAAGGGGTTGCCATTACTCATGCATTGTTGCTTCCAGAGAAAGCAGCATTCAATCAGGGAACGCTGTGAGTTATCAATTATACAAGTAGTACATGTGAAGTAATGTGCAATGATGAAAAGTACTAGTCTTAAATACATGAGTCATGTGCTAATAAGGATTAAGTGTCGTAGTGCAGGAAGTGGCATAGCTATGTAAGTAACCATCCATGAAATGAAACTGACCGTTCCTATAACATGGTTCAAACTAGCAGTTGTCCTGGAACCTGAATTAAGTCAGTTCAGTGACACCATTGTTGCAGTAGTTGTACTAGCAGGAAGATATTTTGTGGTTGAATATAGGTGGAATCGAATTAAATCTACTAGCACAACAACTAACTAATAGTATGACCAAGCTCGTCTGTATGATTGAAGGTAGTAAGTAGTAGTGTCCGAAATTATAAACCAATTGCCCCTCCATGAAATTCCCCATGCCTATAGCTTACTTAAAATTTGGAAATCTGCAAGGGGATCTACATACCCATGATGGGGGAAGGCAGAGGAGGGAGCAGGGGAACGACCTTCTATGGTGCAAAAGTAGACCACTGCAGTAGGCTACATCATGCGTTCAGAAAAATAGATTTGAAAAGAGGCATGCATACTTTCACATCATGCATTTTCACATTCATTTAGTAGCTAAAATCAACCTGCAGCATAGTTGGTGAGGCCAACTTCAAGACCATAGCAAGGCAAATCACGGGAGTAGGCAGCGGCCATCACGACATCACCAGCAATGGTAGCGTAAACAATTTGGGCAGTGACATCCTTGTTGGTCTAAAGTACTAATGTTAAGAGATACAACACGACTCCATGGTAATAATAAGCAACATAAGCAACATATATAGATGATTGAGAACTGCACAAACTATGATGAAGAATCTTTGAAGGATACAAATCGCACAACAAAACGGTACTTGGGGGTATTGTACTTGTTCTTGTCCTGGTTGGTCTCAGCCTGGCCCTGTAGTCGGTCTTCCTCCTGAGAAAACAAGGGAGAAGGGAAAATCAGCCAATCAGAATCGCTGTCAAATGACAGAAGTAGCAGATTCATGGAGAGGCAGGTGTTAACACATACAACGCCTTCTCTTGAACTGGACTTGGAAACGCTTGGAGGACGCCCTTGTCTTCTGGTTCTTGATGTACACCTGAAAGGCATATCCATGAGAAGCACATGAGTACACCTAGGTTTGGAACATCAGTGCTAACCAGGAAACACTAGTAATCAACCAGGAGGCACAAATAAAACATTTTAAGATAAGATATCAAAGTGGTTCATAGTTCTATTCCATGGCGGGAAACATTGAATCTAACTAGTAATCACAACTAATTCCTAAATACAACAGAGTCTACTGTCCATCGACTACAAGTAGCTTTTGTGCGTCTAGAGGACTTGGCAGAAAAATACAAGAAGCAACACTCGCGGCCGGGAAATTGCATCAACAACGCAGAGGAACGTGCAGTTCCATCCATCGACTACGAGTACTAGTAACAGTAGTAGTATATCCCCAAGGTTTCAAGATGCCTACACAATCTTTGCTAAAGTTGCACAATCCCTAGAAATATCTCTACGTAACTGGTGATGTAATGGATGCATGCATCCATCATTGTATACTACTACCCCTGAATCTACATAACTGGTGATGTGATAGATGTCGCTCTGTACTACTACCTGAACGGAAGAGGAACGACGACGGGGGAGGCGCGTACCTCGATGTGTGACGCTATGCTCGGCGAGCGAGCGGGCGGAGAGGACGGCGCCGTAGAAGGCAGAGGTGGCCGTGGTGCGGGCACGGTCCTGCGCGATCCGCCGCCGCCAGCGCGCTTGCGCCGCCCGCCATGTCGGCGTAGATCCTCGGCCGAGGCCCTCCGCCCCTTCCATGGCCTCGAGAGCGGAGGGCGTGGCGGCGACAGGGGCCTTCCTCTATCCTCCTGAGAGGCAGGGGCGGCGTTGGTGCCCGGAGAATACGGGGAAGAAGGGCGATGGCGGGAGGCGAGGACGGGTCCGGCGGTGGCGGCGGCGGGGAGATGGGGACGAGGGAGGAGTGCGATGGGAGGAGGGGGCGATTGGATCTGATTTAGGGTTTGCGCTGCGTGTGGGGTTTCCCTTTTTCTTTTCTTTTTCTTCCTTTCAGTAGATAGATGCATGGATGGACGTGGGATGGAGAGATGGATGGATGGATGAGCGCCATGTCATCGGTCCGTGTGACAACTCATTCCACCAATGAGAATGGAGCACTTGTAGGGTGTGTTTGGATGCAAAGTATTTTTGCAGTTTTTTGGAAATACCGTCGTTTCAGAAAAATACCATGGTATTAAATACTTTAAGGTGTTTGGATGAAATAAATACTATAGTTTAAGATACTGTGTTATTTTTCATACCGTAGTTTTCTTTCAGTATTTAAAAAAGAGGTCCCGACCTCTTTTAAAAAAACTAAACCAAGCGAAAAGTCCGTGCCTCCAACTCCTCGACATTATCTGTTAATCGTAGTGTAATTTATATCATGATTATTAGGCATTTTTGGTTAGATGATTAACTTGTGTTCCGTTGGTCTCTTGAGTCCACGTTCTTCTGCCGTCATTGCTAGTGATTCCTCCGTCCAATCAGGGATCTATCATGCATCTAGGGAGTCGCGCTAGCATCTAGAAGTGGCCAAGAGGACCTGGCTTACCTGGCATGGGTGCATGCATTAGCTAGCATAAGTGTAGTTGAGTTAGTTGTAGTCAGTCAAAAATTACAAGAAAACAACATTTGCCAAACTAATAGATGGTTTCCGCAAAAACAAGAAAAACCATGGTTTAGAAAAACTGAGGTATTGATTGCCCTCGCCTTGAGAAACTGAGGTTTTGGATTACCATAGTTTTAGAAAGACAGTGCTGCCAAACTAGGCCGTAATTGTAATTTTTGTTTTGTTTTTCTTCTACTTTTTCACATGAAAAATTCAAAAAAATCTCATATTATACACAAGGGTGCATATTGGAATGGCAAACAATGTTGCCTAAGTAAGTTTTCATTTTTTTTTGGACAAAAAAACCATTTTTCGTTTTTCGAGTGCCCAAAATGAGGTTTTTTGTGAAGAACCTACCAAATAATTGTTGCAAAATTTGACCAAATCAATTTTCTAAAATACTAGGACATATTTAATGCACAATTGACTAAATGGTTGGGTGTCAAAATTCTTTACCCACCTCTCATGAAAAAGACAAATTTCCAACGATTCAACAAGAAGCGGGTCAAATTTGAACTGTAGCTGCCTCATAGTTTGCTATTTATTTTTCCCAAAAATCATTTTGAGGTACAAAACACTACAAAAAAATACACTTCCGTGATGATATGTGTTTGTCACAGTAGGTCGCGTTTTTTGTCATGCATGTACATCCATGACAAATTTATGACAGAATCAAGATAGTCATACCTGTGATGTCGTAGAAGTGTTCCATGACATTACAAAAATTATCATCACGGAAGTGTCCACTTCCATGACGATAAATCGCACGTCACAGAAGTGCTTTCGTCAAGGGTGACCGACACGTGGCATCCACCGTAATGGAACACCGTTAAGCTATCGGGTCGGATTTTGGATCCGATAACCTGTTAACAGCCCTGACCAATGGGAAATTTCCACGTGAAAAATTCTGATTGGCTGAAGGGAACACCTGTCAGCTCGTTAGTGGGCCAGATGTCGCCCATCCATTGGAGGAGACATACCTATGATACGTCGACACGTGGCTGGGCCCAACATAGGCCCATATAGGTTAAAAAGGCCGGCCCAGTCAAAGGCCCGTAGAACTTAATCAGGTACTAGTGGGCCAGCCCACTAACGGCCTGCTCAATAGAGGCCCATTTACAGACCGAAGCCAGATCTGGCCCGTTAATTGTTCGCCCATTATTTGGGCCCATTTACGACCCGAAGCCAGATCTGGCAAGTTAATTGTTCGCCAAATATTTGGGCCCATTTATGGACCGAAGCCAGATCTGGCCCGTTAATTGTTAGCGAATATTTGGGCCCAACTACAGCCAGTGACTTTTGGCACATTAGAGGCTGATGTGAACATGGGCCAATTTCAGCCGGTGTGACTTCGGCACGGAATGGCCCGTGCTGCCTATGGGCCATATATGGTCCGACGGGACATCGGGCCCACTAACGGCCCGTGCTAAATGTGGCAGAGTTAAGCCCAACGTGACTTTGGGCCTGTTAAAGGCTGTCGGCGTAATTCGCCCGTTGATGCACGTACTATGCTTTCGGCCTCTTAAAGGCCCATGATATCGATGGGCCAACTAAGGCCGAGATATGTTTCACTGTTCGGCCCGTGAGCTAAGCGGGCCCAAAGCAGCCCGGTCTATATTTCGACCTCTTTGAAGGCCCGTCGACGACTAGTGAAAATTGAGGCCCAACATGCATTTTGGCCTGCTAAAGGCCCGTGGTTTCATCTCTGCCATAACAGGCCAGTACAATATTCAGCCTGTTAATGGCCCAACGCTACCTAGGCCAAACTAAGCGCTAGGTCGACAAAAGGCCCAACTAAAATATAGGCCGGTGTAAGTTTGAACCTGGCGCAATGTGTGAATGCCCCAATCATTCGGGCCCAAGAAAGACGCAGGCCGGCCCAATTGTGGCACGCTAAAATCCTGGCCCGTTAGAGTCGAATGTTTCGGTCCGGTCGACTACATCTGATTTTTTTCAGATAGCGAACGATGGCAGTAACTAGTAGGAATTAAGAACAAACCTACTCTATACAATAAAGAAATTAAGGCATAGTAACTAAGAATAAACCTACACTATACAATAAAGGATTTAAGGTATATTACATCCACTGGGCATCAAAGTTCGCCACCAGTGATCATAAAGCGCAACGAAGAAGCAGATTACAAAAACTGGGCACCATTGCAGCGTAAAAATAATATTGAATCGAGACCACTTCCAAGACTGTTCAAGAAAGGTTAGCCTTGCGGGGGAACTGCTGCGCAAGCTGCTGAGCAAGGCTATGAGACCGGCCTAGCATGTCGGTCATAGCTTTCAGGTGTAGCTGTTTAGCAATGAGGTTCTCATTGGTGTTCTCCGCAATCTTTCTTAGAGATAGGACTTCAAGTCGAAGTTGAGTTGCAGAATGCCTTTCTGCTAGAACTTGGGACTGAAGAAGTCGAACTGATTCAGACAACGAATTCTGTGAGCTTCTCTGACTGTTAGTATCAAGTAACTTGAACACTGCATCAAGACAAGACTTTGGGGTTGTCTCGCTATCTTCAAGATGTTCTTCCTTCTTTGCTGCAATATATGTTGGGTTTGTCTCACAGCTTTCAGCAGACTTGTGCATGCCATCAGGCATATCACCCTAAAACAAAGCAGAGAGATGACAGGTTTGCACGTGTATAAACAAAGATGATAACTGTTACATCAATTCTATCCAATTTCAAATTAGAAAATAAAGTAAGTTCAAAATATCAATAGCATAATTTGGCATTGTTCATAATGCGGGGAGCTTCACCACACTACTGGATTACCATGTCAACATAACAAGCATAGGAAGGGCAAAGAAAATCATTGTATCTATTTTGGATAATGTGCATGGCATGTTGTTCATATCATCAGCCACATCAGTTAGATAAAATAGGAGATGACAAGGTGAAAACGTGGGCTGCTTCACCCCACACTGGATTATAGATCCACAAAAACAAGCATACATATAGGGAGTATTAAGTAATGTGCATGGTATGAATAAGGAATTTGGTTTTACAAGTAAAACTTAGAACTTACGGTTCTTACGAACATGCATTTTGGTAGAAACATCAAACTAAACAGTAGTAAACGATTGGGAGTATGAGCAAATTAAACAGCAGTTGAGGATAAAGGCTTTAGAAGGACTGACTTACATTAACAGTTAACACCGGCTTTATAATGCCCTTCTCCATGTGAAGGGAAGGATAACTCAAGAATTTCAGCACAAAATGTTCTTCATAAGCATTGCCTGTACTCTACATTTTGTAGAGAGTAATTATAGATATGATAATACTGGAAGGGATAGAGGATAATGAAGATAAGATGTAGATTGATGCTACATAATCAACTACCAATCCCTGGAAGTAGCTGTTAATGTAAGTACAGTGATAGACCACGTTCAGTCCTTACAAGAGGACTGTAGAGCTAAACCTCTTCAAAAGCATTGGGTTGATTCTAAACTTATGTAAGAGTCCATACAGATCTTATAATGTCCACCAAATGGACGATTACGAGGCTAACATGTGCAGTGATGCTACATCATCAAACAACTATGAAAGTAAGTATGGTCATACAGGGAAAGAGGTACTCACAAGAGCAATGCAGTGTGCAGTATAGTTGCGAGATTCTATGGTCCCTTGAGAACGGATGTTCTTCTGTTAACAGTTTTCGTACAAGATAGACATTAAGGCAAATGCAGAAATGTAGTTGAAATTGTGATGTGATATGATAGTACCTTACGCTACAGCCAAGACCAATGTGTAACAAGATTATTCCAGTCACCGTCGGATAAATGTAGCACCGGAGACTTTACAGAAATTTCGTTCAGAGGCTTGCCATCGAAGTGCGCTTGCCTCAGGTAGGAACGATACTTCATCAAAGAGTGCTTGAAAAGCGCAACCAACCCTTTCTCGTCATCACAATCCAGTTTGCTCTTCGCCTATTTAAAAGAATGAAATCTTGTGCCTTCTGTCAGTAGAAACATATGCAGTAATGACCATGAATAACATTAGTACATTACTTACGCGTAAGTTGCGGAGGAAGACTAGAAATTGTTACGTATGCGCGGTATAATCTTTCCATGAAGGAAAGATCGCACAAAGTTCGACAACAACATAAGCCGTCTTCTAAACTGGGAAGAAATGGAACATGGGTCCTATTTGCTGCAATTGGGGCTCTCTCGGTTCGAAAAGGTTTGTAACTGGATTTGGTGTACTCTTTCTTTGGAATGGGGTTTTGCGTCGTCAATTTGGTGCTATGTCAACTAGCATAATCATACTGTTTGCTGCAGTTGGGGTCTGCTGAGTAGGGGCATCAGAAATAACCAGTGTAGTAGGGTTAGAGTCTGCTAGAGTTGGGGTATTTTGTGGGTGAATTGATATTGCAACTACACCTAATGGGCTATTTGATTTATCAGGTGCCACTAGCTTTTCCAAATACTTTGCTTGTGCTCCTCCACGATCAGCAATCGCCCTCTTCCTTTTGAATGTCTGATACACAAGAACAACATATGAATGGATAGATATGGTATGATGACGGATGGAATATGTACTAAAAATGGATAGGCAGGCCGTATTCACATACACGATGTGTAAACTAAGCTAATGGCCGGTCAACAAAGTAGAAGCAATGCAAAGCATCAGTTGCAAGATATGTGCGAGCAATGTAACCTTGCAAAGTTAGAGCAAGTACCTTGATGGGTGAATAAGATAGGGCATCTTCCTCGGCTCCTCCACTAGGGAGCTACATTGACTTAGGTCTCCCTCTAGCTCGAATCCTTTGTTAGGATCATATTACGAGCATGAATCAGTAGGTGGAGGCGTTTGCATTGCATTGCATCCAGACTTGATTTCAGTCCCTTAATGCCAAGTTTGATAGCCATGGCATTGTTCTGCTTTATTCTTTTCATGCACGCAAGATCATAATCATTGTGATGCTGTTCAGAATCTGAGATTCATGAAAACATAAAAAGTAGTCAGATTATCTATGGAATGCATTACGGATTCAACTTGGAGAGTGTCTCCCTATAAACCCTTGCATATGCAAAGTTCACCTCCCAAACCGTGCTGACCAGAACACACACAGAAATACAAACCCCTTATGTCTCTATAACAGGCAGACACACATTTCAAAACTGAAATAGGAACATTAGAATCATATGAAATTCGTATTTGAACAAATAAACTAAGCAATTATGAGTGGCGTAATGTTTAGCTTCAAGGGTGGAGTGTTGGTAGTGCGACACGAAGCAAGTAGGCAGATTGTATTCCATGTAAAAGATCGAAACCTATGTAAAAGCTGGAAATGACACTTTCTTTCTATACAATGCAGTGTTCACTACCCACACATGATGGAAGAGATCACATAGAGAAATACTATTCACTCATGTCTACGGTTCCAATATTTAGAAACAGGGTGGTCCACCCTAAAAGAATATTGACAACAAATGTGACAAGGCAAGCATAGATGTAGTGAATCAATCATTTACTTGTGAGCTTATTAGGAAAAGTATGCAGAATTGACTGCAGTAAGAGACCGTACAAAATCTGAATGAAGAAGTTTGTCTAGCACTTATTGTTTGCAACTAATCGACGTGAATAATTGGATATTATATCGAATGAGTAAGAAAGACAAGTAAAATTGTCAACAAACCTGGCTTGCAGTAGTAATCTAGGTCAATGTCACTACGACCAACAATCCAAAATGACTAGTTTACATTCCGAGGGCGAATTTTGAAAAACCTATGAACTTTAGAGGTACTAAAGATTGCGAAATACATCTGAACCATTAAGTGTAGGTAGCACAGAGCACACAACAAACCCTAATGACAGTCCTGCCTAATGAGTAATGAATCAATTAGAAAATGGGTGATGAGGAGTGGCTGCTTTGAGTGTTGAGTCGTATCTCGGGATAAATCGGGTTGGCTTGGTGGGTGCTGCACGCTGAGCCCTGAGCAATTGGGAAGGTAGGCACGGCGGCGCGCTGGGCAGCGATGACGTTGTTGGGCGGCGGCTCTGGCCTCTGTTAGTCGGCGTCTCCTCCTAGAGTCATGCCGTCCGGGGCGACAAATCGCCAGCGAGCAAAGTGGTGAAATGATAGATATCGAACAGCAAGATGAAACGAGAGGAATCGGGGCCTTGGAAGACCCAAAATCCCAGGGTGGGCCGGCCCACCGTGGGCACCCTATAGAGATACACACCCGAGCGGCGAACATGCATTTTCAAAACTAATTTAGGAATATTTAGCTGACCAATTAAACAACTCTGTTTTAATAATATTAGATTCGTATTTGAACAACTAAGCTTGTTTAGCTTGATGGGTGGAGCAGTGTTATTATGACACGAAGCACGTATTATGATCGTATAGTGATCATAAAAGAGGGAAACTCTAAGCATATTTTTGGTTTCCCCTCCAATTTCTATTAAAGAAACCACCACGGAACCAACATGATCAATTAAACCCTAAGCATGATCAATTAAACCGTATTATGGCTGTGCCATGGCAGATTTGAAGCTGCAAACAGGAGAAATGATATTTAGCATCCACTGTTTGCTTCGAACTAAGAACTAAATTCTAAGAGCTGAAAAGAAAGTAGAGTAACCAAGTTAAGATCTATTTTCTTGTTGAGATCAAAAAGTTGAGGAGATATGAAGTACCACCTCTCTTGCGGCGCCGTGTAGGCATCGAAGTGCGATGGCTATCGGTGGCGTTGAAGCAGATCTGCAGCGGTGGCGGGTGCATCGAGGATAAGTCCGTTGCGGTGGAAGAAGAAGGTCGTGTGGCGGCCCGGCAAAAGGGCGACAGCGCGATGAAGCGAGAGGGCGAGATGCAAGGCTATTGGTCCGTCGCCGTGGATGAGAAACAACCATCTCTAGCGATGGGCGCCAGCGGTGCAGGTAGGCGCTACGGCATGGTGGAGGGCGGTGGTGATGGATGTGGTGGAGGACGTCGGCGATGGATGGGGTGGCGGACGGACGGCTGGTGTGGGGATGGGGTGTTCTAAGCGGACGGTGTATGAATGGGAAAATGGAGGAGAGGTATGGGGAACCATGTTTTTGGGGCGCTTTATGCGAAATATGGGAAAGTTATGAACTTAGCCCCGTTTAAAATTTGGACGTCTAAATCGGTTGGGGATAGGACGGTAATCTAGCATCTCACCAATATTTGCCCGAGCGATTTGAGGCGAGGAGAGGTGGTTGGCGCCCATGGTTGGCGCCCACGGTGTATGAACGGGGCTGACAGGTAGGGCGGTTGTGTCACGTCTGAGTGAAGTTACAAACCTGCCCCTATTGAAAATATTGGCGTACATCGATTTTGGCCGAGTCGAGTTTGTTTTGCCGCCCACTGTGTATGAATGGGGAATGGAGGGAGAAACAGAGGTCGCTCGGACGAGCTTGAATCAAATGTGTTTTGCCGCCCATTTTTGACACCCACCGTGTCGGAATGGGCTCAGAGGCGGTCGTGTCACGTCTAATTGAAGTTACTAGCCTACCCTTATTTAGAGCAGTGGAAATCGGGCCGATGGATTGTACATGTAATGGGTAGACAATAATTTCCATCTCCCAAACACTTGGCTTTGGGCAGCCGACGTGGTAGTGGACATTTTGCTGCTTCTTTGGAATTTTGGGACAATAAGCATCCACGTTTACCCTGGCAACTAAATTCGAATCCATTTTGTATTCCTATATGAATCTTTATAAATCATTCTATGTGTTTTTATATATCTTCAAAAGGACGACAAGGATGTATTCCACTGTCATATATGAATATGGTTTACAAATGCCGATACTCAAATTCAGAAACTAGAATCCAGTTTAAGGTGAATTTGAATATTTGGAACACTTCATGTCCAACTCAAATGTCACACGCAGCATAATGTGTACTCCCATTTAGATATGTACACAAGCGATGTATCAAGATTCAAATACCGAGTCAATCAACCAAGAATATATAGAACTAACAGACATATAAACACTTATAGAGTATATGGATCAATAATATCAACTAACATACATAAGCCAGGCTGCTGTACTTTTTTTGGCTACAACAACATCCTTTTTTAGCCAGCCTCTTGGCCCTTACCGATGCATGCCACTTATGGTCAATCTATACTACTACTATTGCTGAATGCACATTCAGCCCGATTGGCATATTTGTAGGTGTGGCACAGCAATCCAAATGAAATGTCTCCGAGTCTTATCAATTAATACAGACTTGTGCTCAAATAAAACTACAAACCAAAAAACAAAAAAAACAATTATTACATGATCCCTAAAACAAATGGTTTGATTGATTACATGAACATACAACACAAAGGTTATTCAACTATGGAAAGAACATTTCACCTATGACTTACCAAGTAGGAATTTAATTTCCTTTTTTCCTTCAGGACCTTAACAATCTGGTTAGTCTCAGCTTGCTTCGTGTTGAACTCCACCAAATATTTAATGGTTGTCTTGAGTACTGCTTGTGATTGTGCTGTTTGCTTCCTCAACATGTCAACTTCATCTCTAAATGCAGAAGCAGAATCTCTTTCTACCACTAATTTAGCCTCTATAGCATCAGCAGTTGGCAATTAATAATGCACGATTGGGCCGGTGCCACTTTTGTGGGATGATGCAACGTCCATGTGGACCTCGCTCTTTGATCTTGGGCTAACCTGTTTCGCCATTAAAGTTTCGATTGGATTCAAAAAAGTTAAAGTTAGCAAAACATCTCAACTGAGAGTTATAACAGCAAACCAGTTAAACAAACAAAGAATTAAAGAGTTTCAATTGGATGCTGAAAAGTAGTTATTAACATCATTGTAACCCGCTGTTGCAGCAGCAATGAAGTTAAACAAACAAGTTGATATTTAAGTTAAGGCAAATAGGTAATTCTTAACAGTAAGTATCAAACACATAGATAGGCGCAGTCTAGAATATGATTAACAGGCTTTGCCATTATGTAATCAGTAGCAAACTAAATTAAGCAAGCAACGTAATTGAACAATTTTGCAATAAGTGCTAACTAAAATTCGAGAAGCGAGTGGCGAACTTACGCTAGTTCTTTATGCAGGCACACTGCAACTTCTTTTTCTCTTACAAGGTTGTACGAAGGAGTCCATGGCATCAATTGCTTGGATCGCAGTCCCAATACTTCTTTCTTCCCACCTTTGCATGGGTAAGTCGAATGATTAATCTGGTAAGATGGTGCGTCCGTGATATGTTATATGAGGGCGTGTAGTCGAACTAGTTGTAGCCAAACACATCACTGGCATTTCTTGTATATTTCATGTGATTACTTTTGGCATATCGAGATCTAAGAAATCTACAATAGGATGAAAAGACTGGCATCCTTCACATTATTGGCAAACTCAGTTCATAGAAACAAGCAATTCAACCATTCTTTGGGTAAAACAAAAGCGCCATTGGAATATTTTCACTATCCAATCATACCGCAAAAAAGGCGGCGCCACCATAGAGGCTGGTATGGGCGGCCGCCTCGGTGGCTGGAAAGTGTGCACCTAGTTTGAGTCATCGAGTTAGCCACGCTAGTTTTGTTAGATCCCAGCATGCGAGCGAGCAATGTAAAAATGAAGAAAAATGTTTCAATTTGGATGGGCCAATAACATAAGTTCAAGGTAGGCCCTATAGCAGGCTCATGGCCCAAGCAGCGCCTCCCATATCGATCGACAGGGAAAAATCCCAATTCATTCGCTCCGGCCTCGATCTGGTTCACTCCTAATCTAGCAGCCCTGGACAGACCGACACAGCACTTCCTCGCGCCCTCGTTGGAGGCGGTCGCCGAGCTTCAAGCGAATGGAAGGACAAGAATATGAAGATCCAACCACAGGTGTAGCCTGCGTGGGAGGCAGCGGCGGCAGCACGGGCATGGCATCGAGCTTGCACAAGCAGACGGTCGCAGCTTGCAAGAGTAGCATGCTGTGGCGGGTACATCACATCCCTGATTATATCTAATTCAACTCTTCAATTTCTTGCCAATAGTTAAACTGGCGGTGTTGTAAAACTGCTTGTATGTAGGGAATCTATGAGAAAATGAAACCAATTTCTACTTATTTTATAACTCCCCAATCAATCTTGAACTGACTGAATCTAATGTATCTAATCAAGTTTCCGATGCAAACATACAAGCTCATGTTGTTCTTGAGCACTGAAGTGTCTAATGAACAATTTGCTAATGAAGGATTTGATGCAAACATTTTACATGCTCCTGGTTATGAACATATAGTGTCTAATGGGGATCTAATGCAAGCATTTTGAAAGCTCATTGAAGGATTTAGTGTCTAATGATGATCTACTATGTTGAGAGAGCAGATATTTGCGGGCATTGATGACAAGCAAATTATAGTGCATTTTCATAGCTTGAGGAAGCGTCGAGGCCATCTACGGAAAGTCCCGTATAATGACAACATAGAATAAATACTTTTCTAATCTGTTGTTTGAAACTATTGGCATACTGTGCAGGATAGATATATTGATATGCAGTTTGCGCCTTGGTTATCGTGCAATTACACTTGATATTTTCAGCAAGAGAGCGAATAATTCAAGCGGTACAGACCATGTTTGTAGTCCTTGTACACCATGTTGCATTTTGTGTTTTTTGGTGCTTGCATCATTTAGTGTTTATAATCTGAACTACTTTGGATAATTAGCTGGTTTTCAAAGTGCATGTAGGTTCACATGTCTCAAGTTATGTTGATTTCTGGAGTGCAAGTGCCTTCGTATTTTTTAAGTTAAATATTAGCCCTGGTAACTTGAATTAGTGGATCAGCCACTTTGCACACAAATCATACACGAATGCGGTCTGAATTAAATGAAATGCAAGGACTTACGCTAGCTTGTTGTGCAGGCTCCTGCAGCTCTTCTTGCGCTTGGGATGTTCCATGTACAAGTCCATGTTACCACTTGCTTGGATGTGCAGGCCTTGTGCTCCTTGCATCCCCTCTGGATTTTGAAGCGGCAAATGGTTGATCAAATCAGAGGAATCGACCTTGATGTTGTGCGGAGGACAAATACTTACAAGGTTATCTGGTGTGTGCGGGATGTGTACCAGATCCCATAGCACCGTCATGCTTCGCTAAAAATGGATTTGCTTGTTTGGATGATATCTCCGAAGAAATAAGAGTTAAAGTCGAGTTGCATAGGCGTTTAAGCTAAGAAGCGGTGAAAGGATATCAAACATCGTCGAAGCGATTGCACAAGGGGTGATGTGTGGATACCTAGTTCGGGCGGCGTTTAGGCATGCTCGCCTAGCTAGAGTCTTGGTCACTTGAGCCATTGAGTGATGCCTTTGGCGTTAGCTGGCAGCGCATGGATGCAGATCTTGAGTCGCGATGGGCGCTATGATGCCTTTGGGCGAGACCGTTGGTGAAGCCCCAACGCCCTCGAAGCGGAGGTGCGACGATGTGCTTTCGGTGAAGTAGCCCGGTGAGCTGGGAGACATCGTCATTGAAGCGCACCTGATGCGGTGGAACTTCGGTGTCTGTGAGGCACGTCGGTTGCGATGGCGGCGTTGTCGGTGGACCACCGGTCGCGGTGGGCGAGGCGTGAATCACGGTAGCTCGGTGCGTGGTGAAGCGCGACCGTCGTCTTCGTCGTCGTCGTCCGACACGAGGTGGCGAGCGGTGGGGAAAGAGGCGAGGCGAGGTCGATTTGAGGTTGGCGGCGAATTAGGGATTTGAGCAATCTGGGTGCGGAAGGGGCGGTGGAGAAGAGAGATTTTGCAGGGCTGGAATTGGGGCGCGGATATTTCAATCTGAAGCGTGGAAGCGCGAACTTATATTGTCATCGTCCTTTTTTTTGGGGAGGGTGGGTGGCTGGGTGCTATCGTCGATCGACTGCGAGACCACCCAGCAGGACTATCTTGATGCCTTAAGGCACCTGCCTTTGTGTCCATGACATGTGGGCCCAACAGTTCTTGGCCCACATGTCGATCCTAAAAGCGATTGCCTTTAAAACACCGAAGCAACGTCGACCCCGACACGACCTTGGTCTGCCTGGTGCGCCTACATTTGAGAATGCAAACGAATCTTCTTTCATTTGCAAACGAATCTGTATGTATTACCATGGCCGTGTTTTCCTTGCAATAATTAGTTATTCGAAACGAGATACTCCATCCTTTCACTTTTGTAAGTCGTTTCAGACAACTTAAAATGAACTGTTTTGCACATTGTTTGAAATGTCTTCAAGGCCTTATAAAAGTGAACATATGGAGTACTACAAATTAATTAATACGGAGTTATTTGAAAAAAAATTGAAACGATACCCACGCTAACGTGGATTAGAGTGTGTGTCACATAATTACTAATTTTAATTAGAGTGTGTGTCACGTAGTTAGATTTTTGAATTAGAGTGTGTGTCATGTAGCGATCTCAAATTCTAACGTGGATTTTGCATTTCACTGTATCCATGCTACTTTTTTAATACAAATTCATATGTATATGATGAACACCATGGTAGTGAGAAATTTTTTGGATGGATTCAAACATATAACCTACAGAATAGCACACAAATTGAGTCAATGTCAACTTTTTGAAACTTAGTACGACACGAATTCGAAATAATTACCCGTATGCCTGGTCCTCGGTTCAAATCTTGCAATGTACACCAAATTGAAATATCGATATTAAGTCTCGTACTATGTACATTCAAATATTGTTTTAGCCCCCCTTTAAGCGCTACATACTTCTGTATCGGTCAATCTTCCTCTCTAACCACCTTAGGAAGCTATCGGTTTCCAACACCGTTCATTCTTTCTCTCCATGTTTGATCTCTAAGTCTCTCAACTACACAACCCCTTTTTCCACTCTGTTACCAAATGTATTTACCTACTTTTCGCCATTGCACCCCATGCAGAGCTCTCTCTCTCCCCCCTCTCCCTCTCACCCTCTCGCTAACTACATGCATTTCCTATCTAGCCCCCAAACCTCTCATGCTTGCAAAACACGTTGTATATCTAGGTCACTCCCTCGAGACTGTCTCACTCTTTCTTCACATGCAGTGGCCACACTCACTCAATCTCGCTCTCTTTATCTGAGTCTTGTTTAACCTCGTTTTCTTTCACACACAAATGATATATCTCCCTCTTTGGGCCTCGATCGACACACTCTATACTCTCTCACATGATTGTCTATCTAGGCCAGTCCATCAAGCCGCCGCCACTCTTTCGACCTCATGGTGGGCCACGCTCACTCAATCTCTCTCTCTCTCTCTCTCTCTCTCTCTCTCCGTATGTCTCGATTGACCTCGCTCTTTCTCGAAAAACCATATATCACCATGTTTGAGCCCAATTGACCTATTCACATTGTATACTCTCTCACGCACATCGTCTATCTAGGTCACTCTCTCCAACCCGTCTCACTCTTTCGATCGCTTGGCGACCCTATGTGATCGGTTGACCTTGCTTCCTCCACGCACAAAATATATCTACGTCTGCGTGACTGGATCATCCCTCACCCTTGCCAAAAGCTCAATCGGACAATATCTCTCGGAGCATATACATTTGTTCAATGAATGTCGGACCACACTCACTTTGTCTCTCTATCTATATGTCTCTCGATTGACCTCGCTTTCTCACCCATATCTTCCACGTGTTGAAGCTACTACCTCTCCATCCCTCATAAGCGGAGCTATTTACATTCGAGGGCACTCCAACCTTGGATTATTTTGTGTAGGAATTTATTGCGGTCGGTTTAGATTATATTTTCGTAGCATTTGGCCCACAACTACTCCAAACACCGTTACAACCCAGGCAACTCCCCAAGTTGATTTCCCTCTGGCTCGGTCATCGCTCTCTCGCACGTCCTTTCTCGCCTTCAACATCGCACCATGGTATTATTGAAAAAACTATGTTGTTCTCTTTAATTATTATAAATAACTTACAAAACTACACACCGATAGTCCACTTGGAATGGAACAAATTTCGACCCACAAATTAAAGTGCTACAAACTACACACCGAGGGGCCCACATGTCATGAAACAAATTTGGACCAATATACAAATTAAAAAATAAAGGACGAGGATCGAACATGCGACCGGGCCTTCAAGCCGCACGTCAATAGGCAACATACGTAGAATAGAAATGTTTGTTGTACCCCCTTTGTTCACATAATGTTTTATATTACCATAGCCTAATTAATGGATAACATGTAATATTATTTTTAGTACTATTCGCCTTCACTTGCTGGTGGGTTCCATGTGTGCTCTCTCTCTCTCCTCCCCTTCTGCGTTTAGACACACGGGCAAACATGAAGAACTTCATGAGGCGATGTTGCCGTTGACCATATCTGGGCGCGTTCACAAGTCACGGCACCAGTTTCACGTACTAGCAGCACTAGTCGGTGTGTATGCGTGCAATGCGTTAATTTGGAAGTATATGAAGTGCATGCGGATATTAACTAATAGGATATTATTTGTGTGTTGTCATGTGATTAGCACTATTTTTGGCATGAAATTAACTGCATGCTAAGCGTGTTGGCGCTTCGACATTGAAGCAGTCTAGGTGGTTCGATGACAAGGAATACATGTGGCTTGATGGCGTTTTATATTTAATTTGATCTGGCTCTAGCAGAACATTCAATCGATCAAACCACACATTTCGTTCAGTCGACTCCGACTTTAAATTATCTGACGATCGATATAAAATAAGCGGAAATGATAAGCGTTCGGATTTTAAGCATGGATCGAACGTTTTCATAACAAATTAGATTATCTTGGCGGCGGCGAAGCGTCTCGCGGTGGAAGCGGCTCCTCTGCCGTGCTCGTGTGTCGTCAGACCCTTGACCGGCGGCGACAATGGCGTCTTGCACCATTGTTGGCGTACTCTGGACATTAGCCTAGCTTCAAGGAAGGCCAAAATGTTACGGACTTGAGCGAAGTCAACTGGCGGGAGGAGGCGGCTGGCGTTAGTGCCGAAGCGGTCGACGGCGGGCATTCATGCCGCTGAGAAACCTTGACACCAGCGGGACAGGCGCGCTATCAGCGGTGCGGCGGAGACATTCATAGTCACGGGCACCGCACGGCGCTTTGTCGATGCATCTTGCGACGCGCATCGCTGGCAGTGCTGCAACACCGGCGGCGTGCGCGTCGATTACTACGCAGCGCATGCGCTAGCAGGTGCCAGCGCGTGAAAGTCGGCGGGGACCTCGTGGAACCCGTGGCATCAAGCTTCGGTGACAATGTGCGGCTCCCAGCCCATCAATGCCGCGGGGATGAGCAGCAGCGATCGAGGCGACGGAGCCGAGCAGGGGCGGGGACAGGCGTGGTGTCTTCCCGCAAGGCCAGTTCAAGCTCGTCCCAAAGCGCCTTATGTTCTTGAGACTCCAGCTGGGTGTTTTCCTCAGGAAACTAGAACACTAAGGGCAGACCATCGTGATGCGGCATGGCGTACGTTTAGGTCAGGCAAGTTGGAGGTAGACGACAGGAGAATCGGAGAGGAAGAGAGAGGATTGTAGCGATACCGGGTAGTGCGGGGTTGATTTTAAACTCCGGCGCCACCGACATTAAAAGTGGGAGCAGTTGGGACGACGGTGGGCGGCGGAGCTGGTCAAAGGCTCGCCTCCGGTGAGTCACTGTGATCTGCTCATGAGCCTCCCACGACAACCGGCGCAGCGATCGCTCGCCGCGCCTCCCATTGACTCACATGCTTGCTGGGGCGGCACTGCCGATGAAAGCGGGGACTCGTGGCGGCGTGTGGCATACGGTTTCAATAGAAAGCGTTCACCTTAACGTGACAGGTCTTTCTTCCAAAATACCTTGGCTCTTCATTTGTGCAACTTGTCATAAGCAGCTTGTCTCGAATTGAAGAAAAAACTTACGAAGTAATATTTGTGCCATATCACGTGACCATCCTCAGTTTCAAGAATTTATGCTCACTTTTGGATTTTCTGAAATTTAAGATCCAGGATTCGAAACAATATCATAACCTGCATCATGCAATAAATTTTCAAGCCATATATCTGATCTGTTGTATTTCTTAAGAAAGGATTTGGTCAAACATTTTTCTTACTTAGACTTCAGACAAGTTATATATGCAGAGTAAAAGGATAATCCCTCTGTATTAGTGCATTGCCTGATATATTAACTCAATTACTAGGCATGAAAAAACGGGCTCAATTCTGTGTTCATCCTGGTGTAGTAGTAGTACTAGGCAATGCAGTTGACGGGTGACCTTGACGAGCGGCGATCGAGGGAATGGAACCGTGCTCGGCACGGTAGGTAGTGTTGTCTAGTTACTAAAGCATCCCTCCGTTGTTCATCGGTAGTTATTATGGACCGGGGACAAGAGGGGAATTTCCTAGGGCTGGAATTCTGGCCGCCAGATATTTTGACTTGAAACGCCGAGGCTCGACTGGTTGGGGTTTCCTAATGTGCGTACCACGCACGCCACTGAAGGACACGAGCCCGGTTTTTTTTGGATCAACACGAGCCAAGGTCTGGCTAGTACATCGTTGGGTCCTACCATTCAAGAATACAATAGGAACCTTTTAAATTGCCGAACGAATCTATGTGTATTACAATACCCGTATTTTCCTTGCAAATACTAATCTCAACGTGGTAATTGATTTATGATGAGTTGTTGAATTAGAGTGAGTTTGTGATATAGTGATCTCAACGTGGATTTCACATTTCATGGTATCCCTAGTAAGTTTTCCAATGCAGATTCAAATTTAAAAGATGAACAATACAAAGGTGAGAAAACTTTGTATGTATCAAGCATGTGACCACACACACACACACACACACACACACACACACACACACAGGGACACACACGAACAAACATAACGACAATCCAATAAGTATAGTGCATCTATTTTTCCAAACCATGCATGTATGACACGAATTCAAAAATACTCCTTCTATTTCTAAATACAAGTATTTTAGAGAGTTCAACAAGTGACTACATATGGAGCAAAATGAGTGAATCTAGACTCTAAAATATGTCTATATACATCTGTATGTGCCAGTCCATTTGAAGCCTCTAAAAAGACTAATATTTAGGAACGAAGGGAGTAAAATGTAAGACATCCATGGTCCTCAGTTCAATATTTAAAATGAACATGAAAATGAAACATGAATATTAAGTCTAGTACTACCGTACAGGAAAATTTTGTGTTTAGGCGGAGCTATGATTGTCGGGGGTCAACCCCTCGACCTTAGATAAAATTGTGGAGCTATGTTTAGGATTGTTTAAATTATATTTGTCCCCACCCTCCCAACCACCGATTGGTTCTGCACCCCCCACCCCTCCTCACTGGGAGAATATCATGTGCCCCCATACCTTAGATGCTATATGCCGATACGAGTTGCTTGGAGCTTGTAGATCTGAGATATAGCAGCTCACATGATGTGTCTTAATATTTTGCAGAAACCTTGATGAGTTTGAGAATTGCACACAATTTGTACAAAACTACTTAGATGCCCTTTGATCCCATATCCAGCGACCTCGAAGCTCGTATCACTTTAGCATCTAAGATGAAGGAGGACATCATACTCTCACATGTAAGAATATCATGTGCTACCACACCTTAGATGATTTGGTGATACAAGCTCTTGGGCGTTGGTTTGTGACCCAACACCTCCTCGGTGGCTCGAATGGTTTTTTGCGAAAAAGCCCCAAAAGAGTTCGACCACTGCTTACAAGCACAAAGACTGATCGAGATGCCATTGGATCTCAGATCAAGCGACCTCAAGCTTGTATCACCGTAGCATCAAGCTGCGATAGCACCTTATGTTTTCTCGCACGGGAGAGTATGAGGTGCTCCCTTGCCGTAGATTCTATGGTGATCTGAGTTCACTGAGATCTAACGGCCCACGATGGGATGTTTGAATGTTTTTGCAATATACAGCTGATAGAGTTTGGGAAATGCATGAAAGTACAAGTACTACGCATGTGCCATCGACCCGATGATCATCGACCTAGATGCGCATATCGCCGTGGCGGGTAATTAAGCTACGGGGAGCACCTAATATGAGCACCGGGGAGCCGTTGGATCGAAGATGTAGCGGCACACATGAGGCCCGAATGTTTTATTTGCAACAAAAACCTTTGGAGAGTTTGGAAATTGCGCATAATTACAAAGACTACTCCCAAGCCATTGGATCTCACTTCCAACGGTGTAAAACTTCGTATCACCATAGTATCTAAGCTATGGGGTGGATGTGATATTCTATGCGCTGTCATTTTGTTAAGTAAACTTGCAAAATCGTGTAACTCGTGCGTTACTTGTCTAACGCGCAAAGTGTTTGTTCAAAAAACCATCCTACACTGAAATATCGGAACAACACACGGGGGTCCCACTTGTCATTAATCAAATTTGGACCTAAAACTAACAAATATTTAAGACGAGATTCGAACTGGCAACCTGGACTACAAAGCGTAAGTCGATAGCCTGAAAAAACAAATGGTGGTTGGCTTTATCCCATAACTTGATTTTATACAGTACTTGCGTTGAGTAGAGTAGAGGGAGTGCCTCGTCAACACGTGCATGACCGTTGTCTCACTTACCGGTGGGTCCCAGGTCTGCGATCTCAATCTCTCTTCTCTCCATCGTCTAACCTTTGCACAGGCACACATGAAGAGCGACGCTAGCTTGCCGTGGTTTTATTACAACTAAAAAAAGCTTGGAAAATAGAAGAATCGCCTAGAACAAGAGACGTTGTGGCTGGTCGAGACGGAGCTAACCACATCTATCCTCCGTGCCACATTTGCATGATGAAGCTGTGTGGCTAGTGGGGAGTTTTCGACCGACTGGCTGGGTCCCGAGGTCGAACCATAGGTACTACGTCTGATACAGTATATTTTTACAGGCACATTTTTCCTCCGTGCCGAGAAGAGGCACACCCTACCGCGCGGTTTCGGGGTCCTCTCGGGTGGTGCACGCATATATTCTTCCTGACGTGGGATGCCCTAACACGCGTTTTCTGGGTCCTCCTCGGTCGTAGCGCCGAAGCAAGTAAATGAGTCGTCAAATCACGAAAGACCACCTTTCCCGCCGAGTACATGAGTGGGCTAGCTAGTTGGGCTAGTTCGACCGATTAGCAAGGCCGCCGCCACATTTGTTTTTTTACCCCTTTTTTTATCTACTTGCCGGCATGTAAATTTAAATATCCACCACGGCATTGCTCTGGTGTTTGGGTGCGGCAGGATTTTAAATTTTTTGATTGACGAGAGGAGGCGTGGTAGGATTTTAAATTTTTTGATTGACGAGAGGAGGCGCGGCAGGATTTTAAATTTTTTGATTAATGGGAGCAGGCGCGGCAGCAATTAGTCATGATGACTCCGCTTGTAAACACCCACTGCTCCCTGATGTGAGAAGTCGTCGACTGGTGTTTTACCGTGGTGAAAACCAAAAGATTCCCCGCTCCCTCTGCCTTCCCGTAGATTGCATTGCCTTTCAGCCGTTTCGCCCCCTTTGCTTCCTCTCCCCATTGCTTCTACCTGATGCCATGGCGGCATAGCAGATCACGGAGTCCGAGGTGAGGCGCCTGACACAGGAGCTCCATGCCAAGGATGCAGAGCTCAGGGCTAAGGACGTGGAGCTCCGTGAGCTCAAGGAGGATAGGAGTGCCATGCTCCTCCGTTATGTGTGGGAGTTCACAGAGCTTCAAAAGCGGCAGGCGTCCACCACAAAGATGCTCAAGGCGTCGGTGGCGTTGCTGCAGAAAGCGGGAGATACGATAGGCCGTCAGGGTAGCCGGCCGAGCGCGGGCGCTAATCGTGGCGAGGTCAGGATCGCCTCACCACTTGGTGAACCAAGTTGCCACACACGTGTTGCGGCTGCGCGATTCCTACCGTCGTGCCAGGGCAACTGAGGGAGTCCTGGACTAGGGGGTGTCCGGATAGCCGGACTATCGTCACGGCCGGACTCCAAGACTATGAAGATACAAGATTGAAGACTTCGTCCCGTATCTGGATGGGACTTTCCTTGGCGTGGAAGGCAAGCTTGGCGATACGGATATGTAGATCTCCTACCATTGTAACCGACTCTGTGTAACCCTAACCTATCCGGTGTCTATATAAACCGGAGGGTTTTAGTCTGTAGGACGAACAACAATCATACCATAGGCTAGCTTCTAGGGTTTAGCCTCCTTGATCTCGTGATAGATCTACTCTTGTACTACCCATATCATCAATATTAATCAAGCAGGAGTAGGGTATTACCTCCATCGAGAGGGCCCGAACCTGGGTAAAAATATCGTGTCCCTTGTCTCCTGTTACCATCCGCCTAGACGCACAGTTCGGGGCCCCCTACCCAAGATCCGCCGGTTTTGACACTGACAGCGACAATGACGGCCGTCGGGCTAAGCCAGTTCGACCACCCGGTCGACTTCAACGAGCTGCGGCTTCCTGACCTGGTCTCCTTCTTCACCTATATCTCCGAGGAGCTAAGCCGTCTCCACGCGATGGTGGGGGCTGAGCTGGACAAGGAGGGGTTGCGGGCTGCCGTCGCCGTTACCGGGCAAATCCTTTCAGGGCTCCATCACCGGAATCCATTCGTGCCTTTGGACGCCGTCTTTGACGAGCCAGCTCCCGTCGACCGGGAGCGGGCTCTGCGGGCGGTTGCACCCTACATCACCAACGTCGTGCGCCTCGAGAAGCAGAGGGACTTCGGTGGTGTTTAGGCACAATCTGCATGGGCATGTCCATGTCTTGGTGCAACATGACCGTTGGATCAAACTCAGACGGTGCAGATCAGTCACTGTAGCACAAAGCATGTGGTTGTGTTTGGTTGCATTCTCATCTCAATATAGTTGTTTCCTCTTCGTGTATTTTTGTCAACTTACTAGTGTGGACTCCTCCACCCTTCATGCACTCTCCCAAACACCCAAAAGTGGGTCGAGAAGGGAACTTTTGCTCCCATCCCGTGCACCCTTCATACACCCTGCCTAACACTATTCGTGCTTCATATGGTTCATGTTTCGTGGAGTACTGTAGCACCGTACTCTCCGTGCGTTGTAGACCTAGTTCTGTTAACATTGATCTCACCGTTCATTCTCGACCAGACAGTCGAAAAAGCAGTACTATGTAACATATAGGAGTAGTTGACATGCGCACAACATCATTTGTTATCGTCATATCTTACTACACTAGCAACAAGATTGTGTAGTACTGACGTATGAACCACTGCACATGCCTAGTAGTAGGAGCACTGTGTATGTTCAAGTGGCTGCCGTGTTTCGCACTCCTCCGTAGTAAGAGTGGAAACACTTGTTGTAATCATTTTTTTCTTCAGAATGAAAAATTGTGGACACACTCTACCGTGCCGATCCTCCTCCAGCCATGCACTAAATTACTCACTTTCGCCGACGTGTGGGACAGCCAGCACCTGGATCCACCAGCCATGCACTAAATTACTCCGTAATAGAGTGATGGTAGACTACCCCGATCGAACCGCCGCAATAATGCCCAATGAGCCGTCAAATCAACAAACCCCCTCCTTTCCAGCAGTAAGTTGGACGGACGAAGCAACCATCATTTCACTCTTCTCTCTCAGCTTCCTCTCTTGAAGAAAACGCCCACTCGCTTCGCTTCTCCCTCATCTCATTCCTCCTTTCACTCTTCTCTCTCAGCTTCCTCTCTTGGATGGACGCCGGAGCACCGGCCGACGTGATGTCTATGGCTCTGGCCACAACCGTCGAGGCTCATGGTACGAAGAAGCGCAAGCACCCCGCCGAGACTACCGTAGACAAGCTCAAAGCCATCGCCGTGTCCAAGCCCCCCTCTCCAAGATCCCTCATTAAGCAAGTCCAGGTAATGTCTCTTGTGGACGATCTTTTTCTCGATCTTGATCGTGTTTTTTCATCTAACACGCAGTACTAGTACTGGTAGTACAACTTTCTGGGTAATCTTGCATGTGATTTTAGTGTGCCAAATGACGGTTCTAAATTCCTCTTTTGACCAAAACATGCGAGAGGTTGACACTGATTTCTTATAGATTACTTTCAACTACTCCCTCTGTCCCAAATTTCTTGTCTTAGACTTGTCTAGATACGGATGTATCTAATACTAAAATGTGACTTTATACATCCGTATCTAGACAAACATCTGTATCTACACAAATATAAGATAAGAATTTTGGGACGGAGGGAGTACTTTATGAACATCAATGCTACCATTTAAGAGGGTATATTTGCCTCAGTAACTTGTGTTATGGATATTGCATGTAATCCCTCTGCTCTCATGCCTTTGAAAACATGTTCTAGTGTCTTTGTTCACTCATTTCTGTGTGTATATGTAGTCATATATGGAGTATAATATCGAAAATCATCTTATATTTCTGAACGGAGGTAGTAATAAAATATGGTTTCTGTTTGAATTAGAACCAGGTCCGCGGTGGAGATGAAGTTCTCAAAGTCATGCCGTGTGAACTGGAAGACCTAATGATGAGTTCTACTGCTGAACTATCCAGTTGTTGTGTCCTTGTCGCCACGTGTCCTGAACTAGTGTTTTCCTCTAGCATTGTTGTCAGGCGTGTTCTCGAGGCTGTACTTGACCACAACAATTTCCTGGTTGTGCCTTCGATTACGAAGGGTGTGGTTTTTGTAAAGCTTCCCACCAATCTGATGCGGCCTGTCTTCATCATCATGTTTATGAGTGGAAATACCACTCTGTTAGGTTCTCCAAGGTTGACAAGATGGTGATGGTGCATGTAGACATCTCACACGAAGTCCATGACCTAGTCAGTTATGCGGGTTTCATCCCTTAGGTTGGTGGCAAGAAATAGTCTGCAGAGTTTAATTAGTGCAACTGTGCTTGTCTGTAGTAAGTACTATTGTTCAGTACTTGATTTGTGATTGTGAACCATGTATTATTTATTAGTACTGCCGCTTTTGGTGTGTGGTCAGTCCTGAGAACGGTCTATGTTAATGTCTGCCCACTCAATTCAGTTTGTATATTTTGAAGTATCCAGATTATACTTTTTGTGAGGACGGTTTATCAATTATGGTTACACTCCAATATCTATATGCATTGCAGGGTTTATCGCACCAACCAGGATTTCCAGTCCCATAGATGTTCGGTCCATACGGTTTGTCACGACCTTTGGACTGTCCTGCCTGTGGGAATAGGCGGGGCCCCTGCATGCCACGCGTAGTTGGACGATCAATCTTCTGTTTAGTACTTCAACATAGTGATTTCCTGGTAAGGATTCGCTCATGTCACATCAAGTAAATCTTATTGATTTACTGTCTAAATCTTATTGATTTAATGTCATGTTTTCTTTCTTTTCCTGCAATTTTACGATGCAGGTTTTGCCATGTGACATTCATCACAGAATAAACCATTTGGTTTTCTCTACGATGGCTATTTTGCAGGTTTCACTTATTATGTAGTGTCGATGCTTGAAGGCACCGTCCATCACTTGTATTCTTGGAAAAATTGGATCGATCACATTGTCTGCAGTACAACACTACTAGAAAAATGGCTATAGCCAATATCCCTATTAGTGACGCACCATGGTGGTGGTGCGCAACTGCTATATAGCAGTGGCGCACCAGAAGTAGGTGCGCCATTGTTATTTTTTTAGTAGTGGCGCACCTTTAGTCCAATGCGCCATTGCTATTTTTCTCCTAGGACCACCCCCTTCCCCAGGTTTACCAATGGCGCACCTATGCCAGGTGGGCCATTGCTATTTTAGATAGCAATGGCACATCTACCAAAGGTGCGCCATTGGTAAGCCTGGCGAGGTGGGCATTTTTGTGTAGCAATGGCGCACCACCCCCTGGTGCGCCATTGCTATGTGCTGCACCGACCGGCCCTGATTTGAGAGAATCCAATCCAACCAAAGCAACACAACACAACGCTTCCTCCTCCTCTCCCCTCGAATCGATCCCCTCCAAACCCACCGCCGCCGTGGACTTCCTATCCCCATCCCCACCGGCGTTCTCGTCTCCTCTAGCCTCGAGACTGACTGGAAGCAACCGAGGGAGGTAAGATGCATGCATATTCAACTTGTTGGTTTTCCAAGTTTTTGTTTAATCAACTTAGGGGTCGACACGGCCGGCGTTCTTTGGATGGCATGGCATGTCACGCCTGTGCACAAAGTCCTGTATGTAGCAATGGCGCAACTTAGTGGATCCTTTTAATTTAGGATCTATTCTCCTACTCTCTGAATATTGTTTCCATAAGCTCCATTTTATCTTGATTACCTCAACTTGTACAATGTTAAGTGAGTTATCAAAGCGGTGAATTACTGTATTTTGTACAATGTTGGTTAACACTTAACTTGACTATTCTTCATTTTGAAACATTAGCCGGCAACTTCTCCGACATGCTGCTCATGACCACCTCCCCAACCAGATACTATTGGTAAGCTCTCTCTTCTCCCCCTCCATCTATTTGCTATGCACACATGTATGCAAGATGGAAATCCATCTATTTAACTCGATTTTGCTGAAAAATGTTTCTTTTTATCCTGTTGGATGTGTAGGCGATGAGGGAAGTATGGATGGTAATTTTGTTTCACTCAATAAAATCCTTGTGTGTGCTAATTATGCATTGGCAGTAGGCAGTAGACTTAGCCATTTGTCGAGATGAGGACCCTATGACACAGCGAGCCGCACTGGACGGTGGCGCAATGCATGAGGTACAGAACTTAAACTACTTCATCGTCACATCAATTACAACGTTTATGTCACCAAATAGTTAATTTCTTCGGAATAGAGCATGTCTCCTTGGGCTAAACTGTAACAAAGTTCAGAATATTAAAGTTTAGATTATTAACCTTAACTTTCATTTATCAAAGATTTGCACACTTTGTTTTGGATCCACACACCTAGGCTCGTCTAATGTGATCGGATCTGGCCAGATTCCTTTTGATGCATCACCTGTTACTCTTTTCGGTGAATTATGTTAGTAGTAATCTTGATTAGCTAGTTGCATGTGTGTTGTTAGCAGGATTAGCTTGGTCGTAGCTTAGGTCAACTGGTCAAGCATGTAAAAGCTGAGGACTGTGTTGACTGAATAATTAAGTTCTTCTGACAGGGAACTATGCATCCTGAATGGCATAGACTCTTGGCTTGATGAAATGACCCATGTCTATGATTCAAGGTATCTTAGATCTTTGATGTCAGATGCAAATAATTGCTCAGTTTCACTTCTCTGCAATGTTCATTCTCACATATTTCTATCATTCTTTGCAGGGATAAAGTAAAGAAAAAGAAGAAAAGATTAGTAGAAGATTAGTTTTAGAATTTTCTTTTATTTCCTTGTAAATTTTCTTTTGTTGGATACTTGTAAAGACATTGTAATATTCTTACTATAATAAAAATTATGATTCTATTTCATTTTTTGTTTTTAAATTATTTTTCCTTATAGGTTGTTTTCTGTAAATTTGGATTTTTTTTGTTTTCCGAATACATTACTAGTGGCGCATTTTAGCCCTTATTAGTGGCGCACCTTCCTTTATTACTAGTGGCACACCTATAAGGTTATTAGTGGCGCACCTAGAGGGAATACTAGTGGAGCACCTAAGGGTTAGTAGTGGCGCACTAGAGGTGCGTCATTAGTATCTGGTATACTAATGGCGCACCTGTGGTGCGCCATTAGTAAAAAATTCTAATGGCGTGATGCTAGTGGCGCACCTGTAGTGTGCCATTAGTAGCGAAACAGGTGCGCCAGGTGCGCCACTAGCAGGCCATTTCCTAGTAGTGCAAGCTGAATCCCTATGATGAACTACAGTTTGGTTTAACAAAAAACGCCACAATTAGTCCTTCTTGCGTTTAAAAGAAATGAAGAAAAAAAAGGATCATGGTCACGGATCCTAGTCAAGTTAGAAAGCTGATCATAGCAGACCAGACACGGTCGCCGCTGTCTCGCACAGATCGATCACCGACAGTTGCTCTAGCACTCACAGCGGCAGCAGCTCATTCTGATCCAGCTGAGGATTGAGCATCGACCGCATCAGCGGATCAGTCTGATCTACCGGAGGATCAGGCATCGAGACCGGCACCTGCTCCGACACCGGCACCAGCTCTACAAGGAGCACCATCTCCGTCGGCGCGGGCGGCTTCGCACCTGCACCAACACTTGCACTTGCATCTGCTCCGGCTGTGCGGTTGCACCGATATGATGGGCTGCATTTAGCACTTCATATACAAAAGTCCTTACAAAACCGACATGTCCACCTTCTTGGTAAGCATTGGCCGCCCAAGTGCTTCGTTCTTTTTCTTTCCATGTTGTTTCACATGATTCGCTGTGTTGATCTAACTTTTGGGTATGTCTTCTTGTTTGCAAGCAGAGAATTCCTAGAACAACGATGGATTCGTTCATCAATCCGGCGACCATGCGGTCAAGTTTAAACACCATCGCAGCCTTGGTGTGAATGAACCTGCTCAATATCTGATAAGTACAAAGGATGGTCGCATGATGATTGATGCTAAAGGATGGTCAAGGTTCAAATCTAAATCATATCTTGCGGTGGGGATGATGACAAAATCGAACTTTCTCGGCAAGGAGAGCTGGTCCAAATCAACTTTGAAATTCTTGATGGCAGCCGCATAGCTGCGAACTGATCTATCCTCCGAGAGATTTTGATGTAATAATCTGGCATTGTGAAACAAGTGTCTTGTGTGTATAAGTAGTACGACAGTATTATTTATCACATGGTATATCGTTGGTAGAATTGCAACTCTGATTTCATTCCAACAGCTGCCGTGCTTTATTCAATTTTGTGTATTCGCCTTGCGACAGCATCTAAAACCAGCGATGTACCGATCGCTTGCAATATGAAAAGCGCAGAGGTAGAACACATGGGCCCCAAACATGCAGAATTGGCCTGCATGCCCAAAGTCGAACCGTGAGCCTATCTGAGTATTATATTCTCAGCTGAACCCCCATAAAAAAAGCTGAACCCCCATAATGCCCGTGCGTTGCAGAGGGAGTATATTTCTCGGCAAGGTGAGCCTGTGATGTAATAGATTTGTATATTTCTTTACAGAAAGAGTATCTCTCTATCAAAAAAAAATATTTATGCGTAACTAGTTGCTCATGTCTTTCTACTTCCTTTCGCTGATATGTGGGGCAACCGGCAATGGGGTCCACGTGCCATATGCACAAATTAGAGTGCACAACTTCACGGTAGACACACCCGGTCGTGGCGCGCGATAATGCCCAATGAGCCGTCAAATCACAACCCCCCTTTCCGGCTTAAGCGATGGCTGGGCGGACAAAGCGGCAATATTTCACCGGGCTGAATCCCTTCTCCCTCGTCGATTGTTCGAGAAAACCCCCCCTCGGCGATTGCATTGGGTTTTCTCATGGAGAACCAGTCGAATTCTTCATCCATCCCGATAAATCCAAGTCCCTTGGTCGCGGGTAATCCTAGGATGGCAGCCGCTGCTAGTTGATGCATTTTCTTCCCTCTCAATCTAGTGTGTTTCATTTGCAGTGCCCAAAGTGCGAGTACCCTACAGGTTTCTGCGCCCTCGGCGAGACGCCACACTTGTTCCTTCTCATCCTAACATAGCAATTTGAAACACGCACAGTATGTTCGTAGAATCCTCTTTTCTATCCGGGAGGGTGGGGGTTTTTTGAACATGCTGTGTTCTCATATTATTTTCCCTCCAGTGTATTATTTGCTCTGCCAGAACACATGTACTCAAGATGCTCGGCCTTGCCATAACTGAATACACTAGTTTAATGGTCACAGTGAAGACAAGCCATGTATATAAGTTCCGAGTTGGGTTCATGAACCAAGAAGATCGATGCTTTTTTTATGGCCGAACTTGGATAAACTTTCTCAAGTGTTACGGACTGAAAGTTGGCGCACGAATGTTGATGGAAATAGCAGAACCTGGTCTCATCTTCACTGCGATCTTCCACCCGGCGTCTTTCAATTGTTCATCCATGTTAGTTTTGTATCTGGTTCTTGCTTGTTGCCTCGATTACTTCTTAATCCACCTATTCTGTCTAACTAATCACAATTTAACTTTAGAAGTAGCAACGAATCTCTCACGAAGATGCTACTTCTAACTAATATTTTCTTATAATTGGTGGCACGTGTAGGTTTTTTCAGAGTTAAGCAGTCTGCTCGTTTGTTACTCTGTAATAACTCGACTGTTACTAATGGCACTGAAGTTGACTGGATCGACATCCACAAGTTCCTACACTTTATTGATCGTCTTGAGGTCCTTGTGGGGCGTTTAAATGGTGGAAGGCCACGTGGGATATGTGTGCCACTGTTGCACTCATTGAAGAGGTCCAACTGTGTCGAGAAACTTATGGTACAAGCTGTTTTCTATTATATATGTTGTTCATAAACTATTGCTTATACACAGTTTTACAGTTGTGATCTTCTTGAAACAGGAACTGCCGAGTTCTATTGTTCCTATACAGATGCCTGACCATGGTCGAGTCGGACTTGCGCTTGGTCACAACATGATGTTTATGTCGACCTACTCAATTCCCCTTGGAGGTGAAAAGATACTTATTCATGGGTGGTCTCAAATAATGAAGGCCCGTCCATCTTGGAGAATAGGACAAAAGATTATGTTCATGCTTTTCCATGGCTCTAAAGTGAATATCCTGTTTATTGACCACGTTGCGAGATGAAGCCGCTTTCAGAAGGTTGTGGATGCGCGCGGTGGCGCCTGGGCCTTGTCCTGGGGCTTGGCGGCCTCACCCTTGGTTAGCTCAGGCAAAGTAGCACTGTTTGAGGCGTGCTTTATGCAGTTGAACCTGTATAAGTACTCATCTGCTTTCAGCTTTGGTTGTTGTAAGTGCCCTGCTGGTTTCATTAAGGTTGTTAAGTACTCCTGCTGCTTTTACGATGTCGTGTTTCTTGATCCTGTCTTCCTCCGGCCGCCAAAACCAAACTAGCGCCGGCGGGGCGCTTCGCTTCCGCCTCCACGGCTGGATCGCCTCGGCGCCGACGCCGCCCACCCGTCTCCTAAATCATTAACGCCGGCGTCCTCCGCGCTTTGAGTGCGCTCATCGAGCGCCGCCCTCTCGCGTTGTCAACATGGTCAACAAACAAAAGGAATCGGCAAAAGTACGTGGAGAGGATGACGGTGGGGGCCCTGCGTCGGCGTATGGAAAAATAAAATGCTTCCTCCTAGTGTTTTCCTGACATCTGGGACCCACGACATTGTGAGCGTATATAGTCAATAGACAAGAGAACATCACAAGATCGGCTGACACCTGGGACGTAGCTACTCGAGCAGTATTTTGTTTAGTTTTGTATTGTTGAGGCGGAGCAGGGTTTGAACTGGGCTGTGGCCCGTCTAGCCTAGGCTTAAATTTTATGTTCACCATGTGACCAACCCAGCTATTTTTCTTTGTGAAAATGAGCCTAGTTTATTTTTTCTGAAGAATACCCAATCCAGGCCAACTTATTTTTCTACGCCCTGATGACAAATTGGCAATTACTTTATAATTTCTGATTTTTTTTTCACATTTTAAGATTCCTCTTTCACTGGGCATTAACCTAATTTAAATATATCTTCAAAGTACTTTAAATCTGGCTCGACATTTCGGTATTAAAAATAGTTGGAACCCACAGAAATATGCGAAATTGGCACTGGCCAACAAAAAAATGACTGCAATAAATTGCATAAGAAGTTGCCATGAGCTATATATAAATTATTGAAAAAAGGGAGTGGTCTGACTTGTGGGCCTGTTTAGTTGGCGCGTGCAAGATTTTTTTAGTTATTATATACATCAACAAACGATTCTAGTAGACGTAACCGTTGGATGTCAATCCAACGGCTGTCGTGTTTCTTCAATCTCTGGTCTTCTTGCTCCAGCCGTAAAGCAGCGCCAAGGGACCGACCGCTTCCCGCCTCCGTGGCGGTGTCTTTGCCAGCAGATCTCAGCGCCCTACTACTCCCACCGCTGGCCAGGGCATCACTCTACTCACCAACACCCCCTGTTATCCTGCGGCGACGGCAGCCTCACACCGCAGCCGAACCGGCGAACCATCGTACTCCTCTCTGCGCGGGCTTCCACTGCCGCGTCTTTCCCGGCTCCGTGTTGTCCCCTTCCTTGGCCTCGCCCTCGTCCACCGCTGTGGTGCTCTCGGCGTGGCGTGGTCAATGTGGTCAACGACCGACTTCCATCGAAAGAGTACTGTACGTGGAGAGGCTGACAGCTGGGTCCATGGCAGCCGCATGGAAGTGCCTCCTTATTATGTGGAAAATAATTATTCCTCCACCTGACAGCAGGGACCCACCGGACGGGCCACCAGTATTTCGCGACAAAAACGTTTGCCCCTGACTGCTGGGACCCACAGGACGGGCCACCGTACTTCATGAAAAAAACGTTCCCCCCGCTGTCAGCTCGGACCCACCGGAAGTGCCTCCTTATTACGCACAAGAAAATGAATACCCCTGCTAGCCGGGACCCACCTTGGTGGGAGGCTGACTTAATGGGGCTACTAAGTTGGCGGGATGGATGCCTTTGTCAACTTTAGTCAATATATGAGCGATTCTAGCTCCGATGACCGTCGATGTCCATCCAGCGGCCGTAGTGCTTCTTCAACCTCTGGTGTTCTTGCTCCGGCCGCCCAGGCGGGGCGGTCGTGCCGCTTTGCTCCTGCCGCCCGTGGCGGCTGTGATGCCGGAGGCCTCACCGCCCCCTACTACTCCCACCGCTGGCCAGGCCATCCCTCTACGCACCCACACCCCCTGTTATTCTGCGGCGACGACAGCCTCACACCGCAGCCGAGCGAGTGAACCCTCATACTCTACGCGTGGGCATCCACTGCCGCGTCTTCTCTGGCTCCGCGTCGTCCCCTTCCTAGGCCTCGCCGTCGTCCACCGCCCTGGTGCTCTCGGTGCGGCGTGGTTAACGTGGTCAAGGAATGGCTTCCAACGGACGTGGACTGTACGTGGAGAGGCTGAGAGCTGGGTCCACGGCCGCAGCAAGGAAGTGCCTCCTTATTACCCGGAAAATAATTATTCCTCCACCTGACAGCTGGGACCCACCGGACGGGCCACTGTATGTCATGGAAAAAACATTTCCCCCTGACTGCTGGGACCCACTAGCTTCATCTTCGCACGCAAGGAAGTGCGTACGGGCAAAAAAAACGATTCGCCCCCCTGACTGCTGGGACCCACCAGCTACACCTTCGTACGCAAAGAAGTGCGTCCGGGCAAAAAAAACGATTCGCCCCCCTGACTGCTGGGACCCACCAGCTACATCATCGCACGGAAGGAAGTGCGTCCGAGCAAAAAAAAACGATTCACCCCCTTGAATGCTGGGACCTTGACCAGCTACATCTTCGCACGCAAGGAAGTGCCTGACAGTCGGGACCCACCTGGTCGAAGTGTACGTAGCGTTGTCATTCTGGTCGCGAACATGTACGTACATACTGGTCGTTGTAGAGGCGCGCACATGTCGTAGTAGAGGCGCGCACGTAGCATGTACACGTACAGATAGCGGCCAGGGTGCAAGAAAGAAAATATGGCCACGTATGTGTATATACGGGCGGGGTGTCGAACGCCTACTCGCGCATACGTACGGCCAGGGCTCGTGTACATGGCTGGGTCGGAACGGAGAAACATCGTCGTCGTCGTGTTCATGGGGAGGCAACGGAGTGCGTCGTGTTCATGGGGAGGCAACCGAATGCGTCGTGTTCATCGGGAGGCAACGGAACGCGTGGGAGCCAACCGGTTGGGTCGGAACGGAATGCATGGTCGTGTTCATTGGGAGGGTTTGGACAGAACAGGCGATGGAAACAAGGCCTGGCGTACCGCACAATGGAGGAAACGGACCTCCTACGCTCGGAATGGGGTCCTGTTGATCGGGAGGCGTATGGCGTACCGCAAAACGGAGGAAATGGACCTCCTACGGTCGAAACGGGGGTTCTGTTGATCGGGAGGGGTGTGGCGTACCGCAAAACGGACGAAACAGACCTCCTACGGTCAAACGCAGTCTGTTGATCGGGAGGGTGTGGCGTACCGCAAAAGCGGACGAAACGGACTTGTGTTGGGCGCTTCTGATCGAAGCAGGGGTCTGATGTCGGGAGGGTGTGGCGTACCGCAAAACGGGACACCACAGGATACTGTTCATCTCCACTGTCGACCTCCTCCACGGGCTACCGTCGACCTCCTCCAGCTTCCACGGGCTCCTGTTCATCCAGCCTCCACTGCACGCTACTCGATCGACTGCTGGTCAACCACCCCTCCACCGTCTACTGTTCATCCAGCCCTCCACACCACGTGGTCCTATTCAACCACCCCTCCACGGGCACCCCTCCACCGTCTACTGTTCATCCAACCCTCCACCACACCACGGGGTCCTGTTCATCCAGAGGCAACGCCACCCGCTCACTGTTCATCCAACCCCCGCAACACACTTTGTTCATCCCAGAGCAGCATCGATCGGCTTGATTAGCAGCATTAGCGAAGAATCGCTCGATCGGGTTCGATTAACAACCATTGATCGATCGCTCGGGTTCGATAACGCATAACCTGCGGTTACAATCGCTCGGGTTCGATTAGAGCCCAAGTCCTCGCTCGGGTTCGATTAGAGCCAACGCCTACACACACGCCAGCGTCGTGTCGAGAGAAAGCAGCGCATCGGTCGGCCCCGACCTCCCACCGTAACAGGAACTCCCAAAAGTTTCCTCCCCTCGCTTCTACCACGGTTTTTCCGTCATGGGCGGCCCAAAGAATGTCATGCAGCTGCGTCTTGGCCCGCCGGAGACGAAAAGCCCATTTTCTGTCATGATTTTTTGTCATAGAAGTAGGAGCCCACCACATCTATGATGATACCGGGTTTTGTCACAATTATCGTCATAGAAGTGTCATATGTATGACAGAAAAAAATTTCGTTCGGCCCAAAATGTCACGGATGTTTCTTTTTTTGTAGTGAAAGTATCTATTTAACCAGAGAAACACCAAAAGTTTTCCAAGATTCAACCACTAGCTATGAACGGCCATGCCCTCCGTTTTGACCGCATTTTGAAATGGGCATAAAAATTTAAAAAAAATCAAAAAATTGAAAAACCTTCGCATTGTGTCACTATATGTGGCCAAGTTACCAGGAAAAATAATAAACTTGTAATACGATAATTATTTTAAAAAAGTGTTCTCAGAAATGCGATATCATGTGTGGAGATCAATGGCTTTCAACCCAAATGATCAATCTTATGGCCACATTCATGTCATAATTTGTTCAAATGATATCATATTGTGCACAAGGCTGCATATTGGAATGGTAAACAATGTTTCCTAAGGGAGTTTTCATTTTCTTACACGGAAAATCATTTTCCATTTTCCGAGTGCCCGAAATGAGGTTTTTTTGTGAAGGAACTACCAAATAAATGTTGTAAAAATGGACCAAATCAATTTTCTAAAATACTAGGCCATGTTTAATGCACAATTGACCAAATGGTTGGGTGTCAAAAGCTTCGATCCACCTCTCGTGAAAAAGACAAATTTTCGCCGGTTCAGTTGGAAGCGGGTCAAATTTGAACTGTAGCTGCCTCATAGTTTGCTCTTTATTTTTTCCAAAAATCATTTCTAGGTACATAACTATCTATTTAATCAGAGAAACATTAAAAGGTTTCCAAGATTCAATAACTAGCTAGGAACGGTCAAGCCCGCCGTTTCGACGGCATTTTGAAACGGGCATAAAAAATTCAAAAAAAATAAAAAATTGGAAAACCTTCGCATTGTGTCATTATGTGTGACCAAGTTACCAGGAAAAATAATAAACTTGTAATACGGCAATTCTTTTGAAAAAGTGTTCTCAGAAACAAGCTATCATGTGTGGAGATCAATGGCTTTCAAGCCAAATGATCAATCTTATGGCCACATTCATAACATAGTTTGTTCAAATGATCTCATATTGTGCACAAGGATACATATTGGAATGGAAAATAATGTTACCAAAGGAAGTTTTCATTTTCTTTGGACGAAAAAAATCATTTTCCATTTTCCGAGTGCCCCAAATGAGGTTTTTTGTGAAGAACCTAGGAAAGAATTGTTGCAAAATTGGACCAAATCATTTTTATAAAATACTAGGACATTTTTAATGAACAATTGACCAAATGGTTGGGTGTAAAAAGTTTTGATCCACCTCTCGTGAAAAAGATAAATTTCCGCCGATTCAGCTGGAAGCGGGTCAAATTTGAACTGCGACCGCCTCATAGTTTGCTATTTATTTTTTCCAAAAATTATTTATAGGTACAAAAGTATTTATTTAATAAGGGAAACACCAAAAAAATTCAGATTCAACCACTAGCTAGGAACGGTCATTCCCGCCGTTTTGAACGCAGTTTGAAACGGGCATAAAAATTTAAAGAAATCAAAAAATTGGAAAACCTTCGCATTGTGTCACTATATGGGGCCAAGTTACTAGAAAAAATAATGAACTTGTAATACGATAATTATTTTTAAAAAGTTTTCTCAGAAACGAGCTATCATGTATGAAGATCGATGTCTTTCAACCCAAATGGTCAATCTTATGGCCACATTCATGGCATAGTTTGTTCAAATGATCTCATATTGTGCACAAGGGTGCATATTGGAATGGCAAACAATGTTGCCTAAGTAAGTTTTCATTTTCTTGGATGAAAAAATCATTTTCCATTTTTGAGTACCCAAAATGAGATTTTTTTGTGAAGGACGTGCCATATATTTGTCGCAAAATTGGACAAAATCAATTTTCCAGAATACTAGGCCATATTTAATGGACAATTGAACAAATGGTTGGGTGTCAAAAATTTTGATCCAACTGTCGTGAAAAAGACAAAGTTCTGCCGATTCAGCTGGAAGCCGGTCAAATTTGAACTGCTGCTGCCTCATAGTTTGCTCTTTTTTTTTCTAAAAATCATTTGTATGCACATAAATATATATTTAATCATATAAAACCAAAAAATTTCCAAGATTCAACCATTTTCTAGGAACGGTCATGTCCGCCGTTTTGACCGCATTTCGAAACGGGCATGAAAAAAAATCAAAAAATTGGAGCATTTTTTAATACATGATCAACATTTTTCTATACACATTTTTAATAATTTCCAAATTCTTGATTAACATTTTTAAATACATCATTAATAATTTTTAATACATGGTCAACATTTTTTTCAATAAACATTTTAATTTTTTTAAATGCTTGATTTATATTTCCAAATACATGATTAACATTCTTTGAATGCTTGGTCCACATTTTTTTCTATATAAATATGATCAGTTTAAAATTCCTGATTAACGTTTTTCAAATATTTTTCTAAAATATTTATTGAGTACTTGATTAACATTTTTTAAATACACGATCAACTTTTTTTACACACATTGTATATTTTCGTATAGAACTGTAGATGATAAACATTTTCTTTATACAAATGTAAGTTTTTTCAAATGCTTGGTTAAAAAAAAATTATGTATTTTTTCTATTATAATTATTTATAATATTTGGAAGTATAAACAAAAGTTTTTTTGGCATAGGTATAAACGAAAGTAGAAAAGAGAAAGAAAATATGTACACAAAAGAGGTGGCGTCGTCCAACCGAAGCCCAAGGCCCAGTCGTCAGACAAAATTGATAAAAGAAAAAAGAGAGGTGCCGTAGTCCCACCGAGGCCCAAGTCCTCTGGGCCACACTTTAAATAACTTTCTGAGGAGTGTTGTGTCAGCAAGTAACTCTTGGCGTAGTGGTTAGGCGTGGCTGTGTTGAACAGGAGGTCTTGTGTTCGAATCCTATGGTGCCATTTTTTGCTACTTATTTCCCAATTTGAGTCCAGTAGGTTTAAAATTTGAGTCCAGCAGTTGTGCGGACCATACAATTAATAAAGGAAAAGAGAGAAGTGAGGCCTCACACGAATTTGTCCCAAGCCTAGGAAACGACGAATATATCCTATAAGAATAGTCAATATGGAAAATTATAACTAGGTCCAATGTGGTGTGGTGGTAAGGCACTTAACTCTACTAGCCAGTGGCGTGTGTTCGAATTCTCCTCATCACAGCATTTATTTTTTTATTCTGCTTGGGACCCGAGTGTCAGCTTGGTGGGGTCAACGTGTCATGTAGGTGGTGGGTCCCACTAGTCAGTTTGGTGGGGCCTACGTGTCATATATGTTGTGGGTCAGGGTGCTTGGACTTCCTGGTCAACCGGTCAATGCGTGAGACCCATCCGTCAGGGTAGATTCAAACCTGATACTATTCGGACACGTAAGCGAAAATTGTGACATGGAAATAATACATAGGCAAAAATTGAACCATGGACATGACACATATGCAAAACTGATGAGGTGGCGTCTAGTCCACCACAGTTTACAAGGCTATGACAATATATATTGGTCGTGATCAGCTAGAAATAAGATATCGGACCAGTGTTATCTGCTTTACGACCATTTCGTGTAAGGAAATTGCGACCTTTCTGACCAAAATGGTCGTTATGGTTTAGGGTTTAGAGCCCCTCGAACAGCTTTTGACCAATTGGTCTCAAATGGTCATAGATTTATGACCAATTCTTCGAGGGTCACTGACAGAAGGTCACAAGTTGACATATTTCTTGTAGTGGGGGAGCGAATTTCAGCCACTCTTTCGGTGGATGCTGCTCGGTTCTGCCATTGTTAGTGCTTGGGTTTCGGACGAGGGGGCGAGGCGCCTTAGCGGGGATGGAAGATTGGACGAGATTATGCGGACAAAGATGGAGAAGCGAATATGTGCTGCGGGAAGTGGACAAGTGATAATGACTACAGCACGCCGCTTGACTTACGAGACACATACCAGCAGCGTAGGGTCATATCGATGCCAGACAACTTGCTTGAGTGATCACAGTACTGGTACTCCCTAGAGTACCTACTACAGTACTATGCCCTAGCTTGCTTGAGTAGAGTTGTAGAGTAGGACTCTGCTCTACTACTAGCACCGGAGGAGTAGTATATTCTAATCTAAAATAGTTACAAACTTCAATGCCCGAGCATGGAACGACTACAAACCATGCTCAAAGACCGTGTCTACGTGGTGTTTGGACTTATATGCAAAAAAAATAGCAAGATGCCCGTGCATTGCATGGCACACCATCATCACCAACTCAGTTTTTTCTCTACTCCTACTCCTATAAAAGACTCAGTTGGTGATGATGGAGGCGAGGAGGCTTGCTCAGTCGGCGTGCAGCGGACGGCGCAGCACTATTCGATTTGTTATAAAAAAACAAAGGAGTAGTAGAGATAAGGACATAGGGAGGAGCACGAGGTTGTGGGAGATAAGGATGAACGAGGCAAGGCCTTATCTGTAAATGTGGAGAGAGGTGCAGGTATCTTTTGTAAAATTGTCATAGTTGGCTTTCTATCCGTCAGATATAGATCGGACGGTCTATATTACAAGATGGCAGGCATACCATCATCACCAACTCAGTTTTCTATAAGAGTAGATATATAGATAGATAGATACTTGGGAGTACTAGTAAGGACACCATCTACTGCTTCGTGTGCTACTCCTGCGCTCCATTCGGCGGCCGCGACACGTCCCCTGCAGCCACTCCCTCCTTCGCTCCATTCGGCGGGCGCTGTTGAAATTTGGGGAGCGCACTCTCGCGACTGCAGGAAGCCACGACTTCATGGATGACGACTTCTTCCCCGACCTCGGCAACCTCTTCCTCAACGACATGGGCGACAACCTCAACGCCAACGGTGCTACTCCTGTTGCACCGTATGTGTTTCTGTCCTTCCTGTTTGAAATCGTGGTAGAATTCATATTTCTACTCTGTATCCTACTACTATGCTAGTCCACATGATTAGTTTCATCTCTGTTATAGCCATCATGATTTATTTTGTGCTTATTCGGATTAAATCTCGTAGTAACTTGCTCATATATTCAATTGGCGCAACATCCCCTACAGCCACTCCTGTTTCATGGACGGCCTGTTCGTTGCCTCCAAGGAGCCCTTCGTCCACTGCTATGAGTGCCTGATGCCGTTTTCTGGCTCGCCAGCGGACATGGTGCATCACCTCACGGATGCGTGCAGCGGTCACTGCTGGCCCTTGGCGGTGAACATCGAGTACGAGACGTGCTACCCGTTCACCATGCCGGAGTCGCTGGAGGATCACCGCCGCCTGCTAGTCTCGGAGGAGGACGGCAGCGTCTTCCTCTTGATCGTGGGCACCGGCAAGGCCCGCGCAGGCCGCCGCCCGTCTCGTAATGTGCGTCGAGGCGGCGCGACGTGTGACGCCGACATCGACATGAGGCCGATGTACGGGTGCGTGGTCAGTGTTACTACCCCTTCGGGTCGCGTGGGCGGCGACACCAGCCTCATCGAACGGACTTGGACTTTGGGGAGCTGGGACTATCCCACCAATGTGGACTTGGAAAACCCATGGCATCCTTTACCAGGCGACGTGGTGCACGGGGACTCCAAGGAGGTTCACCTGGGCATACGCATTATCAAGTTAAATGTTGATCATTAGTCTTCGCTCAATGTAATCCATTGTCTAAGCATGTGGAGACTTCCATGCAGGATCTTGCTCTATGGGAGTATCGCACATGAATAAAAGTGTATCCGTTTATGGTTTAGTCTAGAATCTTCCATATATGAATTTTTACTACAGTGCTGGTGAAAGACTTACGATGAACCATTTCTTACATCTCCTTTGCCCCCTTGCAAGTCATCCCGATTTAATCCCTCCGTCTAGGTATATAAGGGCATGGTTAATATTACTTAATAGTATAGCCAACTGTTCACTATAACAAAGTGCCATGTCATCTGTAGCCAACATAACAATCAATACTAAAAAACTAATTCTTAAAGATCATATTTTGCAAAGCACAATAAGTGTTATTTCTTCACAAGTTTTGGATGCAGGTTGAACAGTTGAACCCTTTTGTTTGCAAAAGATACCTTTTTATCTATTTCACCCGGATGTTTGTGAGCTGTAGATATGAAATAATATCCGAAGAAACCTATCGATACCCGTTACACATGAGATGACCCCCACATCCTTTGTCAAAATAAAAAACTCCCCGATCAATGCATTTCACTCTTCGGTGCAATGCACGGGCACCTTACTACTAAGATTAGTACGACCAAATATTGAGGTAACATTATACTTCCTCCGTACCTAAATGTAAGTCTTTGTAGAGATTTCACTATGGACTACATACGGAGCAAAATGAGTGAATCTACACTCAAAATGCATCTATATACATCCGTATGTGGTTCATAGTGCAATCTTTACAAAGACTTATATTTAGGAATGGAGGGAGTATATAGTACGATAAATGCTGATGCATGTCACCTAAAATTATATCATTCAAAACTATGTTCAAATACGAATCCAACGATATAGTTTTTGTTGACATGCACTAACATTTTGTCAGTTAAATCTTCAGTCAAATTCAATGGGGGAGTAATAAACAACGACCGATGTAGTACAAGTGTAGAGGGCGGCGCTGCACGGGAGTCTCACCTCTCACCCCACTCGTGGCGCAGCAGTAAAGCCATCATATCACAAAACCCAACCACCCCCAGTAATAAGTGGCCTGGTAAAATAAACGGACAAGGAACCATCACATCCCTCCGTCTTTTTTGCATTTCATATCTCTACATTTACTTTTTCTCCGGTTCATCTCGCACACTCGATCCCTAGCTACTACTCCTGGGGCCAGTTCTTTTGGCGGCTTCCCCAGCTTTTCCCATAAGACTAGTCACAGTGGAGAGTAACAATAAGGCACCTCACTCATTTATTTAGGCTTCTAAACTACTACTCCGTCCTGGTTTATTCCTCACCATTGTAATTTGTGCTAAATTTTGACCAAATATTTAACTGATAAAATGTTACTCCCTCCGTCTAGGTGTGTAAGTCATCTTATGAAATCCAAATAATCCCAAAACACTTAGGCGCGGTGCATTAACTTCTACCTCGTTTCTTTTTTCTTGACATATCAACCAATAAGAGATAAAGAGTGTGCATGCTTTTAATGACTTGAGATATCAAACACGACATGCAGTGGTTAGTTCATTGCATGCAATACTCTTAATTAGCAAAAAAACATTAACGTTTCTCGTTTTCTCCTCCTCCTTGGTCAGGGTACATAGCCTAAGATGACTTACTCACCTAGACGGATGGAGTAGTGCATGTGACATGCACTAACATTTAATTAGTTAAATTTATGATCAAAATTTGACAAAGATTACAATGGGGACCAATAAAACAGGACGGAGGTAGTAGTTATGGGATTACTAATCTAGAAGCCTAAAAGAACTGGCCCCTGGTACTCCTACTAGTAGTAGTACTCAAGTTGGAATTCCAATTGCACGGCACAACTTGTTAGGTAAAAAAATTCGATACAGCGTGTAGGAAGTGGTTTGGGAATTTGCATGCCTTTCCAACCAGTGAGATACTCTGTACAAAGTACGCCAGAGAAATAACCACAGAGAAGGAAGCTAAAAGTAAACAATCAAACGAGCATTTTTGCATTTGTTTTGCATTGAATCGTTTCACAAGCTTGACTAGTGTTGTTTTTCTAGTTTTACAAAAACCACATCGTAATGTTAAAACGTGCATTTGCACGTACATAAGTAATAGTAGTACTCCCTCCGTCTAGGTTTATAAGTCTTCCCTCCTTCTTGGTAACGGTGCACAACCAAAGATGACTTATTGACCTGGACGGAGGGAGTAGCACAGTCTGCAAGCATATATCGAGAGAGACGTGTAGTGCGATAGTATATAGTAAAGTTTGTGCTATATGCACGTACTTGCAAAATGCGTACAAATACACAAGGTTTCCAAACTTTCCCTTACATACTTATTTAAGGACGCTAAAAGTTCCTGAACGTTCGGGATTTATCATTTGTGTCCCAAAACTAATGGGATCGCCTTACGAAACAAAAATTATACTCCTCCAAAAAGCCACGACGCTTGCAGGAGCGCTTGCGGCGCACCAGGAGTGCCCTGGTGCGCGGCCGTTTCCCAACGCGTCGACACAACGCCTCTTCCTCAGCCTCACAGCTCGCGAGGTGCTGATTGGCGGCTTGCCGGCGGGCGAGCACGATCTCACCGGTGTGGTGATTCGGTGCAAACAGGTACTCCTCCTCGCTGGAAGCGTGCACCCGGTCCATATACCACCAAGCGTAGATGAGGCGCTTGGGCCCGACTGCACTCAGGGCGTCGGCACGAGCGTCCTCCGCCACCCTCACGGCCCTTGCACGAGCCTTGTGCCAAAGAGCCAATTGCCGGAATCTCTCGGACGCGACATAGGCCTCCCAGGCAGCTTGTTCCGTGGTGCGCTTCTCTTCCTCGGTCTTCTTCTCCGCCTCTATTTTGGCGCACTCTGCTGGAGGCAAATCCTCCCACAAGGCGATATCCATTTATTTCCAAAGGTCCTCAAGTCTTGGGGGGTCGGCGGGCAGCGCGGCGTTCTCCTCGTAGCGGGGAGCCGGCGCGTCCTCCGACGCGCGTTCTGGCGAGATTGGGAACGCCGACGCATCCACCTCGATGCGTCGCGGCGAGGAGCGGAATGCCGACACATCCTCCTCGACTAGTGGCGGGGGGGGGGGGACGGAACGGCGACGCGTCGCGTCGCGGCGAGGAGCGGAACACCGACGTGTAATCCTCGACTAGTGGCGGCGAGGAATGGAACAACGACGCGTCGCATAGCGGCGAGGAGCAGAACACCGACGCGTCCTCCTTGACTAGTGGCGGCGAGGAACGGAACGACGATGTGTGACCGTCTGCGCGGTGCAGCGAGGGGCTCCTAGGGCTTGGGAGGAGCGATGCCATGGTGGTCGACGTGAGAGGGAGGGGGAGGAGATAGCGATGAACGTGAACGTGAGGGGGATGAGATAGCGATGTCGTGGGAGGTGCAATATTTATAGCGAGCAATGGCACACCTACGTAAGATATAGTCTGAGCTGCACTGACTTAACTGCAGGTCCAGTTGCATCACTGACGTGTGGGCCAGACCCCTGTTGGGCCCATATGTCAGTGACCCAATGCACCTGCAGTTAAGTAACAGCTACGTGGGCATATTTGTTGGAGTAAATTACGGGGGAGCGAAGGGGTGGAAATATTGCTGGTCACAACGGATTGGACGAGCGTGGGGGGAGGAGTGTCATGCATGAAGATTTTTTCACACGGGGTGGAGTGGTGGGACCGCCGGAGGGAGAAGAAGAGTTTGGCAGCCATATTGTTTCCACACATGGAGAGGAAAAGATTTGGAGACGAACGGCTTCCTGGAGGTATGGGGAATGGTGCATAATAAGTCATCTTGCATGTCGGGCTAGGTATAGTCTCAAGTCATTAAAAACATACATGCCCCACACATGCTCATATTTCAAGGTGCACTAAATTATTGCATGCGATGATTAAGGCTGGCCATAATGGTGGTATCTTAGCTAGTATCATGCACACGAGAATAGCAAACATGCTGATGTGGCAAAGAATTAAAGAAGAGAGGGGGGTTAGAGTAACTAGTGTTCATGTATGCATTGGTAAACACATTTTTTGTGAAGAACGACAACATTAGTTGAGTACTTTTACAGACTTCAAAAACTATTCCACCGCCTCTACTATCTTGCTAAGAGTAGGTGGATTTTTTGAATCGAGCCCTTTAAACTAGAAGGGAGGTAGTGGTACTCTAATAGCTAACCTTGTTGTGATGACAAGATAGGACATGGCACGCACCTGGACAGAGGAACTAGTCTGCATTGTGCATTTAAGTTTTGTCTGAAGTCAATGTACCTCTACTTTCACCAGACTTATAGAAAAATGTAGTATCAATATTCACAATGTCAAATCAATATTTTTACACTCATTATAAAACGTAGTTCTTATACTCATTATAATTAGTATTGTAGATATTAATATTTTTAGTATAAATTTGGTCGTGGGATTTCATTGATGCCTTTCAAAGCTTGGAGGAAGCAGAGCTTAGGGCTTGCATTGTCGGTCTCTACATAGGTATTTCTCTTCATAATCCTGTAATTTTAGAGACTGATTGCGCTTTTGTGGTAGCGTCTCTTGCATCGGGGGACTATGACAGGTCTGCTATGCGTGACCTGAAGATGAAAGCGGCGAACATCTCGAAGTTGATCAACAATCTTCAATTGTCAAAGATTAGCCATTCGGCCAATAAGGTGGCACACTTAATCGCTAAGTATAGCTTTGACAATAGATTAGATGGTATTCTTGTAAATAACGTGCATACATGTGGTGAATACTATATCGAATGAGTGTACTGGTGTGGCTGGTTAATTAATATAAGGTGGTGTTAAAAAAGTATAAATTTGGTCAAACACTTTGCAAACGGTTGACGGGAGTAAAAAGGACCAGAGGGAGTATCATGCATGCGGAGTAGGCAAAAAAATTGCTTGTCTAAAAAAAGGCAAAAAAATTGCTCGCTTATAGCCGGTCAAAGTCTCAAAGGGTGCGACCGCACGAGGGAGGCGAATGTCGTGGGAGGCAAGACGGTTGACGAAATTAAGTGAAGTTACATCCACACGCCGACATGGCGTGCGAACAGGCAGAAGCTATACCGTCATGCCTACGATATGTGTCAGGACCCCGATTCCAAGTCACATCGACCTAGCTGGTAACACCTCATATCACTTTGCGGCCTCACGCACGGTATTCCCACGGGTGTCGCCTTACCATGGCCCGGGACCGTTTGCGCCTTTTGGCTCACGTATATGATAGTGTCGCTAGCATCCACATGACAAAGAACCCGGGCCGACATGGCTAGTCGTGAACCCAAAGCGGCACTAACCTATGGGGACAGGCATACATGAAACACTTCGAGCATGTCGGTCATCAACGTATGAACTCGGGCTGTAGCACCTGGCTAACAGGACTCCGGTATCCCGGCTGTAGCGGGCTAGGCAGGACTCGGTATCATCGCGTGACATTTCCCGAAGGACAGACATAGGAACGAAATGAATCACATGCCGGCCAGTCAAGTGTCCAAGCAGAGTGTTTGGGCTAGCGAGACTCCGTGAACCGGTCAGTAGCGGACTACTATCGCTCGTAAGCACGAGACTACATTTCCCCATATGAGAGGCTGCCAAGGATAAACAACTAGTTTGTCGGATCCCACTCATACCAAGCATTTCAATCATACACGCAATATGCCCGATATGAGTAAATACAACAAGGCATCACAACAAAACTCTACAACTCAAGTACTTTATTTAAGAGGCTCCGAGGAGCCATACATAACATAGTCATACAGGTAGGGGTCACATGACCCAACACTCAAGTCATACAATCATACAAGCACATGCGGAAGCAAACTAGTCTCGAGTACGACTCTAGAAAGAAAGAAAGCTTGTTGGAGCCTTTCTATCTACAATGGCCCTTCACAAGTCTTAGATCGCCACCGGGTGGCTAGCTTACTAAATCAAGTCAACATCTACATAGAATCCGTCGGAGGGTAGTATAGTCCTCTGAAAAATATTGATTAAGCAAACATGAGTACAAAAGTACTCAGCAAGTCTTACCACATAATCCTATCATACATGCACATTCTCAAGGAAGGAGGTGGAGTTATTTGCAGCAAGCCAGCTTTGACTCTTGGCTAAGCTATCCTACGTGACACACTTTGTAAAGCATTTTGTCGTACACGAGTCCACTAATCACCATCACAATACTCCACCGTGGATCCTCTCTCGTCATCCCCGAGAGGGCCATCCACGATACTCACACTTATCTTGAGGCTTTTAGTAGTATCCATTTACTTGTCTATGAACTGATATAGGTAACCCAGAAGTCCTTCTCCGTGGACACGGCTATTCGAATAGATCATATTTAACCCTGCAGGGGTGTACTTCTTCACACACGCTCTCACCACTTATCGTCGTTTACACGACATGTACTCGGCAACCTTCAAGCGGAAGCCCAACGTGGGTGTCGGCCTCAGCCTACCCAAACACTCAAGTCCCTAGTCCAGGTTTATCGCCTATTCGGGTTCCATCCGCAGGGAGTCCGGCCGAGGTTTCCCATACAGCCCGAGCGATGTGTGCAGGGTTCCCGAGATACCAAACGGGCACTCGGTACACCGGGCCACGGTGCCTACCGCAACACAACCCACCCCTAAGGTCAGCGTTGCGTGCGGCCCCCAGCATGCTACAAACACCAGAAACTACTTGCAACTCCCGGACTATGGACAGGGGTGGTTAAGAAGCCGAGAGGGTCAATTAAGGATCCCAATGTGTGGTAGTAGCTAGTTCATGGATCACAAACACAGATCTCAGTTCTTATGTTCGGCTTCAATGAAACAACCCACCATGTACTCCTACATGGCCTCTCATCGATACCTTTACCAAATCGTGTTCAACACTTTCACTCTCGAACCAACACAACCTTTCACTCCAGCTTCATCATCCCGATGAGCCGACTGACACAACTCTAAGCATAGCAAGCATAGCATGGTAGGAATCACAAACATGGCTCAATCAACTCCTACACATACTAGTGGGTTTCATCTAGTTCTTGTGGCAATGACAGTCATGCAAAGGAAGTGGGTTCAACTACCGCAGCACACAACAGTTGAATCGCGTTGTCTTAATGCAAGAAACGAGAGCGAAGCGAGAACATGGGTTTGTATCGGAATGATCAATGAATTGCTTGCCCGATGGAACTGGGGTGAGGACTGCCCTTCGATGGGTAGTCGAGGTTATCTTCGGGCGTAACCTATCATGAAAACACACCAAATAAACACACAAAACAATATGCAACAATATGATGCATGCTATGACATGGCAATATGGATGTGTGTTGGTCTAATGCAAGTTGAAAGAACAGGAGATGAACTCATTTGAATCAAGGATTCAAATGATAGCTCATTTGGGTTAGTCCTAATGGTGCAATATCTTATTCTGGTTATTCAGCATAGTTAACTTGTTTCAACATGCATGAAACCTGTACCAATGGATAGAGTGTATTTTTCTGATAATTTTTCATATATAAATCTTTGCATTTGGAGTTATAGAATAAAAGTTATAGGCATTTGAAATTTGAATTATATTCTGGAATTTACTATATAAAAATAAATCCAGAATTTGAATTAATGCGTCAGCATGAGGTCAGCGTGACGTCAGGGGTCAACGGGGTCATCCAGGTCAAACTGACCAGTGGGACCCGCATGTCAGGGTTAGTTTAACTAATTAACTTAATTAGAACTAATCCTAATTAGTTAACCGGGGTCCACCTGTCATAGACTCAGAGCAGTCAACAGGCCCACACGGTCGAGGGTCGATGGTCAACTCGCCGGCGTCTAGCCGCCGGCGAGGCCAGACGCGGCGGAGCAAAGTGCTTTTGCACTTTCCGGGCACCAAATGGGGCGCGGGGAGCATCTACGTGGAGCTGGAGATGAGCCGCGGCTATTGGTGGGGTTAGCTTGGGTCGGGGTGGCCGGAGTTGGCGCCGGCGACGAGTTAGGCGGCCGCCGGGGCTCGGGTGATCTCGGGTTTGTTGCTAGGGGGCAAAGTGAGGCGCGTGGAGTGCATAGTTAGGCCCAGCGCAACTCGGTGAGTGCGATGGACAGGGTGGCGTGGCCGTTGGGTGGCCGGAGCCTCGTCGGCGACGAGCTCCGCGGCGGTGGGTTCGGGTGATCGCGGTTGGGTTGTTGTGGTGCACGAGGAAGATAATGGAGAGGATGGGGAGGTAGCCAGGCTCACGGTGATCCCGTAGAAACCTCGTCGGGTCGGGGACGGTCGATCTTGGCGGGCGACGCGAAGGGGATCTCCGGCGGTGGCGGAGCCGCAAGGGTCGGCTCAAGTAGCCGGGCGAAAGCAAGAGCTCGGGCGTGGCTTGTTCGACGAGGTCGACGACGGCGAGGCGACCAGACAAGGTCTCGTGGCGCGGGGACGACGGTGGCTACGGTTATGACGGAGGAGTGGCGACGGTGGCGTCGGCCATGGCGAGGGGGAGCGAGAGAGAGGAGGCAGGGGGAGAATGGGGTGTCACTGGGTCGGGCAACGACGCGGAGGTCGTCCAGGGCGGCGAAGCGGCGAAGGGGTGAAGCAGGGCGGCGGCCAGCTGCGTGGCGCCTGCGCTCAAGGCCAGCGCAGGCACCAGCTGCTGCTGGCCGAGCCAAGCAGCTCGCTGGCGCGGCTGCTGGGCTGGGCCGCCAGGTGGGCCGGGCACGGGCGCCAGGTAAGTTTTTTCCTTTTTTTAAGCTTTTTCTATTTTCTGTAACTTTGTGGGGTTTTTAAAAATACCAAATCTATTTTTAAAAATCACCAAAATGCTCCTGGTCACTTGTTGGAATATTCCCAACATGAAACATTTGGTTTGGAAATTTTTTGAACATTTATAATATTTTTTTCATAATTGAAATGCTCATTTCAAAAACTTGTGGATTAATTCTAGAACCCTTAGATGACCTAGAAAATGGTGCACCTTCTTTGACATGGGTTCTGAACCAAAGTAAAGAGGATGAACATTTTGAAGGGCATTTGGATTCATTGAAATAATTTTAGTAAACCCTAGTTGTTTTAAGGGGGTGTTCGGGGTTTCTGCCTTCCCCATTTCAAATTCAAATGAAATTTAAACATGATGCACACCCTAATGCATGGTCTATCCGGGATGTGACAACTCACCCCACTCAAAAGAATCTCGTCCCAGATTTAGGATCTGCTCGAAAAGGTGGGATACTCAAGTCGAAGACGATCCTCCCTCTCCCAAGTTGCTTCTTGCTCGGAATGGTTTGACCATTGAACCTTTAGAAACTTGATATTCGACGTCGAGTGGTACGCTCGGCTTGGTCGAGAATCTGAACGGGATATTCTCGATAGGTGAGGTTATCTTGGAATCAAGCGTTTAGGGTCCACTTCACGGATAGGATCCGAGAAGCAACGCTGAGTTGGGAAACGTGGAAGACATCATGGACTTTGGAAAGATGCGGAGGTAGTTCCAATTGGTAGGCAACTTCCCTCGCTTGGCAAGAATGCGAAAGGGTCCAATGTAACGAGGAGCCAACTTGCCTTTGATACGAATCGATGGGTTCCCTTCAAAGGAGTAACCCAAGGTAAGCCTTCTCGCCAATTTCATAAGCCATAGGCTTATGCTTGCGTCATATTGGCTCTTTTGACGAGATTGGGCTGTTTTCAATTTCTCACGAATAACGCGAACCTGCTCTTACGCTTCTGAATCATATCCGCCAAAGAGTTGTCTCTCCCGGTTTCGACCAGATTAAGAGGCGTTCGACATTTCCGTCCATAAAGAACTTCGAAGGGGCTTTGCCTAAGCTGGCTTGATAACTATTGTTATAAGCGAACTTCGGCGAATGGAAGGCATTTCTCCCAATTCATGCCGAAGAGATGATGAAGCTCGAAGCATATCCTCTAGGATTTGATTGACTCGTTCTACTTGACCACTTGATTGGGGATGAAAAGCGGTGCTAAAGGAGAGACGAGTTCCCATAGCGTTTTGGAAACTTTCCCAAAATCGAGAGGTGAAGAGACTTCCACGGTCGGAGTTAATCTCTAATGGAACACCATGCAGAGATACTATTCGAGAGATGTACAATTCAGCTAGCTGGCTAGCGGTTATACTCTCACGAACAGGTAGGAAGTGGGCTACCTTGGAAAGGCGATCAACAACAACGAAGATAGCGTTATTCCCTCTCTTGGTCCTGGGAAATCCGGTAATGAAATCCATACCGATTTTATCCCATTTCCATTCAGGAATTTCCAAAGGTTGAAGGGTACCAGCAGGCCGTTGATGCTCTGCTTTAACTCGACGACGAGGCGTCGCAATTAGCAATGTATTGAGCGATTTCTCTCTTCATCCTAGTCCACCAAAACCTCTGGCGTGATCTTGATACATTTTAGTACTACCAGGATGAATGGTGAGAGGAGAGTCATGAGCTTCCTTATGGATCAATTGCCGTAGCTGTTGTTTCTTGGGAACCACCAAGCGGTTTCAAAGACGACAACACCTCGTTCATCTATGGAGAAACATTTAGCAGCTCCGCTAGCAATGTTCTCCTTGATCCGAGATATCCTCTATCATCTTCTTTGGCAGCTATGATTCGATCCGTAAGATCAGGTTTCGCCACCGGGTGGAAAGGAATCCTCGAGGAACAATGTGAAGATTAAGCTTACGAAATTCCTCGTGGAGAATTGGTTGACTTTGTTGTAACATCAGATTGTTACAATAAGATTTGCGACTTAGTCGTCAGCCATGACATTAGCTTTGCACAGGGTGTAGGATATTCCTAAGTCGAAATCTGTAATCAACTCGACCCAACGTCTTTGCCTGAGATTCAAATCCGGTTGGGTGAAGATATATTTCAGACTTTGGTGATCGGTGTAGATTTATAGCGATTACCCGTAAGGTAATGTCGCCAGGTTTTGAGTGCATGAACCATCGCTGCAAGCTCTAGATCGTGTGTGGGATAGTTATCCTCATGTGGGCCTTATCTGTCGAGACGCGTAGGCAATCACATGACGATCTTGCATGAGTATGCAACCTAGTCCTTGTCGCGAGGCGCCGCAATAGATAATAAAGTCCTTAGAGAAATCTGGTGGAACAAGTGCGGAGCAGATGTCGCGCGTCTTTTCAGCCTCTGGCTGATCTCGCCTTTGTGGCGCCCATTCAACTTCTTATCTTTCTTGAGGAGTTCGGTTAGAGGTTTAGCAACTTTAGAGAAATTCTCGACGAAGCGGGCAATAGCTCGCTAAACCGAGGAAACTCGAACTTGCTTGACCGATTCAGGTGGAGTCCAATCGAGGGCGGCTTGAACTCGCTTCGGGATTGACAGCAATGCCCTTACCAGAGATTACATGTCCTAGATAGGTCACTTCGGTAACCAGAATTCACATTTAGAGAATTTGGCATAAAGGCGGTGCTCTCGAAGTTTCATCAATACTAGCCTTAGGTGTTGGCATGTTCTTCCTCATTCTTGGAGTAGATGAGTATATCATCGAGGTATACCACTTACGAATTTATCCAAATACTCCATGAAGATTGAGTTCATTAACCGAGAGAAGGTGGCTGGAGCATTGGTTAATCCGAAGGACATGACGGTGTACTCGTATTGGCCATAACGAGTGACAAAGGCCGTTTAGGAATGTCCCGTTCTTGATTTTGATTTGATGGTAGCCCAACCTCAAATCCATCTTGGAAAAGATCGAGGATCCAGCGAGCTGATCATACAGTGTCGTTGATCCCGGGAGCGGATACTTGTTCTTGATAGTGACCAAATTGACGTGTCGGTAATCTACAACCATCCGATCCGTACCATCCTTCTTCTTGACGAAGAGGACGGGCAAGCCCATGGAGATGAACTAGGACGGATGAAACCCTTTTGCAAGGACTCATCAAGTTGTTTCTTAAGTTCAGCTAGTTCTAGGGGTGCCATCTTATAAGGTCTTCTAGAGATTGGGACGGTTCCGGAATAAGATCTATCACGAACTCGACATCCTGTCGGGTGGAACACCGGCAGTTCTTCGGAAAGACATCCGGAAATCACGGACTACCGGAATATCTTGAGGTCCGGAAGGGGTTGGCATTTAAGGAGTAAAGTGGCGCTTAGACACTCGGGTTAAAACATTCACTGTTTTGCCCGAAGGATGGGTAAGTTGAACAGTTCTAGTAGAGCAATCAATCTTAGCATAATGGGCTGACATCCAGTCCATACCCAAGATGATGTTTATGTCCGAGGACTTGAGAGCTATTAGGGATGCAAGAAAGACTAATCTGTCGACAAGAATTTCATTCCCATGACTTATTCTAGAGGTTTGCCATCTAGAACCAGGAGTTTGAATTTCCATGGAGGTAGGCATGTCACGTAATGTGGTGTTATGCAATCGAGCATAGCTCTCGAAATAAATGAATGAGATGCTCCAAAGATCAAAAGAACGGTTGCGGATGGCAATTAACAAGAAGCGTCGAGGGGCGGCGTTGGGATCCTCATAGGTTTCTTCAGCAGAGACATAGTTGACATGGCCACGAGCGGTGGCAATTGGTTTAGCATAGGGCACCTTTCCTGCTGGCTTGCCGCGGCCAACAGACTTTCCAGCTTGATTGGGGTTGTTCTGGGGACACTCTCGAATATAGTGGCCCGTCTCTCCACACTTGAAGCAAGTGATCACATTTGGACGTGGAGCAGCACTAGCAGTTGGACCTCCATAAGTCTTGGGTGGAAAATACGGCTGGTTGGGGCGAGGCGCCTCGAAGGATGGCCTCGGGGTGTACCTAGGTGGTAGAGCAGTATTTGGAACCCAAACCCGGCGCTTCTGGGATCCAGAGCCGGATGACGATCCAGAGTCACGGATGTGCTTGCGTGAAGCCTCGAAATCAGTCCGCCTTGATCTCGGCCGATAGCCTTATTGACTAGCTTCGGAAAGAGGTACACTCATGCAGACGGAGATCTCGGCGTAGCTCAGGGCTAAGTCCCTTGCGGAACCTTGCCTGCTTCTTAGCATCGGTAGAAACTTCTTCGGGAGCATAACGTGCTAACCTCCCAAATTCACGGCTGTAGGCATCCACTGTCAGCCTACCTTGGGTGAAACTGCAGAATTCCTCACGTTTGCGGTCCATAAGACCTTCTGGAATATGGTGCTCACGGAAGGCGGCACTGAATTCATCCCAAGTTGTAACTTGTCCAACCGGACGCATAGCCTCATAATTTTCCCACCAGAGACTAGCAGGGCCTTCAAGATGATAGGCGGCAAAGGTAACCTTGTCAGCCTCAGCCACGTTGGCGGAACGCAGCTTGTGGTGGATGCTGCGGAGCCAATCATCTGCGTCGAGAGGCTCGACGGAACATTTGAATTTTGGAGGATATAGCTTGACGAAATCATTGAGTGAAACCACATCGTTTCTTGGCTGGCGTGCTGTGTTTTGTTCAATCCGCTCCAATAAGCGGTTGGTTTCACGCTTATTGCGTTCTGCTTCCAGCATCACCTCGGCCAAAGATGGCGGTTGCGGCAGATTCACATTTCTGGCTGCACTGGCTTCTCCCTGCTCTGGAGCAGCAGGAGTATTGCGAGTGTTGACCATCCTGGTAGACAAAGCAAAGGTTTAAACCAGGAGGGCAGAATTTAACAAGGAAGTGCGGAAGGTAACGGACAGCATGGAATGCAAAGATGTTCATCCGTATGACATGGTAATATAGAACTGCCATATATATATATATACCAACGGTCATACACACCATTCATAGTTTAGTACAAGCCTGACGGAGTACAACTATAAGGAAAGGCGTTACATCTCATCGGAAGCATCCCAACTTCTATACATTATTTTCTACACTTAGAATGATACACACTAAGTCGTATTCCACGAGTCACGCAGGCGGTGGAAACACAACTATTACCATACTAGGAATACTACTACTATCTCGAGCAGCTCCATAGTAGTCCTCATAGAAGTCACCACCCAGACTGGAAGTGGAACATGATCGTCCGAAGCAGACAATCTGTGGGGCCTGTGGACCATAAGGACTCGGATGTGGCCGTGGACCAACAAGCGGTGGCGACGAGGCCCACGAGGAGGAGTGATGCCTCCAACCTCCGCCACTCCATAAAGTCCGGCAGACTCGCCCGCACAGGTACAAGTCTCTCATGTCCATATATCCGCTTGCACGGCAGGGCAAACCTAGTCGAGTAGCCAGGTGGTCGAGCGGGCATTAAAAAGCTCCATACGCAAGGCCGGTTCTCACGGTCCTTGTCCTCCAAAGAACTCAAGAGTAGTGCGAAGGAGTGAGTCCTCATGGGATGCATCGCTGTACAAACCACGAAGGTAGCCATGCGCCCGTGAAGGATCTTGGCATATAAGCGGAAATCGGTGTTGCTCAAAGAAAGCAGTTCAGCTCGAATAATAGTCATCATGGAATAGGCTGCATCTTGCAGACATTCCAATAGTGATTCGAGCCCATAAGAACGATGAAGTGGCTCGAGAGCTCCGGGATAAGATGGATAAATCCGGACCGTGCATAGATATTGGCTTTGATTGAAATCCTAAACTGCTCCTCGGCGGTATATTCGGGATACCATCGATAACCAGCCTCAATCATCACCCTAACCAACATGGCCGTGTGACCGCACACATCAATGCAACGGGTCAGCGAACCACTTGGTTACGGGAACAGGTGGCCATCTGAAAGCACAGCCACAATGCAAAGGCATTAGAATTTCTAGGAAAATCGGGCAGCATAACATCGTAAATGCTCAAAATCAGATTTGAGACATTCAAAATCAGATTGCAAAACCACTCAACAACATCATATCAAGGTTCGGTTCAAATGATAGCATACTAAAATTTAGTAGCACCGAATCGAGGATGTAACCAACAATCCTATAAGTTACTACGGATTAGTAACACGTGAACCTGATAGAGAAAAGAGAGCCTAGTCCTATACCCACGCCGAATGAGAAGAGGATGACTCGGATCGAGGGCATAAGGTAAAGGAGTAAAAAGAGCCTTACGTTCCTCCCACAATCAATTCCCTACATATAACTAAAGCATTTCTAGACTCAACTTCACCAGTTTGGCTTAGCGAACCTACAGGCAGCCCTGCTCGATGCCAACGCTGTCGGGACCCGATTCCAAGTCACATCGACCTAGCTGGTAACACCTCATATCACTTTGCGCCTCACGCACGGTATTCCCACAGTGTCGCCTTACCATGGCCGGGACCGTTTAGCCTTTTGGCTCACGTATATGATAGTGTCGCTAGCATCCACATGACAAAGAACCCGGCCGACATGGCTAGTCGTGAACCCAAAGCGGCACTAACCTATGGGGACAGGCATACATGAAACACTTCGAGCATGTCGGTCATCAACGTATGAACTCGGGCTGTAGCACTGGCTAACAGGACTCCGGTATCCCGGCTGTAGCGGGCTAGGCAGGACTCCAGTATCATCGTGACATTTCCCGAAGGGACAGACATAGGAACGAAATGAATCACATGCCGCCGGTCAAGTGTCCAAGCAGTAGTCTTTGGGCTAGCGAGGACTCCGTGAACCGGTCAGAGCGGACTACTATCGCCGTAAGCACGAGACTACATTTCCCCATATGAGAGGCTGCCAAGGATAAACAACTAGTTTGTCGGATCCCACTCATACCAAGCATTTCAATCATACATAATATGCCCGATATGAGTAAATACAACAAGGCATCACAACAAAACTCTACAACTCAAGTACTTTATTTAAGAGGCTCCGAGGAGCCATACATAACATAGTCATACAGGTGGGGTCACATGACCCAACACTCAAGTCATACAATCATACAAGCACATGCGGAAGCAAACTAGTCTGAGTACAGACTCTAGAAAGAAAGAAAGCTTGTTGGAGCCTTTCTATCTACAATGGCCCTTCACAAGTCTTAGATCGCCACCTGGGTGGCTAGCTTACTCGTCGAAGTCAACATCTACATAGAATCCGTCGGAGGGTAGTATAGTCCTCTGAAAAATATTGATTACAAACATGAGTACAAAAGTACTCAGCAAGTCTTACCACGTAATCCTATCATACATGCACATTCTCAAGGAAGGAGGTGGAGTTATTTGCAGCAAGCCAGCTTTGACTCTTGGCTAAGCTATCCTACGTGACACACTTTGTAAAGCATTTTGTCGTACACGAGTCCACTAATCACCATCACAATACTCCACCGTGGATCCTCTCTCGTCATCCCCGAGAGGGCCATCCACGATACTCACACTTATCTTGAGGCTTTTAGTAGTATCCATTTACTTGTCTATGAACCGATATAGGTAACCCGAAGTCCTTCTCCGTGGACACGGCTATTCAATAGATCATATTTAACCCTGCAGGGGTGTACTTCTTCACACACCCTCTCACCACTTATCGTCGTTTACACGACATGTACTCGCAACCTTCAAGTGGAAGCCCAACGTGGGTGTTGGCCTCAGCCTACCCAAACACTCAAGTCCCTAGTCCAGGTTTATCGCCTATTCGGTTCCATCCGCAGGAGTCCGCCGAGGTTTCCCATACAGCCCCGAACGATGTGTGCAGGGTTCCCGAGATACCAAACGGCACTTGGTACATCAACCACGGTGCCTACCGCAACACAACCCACCCCTAAGGTCAGCGTTGCGTGCGGCCCCAAAGATGCTACAAACACCGTAAACTACTTGCAACTCCGGACTATGAACAGGGGTGGTTAAGAAGCCGAGAGGGTCAATTAAGGATCCCAATGTGTGGTAGTAGCTAGTTCATGGATCACAAACACAGATCTCAGTTCTTAAGTTCGCTTCAATGAAACAACCCACCATGTACTCCTACATGGCCTCTCATCGATACCTTTACCAAATCGTGTTCAACACTTTCACTCTCGAACCAACACAACCTTTCACTCCAGTTCATCATCCCGATGAGCCGACTGACACAACTCTAAGCATAGCAAGCATAGCATGGTAGGAATCACAAACATGGCTCAATCAACTCCTACACATACTAGTGGGTTTCATCTAGTTACTTGTGGCAATGACAGTCATGCAAAGGAAGTGGGTTCAACTACCGCAGCACACAACAGTTGAATCGCGTTGTCTTAATGCAGTAAACGAGAGCGAAGCGAGAACATGGGTTTGTATCGAATGATCAATGAATTGCTTGCTCGATGGAACTGGGGTAGAGGACTGCCCTTCAGATGGGTAGTCGAGGTTATCTTCGGGGGCAGAACCTATCATGAAAACACACCAAAATAAACACACAAAACAATATGCAACAATATGATGCATGCTATGACATGGCAATATGGATGTGTGTTGGTCTAATGCAAGTTGAAAGAACAGGAGATGAACTCATTTGAATCAAGGATTCAAATGATAGCTCATTTGGGTTAGTCCTAATGGTGCAATATCTTATTCTGGTTATTCAGCATAGTTAACTTGTTTTAACATGCATGAAACCTGTACCAATGGATAGAGTGTATTTTTCTGATAATTTTTCATATATAAATCTTTGCATTTGGAGTTATAGAATAAAAGTTATAGGCATTTGAAATTTGAATTATATTCTGAATTTACTATATAAAATAAATCCAGAATTTGAATTAATGCGCCAAGATGAGGTCAGCGTGGACGTCAGGGGTCAACGGGTCATCCAGGTCAAACTGACCAGTGGGACCCGCATGTCGTGGTTAGTTTAACTAATTAACTTAATTAGAACTAATCCTAATTAGTTAACCGGGGGTCCACCGTCATTGACTCGTAGGGCCAACAGGCCCACAATCGTGGGTCGATGGTCAACTCACAAGGCGTCTAGCAGTCAGCCGAGGCCAGACGCAAGCGGAGCAAAGTGCTTTTGCACTTTCCGGGCACCAAATGGGGCGCGAGGAGCATCTACGTGAGCTGGAGATGAGCCGCGCTATTGGTGGGGTTAGCTTGGTCGGGGTGGCCGGAGTTGGCGCCGGCGACGAGTTAGGCGGCCGCCGGGGCTCGGGTGATCTCGGGTTTGTTGCTAGGGGGCAAAGTGAGGCGCGTGGAGTGCATAGTTAGGCCCAGGGCAACTCGGTGAGTGCGATGGACAGGGTGGCGTGGCGTTGGTGGCCGGAGCCTCGTCGGCACGAGCTCCGCAAGCGTGGGTTCGGGTGATCGCGGTTGGGTTGTTGTGGTGCACGAGGAAGAGAATGGAGAGGATGGGGAGGTAGCCAGGCTCACAGTGATCCCGTAGAGAGCCTCGTCGGGGTCGGGGACGGTCTGATGCGGCGGCGACGGCGAAGGGGATCTCCGGCGGTGGCGGAGCCGGGCGGGGTCGGCGCAGTAGCTTCGGGGCGAGCAAGAGCTCGGGGCGTGGCTTGTTCGACGAGGTCGACGACGGCGAGGCGACCAGACAAGGTCTCGTGGCGCGGGGACGACGGTGGCTACGGTTATGACGGAGGAGTGGCGACGGTGGCGTCGGCCATGGCGAGGGGGAGCGAGAGAGAGGAGGCAGGGGGAGAATGGGGTGTCCTGGGTCGGGCGACGACGCGAGGTCGCCCAGTAGGCGTGGCGAAGGGTGAAGCAGGCGGCGGCCAGCTGCGTGGCGCGCCCTCGCTCGCCGGCAGAGCACCGAAGTTGCTCGCTGGCCGAGCCAAGCAGCTACATGGCCATGCTGGGCTGGGCCGCCAGTGGGCGAACACGGCGCTGTAAGTTTTTCCTTTTTAAGCTTTTTCTATTTTACTGAACTTTGTGGGGTTTTTAAAAATACCAAATCTATTTTTAAAAATCACCAAAATGCTCCTGGTCACTTGTTGGAATATTCCCAACATGAAACATTTGGTTTGGAAATTTTTTGAACATTTATAATATTTTTTTCATAATTGAAATGCTCATTTCAAAAACTTGTGGATTAATTCTAGAACCCTTAGATGACCTAGAAAATGGTGCACCTTCTTTGACATGGGTTCTGAACCAAAGTAAAGAGGATGAACATTTTGAAGGGCATTTCGGATTCATTGAAATAATTTTTAGTAAACCCTAGTTGTTTTAAGGGGGTGTTCGGGTTTCTGCCTTCCCATTTCAAATTCAAATGAAATTTAAACATGATGCACACCCTAATGCATGGTCTATCTGGGATGTGACAATATGGGTCTAGTAGACATGACATCTAGTGGGTCCCGCATAGTTCTCGAGAACTCTTTGGGGGCTTGCAGCCGTTTATCCATTGGGCAAGCCAGCAACCCCATGCCGTTCGCATGCCCTACTCGTCCCCGTATTCTACCTTACAACAGTTCACTCCTAGTCGTCCCGTCCTTTCACATTAGTTCGCTCCCATTTTTTTTGCGGGGAACAACAGTTCAACTTCTCCTAACCCTCCTCCAAAATCCGTGGCCTCCCAAATCTCAATGGTCGCCGCTGAGTACCAGGTTAGAGCCATCACTGGCGATCAGTTCATCGTCATCTACACACGTGGATCCGCAATGGTGAAAGCATGGCTTGCTCGCTTCCTACGCATGTTCAACAGTTCAACGGATGAGTGGGTCGCTGGGCTAGATGTCGAGTACACCACAGTACTGGGACGAGAGAAGGATCTAAAGGACGAAGAGAGGAAGAAGCCCGTCGTGATCCAGGTTTGCGTACATAACATTTGCTTGGTCTACCACATATGCCATGCCGACGTTGAGTGCCAGGATTTTAAGAACTTCCTCAAGGACAAAAGAGTGAAATTCACATCTTGTAGGCTTTAAGAACGACAGTGGATGTCCTGCGTCGGATAGGTCTTGTTGTAGGCCAGCCCTTCGATCTCCGTAAGGCAAGCCTGGTGTCCTCCTCTCAACCTTCAAGGTTGACCCCGGCAGCAGCCATGATTGATCCTTCAGAATCAAGAAACCTCATCACGAAGTTTCATCATGCATGGGAGTCGAAGACATTAGATGAAGATCACATCCTGTACGCAGCAATGGCTGCCTACCTTTGTTTAAATATCTACAAGGGTTGGATGAAGTAGCACAGCCAAGTGTCCGGTTCAAGCAAAGAAGCGTCGGCGACGAGGAAGAGGAAGAGGGACGAGGACGAAGTCGAGGATGTGGAATCGAACTGCGAGTAGGTGGCAGTGCCGTCGCTCATGCTGGTTCTACTGCAGTGTCAAGCGAACTAGTTGCTTAGTTTATTTTCAAGGGTGTGTTGTGCTGAGGCCCCAACAGAACTATGTTTATGTTCTTTCTCGTTATTTGAACTCTTTAGTACGTACAATAGTACTAGTACTATGTCTTACTACTTTTCTTCTTGCAGCTGGTACTACTGCTCGTATCTTCCTGTTCCTACTTACTTAATACGTTCGTACTAGTAGTATAATTTGGGTCAGTCGATTTGTGAAAGAAGTTCGATGGAGCGAAGGAAGAAGACGGCAGAAGAGGTGGAAGAGACCCTTCAAGCCATCCATGTTGCATCAAACGGCTCACATGAGTCGACTGACCCAAATTGCTCCTTCAGATTGCAGGATCCACGTGGCATTCAAGATCTCGAAGGTAGATTCCGCGTCGGCACCCGGTTTGCGGGCTCAACGCACGCGCGACCGGCTTCCGCCACGACAGCCACCATGCGCGCCTCCTACGCGCGGGCGGAGACGACAATGACACGCTAGTTCCTCCTCGCCGGCGTGCTGGAGCACACGCTCATCCTCCTCTTTGTACGCTGCGTGCATAGACGCGGCTCCACCAGCTGCTCGCGTGCTTGGCAGCACGGCGGCATCGCGAGGAGGGACTGCGGACGACGTGAGCGGGCGAACCTTCGGCTTCATGGCACAGGGATGGCGGCGACACGACGGTGATGGGAGAGAAATTGTTGGCCGGAGCAGGCGGGCGCCGGCATGCGCAACAGCGGCGGCATATTGATGAGTGCTTTTATTAGTTAGTGCCACAGCCACGATACAGAATCCTATGCAAGCGCGTGAACCGGGGGAGTGTGTTCGTGTGTGTGTTGTGCTGCGTGTGTGTGTGTGTGACAGAGAGAGAGAGAGAGAGGAGCATCTGTAACACAACAACCATCTCTCTCGATCCGTCCGTCCCTCGCACGATCGCATGCAACACATGCATCAACGCGCACATTTTGACACCCTCACCCGGCCCCTGCCCACCTCAAGGCCCACACAATCTCTTCGTGAATACCCATTCCTCTCCGTAGGTTTGTGTTCTCTCAATACCACACACACACACACACACACACACACACACACACACACACACACACACACACACACACACGCAGCACAACACACGCACACACACTCCCCTGAGCACACAATTCATCCCCATCCAAGGTTATACGGCGACCACTCTCGCTTGTGCTTCTTTGCACCCCAACATGCACAACACCTCAATCTTCAAAGAGGGCATCGAGCAGATCGAATACGGCGACCACACCGCGCTAGATAATGCGGGGTCATTTGGAAGCAGGGTGATGTGACGACGACCGACTGACTCCTCCCCCCCTCTCTCTCTCTCTCTCTCTCTCTCTCTCTCTCTCCACAAAATTACCAATCCCTCTCTCCACCACACAAAATTGTCAATCCCTCAACCCACGAGATCCTTCCCCTCTCGTCCATGTTTTTCCAGCTCTCTCATCAAACATGTTGTCTCTTCTCCTTCCACGCATATAGAATCCGGATGCACACGCATCTCACGTATATTACATGTCTCCATCTTTCTCACAGACCTAACTTCTTCCTCTCTCTTTCTCTCTCTATCTCTCTCTCTCTCTATCTCGTTAGGTTTGTCTCCTAATCTCTCGTCCACATACATACAATCTTTCCCGCCCTATCTGCTCCATCTTCAAAAGCTCTCTCTACATGTTTCATTCACACATTGGGATATGTCAAAATGTTGCTTCTATAATGGCTGATGTAGAGTTATGGTTGTTTTTGTTGCATCCTACAAAGTAATAACTATGAAATGCATTTAGATTCTCATTTGACTGGGATTATGCGAGTTTGAGCATGTTGTGAAGTACTATAGACCTTGTATGCATCTTGGGATTCGACAATGATTGTAACTATTGAGTTGTATAGACCATTACATTCGAAGTCAATAGCCTAATATATTTATTTCACAATTTCAACAAATGATTAGTTCACTACAAACTAAGAAAACAAATGTGTACTCCTCCGCTTTTATTTAAGTCCGCGTATTAGAATTGGTCAAAGTCAAGTTTTGTAAACTCGTCGAGCTTATAACAAAAAATATTAACATATATAATAACAAATAAATACCATTAGATTCATTATTGAATGTACTTTCACATCATACATTGTTATGGTAAATGTTTATATTTTTCTATAAACTTGGTCGAACTTTAGGAAGTTTGACTTTGGTCAAACCTAATATGTAGAGTTTACTACTACTACTCGCTAGTTGTTTAGCCGAATCACTCAACACGCCACACGAGGAGTCCAGTGTCACAAAATTTTGAGGTCGGCGGGAAAATCTCCCACGACCCTGATTCGAGCAGTGGGAAGTTACCATCATAGCCTTCGGAACAGGCCTACGGATGACGCTTTGTAAGGGGCTATTTTTGTAACTTCAGGTTCACCCTACCCAGCCAACCCCACCCCGGCACCCAGAGTAGTACACCTGAATACTCCCCATTTTCTATCCCCACCTCAAAATAGACTTCTCCACGGCACCGCAGCCTTCGTGCTCCTCCCCTTTACATCGGCGCACTCGTCCACCGCAGCGCATCTGCCTCATCGATGACCTCGTACGCCGCACTGGAGCTGGTCCACCGTCATCGTTGTACACAGAGCCTCTTCCCCAGCATCGTCTTCTACGGTCTCGGATCTGCTTCCCGGAAGCCGACGCCAAGCGCAGAAGTACCACCGTCGTGCACAATGAACTGACTCCCGTTGCCGACCATGACTCACAGAGGCTGCCGCGACCATCGTTCTCCTCCTCGATTGGTAATGTGTGTATTGAATCACTTAGCAGTACATGTGCAGTTCCAATTTTTCATACCCACCCTTCAAATTTCCTAGCTGCTATTGTAATTGTGTGTCGCTTCTGTATCGCGCTGTGCTTGGGTAGGTTTTTGATCTGCAAACCCGTAGTGTGGCAAATGACGGAAATGTTTTTAGAACTAGCAAGATGACCATGCGTTGCACGCATCAAGATGCATTTTTATGAGTAGTTTATCTTGTGGGAGAAAAGGATGAATGAGGGAAGGCCATATTTGCAAATCTGGAGAGGGGTATGGGTATCTTTTTGCAAAATTCCCATTTGTTTCCTTCCTATCTGCCAGATATAATTCGGACGGCCTATATTGCAAGAAAAGAAAGTATAGAGAAAAAAGTAGACAGTAAAGGAAGTAGAAATAAATATTAAATATATAATATAAAATAAATATAACAGTATAGAAGAGAGTAGAGATAGCAGAGACGTCGGGAAAGGATCGCGCGCGTGCGGGAAAATGCAGTCGGGCGTGCTCTAGTTTGGGCGCGCGGCGTCCGGCGCGCTTTATAAAATCCAATGCCCTCCCACCGCTATGTGCCTTGCCACCGCTCTCTCCCTGCTCTGTGCCTCGCCACCGCTCTCTCCCCACTCTTTTTCGCCTCGCCGCCGCCGCGCCACCATGCCGCCAAGGCCACCGAAACTTGGGGATACCACGGCGTCCGCGCGCCCTCCTGCGGCTTCTCCGCCGAGATCCGGTTCATGCTGGATGTGCCTCGGCCTCGCAATTTCGACACCGCTAACGAGGCCGCCACAGACGACGCTGCGCGTGTGGCACCTCCGGTGGCCTCATAAAACATTGAACTTCCCGAATGTGCCGACGCGGGAGCGGGCGCAGGAGCTCGCGCCTCTACCACGGCTTAGCACCGACGAGGATCCTCGTCACAGCCGGAGGCGGGAGCACCGTCTCGGCATCACCGAGATGGATGAGGAAGCCATGGCGCTGTGGCGCCAACACTTCCCACAGGACACCATCAATGAGCACGAGTTCTACGCGCAAAGGAGGGCGGAGAGGGATAAGAGAAGGGAGGAGCGAGCCTCCTATCATGAGGACAAGCGTAGGCGAAAAGCGGACGCTCAATTCAACATGAGGCTAGGAGCAGCGTCGCCCTGGGAATCCGACGACGATCGGTATCTTCACGCCTACAGTTAGACATCGGAGGAGGACATCACCGAGGAGGAGTAGGACGACGAGGAGTAGTTGAATTATCTTTTTTTATCTATCTATGCTGAGAAATATCCTCTACTCTCTAGTATCTACTTCTCGATCTCAGCATCAGAACGCTTTTTAAAGCACCGCGCATGCGATTCTGTTGGAGATGCTCTAAGATGGCGAGTGCTTTAATGTTGCCCACAAGATGCACGATTATTACTAGTAGTATATTTTTCTTGCCATGTTGAGATTTTAAAACCATGAGTGCGAACATGCAGAGGAGAAATGAAGAACAAACACGGGATATTCGGGACATCTTCAAGGAGCATGGTAAGTTAAAGAGGAGCTGCACCGAACCTGTAAAACGAGCTTTGCTAAGTAACACCGTTTCAATTACTTTCGTTTAGCCTCGTGTTCTTCGATGTGTATATGTTGTAGTTTCTGTTTCTCTTAAGTGTGGTGTTCGTCGATGTGTAATAAGAAGAGTCTTAATCGTCCTAATGCTTTCGTTTTTAGTTTGATGTAGGAAGTGGGTGTTCTAACCTTGTAGTCTGTTTTTATATATTTTTTTTCCTTTTGAATTCACTTCTCCGAGTTCAGTTTATCTGGCTTCTACTAAATGGATCTAGGTTGCTCCGAGTATTGATCTAAAAAAGAAGTAACTTCATGTCAGGATGCAGTTCATGCGAGGAGGGAAGTATGGTAAACCTCGAGATCATGTTTCCAAAACGAGGCTGGATTACACACAAGGTGCTAGTTCCCTAATGATGCTGGATTAGACACAAGGTGCAAATTCCCAGATGATGCTGGATTACACACAAGCCGGGTGGAGTCGGTAGCTGTTCATGTCCTCGTGGCATTAGTAAAGGCTGAAAGAAAGCGTGCAGGAGCCCTTGAGAATGTAGCTGAGTTCCTGAAGAAGCAAAAAGAGCCATTAGATGCTCTCTTCACCCAAGCCAAAGAAGAGATGGAAGAAGCCATAAATAAGCTAGCAGAGGCAGAGCAGGCTAGCCGTCTCCTGCTATCTAAAACCGTTGTCAATACAAAATTTCCTTCATAATAGCTAAGTTCAAATGTTTATACAGTCGGCATGCCTGTTGTGATGTCCGTGCATGTATTGATGTGTCACAAAACGTTTTTTCGGGTCATGTAATAACAGCAATTACTTTCCAAACAATAACAGACGAAGCATTGGACATGGTATAGTTCACGCGCAAGCCCGACATTCCCAGTTCAACTTCCACATCAAACTCATGTTCACAGATATCTGCACATTTCATACATAATGTCCACAACCATGATTCACTTCAAAGCTAAAAAAATGTGAGTTGAGTTATAAATAAAGAAAAACCTCTACTAGTTCCTGCTACCAGTGCGAGCACAACAAGTCAAGATCATGCGTAAATTAATTATATTTTAGTCAGTTTTTGTGTTCTAAAATGCCTGCTGGCTCGCAGAAGGACATGTTGCCGGCACACACGCGGATTCAATGAAGGCAGGCGGGGCAGTCTTAAGCTGGTTGCACGCGGCGAGGAGGCGTGCTCAGCCGGGCCTGCAGCAAGTGCGGCCCTCTTGGCCAGCGCGCCGGTTCAATGCATGTGCTATGAGAGGTCTCGCCCGTATCAGAGCAATCACTCCCTCCAGTCCTTTTTTGTTTGGGTATAACAAAAATTTCGTTTTCCATTCACATTTTACAAGTAAAATTCGTGGACAAACTTTGACCCAAAGTACGATGGGGACTAGTAAACCAGAATGGAGGTAGTAGTTTTTTTAATCAAAGAAGGGTTTACCCTTCCGATTTTCATTACTGAAAACCAGCATCTAAATCTAACCCATAGTATTTGCCCTAGAACTACCAGGTTCAACATCTCGCAACATAAACCCATACAACCATACGCCAAGGAGGTACGTAGTACTATGAATTCCATTTTCGCTCCATACCAATCGTTCTATAAACTAGTTACTACTTATAACGCGCCATTGAAAATCGGAACTCTTAACCCCGCTAAAAAAACGATATTTTAAACGTGGCTACTCGATCTGTGGCAACTCGTGAGCCACCGCGCTCCAAGTCATTCACCTGTGGTCCCGACCATCAACTCCTATGGATCAAATTATCACAGGAGCTGACTATTCCTACAAAGGTGCCCCACCACGTACCCGGTACCCGCGAATGCAGCAATCGTGCACCTAGGGTTTTAGGGTTTATTTGTTAACGTCGCCTTTACGTAACACTCATGTGTGCGAGACAACGAGAGGCCGACTGCATGTGTGCGCCTCTTCTCTTCATATATGTACTCCACCGTCTGTCTGGTGTGCAAAAAATTATAATAACTACTAGCAATGTGCCAATGCGTTGCCACACGATCAAAGTAGATTAATACATATTCACCGATTTAATAGAAAAAAGTCTAGTTTTGAAATACGTATATCACTAAAAATATGTAATGTTCCACTCAAAGTATATTCCTTTGGCGGTTTTGATGATATAAGGGAGGAATGTTGTTGGTTTCAAGATTCGAGAAGTGGTATATGTCTAATATCTACTCTTACTAGCAAGATGCCCGTTCGTTGCATGGAACATCAAGATCTTGTGGGAGAAAAGGATGAACGAGGGAAGGCCTTATCTGCAAATGTGGTGAAGAGTGCGGGTAAATTGCCATATTTTCCTTCCTATCCGTAAGATATAAATCGGACGACCTACATTGCAGGATGGCAGGCCCACCATCATCACTAACTCTATTTTTTATCCCTACTCTTATAAAAAGCATTTTCGGTATCTATGGCAATTTTGCAAAAAGATACCTACACCCCTCTCCACATTTGCAAATAAGGCCTTCCCTTGTTCATCCTTTTCCCCCACAAGATAAACTAGTCATACAAATGCATCTTGATGTTCCGTGCAACGCATGGGCATCTTGCTAGTTGTTGCAAAAATCCCATGTGTGTGTGAGAGAGAGGAAGAGTGGAGGAGGACGGAGTGCATGTGTGACAAAGACACAAGGAGTGTGTGCGCGATAGGTATCAGCTTAAAATGAGGCGATAGTGTGTGTGCACGATCGAGAAGGCATGTATCAAGAAGGGAAGAAAAATCTACGTAGATACAAGGAGCGGGACAGAGACATGTATGCGATAGTGGAAGCACGAGTGTGCGGGTGTATAAACCTATCTAGAGGCTAGCTAGTCGATAAATGTTTGTGAGAGAAATACGAGTCGGGGTGAGAAAGCGAGAGTTTTGTGTGTGTGAGTGGAAGCAGGAGTTGTGCGTGTGTATGTATGAGAGAGAGAGAGGAGACGGTAGTCGGGGTTGTCTGATCGGTAAACAAATGAATAATATCAGTCTGGGATGGAGACAAAAAGGAGACCGCAACAAATGTTGTGTCTACAGGAGAGAGAGAGAGTAATTTTAGTGGTATGATTCATATGTAGAGACATATAGGGTGTGTGAGAGAATCCCATAAAGAGAAAGACAGAGTGAAAGATGAGTGGAGACTGTGTGTGTGGCGGTGAAAAAGAAATCTTAGGTACCGAGTGATACCAGAGAACAGTAGAGACGTGAGAGATAATGAAAAACGTGTAATGTATAATGATAGGGAGAGTGTGACACTTCTCAAGGGAGACGTCGAGAGACCATGTTTGCGAGGATAGGAGAAACATGAAGTGAGCATCGGTGAGCTGGAGAAAAGAGAGTGATAGCTACCAAGGAGCATGCATGCGAGAGAGATGGGCGAAAAGGAGTGAACAAAAAGGATTCAAATATTTGAATTCGAGATGATGATACATGTAATCCATACTCAACCAAAATTGATCTATCAAACATGCATACTCATATTAATTCATGTACATCTATGTTATTTAATATGTAGATATTACTGATCCATACATTTTAGTAGAACATAATTTGGTTTAATTTTTTCAATTCAATCTTAAGATTTCGAGATCGTTGTATTTGTAAATCATATTATACATATAAAGGAGCAGAATTCTTTGTTGTGCTTTTGAAAGTATATATAAAAATGATGTATATGGAATGTAATTCCAATTGAAAATGGATCCCTCCCAAAAAATAGAATACAAACGGGATTCAATTGAGTTGGCACGTAAACATGCACTCTGCAAAATTTGAACGAAGCGGGAAAGTCACAAAGAACAACCCAAACCAAAATCTGCGAGATGGAAATTACTACTGCCTATCTCTGCCACGCAAAGCCTATCTGCTGGATTTCTATAGGTTTCGATAGGGGTAGGTTTGTAATTTCACCCAAACATGACGTAACCGCCTCTCGCCCGGATTCATACACGGTGGGCGCCAAAACACAATGTGTCCTCGGCCGAAATTGACTCCCTCCCCGATTCATATTCATACACGATGGACACCAAAAACAAACTCTCGTCGGCAAATATTCGGTGTATGCGAGATTACCGTCCTATCCCCAACCGACTAATGTTGTCGTGATGTAGTAGAAATTTGAAACGGGGGCTAAGTTTGTAAATTTCCTCGCATTTGAGACAAGCGCGCCCTGAATATATGGTTCCCCCCTTCTCTCTACCTCCCTTTTCCCCATTCGTACTCCATGGGCGCCAAAACACCGTCTCGACCCCACCCTCCTCCGTCCGCCGCCGTCCGCAACCCCATCCACCGCCGTCCTCCTCCACCATGCCGGAGCTGATACCCCGACGCCGCCGTCCATTACAAGAGATCGACCTCTCTCATCCATGGCTTCGGACCGGGATCCTTGCATCATCCCGCTTCATCCCCGTCGTCGTCCCCCTTGCCGGCACCGCTCCTACGACCGTCTCATCCACCGCGCCCCGCCGCCACCGTCTACCCTACTAGATCTTCTTCCACGCCGCCGACAGCCATCGCTACCGCAGCACCGTAAAATTCTCAGCAGATGCGACATCGGCGCCGCACTGTAGGCGGTACTTTTCAGATTCGCTCAACTTATTTATCGCAGCAAGAAAATAGATCGCCGCTGCTTTACTCTGATTTCTTGTCTTGGTTGTGAAGTTGCCTTTGTCAGGTTTGCACCTTCAGATCCGCCATGGCACACTCAACACTATACTCCCAATGCTTATGGTTTTCCCTTTATATTCCACACTAGTTAAATCACAGAGACTAAATTTCAAAATTAGGTCATCGATTTTCAGAGCTCACCGGAGTTCGCCAAAGGCGAACGAAGGGCTCGGTGGTTGTAGGGCCTCGCTGAACTAAGAAAACTCGACGCTGGTGGGGGTTGGGGGGGGTGGGGGTGGGGTTGGTGGAGGAACACAGGCGGCGGGGGCCGGTGGTCCGGCCGGCGGCCCGTGCGGTGTTCTATATGGGAAGAATCAGAGATGAGGAAGAAGATGGGTTAGGATACGTAGGATCTTCATCCAACAGCCTGAAATGGTCGAGAGACAGCTGGGAGTTGCATTCTTAATGCGCTCTGGTTCATCATGTGTTGGCACTGTGCAACCAACATTTTATTATCCAAAATCTGCTTTCTCTTCTTTACAATGTTCCTCTTCCGTTCTTCTTTAATATGTACTCTCTCTGTTCCTAAATACAAGTCTTTGTATAGATTCCCTATGGACTACATATGGAGCAAAATGAGTGAATCTACACTCTAAAATGTCTCTGGATACATCTGTATGTGATCCATAGTGGAAATCTCTACCAAGACTTATATTTTGGAACGGAGGGAGTATGATAGTAGTACAGTATGTTACTTGTACTGAAGATGAGTAGGGACATTGACAGTGTAGAGGTCTATACGGTCGGTTGTGATGGACACTTTGAGCCTCTTTGATTCGTGGGATTTTGTAAACATAGGAATAGTATTTGTAGTCACCTGCCCACTTGAATCCTATAAGAATAGCAAGGAAAATGCGGCGAGCTGTGTCGCCTGTGAGAGTTACACTGATATTAACAGTACCGCACCTTCACTTGAAGAGAGCTGGTATCCGAAGTCTTTCTAGCCGTACAGGCGATACTAGCACATATATTCCAGCAAGTTCCACTTTGCTGATTTTACTCTGATGCTTACGGTTTTCCCCGTTATATCTACACTATGATCTGTGTAGCTGATTTGTGTCGCACTAGCAGCAGTGCACTCTTGAAGTTAAACACTGCAATGACTTACAAAATTGGCACCAAGGCATTGAGTGCCATTCTGGATGCAATGAAACTCATACGCTCCCCACCTGTTGATTCTTGTTCGGAATATGATCCTAATGACTATTCTAACCTCGAGGAGTCAAAGGAAGATGGCATGTCCTATTCACCCATCAAGGTGCCTGTTCTAATTTGGCAATGTTTTATTGATTGCGGTGTAGTGACCAGACCCGAATGGATCCATCCTCTCGTGCTCGAAGTCATCCTCGGATCAGTAATGCCGACACCACACAAGATTTCAAGGATTTATTGCAGAGTAGCAATCACACACTTATTACATCGTTGTTCACAAGGGAACTTATTACAATAATATGGCTTAAGGCCATCTAATAATAATAGCGGAAGGCTTGGAAGATAAGCGAGTCCATCAACTTCAACGGCATCACTAAGTATAGAACCACGACCTAACACCTTACTCGTCGTCTGAAAAGTCTGCAACGTGAAAGTTGCAGCCCAAAAACGGGTCAGCACATGGAATATGCTGGCAATGTAACACATAAGAGCAATGAAGGAATAAGCCTATACTACATGCATATATGGCTGGTGGTAAGGCCCTACGGTTACATTTGCATAAAGCTGATTTTCCCTACATCAAAGGAATAGTTTTTATTTAACTATCATGGTGGTTGTTAAACATTGAGAATGGTTGACAGCATCCTCAATCCCAATTAAAAGTACTCATCAAAACCCAACAACTTTTATTAGAAGTAACATGTTGAGATTCACATGATATTCAATTACTAGATACTCAAATTGTCCATAACCGGGACACGGCTAATCATGATTAGTTTATACACTCTGCAGAGGTTTGCGACTTTTCCCCATTAAGACTCGATCGCCTCCGCTTGGTTCTCGTGACTACATGGTGTTTGAGAAACGGATGACCGAGACATAGTCTTCGTGGCGCTAGCACCTTACATGTGGGTAGACCGTACTAACCTACATCCCTACATCAGCTAGCCTACCCGTAAGAGTTCGCACAACTTAGTCAACTACGCCAGAGCCCATAATTGGCTTGTGGCTGCACACGGAAGTTTCCAGCTTGAATAATCTTATGATCCCTTAGAGCCTGGGTGGCGGTCCAAGAAATACAGTAAGTCCTCGATAGAAACCAGTGCCTCAATCCACCCAGATGTGTGTTTGTTGCCACCTTAGATAAACCATTAATTTAACAATCTCACATCTGTCATGGAATATCACTCACCCAATCCACGCCTACTAGCATAGCATGGCATAATAAGCAAACGAGAAGTAACTCCCAAAGGTTCATAAGTAAAACAGTAATAGGTACTACCTCAATCTACTTCCCATCCCACAATTTAAGTAGATCCTAATCATGCAAGTGTTTGAGGAATAGATCTAATGCATAAAACTGGGTATGAGAAGAGTATGATCAGTGTTACTTGCCTTGTCGATGATCCGCGAGACCTAGAGATTCAAGTAACAAGCGGCGACTCCGGGTGATCTAACGCAGACAAACAACAAGCATACAATAAGTACTCATCTAATGCACGGGAAATCTCGAATAAAAGATCTAACCAGAAAGTTCAACTTAAGAACCCTGGTTGCAAAAGATTCAATCAAAATAAACATCGAAAGTCGAAACTCGAGAGAGAACGACTCGGTTTTGCAAATCTGAAACTAGGTCAAAATTTCACAGAGCAAAACTCTGTGAAAGTAGGTTAGTCGGAACGGCAGTTTCACATTTTTAAACTCCAGCGCTTGAATCACTTGATTCCGATAAACGAGCGAGAAATAAAACAGATTTGAAAATCGGATCTCAAATCGAATCGTAAAAATAACGGATTAAATCCGATTAAAAGAAAACGATTTAACGGTTTAAATAACGGACATTCGTTATCGAACTAATCCAACGAACACGTTTATTGAAACGAACGGTTCGGTGAACGCTCGTTAGTTAAGAAAACCAAAAAATAAAACCAATCTAGGGTTTTTTAAAAAACCAACATCTTTTTTAAAAACCGGATCGTTGTTTTTAGGGAAACCGGATCGGGCGGGCGGGCGGCGGTTACCTCCGTGATCGCCGGCGGGTCCGGTGGGCCTCGGGGCTCCGGGGCGGCGAGGTCGGAGGGGCGGCGAGGGCGGCGGGCCCGGCAACGACGAGAACGGCGGCGGCGGGCGGAAGCCTCAAGGGCGGGGTCGGCTTGGGGAGGCGGGCAAGTGAGTGAGAGAGAGGGGGGCCGGGCGGCTATTTATGGGAGGGGGGAGAGATACGCTTGGGAGGGGGGCAGGCGGCCGGGTCGAGCCGGACTCGGAGGCGTCGCGGCGGGGCACTGCACAAGGGCGGCGTCTTGCATGAGGGAGAGGGAGGCGGGCGCCGGGCCGGCCTGGCTGGTCAACGGGCCTGGCCTTGGCCTGTGGGGGCGTTTTTTTTAAATAAAATTAAACCAAAAGAAATAAAAAAAATACCAAATGAACTCCAATTTAAATAAAACAAATTTTCCCCGACTCCTAAAAATGAGTCGAACAAAATGAACTTTAAAAACGGCAAACATGCATATATTTTTAAAGTGCTCATTTTTGCCTAAGCAAAATAAATCTTCCAAAACCAAATTTTGATTGATTTACAATATCTTCATTTTTCCTAAATGTTGGGAAAGTCATATTATTCCCTCTCAAAATATTTTTATAGGAAAACTTTATGAAGATAATTTAAATAAATCCAAATGATCCTATTTTCAAAATTTGAGAAATCCCAAATATGAAAATAATGAAACTTCCAACTTTCTCCGAGGGTCCTTGAGTTGTGTGAAATTTCTAGGATCGGAAAATGCGAGAAAATATGATATGCATGATGACCTAATGTATAAGATTCCAAATAGGAAATTTGGGATGTTACAAACCTACCCCTTAAGATGAATCTCACTCGAGATTCAGGTTGGCTAGAAAATAGGTGAGGGTGGTCCTACAAAACTTCCTCTTTCCTGTGTGGCTTCATCCTCAGGTGGTGGCTCCAATCGAACTTTGCAAAACTTGATAACCTTGTCATGGGTAACTCACGGCATAATCGAGAATCTTAACTGGTTTTTCCTCATATGTCAAGTCATCCTTCAACTGAATTGCTTCTAGTGGCACCGTGTCTCTTAACGGTACCTCTCGCTATCTCGGGTGACATTTCTTCAATCGAGAAACATGGAATACATCATGAACTCCTCGACAGTCCTTCCGCAATTCCAATTTATACGCAACTTCTCCCATGCGTTGCAAAATCTTATATGGTCCAACGAAACGGGTGCTAACTTTCCTTTCACTCCAAAACGCTTAACTCCTCAAGCGGGATACTCGAGATATACTGCTCCAACTTCATACTCAATCGCTGGCGCTTTGAATCGGCATAGCTCTTTCTCGTCTCGGATGGGCTACCTTGAGCCTGTCTCAATCAACTTAACCTTCTGCTCGCACTTTAATCAAATCTGGTCCAAACAACCGACGATCTCCGGTTTCATTCCCATGACAACGGTGTCCTGCACCTTCTTCCATACAGAGCCTCGAAGGTGCCATCTTTAAGCTGGTTTGGTAACTGTTATTGTAGGAAAATTCTGCATACGGCAAATTATCATCCCAACTAGATCCATAATCTAGTGCACAAGCTCTCAAAGATGTCCTCCAAAATCTGATTGACTCTCTCGGTCTGTCCATCGGTCTGTGGGTGGAAAGCTGTATCAATTCCAATCGGGTTCCCAATGTTTCGTGTAACCGTTCCAAAATTTTGAAGTAAACCGGGTTCCTCTATCCGATACGATGCTCCTCGAACTCCGTAAACACACAATTCTGGTCATATATATCTTTGCCAACTTAGCACTGCTATAGGTAGTCTTGACCGAATGAAATGAGCTACCTTGGTCAAACGATCGACTATGACCCAAATCGAGTCATATCCTGAACGGGTCTTTGGCAAACCTGTGATGAAATCCATGCCTAGTTTATCCCACTTCCATTCGGTATCGCAACGGTTGTAAATAATCTCGCCGCTTCGATGCTCGCTTTACTTTCGATATACGTCGTAAATTGCTACATACTCCGCAATATCCTTCTTCATTCCGTCCACCGTAAAATATTCTTCAAATCCAAATACATCTTGGTATTTCCGGTGAATCGAATAGGGTGAATCATGGGCTTTGCAAAATCAACTTCCCGATCTCCGGGTCATTGGGCACATAAACACGGTCTTCAAACCATAGGGTATCGTGCTCATCCTCACGAAAATCCTTTAGCTTTTCCTTTGCTCATTTTCTCCTTTATAGAGGCAACTTCCTTATCCGCTTTTGGGCTTCTCCGATTTTGTCCATTAGTGTCGATCGAATCTCCAATGCTGCTACATAGCCTCTCGAACTATTTCCAAACATAGCTCTCAAGGTCCTCGGCTAACTCATTGGGTATTCCTCCCATCATTAGGGTATCGACGTGGTTTTTACGGCTCAATGCGCCGCCCACGACATTAGCCTTTCCGGTGATAATGCAATCTCATATCATAATCCTTGATTAGCTCTAACCATCTCTTTTGTCCGAGATTCAATTCTTCGTGAAGATGTACTTCAAACTCTTGTGATCCGTGATATACTTCACAATGATTTCCAATGAGAAAATGTCTCCACGCCTTCAAGGCATGCACAACGGTTGCTAACTCCAAATCATGAGTGGCATAATTCAACTCATGAGGCTTAAGTTGTCGGAAGCATACGAAACAACTCTTCCTTCCCGCATAAGCACGGCTCCAAGTCCTCGACGTGAAGCGCCGTAATACACCTCATAATCCTTAGTCCGATCCGCAATATCAAACCGGTGAGGTAACCAATCTTTTCTTCAACTCTTGAAAACTTGCCTCACAGTCCTTAGTCCATATGAATTTGTTTTCCTTCTTCAACAATTCTGTCATAGGCTTTGCAATTTTGAGAAATTCTCAATGAATCTTCGTAGTATCCTCGCGAGTCCAAGGAAACTCCTAATCTCTCCAACTGTCTGGTGCTTCCCATTTGGTTACGGTCTCAACTTTTGTGGGTCAACTGCTATCCCTTCTCCGGATATAACATGTCCGAGAAATCCAACTTCCTTTAGCCAAAACTCACATTTGCTGAACTTGGCATACAACTGGTGTTCCTCGCTTTCCAAAACCAATCGCAAATGTTCCTTGTGTTCCTCTTCATTCTTCGAGAAAATCAAATATCATCAATGAACACCACGATTTAACTTATCCAAAAACTCCATAAACACTTTGTTCATCAGTTCATGAAATAGGTCAAGCTGTTAGTCATCCAAATGACATAACGGTATACTCATGCAGTCCATATCTTGTGGTAAACGCTGTCTTGGGTATATCTTGCTCCCTAATCTTCAATCGATGGTACCGATCGCAAGTCGATCTTAGAAAACACTTTGGCTCCTTGCAAGCTTTATCAAACAGATCATTTATCATAGGTAGTGGGTACTTGTTCTTGATTGTTACTTCATTCAATCCACGGTAATCAACAACCATTCTCAACGATCCATCCTTCTTCTCCACTAACAAACGGTGATCCCCAAGGTGAAGAACTTGGGCTAATAAAACCTTTATCCAATAGTTCCTTAATCTGCTTCTTGATTTCCGCCAAATCTTTGCGGCATCCCAGACGGTCGCTTGATATCGGGCCTGTTCTCGCAACAGCTCGATCAAAAACTCAATGTCTCTATCCGTGGCATTCCCGCAATTCTTCCGAAATACATCAGATAATCCTTCACCACCGGTACTTCTTCCCGTACTCACCTCGATAAGCAATTAACTTGTGCTCTCCTCGCTCGTGCGTGATACATACTTAATCCTTCTTCCTTCCGTGTGGTGAGCAAAATTGACCTTGTGGTACAATCTATGTTTCCTCCATACTTTGATAACCAATCCATTCCTAATATCACATCCAACTTTGGGATTCCGTAACTATTAGGTCCGAGGGGAAAACATAGTGTCCAATCCTTAGTGGCAATCGATCACACCATTTACTAGCCATGTACTCGCCTCCGGTGAGGTTACTAGCATGGGTGACCTAAGGGCTTGGGTCGGTAACTTGTACTTATCCACAAATCCCTTGATATGTATGAATGCGATGCACCAAAGATCGAAAAGAACAACCGCGTAAATGACTTAACCAAAAACTTACCGACATCGTGATCGGGCTGATCTTCAACCTCCTCCACATCAATGTGGTTCACCTGTCCCCTGTTGAAAGGGTTTGGCTTCTTTCCAGAGCTTCCATTGCCATTTCCATTCTGGCCTTCTAGACACCATTTGCTTAGTGCCCAGCCTTGCACACTTAAAGCAAGTAATGTGACTCAGTGTCTACCTTGGATGGTGTTGACGGGTTGGTGCGGTTCTGTCCATTGCTTCCTCCATTCCCTGCTCCCATTCTTGGTGCCATTATGGTTATGCTAATTACCTCCTCCATGGGTATGTGAAACTGAATTCTGATTTAGGGTATAACGAGGCTTCACGGATCCAGAGTTATACTTCCTTGCCCATACTTCCGCTTATGGTTCTCAATTTGTGCTGCTTTCCTTCAATCATGAGAGCTCGGTCTACTAACTCCTGGTAGTTGTTGAAACTTGCTACCATCAACGGCATGCTTAACTCATCATTCAGTCCTTCTAGAAACTTCTCCTGCTTAGCTGCATCCAGTAGTAACGCTATCCGGGGCATAACGTGCTAATTTGCTAAAATCATCCACGATCGCCAACAGTCCTTCCTCCTTGGCGTAAGTTGCAAACTCACGCTTCTTCATGGCCATGGCTCCTGCAAACATGGGCAAGGCGAAAAGCTTGCTGAAACTGGTCCCATGTGATGTTGTTCACGGGTAAGTGGTCGTGAAATTCTCCCACCATGCTGCTGCGGGTCCTTCAAGCTGATGTGCTGCAAACTTCACTCTTTCACCATCTCAGGCATCCTGCAGTGGTCAGCCCTTCCTATCTTATGGAGCCACCATCCGCCACAATCGGCTCGGTGTTACCGGAATACACCGGCGGTTCAAATTTAAGGAAACGAGTGATGATCCGCAGTGGTGGTGGTGGCGGTGGGTTGTTGTTGTTCGCACCAATGTTTGAATCAGGTATTCGCTGCTGGATCAATTGGGTGATCTCTCGCGGAAAACGAATCCGGGTCGCGGCTCGGAGGCATCCGATGGGTTTAGAAGAGGAGAGAAATGTAGAATAGAATGGGGTCTAAGGGAATCACTACCCAAATGCACATGAGCAAAACACACAAAATCACTTCATTCAATCAAACAAGGGCTTACAACGATCTAACTATCACAAAAGTGCGGTACTATAATGTTTACATGGAGGGAAAATACTACTAATATGTGGGGACTTCTACTAATTTGAACCGTGGAAGACTCCATGATGTCTCCGCTCCAGCCTTCGCCTTCAAAGTCGGGTTCACTTGGATCCGAATCGGTGTCGCCGATGTTAATGTAGTCGCTGGGTATTCGACATACTGGTCTTCATTCCCGAGCGCCAACTTCTTCTTGAGTTCTTCGATCTCGCATTTAAGATCGTTATTGTGTCTTGCTAGAGCTACGATCTCGCCCATGTAGTCCTTGCGTAGTCTTTAGTTCTTCTTCCACTCGATGATCCTTCCTTTTGTCTTCTCGCAACTCCAACATGTCATTGCACATTTGTTTCTCCTGGCGTCGAATGTGCTGGTTTAACTCCTGGATGAAAGTTGCAATGGATCTATCCTTCTTGGTGCTGACGACGTCCCAGTTGTCATCTCGGCGTCCGCAAATCTGGTAGATGGTATCCTTGAGGTCTTCTTGATAGACTTCCCCAATGCGCCCCATGGTGATGTGAGCTGCCATGCTCTTTCCTGCACTCCAAGTTGGTGCAATCGAAAACACTATCTATAGGCTTGGTGATTGGGGCGTAATGTCCTTCCTAGAACGTGAGCATGAATCTTCCAGCATTTTCTTCGTGCAGAGTGGCGTTGAATGTCCCGTGAAGCTTGGTAGTCCAATGTTCGTGCACTTAGTAACTTCCTTCAAGTGAAATCCAAAAGGTGTGCCTTCATCCGGTTGGGTGTACTTGATCTTCGCGTCCGTCATCCTAAAGAGAGTAGAAAAGATGAGGAGTTAGAAATGGGAAGAGAGTAGTGATCTATGACTTTAACTTAGTGGTCGTGGTCCTACAACAACAGGTGCTCGACACCATTCTCTCAGAGCGACTGCACCCAATGGATCCAGTCTCGTGCTCGTGTCATCCCCGGATCAAGAATGCCGACACCACACAAGATTTCAAGGATTTATTGCAGAGTAGCAATCACACACTTATTACATCGTTATCCATAAGGGAACTTATTACAATAATATGGCTTAAGGCCATCTAATAATAACAGCGAAGGCTTGGAAGATAAGCGAGTCCATCAACTCCAACGGCATCACCGAGTATAGAACCACGACCTAACACCTTACTGTCGTTCTAAAAGTCTGCAACGTGAAAGTTGCAGCCCGAAAACGGGTCAGACATGGAATATGCCGGCAATGTAACACATAAGAGCAATGAAGGAATAAGCCTATACTACATGCATATATGGTTGGTGGTAAGGCCTCTACGGTTACATTTGCATAAAGCTGATTTTTCCCTACATCAAAGGAATAATTTTATTTAACTATCATGGTGGTTGTTAAACATTGAGAATGGTTGACAGCATCCTCAATCCCAGTTAAAAGTACTCATCAAAACCCAACAACTTTTATTAGAAGTAACATGTTGAGATTCACATGATATTCAATTACCAGATACTCAAATTGTCCATAACCGGGGACACGGCTAATCATGATTAGTTTATACACTCGCAGAGGTTTCATGACTTTTCCCCATTAAGACTCGATCGCCTCCGCTTGGTTCTCGTGACTACATGGTGTTTGAGAAACGGATGACCGAGACATAGTCTTTCGTAAGCGCTTAGCACCTTACATGTGGGTAGACCGTATCAACCTACATCCCCTACATCAGCTAGCCTACCCGTAAGAGTTCGCACAACTTAGTCAACTACGCCAGAGCCCATAATTGGCTTGTGGCTGCACACGGAAGTTTCCAGCTTGAATAATCTTATGATCCCTTAGAGCCTGGGTGGCGGTCCAAGAAATACAGTAAGTCCTCGATAGAAACCAGGTGCCTCAATCCACCCAGATGTGTGTTTGTTGCCACCTTAGATAAACCATTAATTTAACAATCTCACATCCGTCATGGAATATCACTCACCCAATCCACGCCTACTAGCATAGCATGGCATAATAAGCAAACGAGAAGTAACTCCCAAAGGTTCATAAGTAAAACAGTAATAGGTACTACCTCAATCTACTTCCCATCCCACAATTTAAGTAGATCCTAATCATGCAAGTGTTTGAGGAATAGATCTAATGCATAAAACTGGGTATGAGAAGAGTATGATCAAAGTGTTACTTGCCTTGCCGATGATCCATGAGACCTAGAGATTCAAGTAACAAGCGGCGACCCGGTGATCTAACGCAGACAAACAACAAGCATACAATAAGTACTCATCTAATGCATGGGGAAATCTCGAATAAAAGATCTAACCAGAAAGTTCAACTTAAGAACCCTGGTTGCAAAAGATTCAATCAAAATAAACATCGAAAGTCGAAACTCGAGAGAGAACGACTCGTTTTGCAAATCTGAAACTAGGTCAAAATTTCACAAGAGCAAAACTCGTGAAAGTAGGTTAGTCGGTACGGCGGTTTCATATTTAAACTCCAGCGCTTGGATCACCTGATTCCGATAAACGAGCGAGAAATAAAACAGATTTGAAAATCGGATCCAAATCGAATCAAAAAATATCGGATTAAATCCGATTAAAAGAAAACGATTTAACGGTTTAAATAACGGACGCTCGTTAACAAACTAATCCAACGAACACGTTTATTGAAACGAACGGTTCGGTGAACGTCATAGTTAAGAAAACCAAAAAATAAAACTAATCTAGGGTTTTTAAAAAAACCTAACATCTCTTTTTTTAAAAACCGGATCGCTTTTTTAGGGAAACCGATCGGGCGGGCGGGCGGCGGCTACCTCCGTGATCGCCAAGGGTCCCGCGGCCCGGGGCGACGGGGGGGCGGCGAGGTCGGGAGGGGCGGCGAGGGCGGCGGGTTCCGAACGGCGAGAAACGGCGGTGGCGGCTCGCCAAGGGCGGGGTTCGGCTTGGGGAGGCGGCGGGTGAGGTGAGAGGGGGGGCCGGGCGGCTATTTATGGAGGGGGAGAGACGGCGCCTTGGGAGGGGGCAGGCGGCTGGCTCGAGCCGACCGGGAGGCGGCGGCGGGCGGGCATCACAAGGGCGGCGGGCAAGGCGAGAGGGAGAGGGAGGCGGGCGCTGGGCCGGGCTGGCTGGGCTGGGGCCTTTGGCCTGTGGGGGGGGCGCGTTTTTTAAATAAAAATTAAACCAAAAGAAATAAAAAAAATACCAAATGAACTCCAATTTAAATAAAACCCAGTGGACTACAAGAATCAAGATGGACTTCGGAATTCACTCACTGGTGGAGGATTTGCTGATCGGCACCCCGAGAACCCAAAGGTTGGCCGATGCATGGAGAAGTGCCATGACATCTTGCGGAAAGCTTCACCCAGCCACGAAGAGACGGATGGATGCCCCATGACCGAAGCACTGCAGCCGCAAGCCATTATGGGCTCGCTGGGTTAACCCTAGTAGTGACGCTGGCTGGACGGCATTTACGAGATGTAGAAGAATGGTAGGATTGGATGGGTACCGCAGAACTGTAAGAACTCTTTGGAAGACCCTGTTTATCTCGCCCGCCTTCAAACACCATGAAGTGCTAAGACTTAAAAGGAGGGAATGATTCTTGCGGGAAAAGTGCGCAAACCTCTGCAGAGTTAAAGATCTAATCGATTAGCCGTGTCCCCGGTTACGGACAAATTGAGCCTATGGAACTTGGAAGTATTCGGAAATCTCAACACTAAAACTAATGAATTAATTTGAGGGGTTTTATGACTTAATAATTTGGGTATGAGATATTGGTTGGTGGAACCATCTCAATAACTACCAACAATTTGTAGTAATTTGCAAGCAAGTCCACTGTAGTAGGAGAAAATTGGCTTTTCGCAAAATAATGAAACTTAGAGCTCCACAGCCAAAATGCATATAGTGTTAGTAATTTTATTATTGTTATTCTCTTCATGACTTGCCACTTATTCAAAAAGCTGACTCTACATGGCTGCAACGCCTTATGTTGCAGAGGTATATTCCGATCGGAGTGAGGCCGCGCCGCTGGCGATTGCCCTTGGAGTCTGGATGGACTCGCTTATCTCCCCACGCTCAAAGCATTAGTAGTTTTTTTTCTCATGAGTTGGCCTTGAGCCAATTTATTCTCTTGTAATAAAGACTCTATATGAGAAACGGTAATGAAATTCAGGTGTGATTGAACTTTGATTATTTCGCCGATGTACCGTGAGTACCAAAGATGATCTTGGGATGGTACGTATACGTAGATTTGACCGATTTTGGGTCAGTCACATGTAAATGGTATCGAGCACACACCGACTGTAGGATCGTAACCCCTAGGATTGGAAAGCCATAGGAAGAGACCATTTTTTTAATCCTTATCATTCCGTAATTCTCCCCTGCTCAATTCTCGACTCTTCTCCTATTTTCAACATTCTAGATGGTCCGAAGTTCACCCCGCTTTGCTACCGGAGTTTTGCCAGCCCGACGAGACGATGCCCTTCGGAAGGAAGCTGGTCCAGATGGTGAAGAAGCTGAAGATTGCTCTACCATCGATCACCGGGAAGCCAACCAATGCACTTCCGACGGACACCCGCTACAGGATTGAGGTGCATATTCCAGGGAGAACCTTCGGAGGACACACGGAGCCTATTGACTTTGAGTTCACCGACTTCAACTGGATCATCGGAAGGGACATGGCCATCTATCGTGCCCTTGGACATCTCCGAGAGGAGTACAGGGCCGAGCTGGATCCCTCAGATCTCGCCATGGTCTCTCGCAGAGCACGGAATGGAGATATCATCCGTACCGTAGAGGACGACTCCACTCTCTCTTATATCCAGGACTTGGAGTCTCCTCAGAAACGGAGATTCAGACTCGCCAGAACTCAAGGCACACAGAGGCTACTGTTCCGTGAACTGAACCGGAGGAGAAGGCACACGCAGACTTCCTTAACCATGAGGAAGAAGTCATGACTTCATGGAGACAACATGACCAAGATGAAGCTTGCCGCGATAGAGGAAAAATGGACTTGGGAGAGGACCTTTTCCAAGTGGAGATGACGGACCCTCGTGAGCAATGATCAGATTATGAAGGAGTTCCACTGAGGAAGCCGCAAGAGGAGGCGCCACAACAGAGGACATCACGCCAGAGGACGCAAGGATTATTGATGAAGACTTTTAGTCGCACCACCATGTTATTTTTTACCTTTTCATCGATCGTTAGGGCCGATATTTCGATTAGTCATGAGCTTTTGTAATCGAGATTGAACCATGTTTGAGTGGAATGAATAAATGATTGTGTGTGTATGATTGTGCATTCATATGGGTAGTGTTATTTCTCATAGACCATTGTTCTATTCTAATTTTCTCGCCCACTCCAAAACACCGATGCCTCCGAGACGTGACACCGGTTTTCCGCCAGAGCTCACCCACCGCTTCAGCAGCAGAATGCCCTTATGCAGCTACTCATCCGTAATCGTAACAACAACACCAATAATCCACCGCCACCACCCCGTGGACAACTTGACTCGATTCTGAGGCTGAATCCGCCGTGTTCTCCAAAGAGCACCGAGCTGATTGTGGCTGATGATTGGCTCCGCAAAGTCGGAAGAGAGCTAATCACCGTTGGATGCACCGATGCGTAAAAGGTGTGCTTTGTCACAAGATCAACTTGATGGACCTGCAGCTTCTTGGTGGGAGAACTACACCGCCACTTATCCCATTGGTGCCATCACATGGGATCAGCCCAAGAGGTTTTCCGCACCGCCATGTCTCACCGGAGCCATGAGTCTCAAGAAGCGTGAGTTCCGCAACTTACGCCAGGGGAACCGCATCAGGCACAAGACGCGGATGAGTTCAGCAAGCTAGCTCGCTATGCCCCGATGATGTGGCCACAGATGCCGCAGCAGAGAAATTCTCGAGGGACTCAACGATGAGCTGAGTATGCAACTTATTGTGGCTACCTTCAACAACTACCAGGAGTTGGTAGACAAGGCCACCATACTTGAAGGCAAGCAGCAGCAGATTGAAAGCCGCAAGCGGAAGTACAACTAGGGGAAGCACAACTCAGGAGCTCAGCAGAAGCCCCGTTATGCACCATACTCAGGAGGGCACACCCATCATAACCATGGAGGTCATAACCATGGAGGAAATGGGAACAACCGCAACCAGGACAACAAGTCAGGCCATGGCAATGGCAATGGAAACGGTAATGGCAATCAGATCGCTCGCCCCCTGCCCAAGGATCTGAGCCACATCACCGCTTCAAGTGCCGTAAGATGTGGCACTATGCCACCGATCGCCCGGAGGCCAAGCAGAGGAATGGAAACAGCAATGGAGGCTCAGCAGAAGCCCAATCCGCTCCTCGCGTTTCAGTGAACCACATTGACGTGGAGGACGCCTATGATCAGCCGACATCGTGGTTGGTAAGTTTTATTGAATTCACGCTCAGTATTGGTACTCTTGATTCTCGTGCAACGATTCATTCATATCAAGGGTAGTTGTGGAAAAGTACGGGTTGCCCACTAAAACCCTTAGAAGCCCCCTTCACGCCGGGCCCGCAGAGGAGAAATGTCAGCAAAGCTTAGGGCTGTCATGCAACCTCAACATCGGGAACCATAAATTTCCGCAGACCATAGTGTTGGAAACCCAGACCTTGGATGTAATCCTAGGCATGGATTGGTTGACGGTTTGATGGAAACATAGACTGTGCTCAAGAAGTCTATTCTCGCCACCACCCCGGAGCGTAAGAGGATCAAGTATGTAGCCAGCACAGCCAGATGAAGAATCAGTGCATTCTCACGGAGTTGTTCAGAGGAAGTGCCAAGAGTGCAAGATTTTCCGATGTGTTTCCTTTGAGGAATTACCAGAATGCCACCGGACAGGACATTGAATTTCTGATCGAAGTTATTGCCCGCACAGCCCCAATATCCAAGAGACCTTATCGGATGCCACCGAATGAGTTGAAAGAGATCAAGGATCAAATTAATGAGTTATTGGAGAAGGATATATTAGACCAAGCTCATCACCTTGGGGAGCCCCGCTTTTTGGTAGAGAAGAAGGATGGAAGCTTGAGGATGGTTGTGGATTATCGCGCGCTGAACGGTAACCATCAAGAACAAGTACCTCTCGCCGATGATTAACGATCTGTTTGATCAGCTAGTTGGAGCCAAGGTATTTTCTAAGATCGATCTTCGATCGGTATCACCGCTGAAGATCCGTGAAAAGGATATACCCAAAACAGCATTCACTACTGTGTATGGTTTATATGACTATACCGTCATGTCATTTGATTGACTAATGCTCCCGATATACTTCAAGAATTTGATGAACAAGGTGTTTATGGAATATCTGGACAAGTTCGTCGTGGTGTTCATCGATGATATATTGATTTTCCAAGAGCGAGAAAGAGCATAAGGAACATTTATGCCTAGTTCGAGAAACTTCGAGAACATCGCTTGTATGCCAAGTTCAGCAAATGTGAATTTTGGTCAAGGAAGTTGATTCTCTGACATGTTATTTCAGGAGAAGGAATAGCAGTTGATCCCGCCAAGGTTGAATCACCACCGATTGGCGTCACCCACCTCGCCCAAGGAGATCCGCAGCTTTCTCGACTCGCAGGATATTATCGGAGGTTCATTGAGAACTTCTCGAAGATTGCTGCCCATGACTGAGCTGTTGAAGAAGGAAGCCAAGTATGTTTGGACCGAGGAATGTGAAGCCAGCCAGGAATTGAAGAAACGCTTTGGTCACAGCCCCAAAGGTTGATTTTGCTGCATATACACAAGGAATACCAGGTCTATTTTGACGCTTCTCGCCAAGGACTCTTGAGGAGTACTAATGCAAGAAGGAAAAGTTGTAGCTTATGCCTCCAGAGAGCTACGACCTCACGAGATGAATTATGCCACACATGATTTGGAGTTAGCAGTCAGAGTGCATGCACTCAAGACTGGAGACATTTCTCATCGGAAACCGCTAGATGTTTATACATCACAAGAGCTTGAAGTATATTTTCACGCAGAAAGAGTTGAACCTCAAAGAGAAGATGGCTAGAGTTGATAAAGGACTATGATATGAGATTGCATTACCACCCCGGTAAAGCTAATGTTGTAGCAGATGCTTTGAGCCGTAAGAGTTATGTGAATACTTACAAAGCAGGAGGATTACCCAGTGAGTTAGTCGATGACCTCGTAGATCTCCGATCGAGATAGTTCCGAGAGGATATGTTGCAACTCGAAGTTCAGTCCACTTTGGCCGAAAGGATTCGTGAAGCCCATAAGTCTGACAAGGAAATTGATGAGATAAAACAAAAGATGAATGAAGGAAAAGCTAAAGGATTTCGTAAGGATGAGCACGGAACTATTTGGTTCGAGGACCGATTTATGTGCCCAATGATCCCGAACTCAGAAGCTAATTCTTCAGAGGCTCATGATTCACCAGATTGATTCACCCCGCAACACCAAGATGTACCGGATTTGAAAGAAAGTTTCGTGGACAGTGTATGAAGAAGGATATTGCCGAGTACGAGTCAGATGCATGTTTGTCAACGAGTAAAGGCGTAACATCGGCCAGCAGGGTTACTACAACCTTTGCCGATTCCCGATTGGAAATGGGAGAAACTTGGAATGGATTTCATCACAGTGATTACCCAGACCCGCTCAGGTTATGATTCCATCCGGTAGTGGTTGATCGCTTGACCAAGGTAGCTCACTTCATTCCCGTGAAGACTACCTATACCAGTGCTAAGTTGGCCAAGATATACATGACCAGGATCGATGTCTGCATGGAGTTCCGAGGAAAATCGTGTCGATAGAGGAACATAGCTTTACCTCAAAGTTTTGGAAGCAGCTTGCATGAAACTTTGGGTACGAGGCTGGAATTCAAGACAGCTTTTCATCCGCAGCATGATGGATGCATCGAGAGAGTCAACCAGATTCGAAGACATGTTGAGAGCTTGTGTGCTAGACTATGGGTCTAGCTGGGATGATAATTTGCCGTGACGCAGAGTTCTCATACAACAACATGCTATCAATCCAAATCAAGATGTCCCCTTCAAGCTCTATACGGAAGGAGGTGCGTAACACCATTGTCGTGGATAGTGTTGAGATCGATCACTTTTCGTTCCGATCTTATCAGTGGATTCAAGAGAAAGTCAAGCTGATTCGAGACAGACTCAAGATAGCACAATGAGACAAGAGTTATGCCGACAAAGAAGCTTAAGGAAGTAACATACGGCGGGAGACCGAGCATATCTTCGTGTGTCTCCACATCGTGGAATCAAGAGGTTTGGTGTCAAAGAGAAGTTAGCAGCCCGATTCATTGGCTCTCTACAAAATCCTCGAACGCCGAGGAGAAGTTGCTTACAAGTTGGAATTGCCGGAAGGATTGTCCGGAGTTCATGATGTCTTCCACGCTTTCACCAAGAAGTGTCATGCCGACATGGCCGATGTTCCGTTGAGAGACACAAGGCCCCTAGAGGCCATACAGCTTGACAAAGATCTGACTTACAAGGAGAAACCCGTCCGATTCTCGAGATCTGCGAGCAGAGTCACCCGCAGAAGGTCATCAAATTTTGTAAGGTGCTGTGGAGTCACCACCCGAGGAAGAAGCCACTCGAGAGCTAAGAAGACCTTCTTCGAGACCACCCGACTTATTTGTTAGTTAACCCGAATCTCGAGGGCTAGATTCATCTTAAGGTGGGTAGGTTTGTAACATCCCAAATTTCCTATTTGGAATGTTTTACAATTAGAGCTAAGCATCTAATGCATCCTGCTTTGAATTTGAATGCCATTTGAAATTTCAGAGATTTTGAGTTTTGAATTTGAATTCAAACTTCGCAAGTGGGAATCATTTCAAAAACTATGCCTGATAAATACTTGATCAAAAGTATGAGAGGAGTAAACATGACACTCAAAAATATCATAGGAAACAATGCCAAAAGTTTTGAATTCAAATTTGGGTTTTATTTGAATATTGGAAAAATGGATTTTTATAAAGTTTGGATTTTGCCTTTGAAAATGTTCAAATGATAGGAATATTCCCCATCATTTTGGTATATATATGTCCTATATAAAATATTTATAGATTATGTTTTATCTCTGTTTTGTTTTATTTAAAAAATAAAAGAGAAACCCCCTCAAAGCGCCAGCCAGCCTCTGCCCAGCCAGCCCAAGCCACTGCCCACCAGTGCCTCCAGAGGCCAGCCCAATGAGCCGACCGAGCCGCCTCACCTCCCCGCCTCAAACCTTTGGAGCTGGGTCGCCCACCGCACCACCCCTCTCTCTCTCACCGACAGCGGACCCCACCTCCTTCAACCTCCTCACACGCACGCCAAGGCACATGCTGATCACGGATCCCATGAGATCCGGATCCGATCCTCCCGATCGCCTCTTGCCACGCCGAGGCCCCCGCCTATATAAGCCCTCCCCGCACCCCATTCCCCTACCTCGCCGAGCTCCTCCTCCTCTACGAGCTCGCTGGAGTCCGAGTCACCACCACCGCCATTTCTCGCTGCCGCCCTAGCCCTCCCGACCCCCACCGACTCCACCAAACACCTCCCGAGCTCGTCTCAAGACTGGCTGGAGTTTCTCCGCCGACCTCCCCGACGACCGGAGAGGCTAACGTGACTTGGCCGCCGCCGCCGAGCTCCGTGAAGTCGCCGAGATCCCTCCCCGTCTGATGCGCTTATCTACGGTGTAGATTAGAACCCCAAGGGGTATGTTTTTATAAAAACCGCCGGTTCGCTATGGTTTAAATTTAGTTAGGTTTTATTTTTATTAGCCCGCCCGACTGCTTAACCCTAGGCCTGCTTAATTTATATTACGCCACTATGTAGTTTAGCCCATTAGGCCCTTTTTCATTTATTTTTGTTTTCTGCTTTTAATGAATAGTTCCTGTTTTGAAAAATTCATATCTTTTATTCTGTTTAATATTTTAGGTGATTCTTTTTTGTTGGTTTGCAAATTTTCTATAGTTTCTGCAGAAAATATATTTAGCTATGTTAAAATTAATTAAAATTGCTTTATTTTAGTTTTAGTCAGAATAGTAAATCTGTTATAACTTGAGTTAGAAAATTATTTTTGGATGATTCTTTTGTCCCAACTTTATTTTGACATTGCCAAACCATAGGAATTAAATTGGGTATTTTAGGTTAATAAAAAATAGTTTTAAGCAGAATCTTGTTAATCCTAATTAATTAACTAGCTACTGTTTTCCTATTATTTTAATTAGTAAATAAATTTATTTTTAACATGTGATTGATTATTCTAGGATAGTTTCTGTCACTTTATAGGATGAACTTTTATTTATAATAAATAAAACTTTTATTTTATTTTTCTTAATAGAAATTGAATTAGGCCTAATAGGAGTTTCATAATAGATTTTAAATTAATTCTTTTGCTCCTAGTTGCTTAATGAATTTATTTTTTGTTAAGTTAACATAAAACCATGATTAGGTTATGTTGAGAAATTTTTTGTTATATAAAACTACTTTTAGTTGTTGTTAGAAGTAGGAAAACTTTGAGTTGGTTTTCTTTGAGTTTTCCCTTTGAGTTTTGCTTTGTTGGTTTTGGTGTGTTACTTTCTTATGCTATTGTATTATGTGATCCTATGCTATATGCTTATTGTGATTATTGTTTGTCTCGGTAGAGTTTCCGGAGTGCGAAGCTTGCTACTACGAATCTTTAGCTTACGAGGATCATCAGCAAGGCAAGTTTTGATCATGTTATTTTCTATACCTATGTTTTTGTGCATTAGTAATTGTCACCACCCCACCATGCATGCAGTAGTTGAAGTTTTGAAGTTATTAATCTTGAGTGGTATCATGGTAGGATGAACCAATCCCTTGTTACCATGACCCCGGACGAAGTAGTTTACTTTGCTATGCTCAGAGACGGTTTTGCTGAGTGAAATTCATAAGCAAGATGTGAGAGTCAATGATGATGACAACCCCATGAACTACAAGAATCAAGATGGACTTCGAATTCACCATCGGGTGGAGGACGGTTGACGGCACCCCGAGAACCCAAAGGTTGGCCGGGATGCATGGAGAAGTGCCATGACATCTCATGGAAAGCTTCACCCAGCCACGAAGAGACGGATGGATGCCCCATGACCGAAGCTTACTCTGCAACCGCAAGCCATTATGGGCTCAGCTGGGTTAACCTTAGTAGTGACGCTGGCTGGACGGTACCACGAGATGTAGAAGAACGGTAGGATTGATGGGTACCGCAGAGCTTAAGAACTCTTTGAAGACCCTGTTTATCTGTCCCGCTTCTTCAAACACCATGAAGTGCTAAGACTTAAAAGGAGGGAATGATTCTTATGAAAAGTGCAAACCTCCGCAGAGTTAAAGCTCTAATCGATTAGCCGTGTCCCTGCTACTTTGACAAATTGAGCCTCGAACTTGGAAGTATTCGGAAATCTCAACACTAAAACTAATGAATTAATTTGAGGGGTTTTATGACTTAATAATTTGGGTATGAGATATTGGTTGGTGGAACCATCTCAATAACTACCAACAATTTGTAGTAATTTGCAAGCAAGTCCATCAGAGTAGGAGAAAATTGGCTTTTCAAAATGATGAAACTTAGAGCTCCACAGCCAAAATGCATATAGTGTTAGTAATTTTATTATTGTTATTCTCTTCATGACTTGCCAGCCTTATTCAAAAGTCGACTTACATGGCTGCAACGCCTTATGTTGCAAGAGGTATATTCCGATCAGTGAGGCTACGCCCGCCGCCATGTATTGCCCTTTTGGAGTCGATGGACTCGCTTTATCTCCTACGCCCGCTGCATTAGTAGTTTTTTCTCATGAGTTGGCCTTGAGCCAAATTTATTCTCTTGTAATAAAGACTCTATATGAGAAACGTAATGAAATTCAGGTGTGATTGAACTTTGATTATTTCATCGATGTACTGTGAGTACCAAAGATGATCTTGGGATGGTATGCATACGTAGATTTGACCGATTTTGGGT